>BTHU01000003.1:130657935-131257935 GCA_036184795.1 Tokudaia tokunoshimensis | reverse complement strand
AGGTGAAGTGACATATGTCTAATTACTCCAACCCTGAGGAGGTAAAGGAAGAAGGATCAGAAGTTCAAGGTCATCCTTGACTATGCAGTGAGTTTGAGGTTAGCCTGGACTATATCAAATCTTATCTCAAAAAAAAAAAAAGACCATGATGCGGCTCAGAATATGGACGGAATTTCTGAGCAAGCCTGACACACCTGAGTTCAGTCCCAGGAATCTAAGGTCAAAGGTGAGAGCTTCCTCCCAAAGTTCCTTAGCCCTCACAAGTGTACCCTTCACTAGAGAGGAAAGGCTGGAGCTCTTCGCCACAACATTGAGGTTGAGCAATGGGAACCCTTTAAGTCACAATCAGGATTTGTCCACGGAATAGGTCAAGACCAGGGAAGGGTGGCCTCCTGTCTCCCAGTGGGGACCAGCCTTCCTGAGAAGGCCACTCTCTGGCCATACCTGACACAGGTAGGAGGTGACTTCACCTTTCTCTGGACAACTGTAGTTGATTCTGAGAGCATGACCACCCCTGGGGGCACAGGCTGAAGGGCATGACTCAGCAGGTCCCAGGATTCCTCCCAGGCTTCCCTGCCCTGCAGAACCACTCACTCACAAGGCTCTTCTCCTTTACTGGATACAGAAGAGAGAATGAAAACTCCCAGCTCCCTCCTCAAGGTGAGTGCTGGGCTGTGTACCTCAGGAGGGAATTCTCACCTCCTGACTCACGCAAACCTCAGGAACTGGAAAATTCCTTAAGAACTGGATCATTGTGCTTTCCTTCTTGGGCATGTGAGTGTGCAGGTGTGCATGTAGGAAGTTACACACACACACACACACACACACACACACACACTCACACATGAATGCCTGTAGAGACCAGGGGCCAACCTTGGGTTCCATTCCTTAGGAACTGCCCACCTTGTGCTTTGAGAAGGGGACTCCCTTTGTCCTGGGGCTCTCACACTAAGCCAGACTGGATGGCCGTGGAGCTGCAGGGGTCCCGCTGTCTCTGCCTCCTCAGTGCTGGGGTGACAGATTCATTCCACTCCACATGCCTTTTTATATGCACATAAGGAATAGAGTTCAGATCTTCCTTCTTGTGCACCAGGTAGGGACTTGGCCCACTGAACCAGGCACTTTTCTTTCATTACGATAAAGATTAAAAATGGTACACGTGCCAACTCTTTTTCAACTCCTGCAGTAGTGGAAATATATACCATAGGAGCCCAACATCCTATACAGTCTGCTGTCTAGTTCAGATTTCAGGACACACGATTAAGACCCATTTTTTGGTGGAGGCAATTTTGAGAAAATCTTTTTTGGCACTTCCTTATTCTACCTGGGATGAACAAACATGTAAGTACAATGTTGTGACTATGGCTTTTAATAGAACTCGATATCTCTTAATAGAACTCGATATCTGAAACAATAAAATTAACTTGAATTGATTTTTTTCCACCTACTTGGCACTTGGATCACAGAAACTGAGATGTTGAAACCTATTCTGAAGTCCGCTTTTTTTTTCTTCTTCTTCTCTACCCAGAGAATATTTTTAGGACAAACATTGACCCAAAAATTACATGGATTAGTCCTCTCCCCTTCGTGTTTGATTCTTAAAAGTCACAGTGCAAAGACAGAAAGATTTGATTATGTTTAACTTTTGGAGAATGCGATCTCAGGGCGACTCAGAATTTACTGGGTCTTTAACTAAAAAACAAAATAAAGCAAAACAAAAAAACCCACACCTATAGATGAAACCGGTTCTGCCAGTTAATGCTTGTGCACACATACCATGATGCCTTCTGGTCTTCACCATGGAGATGGCTTAGAAATTAATGATGTAGATGGGGGAAGAACAAAGAGAGGGCAAAAGAATTTTCTGAGATGCCAGGAGCTCCCCACTGCTGGCTTTTTCTCACCAGTTTGTCAGTGGCTCCCCCTTCTCCGCCATCCCATTGGTGGTCCCTGAAGCTGTTTTCCCACGGATGATCAGGCACTCGCTTGGAGCTCCTCATTTCCAGGAAGCCCTAGGTTATAGTCAGAACCAGCTAGGGGTTGGGGTCCCACCTGCAGTTGGTTACCTCAGGAGGACAGGCAGCCCTGGTCTGAGATCTGGGTGTCTGTGAGAAGTCTGGCATTGCAGAGGTTCCTTCATCCCAGTCAGGCCTTCTCTACACTTCTTATTTCAGTCAGGCCTCTGCTTTAGAAGCAACTTGGGGCCAACAAGATGGCTCAGGGAATAAAGGCCCTTGGCACCAAGTGTAATAACCTGAGTTCACTTCCTAGTATTCAAAAAGGAACAAGGCAACTTTCAAAGGTTGTCCACACACACACACACACACACACACACACACACACACTATGAATATGTATGTATATGTATATATATGAGACTATTTTGCCTGCATCTATGTCTGTGCACCATGGTTTCCTGGTGTACGTGGTGTTTGTAGAAGGCTGGAAATCAACCTCGCTGTCATTCCTCAGGAGCCGCCCACCTTGTTTTTTGCCTGAGTAGGCTAAACTGGTTGGCCAGTGAGCCCGAGAGATCTACCTGATTCCCCTCCGCAGCCACCACCTCTGGATTTTTAGGCGACTGTGAGGGATCACACTTAGATCCTCATGCTTATCCAGTAAGTACTTTATCAACAGAGCCATCTTCCCCGTCCCTGACAGGGTAGCCATGACAACCCATTGTCAATCTCCACCACAGCCGCTTTCATCCTGGACTGAGCTGCCTCACGCACAATATCCAGTTAACTCACATTTGGGGACCATCCAACTGCCAGGCACCTCTAGCCTCCTCCTGACACACCAAACAAATTGTATTGAGACGCTTATTCTTAGAGTGGGATTAATTTCTTCTACAAGCCTTTGAACTTCCTGAAGACAGGGTTGTATCCATTTCTCTTTGAGTTTTAACTCATCAACACTGGTCTTGGCAAAGACACAGTTTTTCAGGACAGGCATGGATCCTTTGCAATTCTCTCTCATCCAGGGACAAATAAACAAGAAGTGGAAATGCCCCAGAGGGTGGTACAGTCAGTCCTCCTAACTGCTCTGCTTGGGAGGGGTGGGGCTTCCCCAAACTCATTAAGTTAAGAGAGGAGGAACCTCCTCTGTCGACTATGCCCCTTAGAGTCTTACAGAAATTGGGCTTATCCCATTTATCCTGACCACTTTTAAGCAAGCAATCACAGGGCAGTGGGAAGTACTTCCCAAGCTGAGGTCTATTTCAGGTTGAAGTACACCATGCCTGGAATTGTCTTCTTTGTTTGTTTGTTTGTTTTGGTGTGTGTGCATGTGTGGATGTGCACAGGGGTGTGTGTGTGTGTGTGTATCTGTGTGTGTGCGTGTGTGTATGAGAGCGTTCTGGGGCCCAAAGATTGTCAGGCCTTGTACAATTGCCTTTTCCTGCTAAACAATGTCACCAACTCCTCTCACAATGTATATTTAAAACCTAATCTTTTCTTAGCTAGGAATGCAATCTTATTTGGAGACAGGGTCATAACAGAGGCAAATCAAGTTAAAATGAGCTTATTGAGGTAGGCTCCAATCTTACACAGTTACTATCCCTATAAAAGAGGGAAATTTGAACACAGAGATAATCGGTATACACAGGGAAGCTCAGAAGGAGATAGCAAGAGAGAAGCCAACCAGGAAACAGGAGGAAGGTGTCTGCAAGCCAACGCATGCCAAGGACAGCTGCCAATCACTAGGACTAGGAGAAGCAAGCTAGTGTTCTGTCTAAGAGTGGTCGCCTGGCCAGCGCTTTCATTTTGGATCTCTCACTTCAAGAATTATGAGATAACAGGTTTCTATAGTTGAAAAGAACCTGAGTTTTTGGTGGTTTGTTATGGCAGCTTTAAGAAAGAGAAACGGTGGAACACACTGTCAGCTCATGAGGTTGGGTGGATGTGCGGTGGTGGTGGTGGTGGTGGTGATGGTGATGGTGGTGGTGGTGGTGATGTGGTAGTGGTAGTGGTTGGGATCGTGGTGGTGGTGTGGTAGTGTTTGGAATTTGCCTCAGGGCAGGCCATGTATCAGGTCCTTCTGATCCAAAAAACTTAAAGTCATCATTAACAGTCCCCCTCTCTTTCAGAATTTTCTGGCCTTGTGTTGTGGCGCTGCAAACCTTCCTCCACCTCCCTCCATCCACGCATCGCCTTCATCAGAAGAGGCCTTTTATTCGGAGGTTTGCTTAGAAAGGTTAGTGCTACAGTGCGGTTGAAGAGCTCTCTGAATGAGGAGACAGACCAAAGCCTCCTGCTTCGGGCCTGTTTGGGGAGGCTCAAACCCAGCTGGGTGGTACCGATGAAAGGAAGCCAAGTACGGTGAACTGTGCCTCCCTTCAGTGTGTAAGTGCTTGTGCCGCTGGCATAATGGGCGCTGTATAAGAAGTCTGCTGAGTTCTCCCCTTTGGAATCTCCGGGACCCCTGACAGAGCCCTTACCCTCGGCAGGGTGGAGGGCCGAGGGGCCCCTCTGTGCCTGCATCCTAGCTTTCTGCTGCGTCTGGGCCCGGACTGCCTGGTCTCAATGAAGGATTGTTCTCTTGCAGCCTGTGGCCAGCAGAGCCGCCAACTCCAACACTAAAAACAGCGCCGCTTTCAAAGCAGAGCAGAGAGGCATTGAGTCAAGGACACAGGGGCTCCATCTTAAACACACTGCCAGTCTGTCTTACCTCTCCCTCAGAAACCCGGCCTGAGGCTTCCAGAAGGTAGACTCCTCCAGGCTCCACCTCCAGAGGAACAGAAAGTAGGTGTCTCCATGCCCGGGCTCTGGAAGAAACTCACCATTGGGCAGGTTCAAGGCCCAATCTTTTCTTTTCCAACAACACACCCTGAAAGCTATATTTGACTCCGTGTCTTCTAAAGGCACTGTGTGGACTCTGGGATGTGCTGCCCTTTGAGGCTTACAGAAGAGACGGCAGGGAACCTTGCACAGGGGGCCAAGGAGATGGCTCAGCTAGTAAGCAGACTGGTTGCAGAAGCCTGGAAGGAGACCACAGACTTTACTCTGATCTACACACATATGTCTTGTCATGGATGTTCTTCCCTATCCCAGTCATGCCTGCATATACTTTAGTAATAACAATTTTAAACTATGTAGAGATCATACACATACATCTTTTTACTAAGATGAAATGTAATTACCTGGTCAAACGCTCACATTTAACTAGACGGAAGAAACACTTTAAGAAGCAAGCATTAAAATATTTTCCGACCACAGGGTGAGCGGCGCCACGGAGACTGCCCTCCACCATCTTTGCTCCAGTGACCAGGTAGTTGGGACCGCCAGGCTCAGAGACAGACAGGCATAATATCGCTTCGGTTTCAGGCAGCTTGGGTGTAACCTGCTCCCAGGTGCTGGGCTGATCTGCAGTAACCAGCGCGCCAGTTCCGCGGTGGGACCTTCTGCCTGGTGGAGGGACCCCGCGCAGGGAGGGAGCCCGCCAGCTTCCCTTCCGCGACCTCTGTTCCCGCGGACTGCGCTGGAGAGACCGGTACCCAGGCTCTCCCCCCGATATAACATCACTTGGGACACGGCCTGTTGGGGCTTCCGTCTGTGCCCGAGGGCGGGTTGGCGCTGTAGTCGTCTGGGCGCCAGATCGGCGGGCCATCGTGACCACAGGGTGAGCGGCGCCACGGAGACTGCCCTCCGCCATCTTTGCTCCAGTGACCAGGTAGTTGGGACCGCCAGGCTCAGAGACAGACAGGCATAATATCGCTTCGGTTTCAGGCAGCTTGGGTGTAACCTGCTCCCAGGTGCTGGGCTGATCTGCAGTAACCAGCGCGCCAGTTCCGCGGTGGGACCTTCTGCCTGGTGGAGGGACCCCGCGCAGGGAGGGAGCCCGCCAGCTTCCCTTCCGCGACCTCTGTTCCCGCGGACTGCGCTGGAGAGACCGGTACCCAGGCTCTCCCCCCAATATAACATCACTTGGGACACGGCCTGTTGGGGCTTCCTTCTGTGCCCGAGGGCGGGTTGGCGCTGTGGTCGTCTGGGTGCCAGATCGGCGGGCCATCGTGACCACAGGGTGAGCGGCGCCACGGAGAGTGCCCTCCGCCATCTTTGCTCCAGTGACCAGGTAGTTGGGACCACCAGGCTCAGAGACAGACAGGCATAATATCGCTTCGGGTTCAGGCAGCTTGTGTGTAACCTGCTCCCAGGTGCTGGGCTGATCTGCAGTGACCAGCGCGCCAGATCTGCTGTGGGACTTCTGCCTGGCAGAGGGACGCCCCCTCCCCCCCCCCCCCAGGAGAGATCACACACCCCTGCACAGGGCAAGAGCCTGCCAGCCTCCCTTTGGCGACCTCTGCTCCAGGAATCCACTAGGCTGAGCCTTTAGATGTGCAAGGCCTCCCCAATATAAGATCACTTGGGGCAAAGCACATTAGGGCTTCAAAGTCACTCAGGAGCAGGCAGGCCCCAGAAATCGGTGCCAGGGGAATCCTGGTAATCCAGGGGGGGGCAGAAATAGCTTTGCAGGCTCACAGGAGGTCCAACCAACAGCCAGTGGCAGCAGGACCAACTAACACCAGAGGTATCCAGATGGCAAAAGGCAAACGTAGGAATGTTACTAACAGTAATCAAAGTAATGTGGGACCATCCGAACCCAACTCTCCAACAGCAGCAAGTCCTGGATACCCCACCACACCCGAAAGACAAGATCTGGATTTAAAATCACTTCTCATGATGCTATTAGAGGATCACAAGAAGGACACAAATAAATCTCATAAAGAGTTACAGGAGACCATGAATCAACGGTTAGAAGCCCTTACAAAGGAAACACAAAAATCGCTTAGAGAAATGCGGGAGAACATGGATCAAAAGATGGAGGCGCACAAGGAGACAACACAAAAATCGCTTAACGAGATGAATCAACGGGTAGATGCACTCACAAAGGAATCACAAAATTTGCATAAAGAAATGCAGAAGAATATGGGTCAACAGACGGATGCCCATAAGGAGGCAACACAAAAATTGCTTAAAGAAATGAATCAACGGTTAGATGCCCTTACAAAGGAAACACGAGAACTGCTTAAAGAAATGCAGGAGACGATGGATCAACAGATGGAATCCCATGAGGAGGAAACACAAAAATCGCTCAGAGAAATGCAGGAGAACGTGGGTCATCAGGAAGAAATCCTGAAAGAGGTAATGCAAAAATACCTTAAAGAAATACAGGAAAATACAAACAAACAAGTGAAGGATCTCAGCAAATCCATCCAGGAACTAAAAAAGGAAGTAGAAACAACTAAGAAATCACAAAGGGAGACAACTTTGGAGATAGAAAACCTTGGGAAGAAATCAGGAGTCATAGATGCAAACATCAACAATAGAATACAAGAGATGGAAGAAAGAATCTCAGGTGCTGAAGATTCCATAGAAAGCATCGACTCAACAGTCAAAGAAAATGCAAAATGCAAAAAACGCGTAACCCAAAACATCCAGGAAATCCAGGACACAATGAGAAGACCAAACCTAAGGATTATAGGTATAGATGAGAGTGAAGATTTGCAACTTAAAGGGCCAGTAAACATCTTCAACAAAATTATGGAGGAAAACTTCCCTAACTTAAAGAGAGAGATGCCGATGAACATACAAGAAGCCTACAGAACTCCAAACAGACTGGACCAGAACAGAAATACCTCCCGTCACATAATAATCAAAACACCGAATGTTCTAAACAAAGAAAGAATACTAAATGCAGTAAGAGAAAAGGGCCAAGTAACATACAAAGGAAGACCTATCCGAATCACATCAGACTTCTCACCAGAGACTATGAAAGCCAGAAGATCCTGGGCAGATCTCATGCAGACACTAAGACAGCACAAATGCCAGCCTAGACTACTATACCCAGCAAAACTCTCAATCACCATAGATGGAGAGACCAAGATATTCCATGATAAAACCAAATTTTCACAATATCTTTCCACAAATCCAGCCCTGCAACGGATAATAGGTGGAAACCTCCAATACAGGGAGAGAAACAACACCCTGGAAAAAATGAGATAATAACCTTCTTGAATCAAACCCAAAAGTAGATAACCACTCAAACATAAAGATAGCGTCAAGAATGGCAGATGGCAATAATCACTATGCCTTAATCTCTCTTAATATCAATGGTCTCAATTCCCCAATTAAAAGACATAGACTAGCAGACTGGATACGTAAACAGGACCCAGCTTTTTGCTGCATGCAGGAAACGCACCTCAGTGTCAAAGACAAACACTACCTCAGAGTAAAAGGCTGGAAAACAATTTTACAAGCAAATGGCCCCAAGAAACGAGGTGGAGTAGCCATCCTAATATCGGATAAAATTGATTTTCAACCCAAAGTCATCAAAAAAGACACAGAAGGACACTACATACTGATCAAGGGAAAAATCCACCATCAAGAACTCTCAATCCTGAATATCTATGCTCCAAATGCAAGGGCACCCTCATTCGTAAAAGAAACTTTACTAAAACTCAAAGCACACATCGCACCGCACACAATAATAGTGGGTGACTTCAACACCCCGCTCTCTGAAATGGATCGTTCAGGAAAGCAGAAACTAAACAGGGACACAGTGAATCTAATTGAAGCCTTGGACCAAATGGAACTAACTGATATATATAGAACATTTCATCCTAGAGCTAAAGAATACACCTTCTTCTCAGCTCCTCATGGTACCTTCTCCAAAATTGACCATATAATTGGTCACAAATCAGACCTCAACAGATACAAGAAGATAGAAATAATCCCATGCCTCCTATCAGATCACTATGGAATAAGGGTGGTCTTCAATGGCAACAAAAACAAAAGAAAACCCACGTACACATGGAGGCTGAACAATGCTCTACTCAATGATAACTTGGTCAAGGTGGAAATAAAGAAAGAAATCAAAGACTTTTTGAAAGTTAATGAAAATGAAGGCACAACATACCCTAACTTATGGGACACAATGAAAGCAGTGCTAAGAGGAAAATTCATAGCCCTGAGTGCCGCCAAAAAGAAACGGGAGACAGCATACACTAACAGCTTAATGGCACACCTGAAAGCCCTGGAACAAAAAGAAGCAAATACACCAAAGAGGAGTAGAAGGCAGGAAATCATCAAACTCAGGGCTGAAATCAATCAAGTAGAAACAAATAAAACCATACAAAGAATCAACAAAACGAGGAGTTGGTTCTTTGAGAAAATCAACAAGATAGATAAGCCCTTAGCCAGACTAACCAGAGGGCACAGAGATAGTATCCAAATTAATAAAATCAGAAACGAAAAGGGAGAGATAACAACAGAAACTGAGGAAATTCAAAAAATCATCAGATCCTACTACAAAAACCTGTATTCAACACAACTAGAAAATCTTGAGGAAATGGACAATTTCCTTGACAGATACCAAGTACCAAAATTAAATCAGGATCAAATAGACCATCTAAACCGTCCTATAACCCCTGAAGAAATAGAAGTTGTCATTGGAAGTCTTCCAACCAAAAAAAGCACAGGTCCAGATGGTTTTAGTGCAGAATTCTATCAGACCTTCAAAGAAGACCTAACACCAATACTCTTCAAACTGTTCCACAAAATAGAAACAGAAGGAACACTACCCAACTCGTTCTATGAAGCCACAATTACACTAATACCAAAAGCACACAAAGATCCGACAAAGAAAGAGAATCTCAGGCCAATCTCTCTTATGAATATCGATGCAAAAATACTCAATAAAATTCTTGCCAACCGAATCCAAGAACACATCAAAACGATCATTCACCACGATCAAGTAGGCTTCATCCCAGGGATGCAGGGATGGTTCAATATAAGGAAATCCATCAATGTAATCCACTACATAAACAATCTCAAAGAAAAAAACCACATGGTCATCTCATTAGATGCTGAGAAAGCATTTGACAAAATTCAGCATCCTTTCATGCTAAAGGTCTTGGAAAGATCAGGAATTCAAGGCCCATATCTAAACATAGTAAAAGCAATTTACAGCAAACCAGTAGCCAGCATCAATCTAAATGGAGACAAACTTGAAGCAATCCCACTAAAATCAGGGACTAGACAAGGCTGCCCTCTCTCTCCATATCTTTTCAATATAGTACTTGAAGTTCTAGCTAGAGCAATTAGACAAGAAAAAGAGGTCAAAGGGATACAAATTGGAAAGGAAGAAGTCAAACTATCACTATTTGCAGACGATATGATAGTATACATAAGCGACCCAAAGAACTCCACCAGAGAACTCCTACAGCTGATAAACGACTTCAGCAAAGTGGCCGGATATAAAATCAACTCAAGCAAGTCAGAAGCCTTCCTATACTCAAAGGATAAGCAGGCTGAGAAAGAAGTAAGAGAAATAATACCCTTTACGATAGCCACAAACCATATTAAGTATCTTGGCGTGACGCTAACCAAACAAGTGAAAGATCTGTATGACAAGAACTTCAAGTCTCTGAAGAAAGAAATTGAAGAAGACCTCGGAAGATGGAAAAATCTGCCATGCTCATGGATTGGCAGGATTAATATAGTAAAAATGAGCATCTTACCAAAAGTAATACACAGATTCAATGCAATCCCCATCAAAATCCCAACTCAATTCTTCATAGAGTTAGAAAGAGCAATTCAAAAATTCATCTGGAATAACAGAAAACCCAGAATAGCTAAAACTATTCTCAAGAGTAAAAGAACCTCTGGGGGAATCAGTATCCCGGACCTCAAGCTGTACTACAGAGCAATAGTGTTAAAAACTGCATGGTATTGGTACAGTAACAGACATGTAGATCAATGGAACAGAATTGAAGACCCAGAAATGAATCCACACTCCTATGGTCACTTGATCTTTGACAAAGGAGCTAAAACCATCCAGTGGAAAAAAGATAGCCTTTTCAACAAATGGTGCTGGCTCAGCTGGAGGTCAACATGCAGAAGAATGCAAATTGACCCATCCTTATCTCCTTGCACTAAGCTCAATTCTAAGTGGATCAAAGATCTCCACATAAAACCAGACACACTGAAACTAATAGAAGGGAAACTAGGGAAGAACCTTGAACATATGGGCACAGGGGAGAATTTCCTGAACAGAACTCCAATAGCTTATACTCTAAGATCAAGAATAGACAAATGGGACCTCATTAAATTACAAAGTTTTTGCAAGGCAAAAGACACCGTCAAAAAGACAAAGCGGCAACCAACTAACTGGGAAATGATCTTTACCAACCTTACATCCGACAGAGGGCTAATATCCAAGATATACAAAGAACTCAAGAAGTTAAACTCCAGAGAGGCAAGTAACCCTATTAAAAAATGGGGTACAGAGCTCCACAAAGAGTTCTCACCTGAAGAATATCTAATGGCTGAGAAGCACCTAAAGAGATGTTCATCATCCTTAGTCATTAGGGAAATGCAAATCAAAACAACCCTGAGATTCCATCTCACACCAGTCAGGATGGCTAAGATCAAAAACACAGGAGACAGCAGTTGTTGGCGAGGATGTGGAGAAAGAGGAACACTCCTCCACTGCTGGTGGAATTGCAGGCTGGTACAACCACTCTGGAAAGCAGTCTGGCGGCTCCTCAGAAAACTGGGCATGACACTTCCGGAGGATCCGGCTATACCACTCCTGGGCATATACCCAGAGACTTTACCTGCATGCAATAAGGACACATGCTCCACTATATTCATAGCAGCCTTATTTATAATAGCCAGAAGCTGGAAAGAACCCAGATGTCCCTCAACGGAGGAATGGATTCAGAAGATGTGGTATATTTACACAATGGAATACTACTCTGCAATTAAAAACAATGAATTCACGAAATTCCTAGGCAAATGGTCAGAACTTGAAAATATCATCCTTAGTGAGGTAACCCAATCACAAAAGATCACACATGGTATGAAGTCACTGATAAGGGGATATTGACCCAGAATCTCAGAATACCCTAGACACAATCAGCATATCAATAGATTTCTAAAAAGATGGAAGGAGAGACCCCTGGTCCTGGAAAGACTGGATGTAGGGGAACGCCAGGACAGAGTAATGAGAGGGGGTTGAACGGAGAAAAGAGGGAGGGAAGGGGGCTTATGGGACTTTCGGGGAGGGAGGAAACGGGAAAGGGGAAGTGATTTGGAATGTAAATTAAAAAAATAAAATAAAATTAAATTAAAAAAAAAAAAAAAAAAAAAAAAAAAAAATATTTTCCATATAATGCCAAGTAGGAAAACCCAAAGAATTAATTTGCTACAAGCAGCGGGTTTTTTTTTTCTTAATGAAAGTTACCAAAATGATGAAAGCTCTTTAGTGCCTGGATCATAGTGAATAAAACCCTTGCTCCAAAGCCAAGCTTGTCACAATTGCCGGTGGGCCGGTCTCAGAAGTCCCGGGGTGCTTGGATACAGAGAAAACCAAGACTAAAAGAGAAATCACATTTTCTGCTGGCACGGAAAGAAGGTGAAATGGGGTGGCTTCCGGCAGCTCTCCGTGATTCAGACAAATCGTGTTTATTTGAAAAAACAAAAGAAACCATTTCTCTTTTTGTGCCCTCGTGAGGGCCTTCCCCTGTGTAGAGCCTGCCTCTTCTGACTACTGTTGGCATGTCTTCCGTGAAACAGTTTCAGACATAGGAATCTCTCTTTTGCCAGGCTGGAGGGCAAAGAAACAAGTGTAGGTACAATAACTATATGGGCTTTCTAGATGAACCCCCATGGGGATTAAAAATAGCATTCCCAGGAGCAGTCACAGCGTGAATGGGTCTGGAAAAGGCAACCTTATAAAACCACAGGTGCACCCTTTAGAAAAGAAGCCCATTGTGCATCCCCGACTGTTCCCGAATTGCACAGAGCCGGATGCTGCAGAGTAACGTCCAGTGTGTCTGCAGAGGAAATGTTGCAAAACTCGCCTTATTTGGACGCTAGTTTAAAAGGCCACCTGTCTAATTTACCAAATAAGTATTAGTTTCCCCGTCCCTTTTTACAAGATCAAGTCCCATTGCTCTGCTTGAACAAATCTGGGACACGAATTTTCCAGAATTGCCATTTTCTTCCATGATCAAATTAGAAGGGGGCAAAGATAGAGTTTAACATCCAGTTCTCATTGGCTTGCTGATTGTGTTTGAATGCTGTGTTTTCACTAAAGAAACAATGTTATGTTCTCAGAGTCTTAAAATGGGCCGGCCAGATTACCTAATCAAATCTATAGTAGGAAGTCCAGAGCTGAACAGTATGCTGGCTGGTATGTTTTGACTGTGCTGTCTCCATGGCAACAAGCATGGACACATTAAGGAAAATATGAACAATTTGTCTTAGGGTTAGGATTTGTCAAATCTTATTTAGCTTAATTAAATTTTAAATTAGTGGTAGTTCAACTGATTAAAATGTTTTCCCAGAAATTCTCATGTAAAAATCTATTTTAGTTACTGATTTCTTTTTAACAATTAAATGCACGAATTGTTAGAGTAGACTGGCTGTGGACGGAGAATTATGTATGCTTACCTAAATTACGCTGACAAGCAATTCGACAAAGGCTAAGTTGGTAAGAAGTCAGAACAACTGTAAAATACTAAAACTTAGATTTTTAAACAAACTGTAAATCACATTTGTTTTTTATGTTTATTTTCTATTTTATGTATTGGAGTGTTGTGTCTACATGTATATGTGTGTACCATATACATGCCCCATGCCTACAGAGTCAGAAAAGAGCACTGACTCTTCTGGAACTGGAGTTATGGATGGTTGTGAGCCACCATGTAAGTGTTGGGAACCGAACCCAGGTCCTCTGCAAGAGCAGCAAGTTCACTCAATGGCTGAGCCATTTGTAATAAGCACATAATCACAATAAATGCAATTTGTATGTATTATATATATATATATATGCATTTCTATATATAAATTTTATGTTAGTGGAGAGGAAGGACTTGGTAAGAAAGAACTCAACATTTTAAGTGGATTTAAAATCCCTATAGCCCTAAATCACATTTTTTAAAAAAAGTGTGTGTGTTGCCAGGCACTGGTGGTATACACCTTTAATTCCAGCACTCAGGAGTAAGAGGCAGGGCGAATCACTGTGAGTTGAAGGCCAACCTGGTCTACAGCATGAGTTCCAGAGAAACCATATCTCACAAAAACCGATCAACCAACCAACCACCAACCAACCAACCAAAAAACACACAAAAAAACTGTGAAAACATACACACACACAAACACACACACACACACATATACAAACACACATTTTAAAAATGTATTTAAGTTGTGTATGGTAGCACATTCCTATAATGTTGGGTCTGAAGTCAAACTGTGTTGCACTGAGAGACCTTGTTTTAAAAAGTGTGTGTAAGTGTGTGTGTGTGTGTGTGTGTGTGTGTGTACCTTGGAGGTCAGAAGAGGGTGTCAGATCCCCTGAAGCTGGAGTTACAGGTAGTTGTGAACTTCCTGATATGAGTACTGGAATCTGAACTCCAGTCCTCTGCAAGAATGGCAAATGTTCTATACCATTGAATTTACTAAGTTTAACTACTAAATTGAACTAAACTTAGTAGATTAACTACCCAAACATCATTAAATACATTTTCAATATAGATTATTTTTTAGAGGTGGGGTATATATCCTGTTCTGTTAGTGGCTGTTTTATAGATGTTACAGTTTTCTCTTAGCCCAGCTAGCTCCAAAATAATGGAAACTGAACTATTTTATTTATTTAACAGATTTATGGCACAACAACTGAGCAGTATTAATCTATTTTAACCTTCTAAACTAATCTTACTACCTCCCAGCCAAAATCCTCATGATAAGTATCTTATGGCTTTCTCTGCTCCAGGTCTTTTCTTATGTTGTCCCCTGGACCCTTTCCTTCTGGCTGAATCCCCCTTTCTCCCTCTCCCTCTCCTCTGGGTAGGAAGAAGCCCAGTCCTATTCTCTCCCCTGCTCATTCATTTGACTGATCAGCTCTTATTGACAACTCAGAGGACAAATGGGAAGGATTGTTTGCAATATTGAGTCAGGAGATTCCTAGAATACTCATTACAATACCATGTCTGGATTCCACCCAGAGGTGGGGGCAGAGGGATGGGCATTTGAATACTACAGGGATAATCTTTACACAGTGCTATATCATTGTACCTGTGTTTGGCCCCTACTGCTCTACTCTGCCATGCTCTCAGGGTGAACCAAGAAACAACAGAGATGAAGCAGCAGGAGCCTAGTGGGACATGGAAAGTAATCCCAGATGTACCAACATTCAAGGCTCCCAGTTCACATCGAATCCAGAATATTAGAAACCACTGTCTCCTTCAGAAGACTGGAGAGACACATGTGACGGTTCTCACTCCGCTTTCAGGAGGCTGCAGAATGGATCAAGAAACAACCAGAGGGCCTGGGCTGTAGCTCAGTTGGGAGAATACTTGCCTGGCAGGCACAAATGCCTAGTTCTGTACTGCACAACCCCAATGTGGTGACTTGTTCTTGTCATCACAGCACTGTGGGAGGTGGAGTTGGAGGATCAGGAGCTCAAAATCATCACTGACTTCCCAGCCAGCTCAAGCTATGGGTCCTGTCCTAACAACAGTAGCAATGGTGGCGGCAGTGGCAACAGAAGCATGCTTCCTTTGACCTTTTATTGTTAATATTAAGAATGGCTGCCAGAGCACTGCTAAGGTTGTTTGGTGAAGAGGGTATTCCCCCCCCCCCCCGCCCATGAAAAACTTGAGCTTCGAGTACCTGAATACATAGCATAGGAGCTCTCTCCACTGTTGGTGTTAAATGACCCAATACAAGGAAGCAATTGTTCTTTCTTCATCCCTAGAGAATCGCATCAGACACCACAAATCCTTGGGATGGAACAGGGAAGTGTGTAGGGGAGGAAGAGAGGGAAAAGATAGAGATCCTATTGAACAAATATGTATTTTATTATAATCTTTCTCCCCTCTCCCTTCTTTCTGTCCTGTCCCTGTTTTCTTGCCCCCTCCACCTCTCTCTCTCTCTCTCTCTCTCTCTCTCTCTCTCTCTCTCTCTGTGTGTGTGTGTGTGTGTGTGTGTGTGTGTGTGTATGTGTCTGTGTGTTCGTGTGTGTCTCTATGTGTGTCTGTGGTGGTGGGGTGTATGGATATAGGTGTGTATTTACAAATCACACTCTGTAACATACTGCATTCTCAGAAAGACTTTATGAGGTTCTATTTGGGTGTAGTACTGTTAGGGACATGCAAGTGATCGGGGAGGACAATTGAAAATTAGTCACTATCCCACACAGAAAGCAAACTGAAACATTTTCTTTTCATTTTTCATTTTCTGAGGAAGAATCTCACTATGGAGTCCAGACTGGACTGGCGCTTACTGTGTAGACCAGTCTTGTGATTCTTCTGTCTCTGGTCCTTGAGTGTTGGGACTATAGGCCTGTATGCCACCCGGGGTTACAACAATCTCTCTTGACTTGAGTTGAGTCTGAGGACACTGCCTGATGTGCCGACCTTGAGCTTGGTGGCCCTTCTGAGAAGACATATAGTTCTGAACTGAAATGGTGTCTATTCATAGAGGAATGGATATTCAAATTGTGGTTTATGTACTGGAGAACTATTCAACCATCTAAAGAAAAGAAACAAGCCTTTGACACTTGCCATGGGTAGTTCCCCTACAACTTATTATGGCCCAAATAGCCAGAGACATCACTCAGCAGCAGACAGAACAGTGAGCCTGTGAATGGTGGGAATGGACTGGAAGGGGATGAGAGTTAGCTCTCAGGAGTGATGGGATACTGACAGCAAGTTCGGAGTGCTGGAGTTTTAGGTGTGCATGTTATCAAGGTGAGTTCATTGACCACTCCATCCGTCCACTTTCCCATGTAAAATGTATGTCTTTTTTTTTTGTGTGTGTAAGTTTTACCTTAGTGGAGAGAAACGACTGGAAGAGAAAGAACTCAACATTTTAAATGGACTTGTCTTTGTACATAATTGTAGCTGATAGACTGAAAGCAGTAAGGCATCCTGATAGGAGGCAGAGAAACAGACCCAACCTAATTAGTAGGTCTATTCTTACCTGTCCTGAGGTAAGAAGAGCCTTCAGTATTTTACTAGTTAGATGAGAGATAAAGTAGCAGCAGATTATCAATTTGTGACTCTGTAGATCTCAGCCTCAAGTTTAATTGAGTAGGGTTGAAACTGCACTGTATGGTTTTCCCATTTTAGGACATGCACAGATTCAATTCCAATAGGAAAAGCTCCTGTCAGGTTGATGATTGAAATAGTTGCCCTTTGCACATAGGAGGCTCGCCCAGACCTTCTCTCAGAGTCTATTTTTCTACATAAGGTGAAGAAGGTGAGTTCCCTGCTTTGTTTCTTCACCCTCAGCAGGTTGGAAGCAGCAAATTAGCAACTGGGAGAAGGCAGTGAAATAGCCCGGAGGCTAGTCACTCAGAGGGCAAGTGGCAGATCACAGCAGGCAGAGGGATGAAAGGCAGGAGACTAGGAAAAAGCTAACCTAAACACCCCAGAAGACAGGCTTTGAGACCAGCACTCCCACTGCTCAATTTATTTGAATAGCTCCTCCATGCATCTAGCATTCCACAGACCAGCCTTTTTCAAGTCCCTGAAGAGCCAGGCTTTGAATAGCGTCCATTCTGCATTGTCTAAGAGGCCAGAGAAATATGATATTCCCCCCCCCCACCTCCACAATTTTACTGCAATAGGATCAGAATAATACTTAAGGATTTTTTTGATCTGAGAGATAATTTTATTAATCTAATTAAAGCAAACAAACAAACAAACAACAAGCAAAGAAACCGGTCAAAGACACACTCATTGTGTTAAGGGCATTTGCTGGGGAAAGTCTGACAAGACATAAAGGTGGGTGGAGGGCACTGATTCTTGCAACTTGTCGTCTGAGCTCCACATGTGCACAGAGCATGTGGGCTCCACCCTCACATGAGTGACAGAATAAATAAAGATTCCCTAACAACACTAAATAATGGATTTTCACTTTTAAAGGATTCCTAGTGAAGACTGATTCATTAAAAGCAATAATTAGGGACTAGGGAGATGACTCAGGGCCTGAGTTTGACTTCTAGGATCCAAAAGGAAAAAAAGCTAGGTGCAGCAGTATGAGCCTGTAATCCTAGCTCAGGGTGGGGGTGGGGGAAGAGAGACAGTAGATTTCTGGGACCCATTGAACAGCGAGCCCAGGCTACTTGGACAATTCTAGATAAGGGGCTTCCATACCCATTTGTACACACACACACACACACACACACACACACACACACACACACACACACACGTCTTTTTTCTTTTTAAGGGAAATAGAATGGTAACACCCATCTATTAACAGAGCCCTTCATTTGCACTTTGCATTTCCCAGAAGTCTAAGGAATGTCCTCTTTTCTGTACTATGAGGGCTTCTGGTACTAAGAACTGCCACGGAATTCCTTTCTTCTAGATACCTGCCAACCATTTATCAGATCAGACCAGGAATTGATTTTTAGCACTTGTGTGGTATTTCACTGAGTGGTGTGACAAAGTAAGGCACCAGGACCAGTTGTAGCATTCCTTCCAATTCCCTGTTCTGTGGCTTCCTGCTGTCAACTGTAGACAGAGCCAGATGCCATGGGAATCCCCACACACCATAGGCCAGGGCTCTGTTCTTTTCAGAGAGCCACTGTTAAACACTCAGCAGCCCTCTCCTTCGGGTACATCACATGCGGTGAAGATATCGGACAGTCTTAGATTCCATTACTAATATCTGTGTCTTTTCCTTCAATAAGGAATTTGGACATAGCGACTGTTGGGCCATTCTCAACCTCATCCTGTTTTGTGACTTAGATCTTGTTTAGTTCCAGATAACCTAGTTTAATTATTAAGTTTATTCAAGTATTGATCAAATAGATGGGAACATGCTGAATTAACAAAAAAGAATATAAAGACTGTAGAAAATAAAGACTGTAGGATTCATACTGTCTTAAAATATGACCCTAATAAAACTTATGTTAAAAAGTCAGATTAGAAAATTCTGTGTGTTGGTGTGCATGCGTGTGCACTTGCGTGTGTGCGCAGGTGTATGTGCACAGGTACACATGTGGACGGAGCTCAGAGGTTGGTGTCTGATGTCTCACTCAGTTTCTCTCCACCTTATTGATTGAGGCATGACCTTCATTGACCTTGGAGCTGGTAAGTGTAGCAATACCATACCGGGCATCGTTGGCACTCCTCAGTACCCGCCCCAATGCTCTGGGTTCCCAAATGAAAGCCATATACACACAACTTTTATATTTTGATATGCCTTAAACAGCTCAATGACTGGGCCACTTCCTAACCTCCACGTGGCTAATCCATCCCCCTGCGATATTCCTGAGTTATTACTTACTAAAATCTATGTTCCATTTTTGCTGCCCTTAAAACAGTCATACAACCCACTCGAGATGCAATTCCCTGGCTCCTATATGGCGGCCATGTTCTCTGTCCCGCACCTCTCCAGTGCCACACAAGTGTCTTGGTTCTCCTTTTTCCTATGTAGTGGATTCTCTCCTTCCTTCTTCCTCCTTCCTCCTTCCCTTGTCCTGGAATCTTAAAAGTCCCACCTTCGTCTCCCTGCCCTGCCATTGGCCTACGGGAACTTACCAAACAAAACCAAGTTGGGGCAGGGTTCCCTCAGTGTCTTACTTGCAGATGTGCAGATTCTCATGCAATTTTAACAAAATACAAGCAGCATTAAACTAAACCCACAACTGGCAAGGTGTGCCTAGCCTGACTGGCTAGCGCTCTCCCTTTGGGAGACGCTTTGGGCCTGACCCCCCAGCGTTGGAGTTACCACTGTGCCCAAGTCTGCTGTTTCTGTGGGTTTCGGAGAGTGAGCTCAGGTCCTCCCTCCGGTTATTGTGCCTGCACTGCAAGCATTTCATTATGCTGCTTCCCCAACCCTGCAGTCAAGTCATCCCAGGTCTTAGAAGAGAATGACAGGTCACACAAGTAAACCGTTCACCCACCACAGGTTTCATGGTGATTTGAACAAGAGTGTCCCCATAAGATCCAATGTATGAAGGCTTTCTTTCCTGTTTGTGGTGTGATATTGGTGGAGAAGGTAAGTCCCTGGTAGAACACTGTGGGATTTCAGATCATCCCTGATTCATTATCTCTGCTCCCTGCTGGTGGTTTAAGATGCCAACCCCAGCTTGCTAGTCTACCAACTATGTCCATTCCTGCTGATGTGCTCCCCACTGTGACACCGAGAGACTCTTATCCGTCTGAAATCACAAGTCCAAAGGTCTTCTGATCATGAAATAGTCTGTCCATATCTTTAGAGTTGAAAACGTTTGGAACGTATTAATTAATATAGTCACTTGATGAGCATTTATGAATTCAAGTTTATGGGCGAGTTATTCAAAAAATCTGGTAAATTAATTGCATGAGGAAATGGAGTTGTTTTGAAAACTAGTTCTTTTTATCTCATTTTCTCTTGCTTTGTGGCATTAAGTATAATTCTGGTTGAAGAGACATCCTATCCTTTTGAAAGCACGCATCCACTACGCTGTAGCTTTCTAGAAGAAAGAAATAATAGCTTTTGAAAATTGTATCCTTACAATGAGGGTTCTGGCTTATGTAATGAAGCAATAACACCTCAGGAAAACTGTGTAGGTGCTTATAGGCTGGTGTCTGCCAGTGCTGAACCCCAATAGGCTGTTAGGTATTATGGATTTAAATTTACATATGCAATGAAGTTCCCCCAAATCACAAATATTTCCCATTAGTTGTGGTGCATACCTTTAATCCCAGCACAGGGGCTGGATTTGGGACGGATCTGTTTAACTGTGGGCAGGAAAAGGGAATTCTGAATTTCATATGGGTGTTTCAACTACTCGCCAAATTTTGTTTAATTGGAATTCTTTCTGAAAACATTAGAGTAAACAGGGAGAGGAATTGAAGCAAGGATAAAAAGCCAAACTCATTAAACCAAGAAAAACACTGGGTGACTCCCCCCCCTCAAACTCAGCTTGCAAGTTTGCCAGACCATTTTTAAAAATAATCACGTGAGTCCTAATCCCCATGTGACTCCCTTAATTCCAGCTCAACAGTTGTCAACAAGGACACAAGGACAAAGCCCCGAACCACAGTTGGCCAGAAGACAGAAGAAGCATACTCCACTCTCAGCGGTTCCCTAACACCCGCACAAACTGATTCAGTGTTTTTGATACTTGACAAAGGATGTTGCTTCTCCCCCTTTGGACCTCACTTAGCCTTGCCTGTCACAGTGTTCTGAGCCTCAGATGACATGATGCAAGAGAAAAATAGAAGCGATAAATTCTGAGCATGTGCTTACGTCACATGCTGTATTCCCAAGCATCTTAAAGAAAGCGTGGGCTGCCAAGTGGGCAGAAGGGCTTGCTGCACAATCCTGAGGACCTGAGTTCGAATTCCAGCACTTACTTGAAAAGCCTGGCATGATCAAGTGTACCTGTAGCCCCAGCACTAGCAAGAAGGACCAAGAGCTAGGAGGATGACTGGGGTTTGTAAGGCACTGGCCTAGCTCCAGGTTCAGTGAGAGTCCCTCTCAAGGGAGTATACATGTGAACTGTAACACTGTAAGGTATATAGTGATAGAACCGACACCAGATATCCTCCTGTGGCCTCCACAGGCACAGAGACACATGAACTCCTGCACACACTCGTACCCTGCCCCCACCCCAACACACGCACACAAAGAAAAATAAAGCTTAGGTTTGTGAACCTGCAGGGTTGCCGGTTCCTTTCCCATGGCTAGGTTGGGAACTTCCAAAATTGCCTAGGCAACTCTGAGCCACCAGTGACATTACTTCATTAAGGAAAAGGTTGAGTGGATTAGTGGTTTGTATGGCAAAATACTTCCTGTGTTCTTATCTGACTTGGCCATTGTGTGGTTATTGCCCCAGGGAGAAGCTTAATGCCTTAATTTGTTGTAAAAACAAATACATATCGGGGATTTTTACTTGGAAAAGGGTCACAAGGCTCAGTGGATTTAGACAAGCTTCTGAGTGAATTTTACCCTGAGGAGCCAACTTTATTTTCAAAACTAATTCTATATTCTATATTCAAAATCGAGAAGAAAGGAACTAATTTGGATCCAGCTTTTCCTTCCTCTGGAACACTGTGCATGCCTTCTCATTCAGCATTTGGAAGTTGTAAGATATTTTACATGAGGCCAGTTTGAGATCACCGGCTATAGGAAACAGAGCAAGACTCAAGCTTCCTTCTCTCTGGTGCCAGGCCCTTGCTCCATGCACTAGACCTGTGTTCCTCAGTGTGGTCCCTGTGTGCACAGCGTGTGTGTCATGTGGGATCTAGTTAGAAGCACAGAATCTCTGAGTCCACCTCTCTGCTCACTGGCTCATAAGCTACATTTTAATAAGATATACATATTTCAACTTTGAGACTCTTGAACCAGACAACATGGCTTTTTATTCTTATGGATTGCTGATATAATGCTAAACTTACAACTAACTCTACTCTTGAATTAGCCCCTAACAGCCACATTTATCCATTGCCTAGGTGAAGCATGTTAGTACTTTTCCTTAACTGGTGTATTCTAGCATTGTCACTTCTTAGTACTGTGACATCATTCATTTTATGTGATGTTTGTGTGTGTGTGTGTGTGTGTGTGTGTGTGTGTGTATGTTGTTGTTGTATCCACCTATGAGCCAGGAACCGATCATCTTCACCTATGAATTCTTTGTGACTATAACTGAGATAATATTTAAGTGAGTGAATAAATTAAGTGCTTCTGCATCACAGAGAATGGAGAGAATTACATAAAGATTAATATATAAAAGAAGCTAGTTGACAGACTGGACCAGAAGCCCATCCCTTCCTGGGCTTCATTGAAAAAACTGAGCATACTCAAGAAAAGCCTTTGAGGCTCCTGGGGAGAAAACTTGTTGATAAGTTCTTCCTAGCTGCAAATCTTGTGGCCTACAATAATAACCAGCCTGGTGAGATATGCCCAGTGGGGCAATGGTGACACTAATATCTTAGGAGTAACCAACAACTGTCTGTTTGGACTTATGGTCTGCTCAGTGGGAGGGAATTCATGCCTGCTACTGTAAACATAACCAACTCCCATGGATAGAGAGATTATAGATCCTACAGAAAAACCTACTATTACTTTTTTACTAAATGGATATGGTATCCAACTCCCTTCAAAATAACTCTTCTACCCATAGATTAGTGCAGTTCTCATCCCTCATCAAAAAAAGGTTCTTCTTGCAGGAGTCAGAGGTTATTACAGTGGTTTACAACTTGTCAAAATGAAAAGAATAAAAGGCTGGAGTGCCCAGCCCCAAATCTAACATATGTAACACAGCCCCTTTACCCAAGACTAAGGGAGCATCATGAAAGGGGGTGCAAAAAGACTGTAAGAGCCAGAGGACTTGGAGGATTGCTACAAACATAGCATGTTATGACAGGGATGCTCTTCCCATGAACAGTCAATAGCCATGGGTTGTCTATATAAGGTTTGCACAAGACCAAGCCAACATTGTAGTATGGATGATGGGAAGGCTCCCAAGGCTCTACCCCTAGTTGAGGAGCAATGGACAGCTGCTGAAGGAGGAAGAGTCAACTTTATTCAGGGATGAGCCTCCAACAAGTTGCCCATAACCCAATGGTCCTGGACCCAAACTTTTATTTTAAAGAGGAAAACAGACCAACTATACTATACAACCAAAGACAAAAGAAACTAAATGTGATGGGGAATCCTCATTATCAACTTGATTGGATTTAGAATCACTAAAGCACACCTCTGGATGTGTCTACAAAGGAATTTCCTAGAAGCCCTAACTGAAAAACAGAAACCCTACCCCAACTGTGACACTGTCTGGTGGGCTGGAGTCCCAGAATGAATAAAAAGGAAGAATTTGAGTGGCAATCTTTGTGTCAGTTTCCTGACTTCAGATACAATGTGACCAGCTGCTTTAGGCTCTAGCCGCCATAACTTTCCTGACCTAATGGACTGTATACCTTAGAACCATTAAACCAAAATAAATCCTCCCTTCCTTAAGTTGTTTCTTGACATGCATTTTGCCACATCACTGAGAAAAGTAACTAATTTAACAAACAAAATGAGGAAAGAATATGTTTTATAACTGATCTTAACACTCCACTCCCAAACAAGAGACTCTTGAGAGAAAGTTATTCCACAAAATAATGCATTAGCAGGTTTTTAAAATCATGACCATTTTTGTAATCTGGTAGCTCTGATGTGCTGTATTATGGGTTGGGTACTTTGGTTTGGTACCTGGGATATCCTCTGCTAAAGACTCTGGTTTAGACAGTAGTATGTAAGACCATATTCAGTTCTGGAAGTGTGGGAGAAGATCTAAGTATGTGGACTCCTCCAAGATTCCAGCCACATTGTCTCAAGGTGCAGCTGTGAAGAGGGTCTTAAATCTTGTAAAGGTTTTAGTGAAAATCTGAGTTTATACTGACTGCTGAGTGGTAGTTACCTTCTATGACCAACTTGATTATAATGGGAATCACTTAAAACATTAGTGAAACGCATCTCTGTGTGCTCCTGTTAGAGTGTTTCCAGAGGCGATAAAATTTCAGTTGGAGTAATAGCCCTGACCATAGGTTGTACCGTGTCCAAGGCTGGAGACCGGAATGGAATCAGAGGGGCTAGAAGCCAACTCAGCACAAGAGGCATGCTTCTTCCTGCTGGCCATGAAGAGAGCTTCCCCTGTCACATACTTCCACTGCTGTGATGCTCTGCCAAGGGTTAAAACAACAACAACAAAAAACCCCAAAGACTATATAGGCTGAAGCTCTCAAACCCTGAGCCATGTACCCTTCCTCAAGTCCTTTGTCAGATGTTTTCCAAAGCATATTGGATCCATACTGTTACTCCCTTCTTTTAGTTCCTGCACCCCTGAACAAAAGAGGTAAAGTTAGAGATAGTTCTCAGGAAATCTCTTACAACCAAGAGTTTAACTGTGTCGGGCTTACCTCTGAAGTCTGGGTGTGGTCAAAGCATTGTATAGTGAACACCCTTTCTACGTGTGTTCTATAGTTAATAGGATGGATTTGGGGTGTCAAGTTTCCTTATATGGCTTTCATGGTTTGTTGAAGACAAAAATAGTTTTGTAAGGCAATTCAAGACTGAAGATAGGGAACATTTTCCATTGATGTCTGAGGATTTGGTGGCTGTGGTTTCCTCCACTACTATTAAAGAGATGGCTTTTAAATTCTTTTGGCTGAATTGCAGAAAGAAATACATTATTATGAGTATTCATGAGACTGAGACTGGGAACACTGCTTACTTGGTAGAATGCTTGCCATAAATGGATGAGGTCCAACATCCCAACACTGAGAGAGAGAGAGAGAGAGAGAGAGAGAGAGAGAGAGAGAGAGAGAGAGAGAGAGAGAGGAAGAGAGAGGAAGAGAGAGGAATCATGATATGTAGATGTACATATGTAGATACACACATACATATTTATTATGTGTGTATAATAGCTTACATACAACAGTATTTAGAATTATAATGACTCAGCTTTATATAATACTATAAATTAAATTTAGAATTTCATAGAACTATAATAATTCTTACTGTTTGTAACTCACTAAAAAGCTCTATTATATATATAATATTATGTATATAATATTATATAGTATATATATGATTTATTTATTGTTATATGTAAGTACATTGTAGCTGTCTTTAGACACACCAAAAGAGGGCATCGGATCTCGTTACAGATGGTTGTGAGTCACCATGTGGTTGCTGGGATTTGAACTCAGGACCTATGGAAGAGCAGTTAGTGCTCTTATCCACTGAGCCATCTTACCAGCCCTCTATTTTGTATTTTTAAAGCACTGTGTATAATATACTAAATTGATTTTGTGCCCACTGATAGCTTGCAAGCCAGAAAACATTTCCATCTTTCAGGTTTTGGCAGTTTCCTGCCCAGTAGTGGAAAGAGACCTCTCTAGTGTCCTTTTTATAGACAGGCCAAGGGTTCTGGCCTGCAGAACAAGATGGCTGCCTTAGAAGCATTAACAAACATAAAAAACCCACTGTTTTACATTTGGTAGAACTCTTGTGGATTTTATAAAGCATATAGCTCTATAGCTATTCACAAACACATCATCCTATTTTGCACATTTAGAATCACTTTGCTATTGTGTTGATGGACTCAGAGAAAAAAAAGCACTAAGCTATCATTGTATTATCTCAGTTCTCTACAGTATTAGCAAGCCCTTGGCTGTAACTTTAATATTATTGTTCTTCGATGTCTGAGAAGCTCAGAGTGAGAGCCTGTGAGCTCTTCAAATATCCCTCATCTCTTTTTGCATTGAAGGATATATTGTATATATTATAGAATAAATTATATACATATTATAATTACATAAAATTATATGCATACTATATATTTATGACTATATACATAATATATTTTATGTATTGTATATTATATATTATATAAAATATGCAATATATCATATCCTATATAACATACTATGTATGTTACATAAAATCACTATGATTGACTGTATGCTAAAATAACCCAAAGTGTCTTCCAGGACCAACATGTAAAAAATGTTTTTATAATAAAACATAAGTTGGGGAGGGAGGATGGGACAGGGGTTTGTAGAGGGGAAACCGGGAAGGAGGATATCATTTGAAATGTAAACGAATAAAATGATTAATTAAAAAAACCAACCAAAAACATAGGGAGTTTCTTCTCTTAATGGGCTAAGCTACCTTCTACAGGTGAGTCAAGTGTCTAGTACACATTTCAACATTATTCTGATCAAGATGAGAGAAAAAGTTTAGATTATAGATAGACCTGGAAAATCCTCTTGTAGGGTAGAAGATGACACCAATTAGAATGTTTCAATTAGTTTTAAAATAAAATTGGATTGAGCTACAGATCGAGTTGCTTGTGGGACCTCGTGAGCATTTGTAATTCTTGCCTCATTAGCTCCATAACGACGGTTAGAAGTTCACTCAGAGTTCAAGAGTCAGGACATTTCTTTAAATTATTGTTTTGCAATAGTTATGTCATCCTAGCTAAAGGGATTAAGAGAAATAAAAATGGAATATGGTGATTTCTTTCTGTCTTTCTTTTTCTTCTTTCTTTAGGCAGAGCTGAAACTGAAGGTCTCACAGCTGACAGCTTTGAGCACTTGGGGTTCACTAGATGGTTTGCTCTGCAATTCCAGGGCCCTGGTTTCCAGTGCCAGCTCTGAATAAGCAGGTGTGAAGGCTCCTGCCTACCTTCCCAGGAGGAGGGGGAGAGGAGGGGGAGGGGGAGCTCCTAGTCGTCCTCACAAACCATGAGTTTGAGACCAGCCTGGCTTACTAAAGCCATTGTCCCAGAAAAGAAGACAAAAGAGCAGGTAAGACAAAGAAACTTATAAACTGCACAGGGCCCAGCAACAGAGAGGCAGACACCCGTTTGTGACTTGGAAATTTTAGTGAAGTCTCTGTGAGGATAAAAATTGTGAGCCTTCTTCTGGATAAACATGTTCATTGGTAAAGATTAAACTCTAAAAATGTCAAAGGGGGCACTGGGCAAAATGACTCAGTTCCAACAGTGTTTGTCGCACAAGCTGGAGGGTGAGAGCGCAAGCCCTGGAACCCACACAAAGACTAACCACACAAGACAAACATGTGGTTGATACCTGCTGTGCTCCTGGAGTCCCTGGGTTCAGAGGTGGAGACAGGAAGGTCTCTGAGGATGCTGGGCAGTCAGCCTTGTCTCCTAGCTGAGTTCCAGGCTGGTGAGAGACCCTGTCCCAGACAAAACACAGATGAACAGCACTTTAGGGACAATTTCCATATGCATGTCACACACACACACACACACACACACATACACACACACACACACAAACCACAGCACACTATACACGCACATGACAAGTGGCCAGGGAAGACCTCGCCACATTTAGGTCCTTGCCTCTGGGTGCTTATCCTTGTTGCTAGAGACGAAAACCATACTTGTCTGTCTTACTGGAGAGAAAGCGATGCCTTTACTCCCACCATGACAGTTAGGAACAGGCACCACCTCCAGATGGGTCCCAAAGGCCAGAAACACTGACTGCAACCACAGTTACATGAGGAAAGAAAACTCAGATCGGCAGAAATGCCAGCTGAAGAACTTGTCCATGCCAACCAACCTTGGCCTTATATACTCCACCCCCTTGAAGCTGCTAAAATTCTAAGGCCCTCACTGATTGCACCCCCTCCCCCCAGACAAGTGGGTCCTCTCACCACCAGCCACAGGAAAGTTCTGTGTGCACATTCACCTGCAAACTCCCATGACCATTAAACGTGTGTTCCCATGCTCTGAGGCCAGACCCATGTGCTGCCACTTGCTGTGTGATTTAAGAGAAACCAGGAAGCTCAAAGCTGCTCTGAATGGCAGTCTGGGGGAATGAAACCCAACAGCTATTGTCTCAGTCATTCCTTCATAAGGGAGATTACCTCATCTCAGCCTGAATTTTCTTAAAACGTGAGTGGGACCGTCAGAATGGCTCGCTGGGGGTTCTAGTGTTCTTTCTGTTGCGATGAAATGCTGAGCCAAAAGGAGAGGGAGGAAAGAGTTTGTTTCACCATGTACTTCCAGGTCACCATCCATCCTCGAGGGAAGTCAGGGCAGGAACTAAAGACAGGAGGCACGGAGGATGGATGCTTGCTGCCTCTCTCTCTGGCTGGGTTGCAAGCTTCAGCTTAGCCTGATTCTTAGACAACCTAGGGCCAGTTGCTCAGCGACGGCAACCCTCCTGTGTCAATTGATAATGAAGGCATGCCCACAGGCCAACATGACACAGACAATAACAATTAAAACGTGAACCAAACCTGCCGAGACACTAAGAATATGGCATGCTCTCTTGTCTGGCTCCTTTGTAAAACTTGAGGTCTCTCTCCTAGGCAAAAGGACAATTAAGGTAAAGATTCAAATGAAAGATAGTGGCATTTGCACATATATGCACCCCTCACCACTTTCTGACAGAGTCTTACATAGTTCTGGCTGCTCTTGAGCTACAGTGTAGCCTAGGATGGTCTTCACCTTGTGATCTTTTTGCCTCCACCAACCAAAGCAGACCACTGAGGTTATAACCTTGCACCCCAACACTTTTATATACTGCTGAGGGTCAAACCCAGATTCTCCTGTAAACTCTCCCAACTCAGCTATAACCCAGCTGCATATATATTCTACACACACACACACATGTACATGTGTGCACACTCATGCACGCACATACTCACACACATACGCACATGAGCATGAGCAAACACACACAGATAATAACTATACTTAAGAGGTGTGTGAAATGTTTTTACATCACATAGAGTTTCTGCCCCATATGAGGCAGAGAGATGGAACCACAAGACCCCCAGCAGTTTCAGACACTGTGATGCTACACTGTGAGCTTTCCAGTAGAGAAAGGAAGGGCTTCCCAGAATTCTGTGTAGCCATGCCTCTCACCCTGGCGAGAACATAAGGTCATCAAGGTGACTTCCCCCATTTGTTATATACAACTGCTGATATGGGGAACTCCAGGGTAGCCACTGTTGTACTTGTCTCCTAGGAAAGGGGTTTCACCTTTGGTTGCGAGAAGGTATCTGCCACTCTGTGTGTTTTAAATCCCACCCCCCAGGCCCTGTACAATGACTGTATTTTCTGTTCATGTCTCTTTTGCATGAAGTCCATGATTTTCATTAAAAACTTGAAAAAAATCATTTGTCACATTTTAGGTTTTTAAATAAGCAGTATGATAACTAGTTAAAACAGTTACTCCTACTACTCAATTCCTACCAGATATGTATTTCCCATGGTGCCTTAAAACAAATTGCTTTTGTTATACAGCTTGGTGATATAGCTGGGCATGGCGGCCCATGCCTGTAATCCCAGTACAGGTGTGACTGATGCAGGAGGTTGCTGAGAGCTTGAGACCAGTCTGTGCTATTAGCACAACCCTGTCTCCAAAGAAAGGAGGAGGAGGAAGAGGAGGAAGAGAAGGATGAGGAAGAGGAGGAGGAATGTCTTTTTCGACAGTCCCTTATCTCTTGCCTAGGGAGGTTACATTGACCTCCCATTTTCAGAGTGAATCTTTTAGTATTGTCCTTGCTCTGAGGGGAAGACCATTGCCCCACGGGAATGGTTGAAGGATGCAGCTGAAAAGGGAGGAAATAGAATGCAGCAGCTGGAGGTGAACTATGGAGATGACCAACAGTTTCTGAGTTTCGTTTATCTTAGACTTTTAGTAGAATCTGGCCACAAGAGTAAACTAGGCACACACATCCACACGTGTGCATGCAGGAATGCACACACACACACACACACACACACACACAGGTACACATGCTCTAGAATCTCAATTCATACATCAACTCAAATATGAGTGTTTGAGGCTTTCTACCACAAGTTTCTGACATGTACTTATAATAGTCTTCATTATAAGCTTGCTGGGGTTCACAGTGGTCCTCAACCTGTGGGTCGTGACCCCTTTGGGGTCGTATATCAGATATTGACATTGCAATTCATAACAGAAACAAAATTATAGTTATGAAGTAGAAACAAAATAATTTTATAGTTTGGGGGTCACCACAACTTGAGGAGCTGTATTAAAGGGTCACAGCAGTAAGAAGACCGAGAACTGCTTGTTTAGATCACCTAGACCCAATTCTGGGCATGTCTTTGAGGGAGTTTTAGTGAATTTAACTGAACGTGGGGGAGCCACTCTGCATGTGGGTGATATTGTCCTATGGGCTGGAGTCTCAGAGTGAATAGGAAGGAGAAAGGAAGCTGAGTACCAGCATTCATCTCTCTCTGTCTCCTGACTGAGGAGGCAAGGTGACCTGCTGCCTAATGCATCCATGGTGGTGCCTTCTCAGTCATGGTGGACTGTTACCTTAAACTATAGCCCCCCAAAACAAATAATTAAACAAAGTCCCAATCTCCCCTTAAATAGTGCCACTGCAACAAGAGAAATTACTAACACAGTCCTGGAGTGGATTCCAGGGGTGGCATGGGGTCTTCAGAAGATCATCTAGAACATCCAATAAACTCAGAAGCTATGAAGAGAATAAAAATGGTGCATTTCCTGTTCCTCCAGGCTCCTCTGTCTTCTGGGGGAACCTTCCCGGACCTGCTCCTGCTATCCTGAAACCCTCTTCTCAATTTCCTTACCCTTATCCGTTCTAACTCACCTCCAGAAGCATCAGGGTTACAACTGTATCTTGAAACTTGAGATTCCAGACACATAGTTAGAGTTACATTGCACCCAAACAACCAGTCAGGATGATTTCATTATGTTCATTTTCCATAAAGACAAGCACAAGACTCTGAGATTCATTGGCTTGTTGTATATTGTAGGCCCTACTATCAATCTTACAGACAATGTGACTGCCCCATTTGTGTCTTTCTCTCTGCCTCAGTGTACCTAGGCTTCCCAGAAGGCCAACGGCCTCAAAGAAATGAGAGAGACATGTTTGATTAGATTCTACTTTTTAGGTTAAGAAAGAACAACTCTCAGGGAAGTGTGTGGATAAAGTCATGGTTCTCTGAATGTTCCACCACTTCTTGTCTTCTCCCAGGACAGCCCTACTCTGTTAGAGATACTCTAGTGTGCTGTGTTGTAATTGTTATGTCTGTGTTTATTAGAGAAGCTAGTTATGGACTGTCTATTCCACCCTCTTGCAGTCATTTTGGAGAAGTACTGTCTTGGGTGGGTTCACAGAAGAGAAGGCAAAGGGTCTCCAGAACTGGTGTCAGGGACGGAGAGTGATTGAGAGGGATGAAGAAGGAATTCTAGGTCTCTTCCTGTTAGAGTCCTTGGGCAGAGAGAATGGGCTGGAGAATGGTGATATTTTGCAAGCGCATTCATGAGACAGGAGCAGGTCTGTTTCCGGGCCCAGCTGGTGATCTCTGAAGGAGAGATGTGGAGAGAGGCACATCCTAAGAGAACAGAGCCAAGTTGTTGGCAGAGAAGCTTGACAGGAGTCCAGCTCCTGTGTGCCTTTGAGTGAAACAGCTCAAGGTGAATGGAAGTAGTTCTGTTCTTTCCTAGGTAGCCAAGGCGCAGCTCTATCTTCTGGCTGCCTGAGAAGAAAGGGGTCCTGAAGAAATGGTAGATGTATCCTGGACTCCCATAAAAAACTGGAGTACCTGAGCTATCAGGGAAGGTCTTGCACTTATGCAAATAAGGAACTGATGAAATGTGACCATGGGTGGTGGCAGGAACCTCTGCGTCTGCAATCGTCAAGCTCTCAGGATGCAGAGTTATACATACAGAAAACTTTGAATGTCAACAGTGTGGGGTTCTGGAGGTGAGGGTGCGGCTCACATGCCTGAAGCCCTGGATTCCATCCACAGCACAACACAAACCAGGTGTGCCGGCACTGTAATCCCAGCACTGTTGAAGGTAAGGGCAGAAAGAGCAGAAGTTCATGGTTAGCCTCAGCTACGTATTCAGTCTGAGATTAGCCTAGGCTAGAGATCCTGCCTTCAAAGGGGGAGAAGGAAATTGTCTTAATGGGAGGAATCGTGGTATAGTAAAGAGAAACAATGAACTTATAAAATATTGCCACTTTCAAATTTTTAGTTTCGGAACACAGTATTTGAAATTGAGCACAGTGTTTCATTCCTTAATCCCAAAACTTGTTGGTGCAAGGCAGATATCACTGTGAGTTCTAGGAGAGTCTATAAAGAAGGAATGAAAGAAAGAAAACATGAAGAAAAAAAGAAAAGGAAGGAAAGGAAAAGAACAAAGAATGAATGTTCCCTCAGAACTGACAGCCTAGCTCATCAGGCCACACCCTGGCCGGGACTTTAGACAGCTGGTAGGATGAGTCTGCTCCAGGAGCCACTGTCTGTGCCTGAGGCCTAGTAACCTCTGACAGAGTCTTCTGTAAAACAGGGCTTGTAGGCAGGAGGTGCAAATTGGGTCATTCTTTAAGAACTGAGGCAAAGAAGAAAACAAAGGCAAAGTGCATTTTTTCTAGCCCATTTTTAAGATTCTTTTCTTCCATGGTAACTACATTTTGGACTTCTAGTCACAGCTGAATGGGAGGGCAGAGCCCCCGGGCAAATTGGATTTAACCCCAGGCCAGACTGTGGAGGACTTTGGGCAGGTCTCTTCAGTACTGTGGAGGAGTGACTGTAGACCAGGTGACACTAACTGTGGAAAATAGGGGTCACATTTCAACTGAACTCAGACTTCAGGTTCTCCAGTTGTCAGTTGCTCCTGGACAAGTTTTGTAACATCTTTGAACTTTTTCTTTTCTTTTTTTGTTTTCTATATTTTTTTTATTTACATTCCAAATGATTTCCCCTTTCCCGTTTCCTCCCTCCCTGAAAGTCCCATAAGCCCTCTTCCCTCCCCCTGTTCCCCATTCAACCCCCTCTCACTTCTGTGTCTTGGCATTCCCCTACATCCAGTCTTTCCAGGACCAGGGGGTCTCTCCTTCCATCTTACTTTTCTTGTCTATGAAATTATAAGGGTGGTGCTAGCTCCTAACTAGTACAAGAATGTGATTAAAACCATCTAAGACTCAAACCCTTGGCATAGGTTATCACTCAGTAATAAGGCCTCTTGCATGCTAGACAAAGCACTCTACCAATTGAATTACATCTTTACTTTGTGATATTTTTTATTTGTTTATTCCAGGGCCTACACACTTTCTCAATGGATACTTTATCTTCATTAGTTATAGGTTACTTTTCTTTTTGGGGATGTGCTATTATTCTTGTTGATTCAAGACTCTTCCCCTGGAAACGTCTTTGGGTTAGGAGTCTGGTTTTCTGTTTGTTTTTGTTTTTTAATTGACATAGTTTATGTGTATGAGTGTTTTATCTCTATGTATGTCTGTGTACCAGATCTATGTTATGAATGCCCAAGGAGGCCAGAAGAGGGTGTTGGGTCACCTGGGATTGGAGTTATAGACAGGTGGGAGCCACCATGTGGTACTGGGAATTGAACCTGAATTCTCTGAAATATCAGTCAGTGGTCTTAGCCACTGAACCATCTCCACCTAAAGTCTCTATTCTATACTTTTGGTAAAGGTGCTTCTATTAGAATGCTTAGTACATTTTTGTTGGATTTCTATTTTCTCTTATTTCTTTCATTAAATTACAGACTGAGGTCCACAGCTCTTTCCTCATGGCCCAGCACAGACAAAAGGCCCGTACTAAGTACTCTGAGATAAAGCCAGATGTGATTAGACTTCCCTTTCTAAAAAAGATTTTTATGAAAAAGGAAATAAGGGTTTCTGAAGTCCTACCTCACCATACATATCAGAAAAAGAATCCTTAGAGCTGGTTAGAAGGCTAAAACCAACTAATCTGGTCTATGTTTTGGTTGGGCCTTTCTGGAACGTGTGTGCCTGTGTATGTGTGTATATGTATAGGCATGTATTTATGCCTGTTCATATGTGTACAAGTGAGTATGTGTGTGTGTGTGTGTGTCTATACATGTATATACAGACCAGAAGACAACCTCAGGTATCATGTGCTGCCTGCCTTCTGCTTCTGCCCCACTAGTGCTGGAATGACAAGTCCATGACTTGCTGAGCTTGGCTTTTAAATGTTTTAACCAATCTCTCTGGCAGGAATTGATATATTCTAAAGAGACACCTGTGCTCCCCTCTTAGACATCAGATTATAGAAATAATAAACACCAAGAAATTAGAATTTCCTCAGAAGTTCTCTGACAGGAGACGAAATGGCCAGAGTACTGTGATTACTCAGAAGAAGAACTTGTCTCCTGACAAAGATGTACAACTTGTTGATGACTTTACAGGAGAGCCTTAGAGCTGAGACAGTCATGGACTCGTGGCCATACTTTACTGAATTTTTAGTTACTGGAATCTCTGTTTTCTACTTAGAACCTACCTTCAAGTTAGATCCCTCTGCCTCAAGACAGATTTAGGGGAGTCACTGAATCCCTCTGTCCTCTTCCCAAGGTGCCATATTGAAAACACATTTTGTTGTTGCTGTTGTTTGTTTCATTGTTAATTTGGCTCCTTTGACTTATTGAGGATGGGTCACCAAATCTGGCTTTTTCGGGGCACAGTCTATGACACCCTCCCCCAAGTCCAATAGTAACGATATGTGGACAACTTAGCAGAGGAGTTTTGCTCATAGGAATTAGGGTGTGGGGAGGACTGGGATCAAACGAAATTGAGCTTAAGTCCTTCCTTTGTCTTTTCCTCCCAGATAACTTTCCAGTCCACTCCGTTCTCTGTTCCCATAATCACAGCTTTAGTTTAATTTCTTGTCATTTATGGGCCAGCTTACTAGTCTCTCCCATTCTTCTCTTCACAGTGTGTTTTGGTTGAGTGTTCTACAGCACAGATCTGCCCCTAGCCTTATCTCCTCCACCCCTTGCCACAGCATACAGTCTATTGTCTATGTGTCTTAGTCAGTGTTGTAGTGCTGCGAAGAGACACCATGACCACTGCAACTCTCATAGAAGAAAGCATTTAACTGGGGCTGGATTACAGTTTCATAGACTTAGTCCATTGTCATCATGACAAGGAACATGGTAGGGAACATGGAGGCACACAGGTAGATATGGTGCTGGAGGAGTAGCTGAGAGTTCTACATCCAGATCTTCAGGCAGCAGGAAGAAAGAGACATTGGGCTTGACTTGGACTTTTGAAACCTGAAAGCTCACCCCAGTGGCAACTTCCTCCAACAAGGCCATACATAATCCAAGAAGGCTATACCTCCTAATCCTTCTCAAGTAGTGCCACTCCCTGATGTATTCAATATCCAAATACATAAAGTTATGGGGACCATTTTTATTCAAACCACCATGCTTTTGAATAATGTCTGAATTCTCCAGTGGAACTTATGAATCACTCCATGGTAGATGCCTGTTCCCTTTTACCTTCTGGGATACCTGTTCCTCTGCTCAGTTGTGTGTCTGCCTTACAAGAGCACCGCTCGCATGCTGCTCAGGGAAGGCAGACACAGTCCAAGAGAGGATGTTCCAGCCAGTGTTTTCCTGGTGAGAAGCAGCGGGGGGCTGGGACAAATGCTGTGGTTTTCCTGAGTACCCAGATGATGCTGGAGACCTTGAGGAGTTGAGAAACGGTGGTCTGAGGGTCTGTACTTCCCTATGTGCCAGATAGTAAGGAGTGGCTGGGCTGGGGATGGGGCAGAGCCTGGTTTGGTTCCAAGTGAGTGCAGAGAGTATTGGAGGGTGGGAGGGGGGTGGCGCTAAAAGAGCAAAGGTCTTCTCTGGGAAATTTAGGTGCAGCTCTTTATGATGAAGTAATCCTTGATGAAAGAGGTGGTCCTTGCTTGTCCAAATTGCTTTATTCCTGGTGGATGTGAATGCATACATCTTACTCAGGGTAAATCAGAGATTAAATACCTTTTGCAGGAAGGGATGCCTAGGAAGGGAAGCTCATTGTCTAAACACTCAGGGCCTATCTAGATACCTCATTAGCATGAAGAACTCCAAGTTTTTATGTTGCATGACTTGGCATTAGGGTTATGTGTTCCAGTGCAGGTAGAGCCTGGTCAGGAGCTGGTTGCAATGCCTGCTGTTCTCAGTTCTGAAATTCCCCGGGGTGGGGTGGGGGTGGGGGTGGGGTTGAACCTGCTTCAACCTTAACAATTCTTCTGTCTGGTGGCACAAACGTCCTCTTGCCCCACAATCCTCCATTCCTTGGGTCCTGTTATCTCTAGACATCTGGAGCTGTGTGAGGCTCTGGAGGAGGCCCCACTTTTCAGGCTGTGTTTGCGTTCCTTCTGCTAAGCCTTTCTTATGTCTGAGAGTGGCCTACTACCATGCTGTCTGTTACCAAAGTACCCAGCTCCATGCCACCCAGACCACAAAGCGATGGTCCTGTTCTAAAGAGTGGCTTACTGCTTTTGATCATGTGGCCTCGTTCACTTTCTCCTGACTTCCAGAACGTGTTTACCATGTATTCCTCCTGAGGCGGGGGACACATGCAGGCAGGCCAGGTGGGAATCCTGGCCCTCAAAGAATGGTTTTTATTCATATAAAAATGTGATAAGCCTTTTTAAGAGAATGAGTCAGATGAGTCACGCCGCTTTGAGCTTGCTAGGGATGAGAGGAAAGCTACCTGCCACTGAGGAGGGGGTCTGAGAAACGCCCACAGCGGGTACTAAATTGGTGCACCAGAAGCAGGAGCAACGTTTAAATCAACCACAGGGCTGTGATTTCCTAAGATTTTGGTCAATATCACAGAGCTTTCTCATCCCAGGGTCTAGCCTGATGTCTGAAGATAGTAGTGTTAAGTAGTTGACTCTATCATTTTAATTAGAAAGTTATACTTTTCTTTAAGAAAAATCTTTAGAAACTGAAAAAAGGATTTTGTAGTTTAGAGAGCTTTATTCTAGGGCCTGTGGTAAGATATTCTTGTGCCCGTCAAAAGATAGTGCATAGTCTTTCTGTGGGCCTGCTTTTCTCTCTGCTAGCTGCTGTATTGGATGCGATATCTATCTGGTCTTTTAACCAGTCACACTGGGGTAGTTTGTCTTAGCAACATAAAAATGTTTTGCTAAGGACCTAGAAAGTTAGCTCAGCAGGCAAAGTGCTTGCTACTTAAGCCTGAGGACCTGTGTTCAATCTCTAGAATACACATAAAAGCCCCGGCATAGTGGCATGCCCGTCTTAGAGATGAGAGGCAAAGACTGGAAGATCCCTGGCTCTTTCTGGCCAGCCGGTGTAGTCTATTCAGTGGGCCTCAGACCCTAGTGAGAGACCCTGTCTCAGAAAATAAGGTGGGTGACACCTGAGACACAGCACTCAGGGTCAACTTCTGATCTCTACATGCATATACATCACCTGCCCCACCCCCCAACACGTGCGCGCGCGCGCGCGCGCGCGCACACACACACACACACACACACACACACACACACACTAAACAAACAAACAATCCTTTAAAAACCATTGTGGAGTGCCCTTTAAAGGTGTTGCTCTTGGGCTAGGTTGATGGTTCAGCCACTACAAACACTTGTTCTCTCAGAGGGCTCCATTTCCACTTCCAGCACCCAGAGTCAGGTGGCTTACCTCTCTCTCTAACACCATCTTCAGGGAATCTGATACCCTTTTCTGGACTTTGTGGGCAGCTCCCTCACCCCAACATATACACAAATAAAAAATAAAAATAAATTTAATTAAAAAAATGAATTCAAATGGCTTTGGTCTCTTCTACACCCATCTTTTAGATGACTTCCGACTAGTCACTTCCTCTGAGATCTTTCCGTATTGAGTGATTACTATTGAGTGGGGGCCACAGGATGCCCTGACCACACACTTGTCAGTACCTGGTTCTTGCTTGTTCCTTGACTTCCAAGATGGCCATATTTTTCTCTCCAGAAAGGATTCTTCCTCTGAAACATTTTTCTCCTCATAGAAACCAAGTTCTCTAGAACATTCTGTGATTTTTAATTTTAAACACTCTGCCTCGCCAAACATTTTTTTTTCTGAAACAGTTTTCAAATTTATTTAAGTTTCCCCCTTTCCTCTTGATTCTCAATGGGAATTTCTCCTGAATCATTGTCATAGAAAAAAGATTTGGAGATGACCTGCCATCTTGTCAGATGAAGGTACTGGCCAATGAAGCTAACAACTGGGTTTGATCCTTGGGTTTCAGGTATGGAAACAGAGAATTGACTCTTAAAAGTTGTTCTCTGACCTTCATGTGTTTGCCATGGCATTAGTGACCCTGCCGTGCCCACCCACCTACCCACCCATGCACACAATAAATAGATAATGTAATAACAATTATTTTCCAAAGAGACCTTCCTTCTTACGTCAAAGTTTTCTGGAAATACTCTTATGTGTACACCTACAGACATGTTTCCATTGTCAGGGTAGGTCTTCCTTCTTTAGTCAAATCCTTCTGGAAATATTCTGCTAGATACACCAGAGATGTGTTTCCATGGTGATTTAATCCAGTCAGGCTGACAACAAAGATTAACCCTGAAGTCTCTTTCAATACGAGTGCCCAGTTTGAATCTAACTGAGCAAGTCATGTCTGTCCAGCCTGATTTGGAGTCCAGGCCTGGTTGGCTTATGCCTGGAAACCCAGTACTTTGAGTGTTGAGGCAGGAGGATTGCTACAAGTTCAAGACAAGCTTTAATTATAGTGAATTCTAAGCAAGCCTGGGTTATAAACTGAGACTCTGTCTCAAAAACAAATGAACAGAGAAGTGCCCTAAACAAAGTCCTACTGAAGCAGACAACATCCATGCTGAGGAACTTGGATTCATATCACCAGTAAATTTAGGAAGCCAGATATGAAATAAAATTCTAAGTCTGTTGCTTGGGCAGAACACCTGAAATGCTAAAGTTAAAGGGCTACTTACTTTGTGTTGTTGTTTTAAATACTAAAATTGATTAGTGAGATGGAAATATGTTTTGACCAAAATCCAGCATTTATACATTTTTTTTACCACAATCCGGCTTTCATGTTTTTTTTTAAATTGCATCAAAAAGGGCAAATTTCAAGTGTGAACTGTCGATCTAGTTGGCCCAAAAATTTAGTAAAAAAAAAAAATTAATTAAAGCTCTAGTTCATGTTTCCAAGGACCCAGAGTCCAATGGCTGAAAGGACCTGCAATTGTACTGCCAAGAAATCTGCAAATCTCTGTAAATCACCTTAGAAAAAAGAAGCCAAAAAAGAGTTCATAAGTACTTGGGCACTGGAAGAAGACTGTGGAAGAGACACTTTCTCCCATTGTTATTTTTTGTGTGTGGGTGTGTGCCTGCACTTATGTGTGTGCACCGTGGGGGTGCCTAGTGACAGGGGAGGTCAGAAGAAGGCGCTGAATGTCCTGAAACTGGAGTTACAGACTGTCTCGAGCTGTCGTGTGGGTGCAGGGATTTGAACCTGGGTCCTCTGAAAGTCTCTTAACAGCTGAGACATCTGTCCAGCCTCACCCTGAAGACATTTTTAATAACCATGTTCTGGTTCAAGCTTGGGAGCTCTCTGGATACAGTTCCTCTAAGGGTTCTATCTGCATAGTTAAGAATTTAGAGTTGTGAGCACATTTTCCTGAGGTCCCCTGGCTTCGTGTTGTGTTTTTACTGCTAAATCCTGTTAACTTCTTATATACTTATGATGTAGACTTCTTCTTAATGTCGAACACATTTTAAAATTCTTGCTTTTGGCACATTTCATTACAAGTCACTTCCAAAAAGTGACTTAGTGAAAGCATCCATAAAAGCCTTTATAATATTCATAGGTGTTAATTCCTTACAATATCATTAGCTCAGATCAAGTAAAGAAAAGCTTATAATTGCTAAAATTAGCCTATTTAGAAACTTGACTTTTATCCGTTAATGTAAGTACCATGGAAACGGAGAAAAGATAAATAGGATGAATGTTAATTTAAATGTCAAAATTTAATTTTTTTCAATTGACAAAAATAGTCATTTTTAAATTATGGGATATTTAGAAAAAGTTAGAAGGCATGAGTGAAAAAATAATCCACAAACTCTGTGACCTCAATCTGAAGACAATCACTATCAGAATTTTGGGGCATTTCCCCCATAATTATGTTTTCACATCTATAACATGTATTATGTACCAAGACATAATGAACAATTATGCTTCCCCAAAACAAAAATTCCCCCAAATAAACCACCAACTCCAGTTTGTGTTGCCCATATACTCACTGGGGGGTGATCAAACACCCAGTAGCCAGCCCCTTAAAAAACCGTATCCCCCTCCACCCACCCTGCCAGAGCCATCAATTGAGAAGAGCTGTACATCAGCCATCCTTATCACAGTTTTAAGAACTCTCTTCAATAGCTTCCTGTATGGCTTTTTGAGGGGAGGGGACAGAGGGGGACTGTCATAAAAGCAACCAATGTGTCTCATTCTCAGATGAGTCTGCAGTAATCTACATTGTAAAAAAAAAAAATCCTGCCCCATAGCACCCAGCAGCACCAGCAGCACAGATCATGGGCTTCCATCTACCTGGTCCCTGGCAGCAGCATAGATCATGGATGTCAGCATAGTCTCTGGAGCTAGCATGGACCATGGAAACCTTTTGAGAAGACTTAATTCAGAAAATGAACGGCTCTTCATCTTAGATATCTTGTTGTTACTCAGAGTCAGGGTAATTATGTGGTTAGGCTGTGTGTCTGGAGGCAAGACCTGTGTGAATGTGTGTGTGTGTGTGTGTGTGTGTGTGTGTGTGTGTGTGTGTGTGTGTGTGTTTACTTTCTGTAGCTCTGGAACCCACTAAGTAATCCCTGCAGGCCTCAAACAGAGTCTTATTTGTCTGTCTCTATCTCCTGGTTCTGGGATTAAAGGCCAGTACCACCATGCCTAGCAAAAGAATTTTATTTCTGCTAATGAAGATTAAGAATATAGTTGCTGACTATTAATTATCAGCTATGTAAAATGAAGATCTTTCAGATTTTTATTGTGCTTGCTGTCTCCTGCTTAATTCTGATTGACTTAATTTGGGATTTAGACCTAAATTGCTCTTGTTTTATAGAACTAGCTTTTCTTTTGATACTAATGTTTTATAATTATATTAATGACCTGATGCCATTAATAATATCAATCAATTATATTATAATTATATATTTGCTAGTTAAATATATTAATGATGGGTGGTATATGGTTTAACTTATCTCTATTGTTTTAATTTTAGATGCTGATTTTTATCTTCTTTTTAGGTGTATGAGTGTTCTGCCTGCACATAAGAGTATATGGCATATATGTGCTTGGTGCTTGTGGATGTCACAAGAGAGGTCATACCCATAAAACTGGAATTATGGATGGTTGTGAGTCACCATGTGGGTGCTGAGAACTGAACCCAGGTACCCTGCAAGAACAGCAAGTGCTTTTAAACTCTGAGCAACCCTTCTCCATGGCTTTCTAATAGTTCTTTGAGCTGGAGTACCCTAGTTCTTGGATTCTTAGTCTTGACCCAATCCTACATGGGCTGTACTGTGTCCTTAACGGTGAGCATGGTGCTTTCTGAGCGCTGGCTTGGGGGATAATGCTGGGTTTTCCTGCAAACAACCTCTTGACTTAAGTACATAATTCTTTCCCTCCCTAGATTGGAAGAAATTCTCCCCTCACTGATGTTGTTTAGCTCTCTGGAAAAATCTGTGTTTTTATTTCCTCCAGGCAATGCTTTTTTAAGTCTGGCTGCACATTTAAATTACTGAGGGAATTTCTTTTAGAAATGTCTGTGCCCAAGATCCAACTCACAACGATTAAATAAAACCTTTTAAGATGGAGCCTGGACACTGCTGCTTTTTACAAGGCTTGCCCAGTGACCTCAACGCATAACCAGAGTTGAGAACCACTCCTAAGAAAATGCCTGCCTGATACTCACAGAATTGTGTAGGCTCTCCTTAAGTCTTGAAGCAGACAGGATTTGTCTGGGGTCCATACCTCATCACACATCCTGCCAGGTCGTCTCTGAATCTACAAATTCACTGTTTCTCTGCTTTTGCTTAGAATATTTGTTACACCATACATATTGTACATTCTTCTCTCTTAAGTCATGTTGGTTGGATAAATTAGTACGTTGGGCTGCTGTAATAAATGTCATAAACTCGGTGGCTTATTAAAAAGATAAATTATTTTTTATTATAGAGGCTGGTAAATCCAAGGTTAAGATGCCACAGATTTGGTGTCTGGGATGGAACTGTGTTCCTTGTTCACGGTCATCTATTTGTTTCCTCGTGTAGCAGGAGATACAGTTGCTCTTTCTATGGCCTCTTTTATAAGAATTTTAATCTCAGGAAGGCTTTGTCCTCATGACTTGCTTAGCTCCCAAAATCTTTACCTCCTAAAGCCATCCCTTTGGAATTAAGGAATTTTTTTGTAACTTATTTTTATTTATTTATTTTTTTGACATGTGTGCGTGTGTAGGCTGGAAGACGTCAGATCCTTTGGTGCTAGAGTCACAGGTGGTTGTAAGCCATTTGACATGGGCACTAGGAACCGAACTCTGGTCTTCTTTAGGGTAGTTGTTGCTCGTACCCTCTGAGCCATCTCTCTGGACCCTCCAGCTGTATTCTTACTAACTGGGCATGCTTTATGTTGTCTGCACTTGAGTCCTTCACTGATTACATTGGTTGCAGATTTTTTTCCAGTTTAATCAAATTCAAGTTTTCAACAGCTCCTTGTCAGAAGAATGCATTGGTGTCTTCTTTGTGACAGTCCGCCCAAGCAAAGATCAGGAAGAGGGCTGTTTCCCAGGGGGCCTCCTTGGTTCACTTTTCACAGGGTATCTGAGATCCATCTCAGACTGATTCCTATGATTTATGTAAAGAGGGAAATTGTTTTTAAAATATAGTTACCTAAACTTCACCTTCAGGGTTGTTGTGTTTGTTTTCCTCCTCCTCCTCCTCCTTCTTCTCTCCGTCCTCCTCCTCCTCCTTCTTCTCCCCGTCCTCCTCCTCCTTCTTCTCCCCGTCCTCCTCCTCCTCCTCTTCTTTCTCCTCCTTCATAGCTTAAGCCACCCTGAGTTTGCTTCTGTATGTGTAGCTGTGGAAGACTACAACATGAACTTCTGGTCCCCTTTCCTCAGGGTCCTAAGTACTGCTAGTGCAGGCATGGCCCCCTGTTCGAGTTCTGCTGCACAGGGGATCAAGCTTTGCCTGGGCTCTGCAAGCTGTCAGGCTGTGGTCTCTGGTCAGGAGTCCACAGCATCACCCAAGATGGCTGCCATCACCAATAGCACACGTGTCTTGCTGCTGCCCAGCTCTGGACCCAGAGGAGTCAAAAATGCAAGCAGAGCTGCCAAGCCCTGGTTTCTTCTGGAAATTCTTGCCAGTGCCTGCCAACCTGACCACCTTCAGCTTCTGAAGAACCCCGGGAATAAGGTGGGCCCTGCTGTCGGCGTCCTGTCTCTGGCATGAGGCTTCTCTTGTGCAGGCTGTGGGGTTAGTCCTGGATGCCCTTCTTTAATCTGGTCCCAATTGCAAAACATTTCAAAGAAATTCTTTGAAGTTTTTGGCATTTGTATGGTTTCCTTCCTTAGCTTCTATGCCTGATTCAGGGTTTTACATATTTTAAAATTTTTCTGGGTCATTTTGGATGGAACGTGGAAGCAGGTGGTTCAGCTCTTGCCCTCAGCCCTCCACTATTTCTGTGAGAGTCAGGACATTGCTTTTATTATCAGATTTATGAGGATGGAGGAGAACTCAGCATTTGGTCTAGAGAACAACAACGGTGTTATTGATAAACCGTAAACATTACTTACTAGTACTAATGATATTATTGTTCACTTACATACTTTTCATTATATGTATTTTACTACTTTAGTCATTTTACATAATGCTTTGAAATGTAGTCAAGAGCTTGTTTGTATCAAATTTTATGTTACATGTAAAACTTGCTATTACATAAACATATAGAGCATTTCTTCATACTATTGATGCTTTTTTCTTTTGAACATGTTTAAGTTCAATTTTTTTTTAAAAATTGTATATACTAGGTGTGGTGGTGATTTTAATCCCAGCACTTGAAGGACAACAGATTTCTGTGAGTTCTAGGCTATCTAAACTGATCAGTCTACATCGTGGCATACATGCTAAGTCAGTCAGGGCTACATAGTTAGACCCTGTCTCAAAAAATCTAGTATGTATGCATAGATATATGGGTATGTTATAGAGACAGGAGAAACATGGAGACACATTGGACACAGGCAAGGGCAGAGGGGTCTTGAGTAGAGTCGTAGAGTGCTACTCTCAGTCCATAAACACCTATCTTGTTTACATTGTTACCACACAATGCTTTTTTAAAAAATGTCATAGTATTTTTAGTTCCTTCTTTGAGGCAGGGTAACCCAGTTTGGTCTGAAACCCAACATGTATCCCAGACTGGTCTCTGCAATTGTGGCAATCCTCCGATCTCAAGCTCTGAAAATCTGGGATTATACACAGGAACCATGATGCCTGGCTTTTTTAGTTTTTTTAAATTATTATTATTATTATTATTTAATTCGTTTTACTTTATTTATTTATTTATTTAACACTCCAGATTTTATTTCCATCCCAGTCCACCCTCTGGCTGTTCCATATCCTCCCCTGCCCATCTCCACAAGGATGTCCCCACCCCTTCAGACCTCTAAACTCCCTGGGGCTTCCAGTCTCTTGACGGTTAAGTACATCTTCTCTAACTGAACCCAGACCCAGCAGTCCTGTGCTATATATGTGTTGGGGGCCTCATATCACCTGTTGTGTGCTGCCTGGTTGGTGATCCAGTGTCTGAGAGATCTCGGGGGTCCAGGTTAATTGAGACTGCTGGTCCTTCAGAGGACAGTCATGCTAGGTCCCTTTTTGTGAATGCTCCATAGCCTCAGTAATAGTGTCAGGCCTTGGGGCCTCCCCTTGAGCTGGATCCCATTTTGGACTTGTCCCTGAACCTTCTTTTCCTCAGGCTTCTCTTCATTTCCATCCCCGAAGTTCTTTCACACAGGAACAATTATGGGTCAGAGTTTTGACTGTGGGATGACAACCCCCTCCCTCACTTGATGCCCTGTTTTTCTGTTTGAGGTGGGCTCTATAGTTTCCATCTCCCTACTTTTGGGCATTTCATCTAAGGTCCTATTATTCAATTCTTATACCACAATTTTTTCAGATTTTTGATCGATTCTTTTCATTGATTCTGTATGAGTTCCATAGAATACACCCCAGCCCCTTTCATCTCTGAGTGCCCTCGTATCCACCTTCCTCTCTTGCAACCTCTCCCCAAAATAGAAATCATACAAACAAAATAAACAAAACAAACAAAGCATAGAAAATACCTCGTTGTGGAAGTTGTACTGTGTCCCAATGTGTCCTATAGTGTATCCCTCTGTCCACACATCTTCTCTTGCAAGTGTTCATGGCAGTGAGTCATTGGTCTGGATGGAGGTCTCTGGCTTCGGTGACATCATCAATATTGGATCCTCACTAGGACTCCTCCTGGTTATCCTGCTGTTGCCCTGTGTCCTGGAAGTCCTGAAGCCTTAGATCTGCAGGATTGGCCCTTTCATGTGCTCCAACAGTTCATAGATAATGTAGATTTTTGGGGTGGGCCAACTCAAAACCCTGGACCTGGGCCTAGGTCGCAGCTGAACTGGTCAGCCCACCGATCTCCTGCATCCGCAACACCAAGGCTCCATCTCTGTCACTGCTCTGACTAAGCCACCCAAAGTGATCATCAACAGGTCACATCAGCTCACCCTCTCCCCTGCAATCAGCTCCACTGTATTGCCCAGTTGAGACACAGAGCCCACTCTCCCAAGTGCTAGAGCCGGCAAGGGGATGGGCCAGCCCTCCTGCTCTCATACCCTCAGGCCTGACTCCCTGGTGCCGTCACCATCAGGGACAGCTCCACTGTGTTGCCCTGGAGAGGGACAGGAACTGATCTCTGGATGAGAGGTAGGGCCAGCTTTCTAGAGTGCCACAGCCACTGAGGGGCAGGGCCAGTTCTGAACAGCCCTTGGACATCTCCATGGTCCCAGACAGCTGCCCAGACTAGGGATGTCCCCATGATCTCTAGTGATAATATGAGCCAAGACATTGATGATTATCATGCTACATATTTAGACAGTTTCTCTTTTTCTTAAATTGTGAAGTTGTTAGTAAAAAATATCCACGTCTGATTATTACTGATATAATTTATTTATTTATTTTTAAAATTTATTTATTTATTTATTTTAAACTCCAGATTTTATTCCCCTCCAGGTCCACCCGCCAACTGTTCCACATCCCATACCTCCTCCCTGCTCATGAGGATGTCCATATCCCCCACACCGTATAATTTGTTTTTTGATGTAGAATTACTCAAAAAGAACATCACAAGCCAAATGTTTAATCATTTTCCAAACCATATTTTCACTTTCTCTTTTGCCAGCAGACTATAAAAATGTCCATTTGTTTAAATTATAATTAGGTTTGGCAATTTATAATACTCTTTTTTTTGAGTTTTTATTATTAGTTCTTTGAGAATGTCAAGTTTTGTACAACTGTTTTGATCATAATCAGCTCTTCAACTCTTCCCAGAATCACCCCAGTTCACCATTCACCCAATTTTGTATACCCCATTTTAAAAGCCATTCAAGACCAATTTCTGCTATTCAGATATTCTTGGATGTGTGATCTTCCATTGGAGTATAATACTTTTTTTTCTTAGACAGTCTCTCATGCAGCCCAGGCTGGTCTCTAAGTCCCTATGTGGCTGTGTTAGTTATTTCCTATTGCTGTGAAGAGTTACCATGATCAAAGCAACTTGTAAAAGAAACCATTTATTTGGGCTTGTGGTTCAGAGAGTTAGAGTTCATGGTCCTGGTGGGGAGCATGGCAAGGTAGGCAGGCATGGCGCTGGAGCGGGAGCTGAGAGCTTATGTTCCAATCTGTAAGTTGGAAGCTATGAAGAGATACGATGACCAAAGCAACTTCTATAAAGGACAACACTTAATTAGGGCTAGTTTACAGGTTCAGAGGTTCAGTCCATTATCATCATAGTGGGAAGCATGACAGCATCCAGGCAGGCATGGCACTGAAGTAGCTGAGAGTTCTATATCTTGTTCCAAAGGCAAACAGTTTGAGAAGATTGACTTCCAGGCAACTAGAAGAAGAGTCTCAAAGCCCACCCCCATAGTGGCATACTTCCTGCAACAAGGCAACACCTCCTGATAATGCCACTCCATGGACCAAGTATATTCAAACCACCACGGAGAGCTAACTGGGAATGGCATGAGCTTATGAAACCCCAATGCCCACCTGCAGTGTCAAACCTCCTCCAACAAGACCAGTGTTCCTCATTCTTCCCAAACAGTTCTACCTGGGGACCAAGTATTCCAATGAGAATCTTTCTCATTCAAACTACCATAGTAGCTGAGGATGGCCTTTAACTCCTGACCTCCTTGCTTCTATTTCCCAGGTGTTGAGCACACAGGCATTTGCCACCATTTCAGGTTTATAATAAAAAACTAAAACTGACTGGGCTTTAAATACCAAACACTGATAAAATTTCCTACACAAAATACAAAAGCCCTTATAGGTTGTGAAATCAGAGCAGAAAGTCAATAGCATGATGTCCCATGAAATAGCTAGTAAATTAGGTTTCCTGTACACACCCTGAGTTTGTAAGCTTCTGTTGTTGATAATCAGTTTTGATTCATGGTGGTCAGAGAGGAGGGAGAGTGTTATTTCTATTTTCTTGTATCTTTTCAGATTTGTTTTGTGTGTAAGTATGTGGTCAATTTTGGAGGAAGTTCCATGAGGAACCATGGAGGTGCTGAGAAGAAGTTATATTCTTTTGTGTTTGGGTGAAATGTTGTATAAATATCTATTAGGTCCACTTGATTTATAACTTAAGTTAGCGCTAGTGTTTCTCTGTTTTGTTTTTGTCTGGATGACTTGTCTATTGGTAAGAGTGAGGTACTGAAGTCTCCTACGGTCGGTGCGTGAAGATCAACATGTGATTTAAACTAAATGTTTCTTTTATACACTTGGATGTCCTTTGGCTTGAGGCATAGATGTTAAGAATTGAAATGTCCTCTTGGTGTATTTCCCTTTAATGAGTATCTAGTATCCTTCTCTGTCTCTTCTGATTAGTTTTGGTTTGAAATCTATATGTCAGATATTAAAATGACAACAATAGCTGGTTTATTAGGTCCATTTGCTTGAAATAGTGTTTTCCAACTCTTTATCCTGAATTGATATTTATCCTCGATGTTGAGGTATGTTTCTTGAATGCAGTAAAAGAATGAAGCCTGTTTTCCCTTCCATTCTGTTAGTCTGTGCTTTTTTGTTGGGTAATTGGGACTGTTGATACTGAGAGATATCAATGACCAATGATTGTTGATTCCCGTAATTTTATTGTTTTTAGTGGTGGTGGTGGTGGTGGTGGTGGTCGTGCTGTGCGTGTGTGTGTGTGTACCTCCCTTATTTTGAATTTGCTGTTATGGAATTATTTATTCCCTGTGGTTTTCACCTTCTAGCACTTTCTATAGGGCTGGATTTATAGATATATATTGCTTATTTATTTATTCATTCATTCATTCATTCATATCATTGAGTGACTTATTTTCTCCATCTATGGTGATTGAAAGCTTGCTAGGTATAGTAGTCTGGACTGGCATCTGTGTTCATTTAGTGTTTGCAGCACAACTGTTCAGGCCCTTCTGGCTTTTAGAGTCTCCTGAGAAATGAGGTATAATTCTAGTAGGCCTACATTTACTTGTTACTTGGTCTTTTCCCCTTGCAATTTTTAATATTCTTTCTTTTATACATTTAGTTTTTTGATTATTATGTGCCTAGGGGTCGTTCTTTTCTGGTTTAATAAAACCGATTGGCATTCCCTATCTTCTTGATTGTTGATAGATATCTCCTTCTTTAGGTTAGGGAAATGTTCTTCTATGATTTTGTTGAAAGTATTTTCTGTGCCTTTGACCCATGTTTCTTCCCCCCATATATTTCTATTATTCTTAGATTTAGTCTTTTTATGGTATCCCAGATTTCCTGAATGTTTTGTGCGAAGAGCTTTTGTTTTTCCTTTTTAGATTTAGCATTTCCTTTGACCAAAGTATCTGGTTCTTCTATTGTGTCTTCAATGTCTGAAATTCTCTCTTCTATCTCTTATATTCTGTTGATGAAGGTTGCCTGTGTGGTTCCTGCCTGAGTTTCTAATTTTTTTATTTGTTTTGTTTTGTTTTTTCAAGTTCTAGATATCCCTCAGTTTGGGATTTCTTTATTGATTATATTTCCATTTTCAGATCTTGAATAGTTTTATTCGCTTTCTTCTATGGTTTGTGTTTTCATAGATTTCTTTAAGGGACTTATTCTTATTTTAGGAGCCTTATCATAGTCATAAAGCCTATTTCAAGGTCTCTTTCTTGTAATTCACCTATGTTTGAATATTCTTGGCTGGTTGTGTTAGAATTGCTGGACTCTAGTGAAGAGATATTTTCTTTGCTATTATTGCCTTTTTTTTTACACCAGCATATTTGCATCTGAGATTGGGAAGACTATTATTCTAGGTGATGGTGTGTGGTGTTGTCTTTGTTGGGTGGGTGTTCTGTCGCTTGAGTTTTGTTCTGTTCTACATCTCAGGAGAGTGTGATGACTGTGCATAGATTCATGGGAAATTCTTCTGGAATTCTAATAGGTGTGACCACTGGGAGATCCTTGATGAAGAAGACAGTCTCTGGTTGTCCAAACTGCTTTATTTTTATGGCAGATGTGAATGTGTACCATCTTACTCAGGATGAACCAGGGATTAAATATCTTTTGCAGGAGGAGATGTCTAGGAAGGGAAGCTCATTGACTGAATACTCGGGACCTAGAAGATAACTCATTAGCATGGAGAACGCCAGGTTTTTCTGCTACATGACCAGATGTCATGACCTTCTTAGGGGGGTGTCATGGTTATGTGTTCCAGGACAGGTAGAGCCTGGCTGGGAGATGGTTCCATGCCTCCTTTTCTTAATTATGAGATGTCTAGGGGTTTTGAACCTACTTCAACCTTATCAGCTCTTCTTCCGGTGGCATGGTCCATTTGCCCCTCAGGTGTGGTGTTTAAATAGATTTATAACAGAGGGTGGTTTTGTCACTGGTGTGCCTGCCCTTAGGGTAGAATTTTGAAGTTGAAAGTTGAAGAAGGGTAAAGACCAAGAAACAGAGAGTTGCAACCAAGCAGAGTTGTTTCGCATTAATTTTGTATTAATATGAAAGTCATTTTTAGAGTTTATTTCTGGATAAATCTTTATACGTTATAAGAACTACAGAGAAGAGTTCTCTATCTAGTGTGATTTTGATTAGGTGACATTGTCTTAAGAATTATTTGTCTTTCAGCTTTTAGAACACCTGTCACACAATTACAAAGATAATGAGAGTCATATCTCTACTTGATCTTGGCAGAGGACTCGGGAATTATTGGGAACAGCATCCCCGAAGACCACCCTGGGTCACTACTGAGATAACAAACTTGTGTTTTCATTTCAGGTGGCCTTGGGGAGATTCTGAGAGCCAGACGTCTGAGAGTTACTGTCCTGTGGTTGTGAAACACATGAAGTGAGGGCATCAGGATGATAAGACAGACAGTGACTGTCATGAAGAATAGAAATGTAACTCTTACAGGAGAAAGGGGAAGTAGAGAGGTGCTCCCAAGACCAAAATAGCATGGCCAGGAACTGTGGGATGTTCATGGATGGAATGGTACAAGAGACTTCCTGTATTTGAGCTCTGGAAACAATTATATAGAGCATTTGTGGTTTTTATCTTTGTGTTTATTTTTGAGCACTCAGAGAACACATTGAGGACAAAAGTTAAAAGCGACAGAATGAAAGGGAACAGCTTTCTCTTGCCCTCCTCCCGCCACCAGCTCCACCCAGCAGCTGCCTGCATCAGACCCTCTATAGAATGCGGCACCATGAGCTGCTCTCACTTGTTCTGGGAAAAGGAGGGGCGAGGTACTGAAGCCAAGAGTAGCCATGGGTGTCTGCTCCCTCCTCTAAGGCCAGCTTGGCAACGGGGAGATACATTAAGTTAGAAGAGTTGTCCAGAAGCTTGGGTAGTGCCATGAACACAGATGCATATAGATGACCAACAAAGTTTATAGCAGAGGTGCACTGATGATAGTCACATATGATGCTCATCCCTGGGTACCACACGATTCCACTGTAACCTTGTTCATATACAGATGAAGGGGTAGGGCAAGAGTGATTGATGGCTTAGCAGTCAAGAGAACTTATTCTTGAAGCCACAGAGCTACACTAGCCTCTGTGGACACTGTATGCGTGTGGTGCACAGATAGACATGCAATGCAAAATACCAACACACATAAAATAGAAATAAATAAATCTTTAGAAACATAGAGGGAAGCCCACATGCAAACACGGATCATATCTGGAGCCACCCCATGCCTCCAGGAACAACTGAGAAGCCCCACAAAGATGTAAGATGAAAAACATCTTTTTTTTTCTTGAAAACTTTGCCTCTATTTGGCAATCTGGGCACTTTCTCTTTCTGTCTACTTCCTTCTCTGTGCTGCTTCCCCCTGCTAGTGCATCAGGTCAACACAGTACATCCTTCATTCCTGTATCATTTGTCCTCATGCTAAGAAGAGCATCGTCTTAATAGAGAAGATGCTTCAAATTTGAGCCTCTAATGATACAGTTTTGTGACTATTTAAAGCAAGTCATTTAACCTTCCTGGACCTTAATCCCCACATCTGTAAAACCGATTACTACTCAAATATATTTCCCAGGCTTGCTGAGTATAGCAACTATAAAAATACTCAGCAATACCAAAAAGCCATTGTAGAAAAGTTAGTTTATCAAGCTGCTCTCCACACTTCAGAAACCTGTGCACTGAGACAGGGGTGGTTCTTCCTTGGGTATTTTGTGTGCTGCTGTATGGAGCTCCAAGTTGTGTTTGAATTGCAGAACTGCCCTGGAGAAGATGCACTATGTAGAGGGTGGGCTGGGTTCAGAAGAGTGGCAGAGGGGTAGAAGAATCTTCTCTAGAGGGGGAGGAGAAGGGGAGGAGGGAGGGAAGGAACAAGAAGGAAGGAACTGAGCTGGGGCCTGAAGGACAGGATCGGATATTTTCCGGGTGGCTGCAGGTGGCACCAACTGCTAACTAGAGGTTGAAATTTGGTTATGCTTCAAGATGAGGACAAGTTACCTGAGACTCTGTGATGTTCCAAGAACCCCATAAAATCAAATGACCTTTCTTGTAGTAATCATGCATTTGTCCATCTGCAGGGTAAGAGGAAAGATTTATTGTTGCTTGTCTGGGAGCCTGAAGTGGGATGATGCTAGATGCCTAATCTCAGATAAGAAGTGCCTTGGCGGTGTTTGTCACATGTGGCAGGGAAAAGCAGATGGCTGGCTGCACCAAAGAGAAGGCAGGTGTATGGGTTGACCCTTTATAACATGGACTCTATGAAAATGACTCAACTCTGACTTGGATCCCTTTGGTGAGTGGGGTCCTACAGTGGCTTGATCATCTTTCATGACCTACTGTGAGCTGACCATCTTCTATGGCCTCAGTGGACTGGTTAACTTCCATACCCCAGTGAGCTGACCACCTTCTATGACCTAAGCAAATAACAGATCACCTTTCATGATATCCAATGACCCAATCACTTTCCCTTGGCTTCTCCTCTATTTTTAATGTTTTTATTTGTCATATATTTATACATAATGAAGAGAACATTGACTTTTCATTTATGTATCTAATGCATTTGGATCGTGTTTGCCCTGTTAACCCTCTCATCTCCCTCCCATCTAGATGGTCTTCTCCTCTTCCCAACCAGTTCTCCACTGCTTTCGTGCCTTTTGCTGTTAGTTTTTGGTGGCCCTGTGAGTTTCATCTGAGTTACTTACAAGAGCACAGCTGAGGGATTATTTGCAGGACCATGGCCACCTTACTAGTGGCTACAGCATTTAGGAAATTGTCTCTCCGTTCCCAGCAGTTATGACCTGACTCTAGACCTTCAGGGAGTGGTGAACCCTTCCTTCCCCCTTAGCTACTGATAACTGTCTACAAATTCTCAGGGGAGGGGTCCCTGTGAGCCCCCTTCTCCATCTCCTACAGGATGTCAATGGGTCCAATCTGGTCTTGGTCTTATGAGAGTAAAGAGCAGCTGTGAGTTCAAAGTGCCATGCCCGGAAGAGCGTCTTCCACAGCCCTCCACCCCACCCTCCAGCCCTTATGTTCTTTCTGACTTTTCTTTAGCAGCGTTCCAGAGCCCTGTAGTGGAAGGTGAGGTGATGTGGCTGTGTCAATCATGGCAGAACACTGGACAGTCACCTGTTCTCAGAATGTTAGCAGCCATGAACCTGTAACTATGGTTGTATCGGGCAGGCCTCCTAAAAGATTCTGCCATCTTTGCAACCTCCACACTGGAGACCAAGGTCCCAGCATGTGAACTCTTGGCAAACAGACCACATCCAAACTCAACATAGCATGAAACCAAAGTAAACAAATGAAAGAAATCAAATTTGCGTGCCTGCACATCAGATTTTATGCATACATTTTATTTCTTTTCATTCCAAAATTTCTACAGTGTGTATATTTCTTTATATAATCATAAAAATGAGTTTAAAGGATAATTTTAGATGGAACTAGTCTAATAACCTCAAATAGGCATGATAATATAATCAAGAGTCTTTTGAAATAAGCTGAAAAGATAGACTGAAGATTGTGAAAGTCAACATTAAAATACATAGATAAGAAATGGCTGTGGTATTGTGGCAAGCATAATAGGAAGAGGTGGATTTATGTAACAATGGTGGAAATGCTGTAGAATATGAACACTACAAGGGGATATACAAAAATACTAAATCGCTCTTTGAAAAATTGAAACCATAAGCCATAAATGGCTCTCCAGTTTGGAAGCCTTCTAAAAACATAGTTTTTAGTGTTTTAAAACCTTTGAGACACAATAAAAATGAATCAGTTTTTAAGATTCCTTTTTAAAAAACCCTTTTTATTGATTCTTTGTGAATTTCACATCACGTACCGCAATCCCACTCATCTCCCCATCTCCTCATGTCCACCATCTGAGGCCCTTACACCACCACCCCAAATAAAGTTAAAAATAAAATAAAATTCTAAAAGGAACAAAACCAAAACATCTCATTATGGAAGCTGTGGTGTGTTAGTGTGTTCCCCAGTACTCCCTTTGGTTCACACAACTTGACTTGCAAATATTCATTGCAATGAGTCATTGGCCTGGTTCCAGGGCTCTGGCTTCTGCTACAGCATCAATACTGGATTCTCACCGGGACTCCTCTCGGATATCCTGTTGTTGCGCCGTGTCATGAAGACCCTGCAGGACTTGCCCCTTCATGTGCTCCAGCAATTCATAGATGTGGTAGATTTGGGGATGGGCCAACTCAAGGCCCTGGATCTGGGCCTATGTGGAAGCTAAGTTGTGGGGTCCCACACCCACACCACCAGGGCCAGCAGCTCTCCAGCCACTACCCCAGTGCTTCAACCGGCAAGGAGTACGATTCTCACTCTCGGGGCTGGCTCATTGGCAGCACCTTCACCACCAGGGCCGATGCTGCCCAGGTGAGGTGCGGGGCCTGCAATCCTGAGTGAGGGGTGGGGCAAGCTCTGCATAGCCCCGAGGCATCGACAGGCAGCAGCTGAGACTCTAACCTCCTCATAGCTTTTGATGGGCCGTTGACAACGACACAGACCCCTGCTACTGCAAGGCCAAGGAACCAGACATGACCCTCAGTGGCAGCACTTGCTGGGACCCCACCGTGGTTCCAGGTGGCATCACCAGCTATTCCCATCAGGCTGTTCCTCACCACCCTTCCGTCTCTAGTTCCATCTCTCGTCATAGTGCACAAATCCTTCTGCTTCTCCTTCTCTTCCATCTCTCCAGCACACACTTGCACATTATAGCAGCTCCTGCTGCAATGGGGCCTTTTGTTTGTTGGACCAGTTTTTGGTTTTTTTGAGGCAGGATTTATGTAACATCCCTGGTTGTCCCGAAACTTGCTTTGTAGACCAGGATAGCCTCAAACTCACAGAGATTTGCCTGCCTCTGCCTCCTGAGTGCTGGGGTTAAATGCCTTCACCACCATGACTAATCAAGGATTCTTAAGAGGAGAACACAGAATAAAACAAATCATAAATGCAAATTCTCCTCGGGAATGACTCTGGGTCAGAGCCACTAGGGATGGCTTTACCACATGGAAAGAATTGGAGGCAGGGGACATGAGCCAGAGGGGAGCTGACACTTGTGTATCTGAGGTATGGGTCTGCAGATCACTGGGCTTCATGGCCTGTTCCAGATATTCTGCTTTCTCTAATTCCCAAGTTTAACTCTAGTTTAAATACACTGTCCTCAGGCTGGGGATGGAGGTAAGCTAAGTGAATAGAGTTCTTGCCTCAGATTCCCAAAGCCCTAGGCTCAGTGTCCAGAGCTGCATAAACCAGGTGTGACCAGTATACAAGGGAGCTAGAAAGAGATAAAAGGATGAAGTTCATGGCTCTCTGTGACTGTGTAATGAGTTTGGGTCTATTTGCATTGTGTACAGAAGATTTCAAAAACAAAATCCCACTGGTCTCATTTAGGTTTCCTAAAGGATCAAATCATAGAACATTGCACGCATACATGGAAATGTCATAAAGAACTCCTTTTTTTTTTATGTAATTAATATACGCTTAAAGAAAAACCAGACTAGACGATTCCAGAAGCCATACTTGGGACCTCTCATGAGTTTCAGAGAAACGAAATCAGGGGTTCTTGGCTCAGTTATTCCTTCTTTGGTGGAAAAGGATGGGTTTCTAGGGAGGACCGGGAAGCTTTGGGGTTTAATTGTGCTTTGGCTGGAGGGGATTTCCCACCAGCTGTTAGGTAGCCGAGGATGGTGAGAGTCTAGGCCAGGGGCATCTTCTGAAGTTGCTGGCTGTGTGGCTGCTGTGTGGTCAGCATTCACTGGTTTCTGGTTTAGTTCTATTTCCAAGTGAAACCCAGGGCATGAGAGCTCTTACAGACACAACTCCTTCTGCATGAGGTGGAAGGGGCTGGGGGTAGTTCTGTCATAAAGTGGTGACCACACAAGCAGTGAGGGCCTGAGCTCAGAGCCTCAGCATCCATGTAAAAGTCAGTGTGCCAGTGTGCCCTGTCAACTTACTGAACACGGGCATGCTGATGGTGCAGGAACAGGAGGGTCCCCAACGCTTGCTGGCTACTCGGTCTAGCTGGAGTGGTGAGCTCTAGGTTTAGTGACAGACCCTTGCTTAAGGAACAACCCCTCAGCCACGCTCATGCAAGCAACCCTCATTAAATGCATGAAAGAAAGAAGGAAGGAAGGAAGGAGGGAAGGAGGGAGGGAGGGAAGGGAAGGAAGGAACACTAAATAGGAGGGGGAGTTGTTTGAAAAGAACTTTGTTCGGAATAGAAGTGGAATGAGGGAGGTGAGGAGGGTAGTGAAAGTAAATGTGATCAAAGTGTGTGTATGTCCAAAGTATGTGTGTATGTATGTATGTATGTGTGTATGTATGTGTGTATGTATATATATATATATACATATATATATATAAATTGTCTTTATATATATTTACTTTGATATATCAATCAATCAAGAGACCGTGCTGGTGTTTGTGGTCCTACCTCAGCCAGAGTCTGTGGCATTGTCCACAGCCTGTGTTACCACTGAAGGCTATGTCAATGTCCACAGCCTGTGCCACAACCCCTGAGGCCACATTCATGTCAGTGATCTGGGCTGCTGCCGAGGACCATGAGGCTGTCTGTTTTCTATGCTGTTGTCAGAGACCATGTTGAGATCTGCAGTCTGTGTTGCTGATGGAGGAGGCCATGCGGATGTCCACGGTCTGAATCCATGCTGATGTCCATGGACTGGACTGCCACTGAAAATCATATTGATGTCTGTGGCCTGTGCCCTGAAGGCAGTGTTGATCTCCTGTGGTCTGTGCTGATGCTGTTGGGCATGTGGCTGTCAGGGTTCTGTGCTGTCACCAGAAATTTAAGATCCATGCTCCCACTGACTGTAAAGGGCAGAAGAGCTCATTTTGCAGTGGTGTCCATGACTTTGGAGTCACAGTTAACAGAGAATCATAAGAAGCTTCTGCGACAACTACTGCCTTGCCCCACCCCAAAGTAATAGCCTAGACAGGAAACCATTGAAGAAAACTCTTAAAAATTATGATAAGGATGCTGAAATGTAGCTCTCCACAACTGATGGTTTCTGGGGGTAGGGACAGTGAAGAAGAATTCAGTTTTCTCTAAGGATTTGGTCACTGGGAGTTTGACTAGACTCTAATGAGTATATGGGCAACCCAAATTGGATGTTTGGATGTGTGTATGTGTGTGCGTGTGTGTGTGTTTGTTTCTTCTTTTGTGGGAGGAGAAGGGTTGGGCAGACATGGGAAGACTGGGAAGTGAGTATGATAGGGTGTATTATGCAAAATTCCTAAATAATGAGTGAGAATAATATGTTGGCAAAATAATTCTGCCCTCTATTTCTTTATTGACGGTGTTTCCAAAGGTCGTTACTTAATCTTTAAGACTGGAATTTTTAATCCTTATCTGATAATAAATTACTTACATTTCATGAGGGCACAAGACTGTGTTCCTTTGATTATGAGAACTGTTGTGGCTGGGAACAGTGGACTGGCTTCTTAGGAGGAAGGCAGATGCACTCTGCATCAAAGGTGAATTTAGGATTCTCGGCAGCTGTCTTAGGACTTTACTGCTGTGAAGAGACATCATGATCGTGGCAATTCTTATAAAGGACAACATTTAACTGAGGCTGGCTTACAGGTTCAGGCAGAGACATAGCTTAGTTAATAGTGCTTTCCTGGCATGCCCGAGGCTCTTGGTTTGATCCCCAGCACGACATAAAGTCAAGTGTGGTGGTGCACATCTGTAATGTCAGTGCTTGGGAGGTAGAGGCAAGCAAATTAGTTCGAGGTCATCTTCACTTAACAAGTTTGAGATCAGCCCAGGATGCCTAACACTCTGCCTTAAAAGTATGTGTAGGAGGACTTGAGTCTCAGCACACACAAGATTTCCCTCTCGCGCTGCCTATGGTGATGGATGGTGGGTTATGTGGAGGAAGGATGTATCTACCACCAGGATGCAGCCCTGTTGGCAAGCACAGGCTTAAAGGATCCGGAAGACTGGAGTAGCTTCTTGAACCTGGAGTTGTTTACTTTACCAAGACCGATATCTAGTATTGATAACCACATCAACCTGCTAAGAGGGTTGTGAGTTCAGGCACTGTGATGTGGTCAGTGGGCGGTATTCAGTGCCGGGGAGCTTAAGGTCCTTGTTGCCTCCCGAAGCATTTATGAGCAGGAACAGGTGATTACAGAGGACAGACAAGGTTACAGAAACAAAACCATTCTCAACAGCATCCAGCACTCACTGTCCTTTTCGGAGTCTTTAAAAGCTGACCTACTCGATTTCATGATGCCCCTTCCCGGGCCTCACCAGTGTATTGTGTGACATGTTTACTGGACTGAGTGATTCCACTTCAAATCAACTTCAGGATTTCGTCACACCCTCTGAGCTACCGAAGACCCTCTGGGGAATTACAGAACTAGGGTTAAGATTTCCTTTAAAATATTAACAAAAAAGTAAATAAATAAAGTATCTCTTCTTGAGTCAGAATCTAGATAACGTCTATCAGAAAGTGGGCTTTATACAGAGGCTGTAAATAGAGTGCTGTTCAGCCCCTCCTCCTTCTCTTAATTTTAGTCCTCCACCCTTCTCAGTCCTCCCCAAATAAACACTGGAAATAAAAAGCTGCAACTGGAGCTCGAAACAATTGTCCTACTGTGTAGATAGGAACTTCTGGGAGAAAGAACAGGACCTGAGTCAGCAAAAAAGTACCGTGGGGAATGGGGGGGGGTAGCTCTAGGGGCGGGCTGGGCTGAAGAGAAAGGAAGCAAGCCAGCCCCCACGTGGTTTGTGGAGATGCTGGACTTCAGTGAGGAGAAAGGATACCAGTGTGTTCAACCCAGTTCATCTTCCTGACGGCCACCGGGAGTCAGCTTCACAGAACTCATCCTCGAATGACACGTGTAACCGCCAGGTCTTGCATAGACCTGGGGTCAACAACCCTTACCTGACACATCCTCACTGCCTAGACTCTGAGTTTTTTGGGCAAGTGCCATTCTCACCCCTGGGCTGTCGTTAATTGTCTAGGAGAGTCTGAGGGAACTCTCTTACCTGTTTCGAAGGTACATTTGTTTGTACTCTTTTGTTAAACAAATATTTGTATAGCTCTTTCTGGAAGCCATATATTGTGATGAACCCTGATGGTAAGGAGAACAAAAGAGACACAGTTTGAGTTTGTGACACTCAGGCTGCAGGGAAGGGAGATTAAGAGCAAACAATAAACTGCGTCACTGAGGCTGGAGAGATGGCTCAGCGATTAAGTGCACTGACTGCTCCTCCGAAGGTCCTGAGTTCAAATCCCAACAACCACATGGTGGCTCACAACCACCCATAATGAGACCTGATGCCCTCTTCTGGTGAGCTACAGATTACTTAGATGTAATGATACATAAAGCTTTGGAATGGAACTAGCAGAGGTCCTGAATTCAATTCCCAGCAATCACATGATGGCTCACAACCATCTGTACAACTACAACGTACTCATATACATAAAATTAAAAAAAATCTTTAAAAAAATAAGCACTTTACCCACGGGGCTACCTCCCCAGCTCCCATTGCTATTATTCTGACCATCACTTCCAAGTACTAACGGCCAAGCCTGAGAAGTCGTCCTCCAATAAGAACGCTCCTTTCTCAGAATCCATCTTCCAATAAGAACACTCCTTTCTCAGTTGCCTGAAATGGTGCATCATTGTGGGACATTCCGGTAGTGTCATTTCTTGGCATCCTCCTTTAAGTCTCACAGCAGGGTACATCTCTTGTTCTTGACACTTGATGACTGTCATTCCAGCTTGTCATCTCCCTGCGTGCCCAGCCTGTCAGCTGACTGAAGCTCTTCGCCTTTCTGTGCAAAGCTATCATGTTTTTCCAGGGAATGGTTTGTCTTCCCTCAAATTCTTCTAGAGAACATTGCCAGTTCCTTGTCAAGGAAGGAAGCATCCTGCATCCCTCCCAGAAGAGATAAAGCTCCACTCCACATATTACAGCCTCATGGCATCTTAAGCCCTTTAGGCGTAAGTATTTTAGGATCCAATGAGACTCAGCAAATCCCACATGGTGCGGAACCAGAATCACAAGGTCTGTTTTGAAGCAGTTTAACTCATGGTGACTGAGAAAGAATTGGGCTGTGATGCAACTTCTCAAAGAAGTCTACATGATTATTTCCTCAATGCCTTCCTGTAGTTTGGCAGTAGATCCTAGCTCAGGTATGGTCTTTGTGTTTTTTCAGCTTGATGTGAGGGAGGGAAAATGGAAAGCTCTGCCTTCGGAGTTCCTGTGGACCAGGAGTGTCCAAGCCAGCCTCTCTGAATGCCTGAAAAACAGCTTGAGTTCCCAGAATCAGCTCTTTTGGTGCTATTTGCCCATAGAGCTATAAATACCACCCTTTCTGTCTCACAAAAAAGGAATCATGACTGGGCAAAGTTGGCAGGGTGATTGTGTAAGGTAGCAAATTTAAGACAAATATTTTCTGTATTATATATATTTATAATTGTTTATTATTATTATTATTATTATTATTATTATTATTATTATTACTTGAGGTGGGGACTCATGTAGCTCAGGCTGGCTTCCAACTCACTATGTGGTCACCTATGATTTTGAACTTGTGACTTTCATTCCTTATCCACTGAGAGCTGGGATTATAGGTAGGCACCATCATTCCTGGTTTATGTGGTCTGGGAATTCTGGGAGGTGAATGCAGGCCATAGACATTGCACATGCTTGCTACTCGAGTTCTCTACAACTGGAGCTGTAGCCTCAGCCTGTTGCAACCCTTTACCTTTTTCCCCCAGTGGCAGTTTGAGGAGGGAGTGCAGAAGGGAGCCTACAGGGCTTACTGAGGACCTGCCCTTTAAACCTTGTTGAAACCTATGCCCACCATGGGAAAATAGGTTGAAGAGCTTTCTCCATCAGGATTTCCTGTGGTTGGAACAATTTGAATGGCAGTGTTCAATGACTAGGTCAGAAATGAGACATTAAGTATCTCCCAGGAGCTGCTATACGTTCTCAGTGGATGGGGGTGAGAGCAGCAGGAACAGACCCTTACTAATTATCCTGCTACTTGGTTTCCTAACCGACAGCGCACTACCTTTCCCTGTAGAATACCTCTAGCTGTGGGTACTTGAAACGATTTTGGTTCTACTCATACTTATCTGTTAGTTTTTCTTTTTTCTTTTTTTCCTTCTTCCAGAATGTTGAGTCCTCCTTGTGAAGTCTTACAATCATTTTCCTTGAATCTGTAAGGACCTTGCTAACTATGTGATACAGGGAAAGCCAAACATTTGTGTAGTGTCTGGCTGCGGGAGAGATAAAGCTGTTCTTTCAATTAAGGTTCTGGAAGACATCAATAGCCTCCTTGTGTTTCAGGCAGTTTAAGTATTCAAGTGAGAGAAGATGGGATTAAGGGTGAGGGGATTACAAAAGAGGGGAGGGGGAGACCAGGAAAAGAGAAAAGAGGAGGAAGAGAAGGGAAAGGGGGAAGAAAGAACTGGAGGGGGTGGAGAGGAAAGAGGAAGGAAAGAAAGGTGGACAGAAGGGAAGGAAGAAGAAAGGGAAAGTCTAGGTCGCAGGGAATCTCAATTTCCTGCAATAAAAAGTTAGTGTACTTGGCTATGTAAGTGTTTTGTTTGTTCTGTTTTAGACAATGTCTGGGGTAGCCTAGGCTGATCTTAAACTCCCGTTATATAGCCCAGGCTGGCCTTGAACTCCTGGACCTCATGCCTATGCAAGACTAGAATTCTAAGCTCAAGGAACCATGACCTGCTGCAAAGCAGTGCTTAGAAGCAAAGACTGATTCAGACACAGACGTGTAGGTTATATTTATTTTGCAGCAGCAGCAGCCTGAAACTTCCTTAAAGTTTTTTTTGGGCCAGGCTTTTAAAACAAAAAGCACCGCTCTATCCAATGAAGCCACCTCCTGATTTCACTAGTTTTAGTCTTATGTACGGTGCCTGGGTTGAGCTTCCTAAGTGACTAATAGAAGGGAACTTCAATCTATTGTGCGCGCTCACGTGTACAGAAGCACGGATGTGTTTAACAGGTGCATGCACACACGCATGTATGTGTGTGTGTGTGTGTGTGTGCTCTGCCGCGGGCTGACTGTGGAGCCCCAGGGTGCTCTTTACTCCTTACTGTGCCTCTTCAGTTCAGAGATCAGGTCCTGCCTCCACCTCCCTCAGTGACAAAGTCCCATCTGAGAGTTTTAAGCTGAAATAAACTTGTCTCCCCAAGTTGCTTTTTGTCATGGTGTTTATCACAGTAATAGAAACCTATCTAATGGTTTCTGCTACTTCCAAACCTATCTAATGAAGCCACCTCCTGACTTCACTAGTTTTAGTCTTATGTACGGTGAGAGACGACATGAGTCTCAACTGCTAGTTCAGACCCTTGAGCCACTTTTCTGGCAATGTCCCTGGGGAATCTCTGATTTAAAGATATATCCTAGCTTCTGTCAGCCCCCAACATTGTTTTTAATGCACCACAGACAGTCAGACAGACTTTATAATATATGCAGCTGTTCTGCTGGTCCGTATTGAATTTGAAACTCATTCTGGTGCTAAGCATTTTACCCAGATATTTCATAAATAATTTTGATGGTTGTTGGATTTGTAATCAGCTAAAAGACATGCCTTTGTATGGGTCCATGAGGGTATTTATAAAAATGACTAACAGAGGGGCAAGACACTCTGACAGACTGGGCGGTACCTCCCAGTGGTAGCCTAGATATGAAGAGGTCTGGGGAGGAAACATGGTTATTTTGCCTGTCCACCTTCACTCCCTGTTGGGAAGTGCATCTACCCCTTATAGGAAAACATCGCCATCACCTTGTGTGATGGCTTGTATCTGCTCTGCCCAGAGAGTGGCACTATTAGAAGGTGTGGCCCTGTTGGAGTAGGTGTGTCACTGTGGGTGTGGGCTTTAACATCCTCATCCTAGCTGCCTGGAAGCTAGTATTCTGTTAGCAGCCTTCAGACGAAGATGTAGAACTCTCAGCCCCTCCTGCATCATACCTGCCTAGATGCTGCCGTGCTCCCACCTTGATAATGGACTGAACCTTGAACCTGTAAGCCAGCCCCAATTAAATGTTGTCCTCATAAGAATTGCCTTGGTCATGGTGCCTGTTCACAGCAGTAAAACCCTAACTAAGACAGTCTGTGTGAGGGGGAGCTGGTGTGTGGGGAGGCATGTTTGTATGTGCACACCATGCTGTGAGTATGGAGGCTGGAAGACAACTTGCAGGATCCTGGAGATTGAACTCCAGTCACCTGCGCAATGGCCTTTCCCTGCTGAGCCATCTCTGTGGTCCCACGCCCACTCATCTTCAAATGAGTTCTGTAGAAGATTCTGTTTATCTGGAGACTACTTACCCGTCTTCTCCTCTCTGCCTCCATCTCCCTCTGTAGCCACCTTCCCGCACTGACCCACCATGACCTCTCTTAGGTTGTTCTTAGAAGCCTCTCTTGCCCACTCTGGCCCAGAGCAGCTCATCCCCTGCTTTTCCACTTAGTATTGAGCTAGTCAGCCTGGTGGTGCCACGTATCTGGTCGAATGTGTATGCCTTATCTGTCCAATTAGACTCAGAGCTCTTACGAGAGCAAGCATTGTTATCTTTTGTTTTGCATTTGGCTATTTCTTAAAATTGTATCTGACACAGAGAGCTCAGCACAAGGCTTTACACGTGGTAGTCGCTGGTCAAGAGATGTCTGCTGACTGAGGTTAATTAAACAGCCGAGAATATATTTTGCTTGGTTGCTTTTTAGGGGATTTTCATCTTTTTCCTTGTGCGTTAATTGTACATGGTACTGTGTCCATCAGATATTCTTCACAGAAGCTCATGTTGTACACTTAGAATGTCCCCTACACTGTCCTCTGCTCTTCCTTCCCCGTTAGTCCCTCTCTGTTCCCACTAGAGGATTTCATGCTTCTGATTTGTACTTTTTATTTCTTCTTTTCTAATTTCTTTCTATTTTTTTGAGATGGGATCTCGCTGTGTAGCCTTAGCTTGCCTGGACCTCACCATGTAGACCAGGCTGGCCTCAAACTCAGTGATCTGCCCTCAGGTACTGGTATTCAAGGTGTGCACCACCACATTGAGTATGTGTCTATATAATTCTAGGAGAAAATTACATATGAAAGAGAACAGTTTTGTCTTTGTGAGGCTAGCTTAATTCACCTAATGTGATCACAACTTCTCTAATGCTTCTCTGTGTGCATGATTTTATTACTTATTGAGATATTAATATATGTGCATGTGTATTTCATATTTTCTTTGTCCATCTTGTTGGACACCTGGGCTAGAGAACATGTCTTTTTAAGGCCATCTTGTTAGTTAAAGAATCACGGTTTACCCTGAAAGCACAGAGTGAACTTGAAACCTGCTGACTTTGGCTGGAAGAGAGGCCCATCTCTGCCCTCACAGGAAACCTCACATTTAATAGAAAAGTAAAACAAACCAAACCACCTCTCTGTACCTGGAACTTCCACTTTAGTTTTCTCATCTTAACAAAAGGGAATGTTTGACACGGTGGGCTTTGTGTGGAGCTGTGTGGAAGGACAGAGGGTGTCTGTCTGCAGGGTGGTACACACTACACTTTCACATGCCCCATCTGTCTATCAAAATGTCCTGCTTCCATTTTTCTTCAGAGGCACTATTTTTTTTTCATGGTGGTTGGAGACCTATTTCAGACTAATTTCCCTTTCTTCCTTACTTTTGTCCAAGGCACACTGTTCAGTTTAGAGCTTGGGTTTTGTTGCTGTTGTTTGGGTGGTTTTTTGTTTGTTTGTTTTGTTTTCTAGATGGGTCTGCGACAATGAGTGCTTTCCAGTCTCTCACCAGTTGCCTGTGCAACAGTGTTGCTCCTGTGCACCGTTTTTCTTCTGAGTTTCCAGATAGAGGAAGGGGCACGCGGGTTAAGTAGCCTGCTGGAGGTGTAATCGTATATACTAATAGTGCCCCAATACCAATGCTCCCAACTCCTGAATGAAAAATGCTCTCCTTCTTTCCTTTCTGATTCCAGAAGAAGGCAGAGTCCCGGCACTGTGCCTGAGCTGCTGTTTTGCAGGATGGTGGAAATATTTGGTTTGTGGTTTTCAAGTGTCAGAAGCTCAAGACCCTTTCATAGAACAGAACTGATTGAAGACGTTTACAGTGCCTCAAGAGTATGGGGGAGACCTCTGAGGCACACAGGGATCTATCAAGGGGCAGCTCAGCTTTCTCACCACAGCAGCCACAGAAATGGAGACTTCAGTTAAAAGCTAAGAATGGGGCCGGTCGGACGGCTCAACCCGCAACGACACTTGCTGCCAAGTTGAAGGACCTGCGTGCAGCCGATTCACAGGACCCAAATGATACAAGGGACAACTCCCTCAAGTTGTTCTCTGACCTCCACAAGTGCCTCCCCCCCCCCACCTCCCAGCAAACAAACACATACAAATAACAGCAATTTAAAAAAAGAAAAGAAAATAGCCGAGCAGTGGTGGTGCTTGCCTTTAACCCCAGAACTCGGGAGGCAGAGGTAGGCGGATCTCTGAGTTCGAGACCAGAGCTACACAGTGAAATTCTATCTCAAAAAGCAAGAACAACAGACAAACAGAAAAACCAAAAGCCAAAAAGTAGAAACTGGCAATTCGTGCTGAGACAGACTGCTGTGCAGGTCTGATGATCACAGTTCAATCCCCAGAACCTACATGAAAAGGCGGAAAAGAAGTGACTCCACGGAGCTGACCTCTAACCCCCTCACATGTGCTGTGGAACACACATACCTGTACATGCGTACACATCCACACGTTATAAAGTTTTAAAAAATTGTAAAGGCACCAAAACTATCCCTCACTGAGCAGCTTTTAGGCAATAAGATTTCCACCTTAGTGGTGAGAATTTTATGTGCTGAGAGAAGGAGAGATATAACCAGTCTGACGGGGTGAGGTGGCATGTACTGGTGAGTGGTCCCTTCCCATTCTATCTCGGCTTCTAGATGCCAACTAGCTGTTGCTACTGGACTTGGTGAGTGATTCAGAGCCTCAGGGTTTACTCTTCTAAATGAGCCATTAGATAGATCTTCTTTGGGCACACCAGAAGCAAGCCATCGGTCCTCTGAGCAGGCCTCTTGTAAGGTGTGATTGGTTTTCTTAGTAGTAGGTGGGCTGTACCTGGAAGAATCACGTATGCATAAAATTGACTTCTCCCCCAAGGTAACTGCTACTTCTGCTTAAGTGCATCCGGTTTCCAATTGTTCCACCCATCCTAGCATGTGGAGCTGGAATACAGAACTTCAGCGGAAGCAGCAAGGAAGAAGTATTCTAAGCCTCTAGCTGGCGGCTAAGTCTGGTGCGCCTCTCTTTCAGGTCACTCAGTGGGGATCACCCTGGCCAGGCTTTAAGGCAACCTTGTCTTCCATGGTATCTGGAAGCTGGGTGGGTAGCTACTACTCTACTCTATGTCCTGAGACATGGTTCTATTCTAAGGTGAATAGGTAGAGAGTTTGCAAAGCCTGGGTGTGACCCTGGGCTAGTTCCCAAGCACAGCAAAAGCAAAATGAAGCAACCACCAGGACAAACCGAAGTGTGTTTACACGGAAGGGCTGCCGGCCTTGCCTCGCAGGTTTTAACCATGTGTATGTATTTGGAAGAACTGATTCTTATTTGAAGTGGCCATTCTCAGTTTCGGAGATAAGACCTTTTGCCTACATGAGGTAATTAAGGTCACGGTGATCCTCAGAACTGGCGAGGAAGGGAAGGAGAGGAGGAGGAGGCCTTGATCCTGGCTGGATTCATCTCTCCTGTGCATGCAGCCAAGCCTTTAGAAATACGGTCTCTGGTCATTGTTAATACATCAATGAACGTTGGAATAATTTTGTAATCTTAATATTGATTTCTCTTAGTTGACTATTTTTTTTCTTCTACCATGTTATTTAGTCCCATTAACTCAGAAAGGCTTTTTTAACCTCAGGAGATATAAAACCAAATTAAAAATAAAAAAGTCAGTTTGGAAATGGTTGCCCCAAAGCCAGGAGAAAGGAGCCCCAGAACCACAGGCAGGAACCAACAGAATGGAACTGTAAGACAGACTCCAGAACAGTCACAGAATGACGCCACAGGATAGCATCACATAGCACAACCACAGAGTGTAAGAGAAGCCAGCCTTGGGTATGTAGTGAAATTGAGGTCACTATGGGCTATGTAAGACACTGCCTTAACAAACAAACAAACAAACCCAAGCAAACTGACAAGGATGTTCTTCTTTTTCAAGGCGTGCCTTTGAACTACGAGGGAGGAGTGTGCACTCATGGGAGGGTGCTAAGTTCCTGTACACCAACAGCTGGCACGTTCCCTTTCTTGCATCGGTTTGTAAAATCACCCTACCTCAGAGGGGCCCAGGGTTGTTAGTATTAATTAGTTGGCTTTCGGCACTAATAGCATAAAAATACTGGGAGGCATCTATCAGACGCAGTCTTTGTGAGAAGCTTAAAAACCCTGTGAGAAGCTGGGAGTGGTGTCTGTCACAGGACTTTGATGCCAGCACTGGGGAGACAGGCTGCCGATCTCTGTGAGTTAGAGAGACCCTGGGGACGGGGTGGGGGGAGACAGAGGACAGAACTGGGCAGGTGGAGCTCCCCAGGAATTCCAGCACTGGCGAGATGGAGGGAGGGGCTGTTAGAGGCTAGCTTTGTCAACATAGTGATTTCAAGGACAGCCTGGACTATGTGAGACTGTCTCGGAAAACAAACGACAAAACAAAGAAACATTCCCACCCCAAACCCCAAACAAAGAAAAACAAAAAATTTCAAGCATGGTAGTCAGCACGCCTGACTAAGCATGATTGGTGGCACTTGGGAGGCAGCAGCAGAAGCAGGAAGATCACTGTAGGTGGCAGGTCAGCATGGGACAGATTGGGAGCTGCAGATCAGCCACAGCTATAGAGCCAGAGTCCCAGACAACAACACACGTACACACACACACACACACACACACACACACACTGATCCAGACCTCACATTATATTGGAAAAGAAATTATATATGACTTATAATTCTGAATTTGAGGGCTGGGGTGATGACTCCGTGGGTAAAAGCATTTGCCACACACACCTGAAGACCCGAGTTCAAACCTCAGAACACATGTAAAAAGCTAGATATGCTGGGTGTAGTGGCAATACCTTTAATTCCAACACCCAGGAGCCAGAGGCCAGAGGGTCTGTGAGTTCCAGGCCTGTGTGGTCTACAGAGTGACTCCAGGGTAGTCCTTGCTAGACAGTGAGACTGTTTAAAAAATAAAAGTCATAGCAGTGATGTGCTTCTCTAATCCTAACACTCCTACAGCAAGACTGGAACTGAAGACAGGAGTGCCATGGGCCTCCTGGCTGTGAATGCCCAGCACAGAATGGCAATGGAAACAAGAGAGACCAGGCTCCAACAAGGTATGAAGTTACAGCCCACCATATATAGAAGGCCAAAGTAGAGTCCTAATAGCCTATGACTGAGAGCAGCCCTTTGTCCCAAAGAACTCTTGACAACAAAGCTCAGGGGTACAATGTGTATAAAGGTAAAAACCACAATGACATCATTGCCAGGGGTAGGTCAGGGGAACCTGGCAATATTTGTTTTGGCTATACATCCAGCAGTTATTTTGGTTATGTATCTGGGTATGATCAGGTTCATGGAAAGTCCTGAATGTGATACCAAGACGGATGTGACGACAGTTCAGGAGGTTGAGGGATAAAAGGGTAAGATCAGGACAAGATAGATTAACCCTAGTCATGTCAAGAATGAACTTCTGAAAGTTGTTCTCTTATATCCACACATTTGTTATAATACAGTGTGCTCCCTGACTCCTTCATGTACACACACACACACACACACACACCAGACTCACAAAACCAAAACCTAACTGTAAAAGTAATTCAATTCTAGAACTTAATATAGAGAAATAGTGTTGCTACTTGGGAGTAGAAACTTACTCAACAGAACACATGCAAAAGAAATGGTCACCAAGGATAAGATTGGCATGTGGAACTTCGGCAAAATTAATAGTTTTTATCATCAAAAGACAACATTAAGATTAAAAAGGTGGAGCAGAAAAATGAAGGAATGCATTTGTAAGACACAGAACTCACCAAGGACTTGTGGCCAGAGTACTTAAAGAACCACTAATCAATAGGGAAAAGACAGATGACTTTAGCAAATAGGTTAAATGGGCTGGGCAGTCCATGGGCCCCAGGGATCTAACAACCTACCTGCTTCTGCTTCCCCTGCACTGTGACTACATCAAGCCACCGTGGTGTATTTTTTAAAATGGGTTCTTAAGTTCAAACGGAGATCTTTATGCTTGCAGGAAAAACAGCCAAGCATTTGCTGTTTGAGGCATCTCCCCAACACTTGCACTTAGATTTGATTGGCTAAAGTAAGTCAAAGCATTGCTTCATTCATCCAAAAAGGCAAGAAGAGTACAACCGACCACACACTGAGCGAGAAGAAATGCAGAAATCGTCACAGTGTCTAGCACAGGTAGTCCCTAATTAAAGAGCAGGTATTGTAGAAGAAAGGGATACTGTTGCAATGAAGAATTAACAGAAGGCAGGATGTGGGAGTCTGGGGGTGAAGTTCAATCAGAGATGGACAAACATGGGCAAGTGGAAGAAGATGACGCTAAAAGACGTGGATGGGTTCACTAATACGATATTTTAAGATGAAACCTTTTTGGCCTATGCAATGGGATGACTGTGTGAGTGTTGCTCTTGTGTTTTCAGTGAAAGGGTTCAGATAAAATGAGAAGTCAGGACTGATGGGATGGCTCAGCAGGTAAAGGTGATTGTGGCTAAGACTGAGAACTTGAGTTTGATTTCCCCATCCCGTGCTAGAAGGAGATCACCCAATGAGACACCACAAAAGAAGACTCAAGATTAATTTTGGAGAACATCAATTTTCTTTTCAACTTGGTATACACTAGAGTCATTTTGGAAGAAGGAATTTCAATTGAAAAAAAAAATCCCACCAGATTGGCCTGTGGTCAAGTTTGTAGTTCATTGTTTAAATTAGTGATTGTTGTGAGAGGGTCCAGCCCACTTCTGAGCTGGTAGTCCTAAGTGCTACAGGAAATCAGGCTGAGCAAGCCTTGAGGAGGAGCAAGACAGTAAGCAGCACCTTTCCATGGTCTCTGCATCACAGATGGAAAGACATAAACGGCACATTTGCATTGGCAAATAAGGTAACAAGGGATCATTGGGAAAGCCATTTTAGTTCAGAAATGGGATTAGAGGCCAGAAAGATTGGGGGAAGGGTAGTTCAATATCTAGGAAGTGGAATAGAGAGATACAGTTAGGATAGAAGTGGAGTTCCCAAGTATCTCTGCTCCTCACCATGTTTAAAGCTTGTAAGACCTCAGTTTAGACTTTTCTATTAAGGAAGCTGGTTAATTTCCTTTCTTATTAAAATGAATTTGAGTTACTGATCTACTATTAAATTAAGTATTAAATGAGACAGAGTCTCATGTAGCCCAGGTTAGTAGCTAAGGATGAATTTGAATTCCTAATCCTCCTGCCTCTGCCTCCCTAGTGTTGTGATTATAGGTATACACTACCACACACAGTGTATGTAGTGCTGAGGACTGGATCAGGGGCCTTGTGGTGGTTTAAATGAAAGTAGCCCCCAAGGTCTGTGGAATGTAGCATGGTACCTGTATTTTATGGTGAGTATATGCCATGCATGTCCTTTTGGGTCTGGGTTACCATTCTCAAGATGATATTCTCAGGTTCCATCCATTTGCCTGAAAAATTCATGGTGTCTTTGTTTTTAATAGTTTAATAGTATTCCATTGTGTAGATATACCACATCTTCTCTATATATTCTTCTGTTGAGGGACATCTAGGTTGTTTCCAGTTTCTGGCTGTTAAGAATAAAGCAGCTATGAACATAGTTGAGCAAGGGTCTTTCTGGGATGGTGGACCATCTGTTGGGTATATGCCCAAGAGTGGTATAGCTGGGTCTTGAGGTAGAACTATTCCAAGTTTTCTGAAAAACCACCAAACTGATTTCCAAAATGGTTGGACAAATTTGTACTCCCACTAGCAATGGAGGAGTGTTCCCTTGCTTCATATCCCTGCCAACATGCCCTATCACTTAAGTTTTTGACCTTAGTCATTCTGACTGGTGTAAGATGGAATCTCAGAGTTGTTTTGATTTGTATTTTCCTGATGACTAAGGACTTTGAACATTTCTTTGTTTCTTAACTATTTGAGATTCCTTTGTTGAGAATTCTCTGTTTAACTCTGTACCTCATTTTTAATTGGGTTATTGGAGTTGACTGTGTCGAACTAACTTCTTTAGTTCTTTATGAGTTTTGGATATTAGCTTTCTAGTCAGGTTGGTGAAGATCCTTTCCCAATCTACAGGCTGCCAAAGGAGACAAAGCCTTTGCCTTACAGAAGCTTTTCAGTTTCATGAGGTCCCATATATAAATTTTTGATCTTAGAGCCTGAGCCATTGGTGTTCTGTTCAGGAAGTTGTCTCCTGTACCAATGAGTTAAAGGTTGTCCGCCACTTTCTCTTCTATTAGATTTAGTGTGTCCAGTTTTGTGTTGAGGTCTTTGATCCACCGGGACTTGAGCTTTATTAAGGGTGATAGATATGGACCTATTTGCATTTTTCTACATTTAGACATCCTGCTAGTTCAGCACAATTTGTTGAAGATTCTTTCATTTTTCCATTGAATGGTTTTTGCTTTCTTTGTAAAAAAAAAAAAATCAAGTGTCTATAGGTATGTGAGTTTATTTCTGGGTCTTCGAATCAATTCCATTGATCAACTTGTCTGTTCTTATACCAATACCATGTGGCTTTTATTACTATTTCTCTGTAGTATAGCTTGAGATCAGGGTTTGTGACACCTCTAGAACTTCTTTTATTGTTCAGGATTTTTTAAGCTATCCTGGGTTTTTTGTTTTTCCTTATGAAGTTGAAAATTGCTCTGTCAATTTCTGTAGAGCATCATGTCAGAATTTTGATCGGGATTGCATTGAATCTGTAGATTACTGTTGGTAAGATGGCCATGTTCACTATGATTAGCATAATGATCATAAATACAGAAGGTCCTTTCATCTTCTGGTACCTTCCTCAATTTCTTTCTTCAGGGACTTGAAATTCTTGTCATATAGGTCTTTCACTTGCTTGGTTAGAGTTACATCAAGATATTTTGTATTATTTGTGGCTATTGTAAAGGGTGTAGTTTCCATAATTTCTTTCTCCGCCTCTTTATCATTTGTATAAAGGAGGGCTACTGGCTTCTTTGAGTTAATTTTGTATCCAGCCACTTTGCCGAAGGTGTTTATCAGCTGTAGTAGTTCTCTGGTAGAATTTTGGTGTTGCTTATATATACTATCATATCATGTACAAATAGCAATACTTTGACTTCTTCCTTTCCAATTCATATCCTCTTGATCTCCTTTAGCTGTCTTATTACTCTGGCTGGAACTTCAAGTACTGTACTATATTGAATAAATAGGGAGAGAGTGGGCAGCCTTGTCTTGTTTCTGATTTTAGTGGAATTGTTTTAAGTTTTTCTCCATTTAAACTTGATGTTAGGTATTGACTTGCTGTATGTTGCTTTGATTATGTTTTGGTATGTGCCTTGTATACCTGATCTCTCTAATACTTTTAACATGAAAGGATGTTGGATTTTGTCAAAGACTTTTTCAGCATCTAATGAGATGATCATGTGATTTTTTTTCTTGCAGTTGGTTTTTATGGTGGATTATGTTGGTGGATTTTCATATATTGAACCATTCCTGCTGGGATGATGTCTACTTGATTTTGATGGATGATGTCTTTGATATGTTCCTGGATTCATTTTGCGAGTATTTTATTGAGTATTTTTGCATTAATGTTCATAACAGAAATTGGTCTGAAATTCTCTTTCTTTGTTGAGTTTTTGTGTGGTTTAAATATCAAGGAGACTGTGGCCTCATATAATAAGCTTGGTAGTGTTCCTTCTGTTTCTATTTTGTAGAATGGCTTGATGAGTATTGGTATTAGCTCTTCTTTGAAAGTCTGATAGAATTCTGCACTAAAACCATCTGGCCCTCAGCTTTTTTGATTGGGAGAATTTTGATGACTGCTTCTATTTCCTTAGGTGTTATAGGGCTGTTTAGATAGCTTACTTGATCTTGATTTAACTTTGGTAAATGGTATCTGTCTAGAAAATCATCTATTTCAGTAAGTTTTTCAGATTTTGTGGAGTACAGGCTTTTGAAATAAGACTTAATGATTCTTTTAATTTTTCTCAGTGTTTGTTGTTGTTTCCCTTTTCATTTCTGATTTTTAAAATTTGTATGCTGTGTCTCTGTCTTTTGAGTAGTTTGACTAAGGGTGCATTGATTTGGTTTATTTTCTCAAATAGCCATCTCTTTGTTTCCTTGATTCTTTGTATTGTTTTCTTTGTCTTTAACTGATTGGTTTCGGCTCTGGTTTTGGGTATTTCCTGCCTTCTACTCCTCTTAGGTATGCTTGCTTCTTTTTTTTTTCTAGAGCATTCAGGTGTACTTTTAAATTGTTTGTATGAGAACTTTCTAATTTCTTTATGGAGGCACTGAGTGCTATGATCTTTCCTCTTAGCACTACTTTCATTGTGTCCCATAAATTTGGTATGTTGTGCCTTTGTTTTCATTGAATTCTAGAAAGTCTTTCATTTCTTTACTTCTTCTCTGACCCAGAGATCATATCATTGAGTAGAGAGTTGTTCAATTTCCATGAGTGTGCATGCTTTCTCGTGTTTCTCTTGTTGTCGAAGTCCAGCTTTAATACATGGTAGTCTGATAAAATACAAAGCATTATTTCAATTTTCTTGTATCTGTTGAGGCTTGCTTTGTGATCTACTTTGTGATCAGTTTTGGAGAAGGATCCATGAGGTGCAGAGGAGAAGGTATATTCTTTTGTGTTTCGGTAACATATTCAATAGATGTCTGTTAGATTTATTTGATTCATAATGTCTGTTAGTTTCATTATTTCTCTGTTAAATTTTTTGTCTGGATGACCTGTCCATTAGTGAAACTGGGTTGTTGAAGTCTACCACAATCAATGTGTGGGGTTTGAGGAAAAATTTCAGCTGTAGCAATGTTTCTTTTACAAATGTGGGTGCCCTTGTGTTTGGGGCAGTTCAGAACTGAGATATCATCTTGGTAGATTTTTCCTTTGTTGGTATGAAGTGTCCTTTCCTGTCTCTTTTAATTAATTTTGAAGGTCTTGGTATGGCCAATTTCTGATGGTCATTCTTTGGCTATATGATTCCAGATTAGGATTCACAGTTCTAATGTAGGTGGGCAGAGAGGTGACAGGAAAATGGAGGTCCAATGGGGATAGCAGACTGCTCAGGGCAGCTAGGGGTTCCCCAGCAGACTGGACTCAGCAAGCAGAGAAGAAAGGTGGGGGAATGGAAGCTAATGTGTATGGTTCAGGATTCACAGGTGTGCCTCTGGAGAGGCAGCAGGAGAATCGAGGCCTACTGGGGATCGATGACTACTCAGGGCAGCTGGGGATTAAGGGAAAAAGTTTCCATCTTTCCACTGTAGGCGGGAGGGCAGGGGACCTAGAGAATTTTTTCACACACACTGCCTGCAGTAGACTTATTTGTGTTTGGATCAAGTCCCAGTTGGCATCAGACATAACAACAAGCCCCCCTTTCTCCTTTGTGAGCTATCAACCAGCATCAATTTGTGAGTTGTAAATACCCAAATTCTCTTTAAAAGACTCTCCTGAAGTCGCCCTGGGGCCAAGGGATGAGAAATTGCTTAGAATTCCTCCTAGGTTGAAATCTAACTTTCAAAAGGGGCAGGAAGCAGCCTGGCCATCATAAATCACCAGGACGCAAGTGTTCAGAGGGGGCCAGGCTTGATATTAATAGAGGCTGAGTTTTATTCTTGCAGCAGGAAAGACCTTTCAGTGTGTTGGGCACAGACAGCTTTCAAATCTGGAGACTCGAGAATGTTCTTGTTTTATGTACTTCAGCATGTTGCTTCCTCTAATTGGGAGCTAGTTGCATTCAAATGGCCCAATTATGTGCACCGTTTGTAAGCACTACACATGTAAGGCCACCCAGTGTACTTTTTGTTTATATGTCAAAGCCTTTGGCTAATTCAGCTTTTATTCAATGGAAATAAAAATGTAGCCTGTCAAAGAATAGTGTTTGAACCCTGCTCAGAAAGTTCATTTCTTTTATTCATTTTTCTCCTCCTCCTCTTCTTCTCCCTCTTCTTCTTCCTCATCTTCCTCCTCCTCCTCCTTTTTCTCCCTCTTCTTCTTCCTCATCTTTCTCCCTTGGTCTCTCCTCATCTCCCTTTTCTTTTTTGTTTTCTTTGAGACAGTTAAGATTTTATTGCTGTGAAGAGACAACATGACCAAGGCAACTCTTTCAAGGAAAACATTCAATTGGGACTGGCTTCTGGTTTCAGAGGTTCAGTCCATTATTATCATGGTGGGGATGTACAGGCAGACATAGTGCTGGAGGAGGAGCCGAGAGTTCTACATCTTGATCTGAAGGCTGTCAGAAGGAAACCTCTTCTGTACTCAGTGGAACTTGAGCATAGGACCTTAAAACCCAGCCCCACAGTGACGCACTTCCTCCAACAAGGCCACACCTATTTTAACAAGGCCACACCTCCTAATAGTGTCACTTCCTGTGAGCCAAGCATATTCATACCACCATGGAGGGTTTCACTTTGTAGACCAGACTGACCTCATACTCATGATACCCCTGCTTCAGCCTCGAGTGCCAAGGTTATAGATATGCCATACAACTGGCTCTGCAAATGTTTTCTTAATAGTATCACTCATTAGACAGGAAAAGGCAGAGGCTTAGGGGCCAGAGAGTTGGCTCCTGAATCTCCCTCTATGGCTTCCAGTTATGACATTGGGTAGATGAATCTCTGTGGATCAGCACTTATGGGAGGGGCCCAGGCTGAGGATTTAGCTAGCATTTAGCTGATGACCAGGTGTTATAGCTATGTAACTATTACACCAAATTTGTCAGTCTAGATGTACAATCATTTTTATCATATCACCAGATTCAGTGGATCAAATACCCATAGAGGTCTCAGCTGGGCAAATCTTTGTCTTCTTGGGGTGGGGCCATCGTGGATATCACTTAGGGATGGGTGTACAGCCAGAAGATGAACTGTGAGGAAGGGAGCAAGACAACTTCGTTCAGAGCCACAGATGAATTTGTCTGTTGACAAGGGTGCCTGGCTATTTCCTGACCATGTGGCGGTCTCTATAGCTGTTATGTTCCATTTGGCCATCCCAAAGGAACTGGAGAGTTATGATCTAATCTTGGAAGTTAGAGCCCCTTGTCTGTATCCACTAATCTTCGTGTTTCATTTAGAGACCATTTCCCCATTCTGTTCAACAGATTTATAGCAGTCAGTCACTTCAGAAGGTACATATTTAATGTCTGGGGGGTATAGATCAACTGTCTGAGTGCTTGCATACCACATGCAAACCTCTAGACTACATGCTTACATTGCATAAATGAGGCATGGTTTACATACCTGCAATCCTAGCACTCAGGAGGCAGAGGCAAGATGATCAAAAGTTCAAGTTCATTCTCAGCTACACAGTATGTTTGAGGCCAGCCTGAGCTACATGAGACTCTGTCAAAGTAATTTAATAAATAAGTAAATAAACAAAATGATGCTGAGGTTATAAAAGCTTATTTTAGACATTTATAATGTGTGATTGTATTTAAATAACATTTATGAAATGATAAAGTTATAAAAATTGGGAATAGATAAGAGGTTTCCAGAAATTTCCAAGGATTAAGGGTGGAAAGCAAATGTATGAGACCTTGGAGGGCAACAGGAGGGATCCTGAGCAGGACAGACATGGTCGCATCTTGACTGTCAATGTCTAAGACCTGATTGTGAATTTGTGCTATGGTTTTGCAAGATGGTGCCATTGACAGGAATTTGGTAAAGATTACGCAGGATCCCTTCCTGTGTGACTTCTTACAAGTGCATCTAAAACGAACAGTCAAAGACAACCCTGCATAAACATCATTTGTCAAGTATTTGAATATGCTGTAATGGAAGTGGCTAAGCATGTTGACTGAGATTCACTTTTGCTGCTATGATTAAATATCCCAACAAAAATCAACTCAGGGGGGAAAAGATTATGTTAAATAACAAATCCATCAGAGCAGGAAGTTGAGGCTGGAAGGAGCTTAAACTAGCTAGTCATATCCATAGTCAAGAGCAGAGATGAACCTATGGATACATAATCAGTACTCAGCTCACCTGCTCCATTCTTACACAGCCAAAAACTCAAACCTAGGGAATGATGCCACCCACAGTGGACTGGGTCTTTCCACATCGATTAATGCAACAGACACAATCTCCCACAGACACGCTCACAGCTAAACTCTTACTAGACTCTGTTCCCAGGTGGTTCTAAATTGTGAAGTTGACAATTAAAGCTAACCATCACACATATGTGGTTGGTCTTTAGTATAACCTAGAGCTCTTAGTGAATTGACATCTTGTCAATCAATATTTCCAATTATGTATAGTTTTCTACTGTATCCGGGTATTGTTTCATATGGTACTGGGAGAGAATGGAAAACTGTCCATCTGTGTGCCCTATGCAGCTAAATGACAAACAAAACAAAACAAAACAAAAAACACCATAGCAATTAAATGTGAAAGGAGCCTCAGGAGATGAAGGAGCCCAGATCCTCTATTCCCATGAGGGAACTGAGTCACAAGTGCATACTTTTGCTCTTGGACCTCATGATGTTGAACTTTGACAGTCTGCATGGATTAAAGGAAACAGAGCTTAATGGCTCTCTTCCAAACAGCCATGTTCCAGAACACACCTGCTGGGTCTCTGCCTCAGCTTACTGAGCACACAATTATTCATACCGTGGATGGCACCATCCATCTGTCTTAGAAGCCAGTGTTTGCCCCACGGGTTCTCAGACGTTGCTAACAAGTGTCCCACCCCCCACCCCCGATTTCACCCACCTCAGTGTGCCTTTGCTCCCTGACCTGTAAGGCTCCTGGTGCCAGAGTGTCTGCAGACAGAGGATCAAAGACCCTAGGAGAAGTAAGCCTTGCTTAAACAGGAGGAAGACAGTCACTGGGTGAGTTATTAGGAAAAGCCAGCTAGATGCCCCAGAGCCCTTCCTCATCTGGAAAATGCCTGAACTATATCCCAAGAATAAACTTCAAGTCTCAAGACCTAAACACAGGATGAGTCAGAGGTAGAGCTAATATTAAAAGCTCATAACTCTGCCTGCTGTTCCAGACTCTCACGCTATCTGCCCTTCAAAAGGTTTGACGTGCCTGACACAGAGGACACAATCAATATCTTTGCAATGAAGGGAAGAATGAGGCTTGTAATGAAAGACAGAAATGGGAGATAAAGAAGGATATAAAGAAAAGAGAGTTGGATACACAAGTCGTAGAATTAAATCTCAATTCTGTTTCAGCTTCCTGGCAGGCCTGGCAACATGAGTAACTAACGCCCTGGACTTCATAGTTTTCGTGTTGTAAGAGAACCCAGCCTCCTGAAGCGCTATGTTCTTTCTTTATGTTTCTCTCTGGGAGAACTGAGTCCTGTGGGAAATCTTGAATACCGAAGCATCTTTATATTTTGAGGACATCTGAGGCTTATTCTTCAGTTCACAGTCAAAGTGCTTTTTTTTGTAACCATGACGTCCCCTCCGGAGTGCTGGCTGGGCAGTTTACTTAAAGAGGCTAAATCCATTTTGGATTCTCATTCTCTGTCTGCTCGCAACTGCCCTTTCTTTACAATCCCCAGCCAGGCCCCACTGTTTAGGCTCAACCTCAGAGCATTCTTTGAATATTTCTTGAGCCCTCTCTGGTTACCCAGCCCCTTCCCTCCCTAGTCTTACAGAGCTAGTCGCTAGGATATTTTTGCCATCCACTACACTCGGCAGGGCATATAACCCTCGCCCATGTTATCTCAGGCACCTCCTAAGAGTCCCTTGACAAATTAAGTAACTTGAGTCAAATAAAATCTTTGTTGATTGGTTGGCCTCAGCAAGATGCTCTCAGCCCTGAGCTTGCCGCGCCATTTCTCTGCCTGAGCTCCCTCCTGTCCAGGCTGCTGGTTGGGGGGAAAAAACCCACACCAGCGTTCTTTCCTATCTGTGGCCAAGTTCCATATTTTTCTTCTTCTTCTTGTTCCCTAGGTCTGTGATAGCATCCACTTCCCTCTATGAAGTCATAATTCCATTGAGCTTATCTTTTTCATGAAATTTGCCAAGCAAAGCATTCAAAGGCTTAACGTTTTACACTAGCACATGTATTTTAAGTTCCAGGATTCTGGACATAACAGCTAATCTTGGCTCCTTTGTTTCATTTGTGGGGAAAACAGACCCCCCCCGAAAGGCAAAAGGGGTTGGTTTTCAGTCTGTTTATTGGTGTGTAACTTGTTTAAACTTCTTTATCGTTTATCTTCTGTGTCATTTGTGTTTGGTGGGCTGGAGAGTTTTTAAAAAAAATATTTGTGTGTGTGTGTGTGTGTGTGTGTGCGCGTGCGCGTGTGTGCGTGTGTATGTGTATACACAAGCATTTGTGGAGGTCAGAGGATAAGGGTTGTTTCCCAGGGATGGTGTTCCCAAGCTTAATGGAAAGTGCCCTTACCTACTGAGCCTCCTGCTGGCCCCTGGGTTGGGAGATTTGCTTTTTCAAGTCATTGTGCCATATTAAGAATATGCAATCTGGTACCCTATGTATTCTTTATCAATAATAATTTATGAGCTAATTGAAATCAGTTATCATTATTTACTTTATATTTTCCTCTAATAGGAAAGGAATTATTTACTTAATAAACCAGGGTTACTTTTTAAAAAATGCTAGCCCCTTGGGTATTTCAAGGCAAAGTTGTTAATAAGCAAGCTGCTTTTCATTGTTCAACCTCGGTCTTTTTAGAACAGAACCATTTCAAATACCTTTCCTCACCTGCAAAGTCTCACAATGCTTTTCACCAGCCAAGTCCCACAATGCTTTTCACTGCTTTAACACTGTGAGCTTTAGAAGTTTGAAGGAACTGATACTATAATTGTAGAAGACACTGTAAAGGTCTACCTATGAGGAAGAAGCCCCTGTTCTTGGGATACCAAAGGAGTCTTGTTTATAAGAAGCTTTATAGAATGGAAAATCAAGGGGGTTTTGTCTGAGTTTCTACAAACTGGAGAAGGGCAAAGTGTTCAGAACAAAGAAGGGGTCATCCTGGAAAAATACCGGCCGCTTTGATCTTTCTCCTTGTCTAGAGCAAGGTGAAAGGGTAGTCTTCAATGTGTCTGCTCTGTGTACTTGAGTTAAACACTTTCAACATGTGTGAACAAGCATGAGGGGTTACTATTCAGATGACAAAAAATACAAGCCTTCGGTTTTGTGATCAGATACACCAGTGTAAAAATAAATTTCCTTTCCCTATTGAGTTAACTGTAGACATCATAACTACTTAAAGAGAGTGACCAGAGATTATAAGAATGCCAATTTGGCAGGAAAAAAATAACCTCAGTAATTAAGGGCATTTTATGTAACGTTCTGGGTTTTTTTGTTTGTTTGTTTTGTTTTTTATGCTTCCTGGTCTTATAACAGCTAGAGCTTTCAATAGATCTTGGGGATAGTGTCTCATTTAAAGAAGACATTTGGTCTACAGAGTGAGTTCCAGGACAGCCAGGGCTACACAGAAAAACCCTATTGAGGAAGAAGAAGAAGAAGAAGAAGAAGAAGAAGAAGAAGAAGAAGAAGAAGAAGAAGAAGAAGAAGAAGAAGAAGAAGAAGAAGACACTTCCCCTCCCCAGGAGAATGAGGGAGAGGGGGAGGGAGAAGACAAGGGTTTTGAGCCATCCGGAGGATAGGTATGCATGACTTTCCCAGAGAGCATATCTGTCTCTGCATGGTTCCCACCAGTAATTGCGGAAGGGCTCCCTGAAACCCAGATTAGAGGGGCCACCTGGTACTGCTCAGTTGCTGGACAGTTGGTCTGGCATGATTGGGACAGTCCTTGTAGTATGTCACCCATCAAGGAGGCTGGGAAATGACATTGTAAAAGGGATTTATTGTCAATTGGTTTTTGAAATATATATGTGGAAAAGTGTCAAGGAGCTGTGATATTCTGTCTTAGCTGTAGTCTGTGTTTTGGTAGCTTCTGCTAACTTCCAGGAGGATCTGTGTAGGAAGAACAAAGAAAATTGACAAAAGCTCTGAGACTGTCCTTCATAGCCACCCTACAGTCCCTGCCGGGGCATGACAAAGGGAACAGACACTTGGTTACAGGAAGCAGCCACCCAGCCAGTGAGCAGAGGTATAGAACACAGAAGCCAGTTCTCCAAACCTTGGCACTGGCCAGAGGTGGGGCAGCAGGGCACTCTGACGCAGCCTCTCTATGTGTTGGCCAGAGCCCTTAAGCCCTAGCCTTGGTTCAACCCTAACTTGTTGGCTGGAATCCAGGTCAGGCTCTGCCACTGGGGAGTCCAGGAGCAGCACTGCAATTGGCACGTTGTACAGCATCACCGGGCCAGGCTGAAGCCTAGCTCAGGGTTCACCAAGTCAGTAAGCCTCTATGACCTGTGCTGGTGCCTTAAGGGCATTTTGCAGGACTTTTTGTCAGTCCTGCAAAAGGATCTGTGTTTTGGGGGGCTGCCCACTCAGAAGGCTCTTTTGCCCAAGTTTCATAACCAGGCAAACTCTCACATTTAAATTTCTGGGTATACCTCACAAGGAGAGTATGTTCATAGTCACAGGGCCTCTCAGGAAAGTCTTGTCATCTACTTAAACCTGTGTCCAGGACAAGGCCCTGCTGCTTTGAAACAGCCCTTCTTAGGAGAAGGAAGACAAGGAGGAGGAGGAGGAGGAGGAGGAGGAGGAGGAGGAGGAGGGCAGCTGAAGAATCTCACAGGAAAGTTCTATGTCTCACAAGGACCACACAAGTTGGAAGCTGACTCCCCGTGCTTTCTAGAGCTTATGTTAGTGAATGGTTGCTGGGGAGAGGAGACCCTTCCTTGGAGATGCCAGCGGGTTATACAGGGACTGGTACAGTTCCATTTCTTTGGTCTGCTATTACCCTGTCTGTCCAGGTGACTAGGCCTTTCTGTGCATATCTTCAGAAAAGTCACTGCAACAGTCATAAGACAGTTGTTTGAGTCAGAAAGGGGAAGATGTAGTTCCAGGATTGGCAGTTGGACACTGAAACAGGTTTTAGTCCTCCTCCTTCCCCTTGGACCAGCCGCAAGTCAGTCAATGAATAGTAGTGAACCCCGATCTAGGTCTAGGGAGAGTCCTCTACCATTCACTCCCCAGATTCCCCGCTTCCATTCTCTCTCCCGATTCTCCCTTTCATTCTCCCCCTACTCCTTCCCTCTCCCCTACCCTCCCTCATGTTCTCTTTTAGCTCCCCCTTCCATCCCTGTTACCCTTTCTTCTGAGGTGCTCTATCCAAGGATATTAACGAAGAGGCAATAGCTGAGCTAGGCAGGCCCTTCCTCTGCAGATTCTGGTACTTGCTGTGACTGTCGGCTTCTCTAGTGTTTTGATTTTTTTCTTCCTTCATGGAATTGTCATTGCTTCATTGCATTGCAAGAAAATGATATCATACTGTGGGGCCCCGGTCCATTCCCCAGCTTTTAACCCAAGTCTCCTGACCATTCCCATCTGCCTGCTCTTGGAGAAAATGAAACACATTGAAACATACAGGTCAGCAAACCTCAGAAAGGAGGCCTCTGCCCCTCCAGGATGGGCTAACTTCTGCCTTATCTTCCCTTTCACATCTGGAGCATGGCCAGGACACCCTGTCTGTAAAATGGGGGAGGAAATGGGCTTCAGGTTGGGCCTGCAGTTTCCGGCAGAAGCCCTTTCTTTCCTTACGCTGGGTTTAATTACTAGTGTCAATGTTCGGTGTAATTCGGGCTCCTCCCACGGTTTTTGCTCTTTGTATTAAAGTCTGTGCAAAAACTTAATCTTACACACTGCACTTGTGTATTCTTGTCTTAGGACTGGTGAGACCTCAGCCTGAGTGACATTGTGGAATTACTTCCTGGCATGTCAAAGGCTGAAATTGCCCTGTCAAGAATGACTCTGTTCTTTAAGGATTATAGAGAGCCAGGGTCGGACTGGATCTTTGCTCTGGTGTAAGTTTTCCTCTGCCAGGAAACCAGTGCTCGCACATCATTTGCATACAGCCAATGAGAGCCATCTACTGTTCCGCGGAGGTTTTGGAGATTGTATGACGACATCCTGGAAAAATCTCAGCTGGGGAAAGGCGACTTTTCCCCCCTTTCTCTAAGCCCCATCTTAAATAGTTTCCTTCCCACAGCCCATATGTCCACATTCAAAGTAAGTAACCCAGCCCATTCTCCTGCTCCGGCCCCTGTCACTAGCTCAAGAATCTCGACAGCCACACAAAACTGGAAATTGGCTGTTTAAAATGAAGGTGCCATATTCATTCCAGTCTGTAAACTAGACATTTTTTTTTGGCACACAGTGGTGGAGAATTAACCCTTTTGTTTCTCCCAGAGAAGGGCACAGTAAAATGCCTGTTCTTTTCTCTGTGACCAGAATGGCAAATACTAACCTGTTGACACCCAATTGCAGTTCTTAACATTGAGTAGGGTTCTGATTAACCTACAGCGTATACTAATGTGCTATTTCACATAATTCCACAAAAACTGGATAATGTTCAGGGTTCTCAAATTGTGTACGTTTCCCCCAGATTTTCTTCCCTCAGTTCTAGAAAGCAACTACTGGACTGTCCATGTCTTTGAGGGTGTCGTAGCAGCCAGAGATCTGGTTTGTTGGTAAAACGTCTAAGGGTCACCTTAAATTATATCAGCACAGAGTGGAACATAAGAAAGCAAAATGTAGGTACATGAATAAGCAGGGTGCTCAAATGTTATTAACTCGGACATTACGCTAACGAGTCCCTATGTGTGCAATCACCAGACCATGGCTAGAAATCTTATCATTCCATTACGGGGCAGATAACAGTGCGTTGATTGAAGACTTGAGGCCTGGGAGACGTGCACTGGATTACCAGATAGCAATGTTTCAGCCCTGTGCCCTTGAAGAAGTCACGAAGCCTCTCACAATCACAGATATCACATCTGCAAAATGAAGGTGTTTATGTCTTATGTCTGAAGTGTTATGTCTAAAATGTTTACTCTGAATTTGTCTGTTTTCAAATAAGTGGGATCCATACTGACTGATATTTGAAGACATCTACTAAATGTGTGGAATGAAGCACAAAGCCTTGAACTCTTGCATGATGCGTCTGTGTGATGCGTATAGGCGTGCACGTGCCACAGTGCATGTGTGGAGGTCAGAGGACCAACTGTGGGGTCAGTTCTCTCCCTCCCCATCAGATGGGTTCTGGGACTAGAAATCAGGTCAACAGAATTGATCACAGCCCTGGCTGTTTAGAGAATCCATGCTGCACTGGGCTTTCTATTGTACATCGAATCCCATTGATTCTTTCAGCAAGACTGAATTAGCAATTCTGATGATCCCTATTTGACTTCGAGGAAATTGAAATCTGTCTTAAAATGGAAGAGGAGGAAGCTTCTCTGTTTGTGTCAAAGCCCGGTCGGGTTTCTGTTTCAGAACACCTATGTGTTCTGTGATGGGTAGCAGCATCCTCAAGGGACAGCTCCCTGAGACCTCACTATTCTCAGTTTGTACAGCTTCCTAGGAATCTTGATGGTACTAAGCTGGCTCAATGACTCACATCCACCACACTGAGCTGTGGAGAGCCACAGACACAAGGCCGAGACTGGAGAATCTCCGAAGCACCTTTCTGACCCATCTAAGATAGTCTCTATTGTAGTCAGCCCATGGCCACATGCTGTGTCTTCTTGGGAATGAGCATATAATGGCCACATAGATCTCGGAGCTTTGAGAACTCGACCTAACGTGTATCCAAGGTTCTTTCTAACTACAAGCTGTTTTTTGTTTGTTTGTAAGGTTGGATTTATTTTTGTATTGTACCTTTAAAAAATATGTATGTGTGTGTTAGTGGGCAGTTAAAACAGTACACACGTGGAAGAGTGCATGTAGGAACTGGTTCTCTCCTTCCACATGTGGGGTCCACTGATTGAGGTCAAGTTGTCAGACTTGGTACAAGTTTCTTTATTGACTGAGCTGTCTTGCAATCCTGTTGATTGGATTTTTAGGACAAGGTCTCATCATACCCCAGGCTAACCTCAAATTCACTATGTGGGAGAGATGGCTTTAAACGCCTGCAATGTGACAGAATCTCAGGTGTCACCTTCACACCCAGTTTTATGGAGTGCCAGGGATGAAACCCATGCCTCACTCACGCTGTAGGTAAAGCTTTCTATCAAGGAAGGGGCATCCTTAGTTCTTAAGTAGATATTAGATCAAAAACAAGCATGAGAAGAGAGATCCTGGGTGGAGGGTGATGCTCCCCACACCCCCACACCTCAGGCCACAATTCCATGCTTTAATTGGTGTTGTGAAGATTTAGAGTCGCCTCTGGTGGTAACAATAAAGAAAAACTGAGAGAAATGTCCCCTAATTTATGTGATATGGGATTGCTTTCAAACGAAAGGCCCCTCATGGAACAAGAAAAATGAAAACAAACCATTCATTGGCTATAAGTGTACATTGTTAATTTTCATGTTTCTATGGCAACAACAGTATTTCAATTTCTACATCATAATGTGGGCATTTTTAAATGTCAATGAGAGGATCAAAATGCACAATCATTTTCATTTTATTTCACAAGAACCCAGAAGGTGGAAGGTTTAAAGAACAAAATTACTTTGTAAATATTTCAAAATAATGGCCACCAATAAGGTCAATTTAAGGGGAACACGGCTTCAAATTTATTGTGGATTCTTTGGACCCTAGAGAGGGGGGGAAAAGAGATATATTTATTTGTACAGTTTATCAAGTGTCACTTCTGACATTTAATTTAGCTCTTTTTATGTCCCAGAAACCACTGAAGGATGGCCCAAATAACAGCATCATGGAAGCACTTGAGGATTTAAGAGGCATCGACAGGAACAGTCTGTTGGTGGCAGTGGTGAAGGGGGTGTCAGAAAGGTGTAAAAAGGAAATACGTGTGCAATAAAGACTCTGGCAGCAGCGCGGCACAGGCAGGCGGGCACCTTTTGGGCAGGGGCTGTGAGGAAGTGGGGATCTTGGCACTGAATATTTCTCCTGGTCATTTGTTGTTTGTTTTGTCTGGCTTGGCTTGGTTTGGGGCTTTTCAAAAACTAACAGGAGATTAAAGGAACCTCTCGGAAATCTTTAATTGGGAGCCAAGAACTGAGATTTGATTAGAAGTGAGGGAAGGAAGCGAACAGTTCTCCTGGACCTCGCTGCTGGCCTCTTTTGCTCTCATTAGAAAGGATGTCATTCCTCCGTGGATGAGGACAGGGCTCTCCAAAGGAGGAAAGCTGAGGTACAGGGGATTTGATTCTGATTTGCTCGCAGCAGCCCGGATATGTAGATGAGAAGGGTTAGAGGAACAATTAAATCTCAATCTGCCTGCGGTCAAGGTGCTAAAGAAAGGCTAGGGAGCTGGCTCAGTGGGTAATAATCCTTGTTCTGCAGACATGAGGGCCTGAGTTCAAATCCCCAATATCCATGTAAAATATCAGCCAAGGCTGCAGGTGCCCCTAACCCTGGCATTGTGGGGTGGAGACTAATGAACCCTAGACCTCCAAGCCTAGCTAAAGCAGGTAGCTTCCAGTTCAGTGAGAGACACCTAAAGTGATCTCTGTTCTCTTCACAAGCGTGCTCATGTGGGAGCATGTGCGCTCATGCTTGCACACACAGATGCATACATAAACACAAACACACACAGACACACACACGCATGCACATACAAACCTACATGCACACACTCAAACACACATGCACACACACACATACATACATACATACCTTCACACACACATACGCACATGCACCTAGACGTGCCTGTGTATTCATCCCCACCCATATCCAATGGCACAGAGCATTGTCTTCTTCTCGCAGTCTTTATAATGCTAAAGGAGCTCTGTAGACAACCACTGTCTCTTGGCTAGAAATCCCAACTCACTTCCCGCTTACAGTCCTTCCTGGAGATTTTTCTTGATGGCATGGCTATAGCAATTTCCCTGTAACAGGCAAATTGTGTTTAGACTGCAAATATGATTTTCATAGACTTAAGTGAGATGCTAGCTATCTCTGGGAATACATCAAAATGAAATTTAATATTGCAGCCTGCTATCCTTTTGACCCTGTGCTCCTGGCTTGCGTTTCTCATCCCCCTTTTTTTGTTTTGACAGCCACCCTTAAATACACTATTTTATCTTAAAAATGAGATATGCAATTTATCCTCTGTCTCTCTTGATTTAAAGTAGATTGTCCTTTTTTTTTGTTTGTGAAGTGCTTAAAGAAAGGACCAACACATTTTCTGCAAGGAGTCAGATGATGCATATTTGAGGTTTAACTGGTCACATGATCTCTGTCCCTGCTGCTAATGCCACCACAGGGGGAGAACAGCCTCAGGCAAGGAATGCTTGTCTTCTAACAGGACTTTGTCTGTGGACACAGAAATTCGTGAATGATGGAGCATTCGAATGTCATGAAATGTGGATTCTTTTCCTCCAACTATTTAAGAACTATAAGAAATCTTCTTGTCGAGTGGTGTGCCAAAGTTACAAAAACTAGGAATGTGTCTTGGACTTTGTAATAACGCGCACACACAGGCAGAAAAAGTAGATATACTGAACCCTGGTGACTGGGGCAGACCTCTCTTTAGTGTCCAGTGTCTTAATATTTGATGAAATATGCCTTTAAATTTTAAAGGAAAGTTGAAAATTAACTATTTATTTTACACTTATTTGGTGTACATGTGGAGGTGTATGCACATGCCACTACATGTGTGTAAAGGTCAGAGGACAACTTTTGGGACTTGGTTCTCTCCTATCAAGTGGGGCTTGGGGATTGAACTCAGGGCAGTAGACTTGGTAACAATCTTTACCTAGTAAACCTCTCTGACCCAAAATTAGATTTGAACGTTAACTTTCTTTAACATAATCAGAAACAACAACAAAACAATAATAATAATAACTACAACAACAACTACTACTACTACTGCTGCTACTACTACTACTATTCTTAGTTTTAGATTCCTAATTTTCCAGAAGGCAGTTGGTTAGCTTTGGCACATGGACTACAGTTTGCCAACTCCTAGTTTAGAAAATAGTGTCCAGAACATAGTAGGTGCTCAGGAAATGGAATGTACTGTGATTGTCCCAATGATAAACCTAATGTTCCCACATGGTTCCTATTAGTTTCCCCCATCATAGGAGAACAATAGCCAACATGGCAGGGACTCCACACTGCCCTCCAGATCTGAATGGCAGGCAGAACCCTGAATGCCTGCGTGAGTTGGAAATAACCTCTCACATACCCCTTGGACTGAAGAGCCTTGCAATGAACTCTTCTACAAAGAAACCACTACATCATGAAATGGTTTGAATGTCTAGTTCAAGTCCATCCAGAACACTGACAGCAAGATTATGTGTTTTTTTGGAGGAGGTTATGGTAGGGCAAGCTTATGAACCCAGTATTGAGAAGGCAGAAGCAATATCTCATCATGTTTGAGGCTACCCCAGACTACATTCTGTGTAAAAGGTTTGATTCTTGCCTGCATAACAAGACTGTCTCAGCCACAGCAAACCAATTATTTTACATTTTAAGTAGAATTGCTTAGGTGTTACAGAGATAGCTCAGTTGGTAAGTGCTTGCTTGCAATCAGGAGGACACAGTGTTCAATCTCTATAATTCACATGAAGAACAAAAGCTGTGTACAGTGGTAGTTGGTCATTATAGATCTGGGGAGGCAGAGACAGGTAGATATCCACAGCTACCAGCCAGCCAGCCAGCTTGCACTACTTGGTGAATTCCAGGATAGTGAAAGACCTTGTCTCATGAAGCAACATATAAGTACATGAGAATGACACCTACAGATGCTCTTTGGTCTCTACATACACGCACACAAATGCATCTGCACACATGTGCACAGGTACACAGGTGAAGACACAAACATAGACACATGCACACAGAGAAAATTGTTTGCAGCCTTCTGGGGAGATTCATTTCATCTCAACTGTATGCTGCTTTGTGCTACAGCTGTTTAAGCTTCTGTCCATTTTAATTATTTCCTTGACATCACTGGCATAACTACTATGCTCTTTGGAAAAAGAAAGATGGAATAAGAAACACTGATGTGAAAATTCAAGTAAAAATGCATAAAAATGATGATCCTTTTGACAATATGCCTCAAGATTATTTTCACTAAGTCTTTAGATTACATTTTTCTGCTTAACATGCCAAGGGAGGGCATCACTTCTTCCTTAAAAGGAAAAAAGATATTAAACACTATATAGAGTTAGGATTTTGCTCAAAGTCAAACAAGTGTAGCAAGATAAACTGCATTATTTGCATCAATGGGCCCATGAATATTAATTTGATAGCTTTCTAATATTTTTATTTCTTTATAAAACAAATGTAGACAGGCATGACCATGCACACCTGTAACTTAGCATTTGGGTGGTAGAGGCAGGAGGGTTAGGAGTTCGAGATCAGCCTCAACTAAGGCCAGTGGGAAAACTTGTCTTAAAGCTGACGTTCCTGAGGATGACACCTCATGTCCTCTGGGCTTCTTTCACACATGCACACAGAGAAACATGTACATACATACAATAAAATGATTTTTTAAAACCACAGGTTTGCTGACCAACTGGTGAGGAGTAATTAGAAGGAGTCACTTGTGCTGTTGTATTGCTGTTTTTCAAGACTTTGAGAAGATATACAGTCAAGAAAGATTGAAATCCTTGTCAGTAAACCTTGCCATTTTTGCTTGGGTGTTTTCTTGAACTTCTGTTGATGATGTTTTACTCTTTTGACTTCCTTCCTTCCTTCCTTCCTTCCCCACTTTCTTCCCTTTCCTCCTCCCTTAGATAAAGTCTTGCTATAAGTCCCAGGCTACCCTCAAAAATGTAGTCCAGGTTGTCTCAGCCTTCAAGTTCTGGGATTGTAGCATATACCCCTACATACAACTTGAAAGGCTTCAAAAATATTTTATGCACATTGGGGCTTTGCCTGCATGAATACACCATGTGTACAGAGTGCCAGAGGAGGCCAGACATGGCCATTGGAGCCCCTGAAACTGGAGGTACAGACAGTTGTGAGCTGCCATGTTGGTGCTGGGAATAAAACCTAGTTATCTGGAATAACAGTCAATGGTCTTAACCACTGAGGAATCTTTGTAGCCCCAAACTTGAAGTGTTTAACATGAATCCATCCTTTGACACCCTAGAGGATTGGTTCTAAGGCTGCCCTTGGGTACAAAAATCCATAATACTCAAGTCCCCAATATAAGATGACAGTACTTCTCCCAGATTTTTGATGTGCAGTTGATTGAACACAAGAATTTGCAACTCATGTCAGATGAGGGCCATTTCTGTTATTTGTAAGATCAATGGGTTGTCGATAATATTTTCAGAACTAAGGTCCAGATGAGTAAAATCAATAGAGGATATTATTACTTCAATTGACAATCTCTCAAAGTAGGATCTTTTTAAAAATTAGTTTTTTAAACTAGATCTTGTCCTAGGACTGAGAAATCAGTTCTAAATCAGAGTTGAATTGTCAGGGCCTCTGCCATCCAAGTTTGTAGTCTATCAGGATGCAAAACATGAAACGTGAACACTTCACTGGGCACCTGCATGGAGTGCAGAGTTAGCCCAGAGTGAACCAAGCACAGGCCTGCTTGGTTCAGAAATGGAAGGAAGGAAAAGCTCGGCCCTAAATGAGGAACTATGTCACATCCTTTTCCATTCAAGTCTAGGGAACATCAGAGAAGAGGGGACTGAAGCTCGTAAGAGGCACATGTCAGAGAACACTGGGAAACAGTGTCTTCTGCACATGACAGGACCGAGACACTACTGAACTCACAGCAGCTGTGGTTGCCTGACTAAGACCAAGCCAGATACAAGGTCCAGTCAGTCAACATTCCAGCATGGATGGATGAGAGGTGTTCACAAGGCCCCACCCCTAGCTAAGGAACCACTGGTAATTGACGGCTACTGGGGGTGGGGGGGAGTTGGTTTTCTTCAGAGGTGTTGCCTATGGTAGGTTATTCAAATTCCAAATTCCAGTGAATAGTCCAGCATCCAAGTGTGTACAGGCTTTACTAAATAGACTGAGGAAGGAGGAGGAAGAAAGGGAGGAGAAATGAAATTGGGAGGAGGTTTGGGAGGAGATAGAGGAGCAGAGGATTCGTGATATATACATATATATATATATATCATATTAACATATACAATTTAAAAAGAAAAAAACCTCTCAAAACTCGTAGAGAGATTAGAAGAGACAACTCTGCCTCCAAGAAACTCCCAGATTCAGAGAAGAGCTGGATGCATCAGACCATCAGGACTGAGGTTTGGATGGTAGCCTGAGCATGAAGGGATGGCACAGAGGGATGCTGTCTTAGTCAGTGCTCTGTTGCTATGAAGAGATACCCTGACCACAGCAACTCTTATGAAAGAAAGCATTGAATTGGGGCTGGCCTAGGGTTTCAGAGGTTTAGTGCATTATCACCATGGCAAGAAGCACGGCGACATGCAGGCAAACATGGTGCTGGAGAAGGAGCTGAGAGTTCGGCATCCGAATCCACTGGCATCAGGAAGAGAGAGACTCTGAGCTGGGAATGGGTTTTCTGGAAACCTCAAAGGCTACCCTGAGTGACATACTTCCTCCAAAAAGACCACACCTTCTAAACCTTTCTGACAGTGCCACTCACTTATGACTAAGTATTCAACTCGATGAGCCTATGAGAGCCATTCACATTCAAACTCCACAGATATAAAGCCAGGGAGTGAACAAAGCAGATTGGAACTTGATAGAGATCATTCTAGAACCCAGCTAAAGTATACATCCTAGCGTCAGTGGAGAAGGCAGAGCGCAAAACCTAACCTAGCAATCAGCGCTGAGAGGAGGCGCAGGGGAGAACCTTTAGATTGTAGATGTCAGGCCTTGGTAGCTGATCTGAGATGTAAAGAGTCTTGGAGAGTGTCTGATCTCTGGCCAAACCCAGTGTCACCTGAAAGGAGTTCCCACTCGAGCCTCATCAATGCCTTGAGGAACAATTGATGTGCCTGTGAACACCTAGGGGAAGTATCCAGGAAATAGACAATTGTATGACTCATTAGAATAGGAAGAGTTCTAAAAATGGAGGTGTGAGGCTGAACACCTGAGGTGCTGAGGAGACGCCATCCTAAGGGGTGATCCTAGTAAAGGAGAAGAGTCTCAGAGGAACCATGGGCTGGCACAAGACATCCCATGTGCCACAGAGTAGGTGCTCTGTGCAGGAAGTGGTCAAGGAGCATGCGTATTGGCAAGGCTCCATGGTATCTGGCCACCTTTGAGTCCCTAGCTGAGCTCTTTGTCATGGGAGAAGGGGAACGCAGATTTAATTGTGGTGGTGAGTATTGAAAATATTACAGATCTAGAATCTCCCAGCAGACAGGCGTCTGAGCATGTCTGCAAGGGAGTTTCCAGATTGGATTAACTGAGATTAAAAAGGACAGCGAGAGCTGGGCAGCCACATTCATCTCTCTGCTTCCTGACTGTGGGCACAGTGAGACCAACCACCTCACGCTGCTGCTATGATTTCCCCATCACACCCTCAAACCAACCTTCCTTCCATAAGAAGAGGAAAAGAAATGGATGCATAAATTATTACCTAATATTGACTTAAATATAAAGCCCTTATAGAACGTGGAATTGTGAGTTCAAGGGCAAGGAACCGTTCGTATGGACTGTGTAAGTCTGGAGTATTTCGGGACTCCTTTGGCTCGAAGTGCCGGGCTCTGCTTTTTCTTTGGTACTCACAATGGCTTTTTATTCATGATGAGATATTTGACACTGAGTGTTTTACCCTGTTAAGAATATGACTCATTAAATTTAGTCATTCAGTTTCATCCCTCACGATTCTTTTGCATCTGTGTGTACCTTCCGTATCTCCATGGTAACCGTTGCTGAGTCCTCTGGGCTCTATCTTCTGAATACTCTATGATGCTTAATCTTGGTTGCCAACTTGACTGGATAAAAAGCCATCAGGAAAATTGACACATCACACTTCTGGGAATGGCCAGGAGAGTATTTGTAAAAGAGTGTTGGCATATGGATCGGTAAATCTAGTGGGGAGGAGCTGCCCTGAAGGTGGGCAGAACTATCCAATGGGCTGGGGGCATAGATGAAACAATGAGGCGTGGCTCCGGAGAGAAACTTCTCTACGTGAGCCCTCCTTTCTGAGTAGCTGCTCTCATTGCTGCTGCTACTGCTGAACTCCAGATGTTTGAGCCACTTACCAACCTTGAGAGTTTAGGAAGTTTACAAACTGCACAAAGTTTACGAAGTATGCGAAATTTACAAAGGTAATCAACAGCAGGGAAAGCCTTCCCTGACACTTCACTTCAGTGGGGAGAATATCCAACAAAGTCTAGGTCCCTTTAGTCTCTGTCAGTCAGTAGAGCAAAGACACGTTCTACTTCTTTCTCTCCTTCTAGCTTTACCGTTACTTATGGTAAATAGATATCGGGAAGTGAGTTCGAATGATAAATATCTGAAGTAATACTTTGAGTTTATGAATGTGGACATTTAAGAGGAGGCCGTATTCAGAAGGCAAATAAAGAATGCTCTTGTCAAAGAGGCTCTGATTGTAGTCCATCGCTGATGCCACAGCCTCTCTTTCTACTTGTGACATGAGATTATTCTACAACATAAGAGAGGGAAGGGATACTTTATTTATTTTTTATTTTGCAGTGTGGGTATTTAAGGAAATAGTACTGGGTATTTACAGCTTAAAATATTACACACACACACTGTACACATGCATACACATGTGTATTTACATACACACATATTTATTATATGCAGACACACACACACTCATATATATACATATATATATATATATGGTGTATGTGTGCATGTGTGTTTGTGTGTATCTGTCTGTCTGTCTGTCTGCATCCTGGAACTGGAGCTTCCTGGTTGTAGGTGGTGGGAACTAAACTCAGGTTCTCTGGAGGAGTTGGAACTAATATTGTCTGCTAATCCCTCTCTCTGGCCTTTGTTTTTAAATTTTAAAGACAATGTTTGACTGTATAGAGCAGGTTAACTCAAATTCAAGATCTTCCTGCATCAGAATCTTGCTTATTAGGATTACAAGAATGTATCACATGGCCAAGAAAATATATGCACATACATTTAAATTGAAATCTAGATTCCACCTAGGAAAGCAAACACGTGGCATCTCTCTTTGTGGATCTGACTTACTTTGCCTAACATGATGACAGTCAGTTCCATCCGTTCTTGCAACAACTATGCATGCCTGTGCTTTTCTTTACCGTTTGGATAAAATCCCATTGTGCACATGCACCATGTTTTTGTCATCTGTGCATCTGCTGACGGGCATCTAGGCTGATTTCATAACTTGCCAGTTGTGGATAGTGCAGCAGTGAGCTGTGTATGTAATCTCTCTGTTGACTCCAGACTGTCCAGGTTTATACCCTGGAATGGTACAGCTGGGCCATATGACGGTTCCAGTTTAAACCTGGGGAAGACTCCATGCTGATTTCCACAGAGTCTGCTCTAGTTTACACCCTCACAGCAGCCCGAGCGTCCTCTTTCCCCACGTCCTCACCAGGGCACACTGCTGTTGTTGGGTGACTGCCATTCTGAGTGGCATGAGATGCAATCTCAGGAACAGTCTAAATTCACGTTTCCCTGATGGCTAAGAATGCTGCATTTGTTTTTAAATAGTTATCACATACCTATGTCTTCTTTTGGAGGACGCTGTCAATTCAGCTTACTGGCTCACTTATTAATTACATACGTTTTTTTGGTATTTACTTTCTATGTTTTTTTCTGTATTCTAGATTGCTTGGTGAATAGCGGACAAAAATTCTTTGCTATTCCATAGGCTGTCTCTTCTTTCTGATGATTATGTAGGGAAAATATTTTAAAATGGCTCCTCTTCCTCTTCCTCCTCCTCCTCCTCTTTTTCTTGTTTTTCAAATAAACTGGAGATATGTCCCTTATGTATTCAATAATATGGTGGAAAGTTACTTGTTTTCCCAGAGAGCCCACATGAAAATTTTTGTCAGTTTAATATGACAGATTGAATACTGAGTAAAGAAAAGTTTTGCTCTAAAGTGGTTGAAGTCAAAAATAAATAAAAAGAAAGTGGTTAGAAATATCTGAGGGTCTGTAAGTTGGCATGTGCTTGTCACGTGAGTAATGCTCCTAGCATGTACTGTGCCATGGGATGACACTGTACCTCAGCAATATGATATAACTTAGCGACATAACAGCGGCTTCAAACAGGGAAAGAGACACACATGCCTTCAAAAACAAAACGAACAAAACCTCCTCCTTTTCTACTTGCTTTCATGTAGTGTCCCCTTCTGAGATCGCAGAAGATCGTGTCTGAATAATGTGTCAGAAGAAATGAAATTTTTATTTCAGAGTCTCAGATCGTGAGAGATCTGCAATGGCCCCTGGAGGCTGCCTGTCCAGAACCCCGAGTCCTACAGACGAGTCAGCACACCCCATAGATGACTGATGTGTGCTTACTGAGCCACACAGCCCAGTCTGTAACATCCTCCGGCCTGCGAGCAGGGGAGAGTCACTCCTCACACCCAGGATCCTGTTCCCACTCTAACTGTCTCCCGTTTTCTCCCTCTTTGGCTATAGTGGACTCAGACGTCCTGGGGCAGCTCCAGGTTTCTTTAATACAATGTGAAGCAGCAAACCCACAGTGGTGCCTTCTGACTGGAACTGGATCCCTCTCCCGCCTCTTTGTAGCTCTGTTACAATCACCAGGGAATCTAAGTGTAGCTATAGTGTCCCTTGAATTCCTTCACAGTTCTAGAGAACTGGGGCTTTGAGTTTTTAAATCAAGATTCTACCCTGTGATGTGAGTGCATTACATGCACACGTGAGTGTGTTGGTGGGTGCACACATGCATGCACGGGCTTGCTAGTATGTATGAGAGGTAAGGAGGCCTACCTATGGAAGCCAGAGGTAAGGCACTGGGTGTCTTCCTTGATCATTTTCTAACAGCTTGCCCATTCAGCCATGCTGGCATGCCAATGGACTGCAGGAATCTGTCTCCTGCCCAGTGACCAGTGGGCACAAGTGTGTATTGTACCCCTCACGGTGGTGCTGGGGATTAGGGCTCAGCTTCTTATGTTTACATGGCAGTACAGTATTGACTGAGCCATCTCCAAATTCCCAAAATTCTATCTTTTAATAAAACAGAGACAAAAACCCCTATTGTTTTAAATATTTTCTTTTCTCTTCCCTTCCTTCCCCTTCTTTCTATCACCTCCCCTGCTTCCTGTCCATCCATCTGTCCTTCCTTCCTTCCTTCCTTCCTTCCTTCCATCTACTCAGAATTGAACCAGGGCCTCACACATGAAGGGCAAGCCCTCTACAGGTTACAGCCCCAGGCTTCTAGTCACTGTCTTTTTCAAAAGTTAAAGCAGGGTTTCACTAAGTTGCCTAGACTGGCCTTAAACTCAGTTTGAAGCTTTGAACTGTCCTACTGCCCCTCCAGACCACCCTGCCCAGCACTGCCCAACCTGCCCTGGCCCTCCCCACCCCACCACACCCTGCCCCACCCCCGCCATGTAGCTGTCACCAGGCCTTGCTTATTTTCAGTGTGCTTAGTGTCTATTCGAACATGTATTTATTAATAATACTTTAGGTTATGAAGAAAGGAAAATTAAGCCCTCCAGGATATTTCATGATAAAAAGTGAAACTGTGGGCCCGGCAATCGGCCACAGGCTGTAGCTCAATATGGTTTCTAACGTGAAAACAGAGCAAGCGGGCACTCTCCAGTCCCCCCACCAGAGTTCACTACAAGAACCACACTCATCTCCTTTGCTCTTGTAAACTGCTGTTGTCCTTGGGGTGTTCTGTTGATTCAATGATACAGGCACCTTAAGATCATAGACTGTTCACCAGTAGGAAGCCCCAGAAAGTCTGTTGGTCATGCAGGAGCGAGGGAAGCACGCCTCAGCAAGGTGGTAGGATTGACCACACCCTACCTGAAAGGGTACGGTGATCAGGGGCCTACATTCCAGACTCTGCAAGGGCCTATGGGGCCACCTCACTGTCCTTGTCTGTGAAATGGACACTTGAACTTCTGAGTGTTGAGTGATAAGCAAAGCACATGCAGCTAGTCAGTACCTAAAAATAGCTAGTACTTGTAGCTAGTAAGTGCAGCTAGCTAGTAACTAGCTAATAATACCGGCAGATAGCTAGTAACTACAGCTACTACCTGTAGCTAGCTGGTGCCTATAGTTTGTACCTGAAGCTAGCTTTTAACTATAGCTAATATAGTTATAACTGTATTAGTATTAGCAACTAAGTAGCAGCTACAACTAATACTTGAAGGTAGTGACTACAGCTAGTAATTAGTTGCTAAACAACAGCTACTGTTGCTCTCCTATGTGCAGTCTTCATGTTATGCTTGAGATTGCAAAAGTGGTAATACTCACATTGTGCAGTTCTCTCTCTCTCTCTCTCTCTCTCTCTCTCTCTCTCTCTCTCTCAATCTCTCTCCTCTGTCTCTCTCCTCTCTCTGCCTTCCTCCTCTCTTCTCTCTCTTCTCTCCTCTCTCTCTCCTCTGTCTTTCTCCCCCCTTCTCCCCTCCCCATCCTCACTATGGTGTGTGTGTGCCATACATGTACAAGAGTGTGTGTGCACATGTGGAGGCCAGAGGTTTATGGAGCTAGCTTCTTCTACATCTGTCCACCTTACCCTTTGAGACAGGCCTCTCTCTGGACCAGGAGCTCCGTGTTTCAGCTAGACTGGTGGCCCGAGAGTCCCAGGGATCTGCCTGTCTCTGTGTAAGCACTTTACTCCCTGAGCCATCTCCCCAGCCCCTGTGATTATTCTTCTAGATTCTGATTTCTCTACTGACTTAATCTGAAGACAACACAGTAGACTACAAGAGGGAGAAATACAGTGGACTCTAACTTTTACAAGGGCCTGCCTCACGTCAACCCTACTCCAACTGCCTAGGGATACAGTTTCCAGTATTCCTACAGAGATCTTACTGGAGTTCAGGTCGAGGTCTCAGGCCCTAATGCAAGAGTTATAGAAGAAACACCTCACCCGTGTCCCTGTAGGTATTAAACTCACTGAACCAATAAAAGAACTGAAGACATGAAAGCAGAAGGGCACGATAGCTGGAAGAGGAGGGAGTGGGTGGGGACGAGAGGTAATGGGGCAAAAATGATCAGAGTGGATTTTACACAATATGAACACGTCACAGTGGAACCTGTCACAATGGAACCTGTTACGGTGTGTAAGTACTATATACTGACAACAAAATTAAAAATAGTTTCAAATGAATCCATTTCAAAATACATTTACAGAAGCTGGGTGTGGCGAACCGTACCTGTTATCCCAGCACATCAGAGGCAGAGGCAGGGGAATTGCCAGTCCCATCTATATTGTGAGAGCCTGTCTCAAAATACCTTCCTAGCCCATTTAGATTTGTACTGATGGAGAGAATTAATGATACTTAAGACATGCACCATTACATGCCAGCTCATTTGTTTCCTACTATAGGAAAGAGCTGCCCATTAATAAATATTTCGCTCAAGTGTCTAAATTGCACTTGAAGGGTTTACCGGCATCTTTTCTGTAGAGCAAGCATCTCCATTCATTAGACAAAGTAAAACCATCATCTCAAGCGACAAGGGGGTGGGGATGTTTTCCTTCCCCTTTTCATTAAAAAAGCCACAAAGCATAACAAAAAATAATGAAAGAAAAATAAAAGGAGACACCCCATCTGGATGGGGAGGGCAGAGCAGATGCAGAGAACGGCTGCTGCAGGGTGTCAGAAATCTTTATCCTTACGGACCGAGAATGCTGAAAATTGCTGTGTTTCTGGTTCGGTTGTCCTATGGAAGTTGTGTGTGATGGGGACTGCGTGGGGCGTTCTGTTTTTGCAGTCCTTGGTACATAGGCCTTGGAGATATAAAGACTGCATGTCAGAAAGGTCTTCATGTTTCTCAGAGTCATCAAATGCTCCCCTCTTCCTGCAAGCATTTCTCAGTGTGACTAGGTTAGGATTGCCCTGCCCTTTCTCTGTGTGACCTATAACAAGATGACCTCAATCCTACTGAGGACCGTTGGGGGTGGGGTGGGGGTGGGGATACCCTGAGGAGTGCCTGGCTCATTTCTGAAAACAGGAACTTACAGGAAAAATCCCTGAGGAACACAGCACTGGATGTCATAGCTGGGAAGACAAGCGGCCCACCACCTCCACTTCCTCCGCCTTCCTCCAGACGGTCACTGTTTTCTTTACCTTTCTCTGTTTTTCAAACGTAATTATTTCTTGAAGAATTGTGCACGTTTACAATGTATTTTGATCGTTGTTTTCTCTTTTTTTTTTTTAATAAAAAAAAAATCCTCCTGACCCTCAACTTTCGCGGTAGTTCTGTTTTCCTGGAAGAATATTGATTTTTCAAAATGACACTTAAGATTACCATTTGTAATGGTTATCAGTGTTTTATTTGCAATAGAAAAAAGTAGAAAGTACCAGCCGGGAGCATGATTTATAAAATGTACCATAGTTTAAAGGAAAATTCAGGGCATTATTAGGAAAAAAGAAAACCAAAAAAAAAAAATTACTATCCGTTTCATTATGAGAGAATCTAGCAACACGGGCCAGTGAGGTGGTCAGTGGGTCAGGGTTATCGCTGCCAAGCCTAAAGACAAGGACATTCCCGGATTGCGCATGGTCGGAGAGATCCAAATCCTGAAAGATGTCCTCTGGCTCTGAAGGGTACAGCCATATGAGCTAATTTGGACCTTCAGGTCCCTTGTGTCAGTCCCCCAAGATGGCTGATGAAGCTCGATCCACTACCCTCGTTAATTAAGCCGTGTGAAATCATCCAAGGATGCACTCAAGGGAAATGACCTTAGTAAATTTATCTAGATGTTTACCTAAATTGGTGCTATGTTGTAGGAAGATGGAGAAATAGGGAATCTGTCCAGAAATGCCAGTAAGAAGAGATGCTATTGCAGAGAAATGAGATTTAAGAGGCTGGGGGCATAGCTCAGTCGGTAGAGTGCTTACCTAGCATGCAAGAAACCACAGGTTCAATTCCAAGCACCTCATAAAACAGGTATGGCACTCGCACTTGTAATCCCAGCATTTGAAGGGAAAGGCAGGAAGGCCACAAATTCAAGGTTAACCTTGGTTGCATTGCAAGTTCAAGACTAGCCTAGGTTACATCATACCTTGTCGTTAAAGGAGGGAGGGGTGGAGGAAGGAAATAATAATGCCAATTCATTGACTTCCATGGTCATTAGAATTTCCCAGGATGTGTGTCATAAATGTACACTGTTTATGTTCTTCCTCAGGATTCTGACATTGCAGGGCTCAGGTGGGGTCCAGAAATTTGTTTTTAATAAGAACCCAGAAGCCAGGCAAGTTAGGGCCTGCCTGTCATCCCAGCAGAGGAACAGGAATCCAAGGTCATCCTCAGCTATGCAGTGAGTTTGAGGCTAGCCTGGGCTATGTAAGACGCTATCTCAAAACAAACGGCAAAAGTCTTAACCTGCCTGAGTGTTCTAATGGCAGCCATCTCTCTGAGAAGCACACTACAGTGGCGGCCCAGGGACTGAGGAGCTCTGCTGAAGCATCCAGAGCCACCTTCTCTACCGTGGAGCCCAGCCGCTCTCAACCTTCCTGTTGCTCTGACCCTTTCATACAGTTCCTCATGTTGTGGAGACCCACAACCAGAACATTATTTTCATTATTACTTCATAACTGTAACACTGATACTGTTATGAATCAAAATGTATATATCTGTCTTTTCTGATTGTCTCACGTGACCGCTGCAAAAGGGTGGTTTGACCCCCAAAGGGGTTGAGATCCCCAACTTAACACACTTCTGCCTCCTCTTTATTTTCTCTGTCTCTCCGGGGACTTTGGAGAGGCTCCTGCAATAAACAGTCTCTGGAGCACACTGACCAAACTCCACATCCAGTTTTCCCTTCCTTTCTCCCTGCCCTCCATCTGTGCCAAAAGTAGGTGTTACGAACCTAGGAGGGTAGCCATATGCCTATGAATCCCTCACGGTGGCCAGCACTTCTCTGGTTCTCTTAGCCATGGGCTCCTCATACCAAAGAACTCTAGAAAATGTGGACTGTCTGCTACCTGGGAGAAACGTCAAGTTCTAAATTTCCAGCTGCCCTGGCAGTGCAGGGAAGGGAGGGGGTGTGGGGTTGGCTTGCCTCTGCTTGGCAGGCCTCCCTGTAAAATCAGCTCTGTCCCTAGGAATGTACAGGATTTCCTTTGCAGACTTATGTAGGAACTGAAGAGGACAGGACTGACCACAAAAGGCATCGAGAGTGCCAACTTCCTGTGTTCCAGCTTGGCTGGTTGGGGTAGATAGAATTGAACTGGAAGAAAAGAAGCTGGCCTATGCCACCTGGATTCACTTGACCCTGGATAGGAATCTGAGTCACAGAAGCTGAGGTCGCAGTGGGAGCTTCTCTGTCTAAAGAAGGCGCTTCACATCAGCCACACCTGGAAGAGTTAGGAGCCGGGCCTCTTCCATTTTCAATCCTGTGGCCATGGGCTGGGCCTAGGGCCAGCAGGCCAGCAGTCATAACAAGGAAGGGGGAAAGCAGGCTAAATGAATCAGGCTTGGTCAGAAAATGCTCTGGGTTCAGAATTGGGTTCTGCCCTTTAGCTGTGTGATCAGAGACAAATTAAATTCCTCCTCTCCTTCCCTTTACCCCCAGGTTTATTCAAGATTGGGTCTTAGGTACCTAACACCGGACTTGAGATTTGCCCTAAAGTCAAGGATGACTTTGAACTGATACTCTAGGTTCTGCCTCCCAATAGCAGAGATCACAAGAGTGTACCAATCATATCTGGTTTTTGTGGTGCTGGGGATCAAATGCAGAGCTTTGTGCTTACCAGGGAAGCACTGTGCCAACACCCCAGCCCTTAAATGAACTGGTTAGGAGGAGCGTACAACTGGTAGGATGCAAACTTAGCTTCACACAGTCCCCAGTTGACTAAGACCACTCATTAGCATTATTATCAGATTTGTAGGAGAAAGCTAGGACGTTCACTTGGTTTGGGATATACACACTTCTCCATCATGGCCCAAACAGATATACTGGGAGAACTTTTTCCATATGTTGTTTAACAGCAGCAAAGCCACCTTTTTGAATTAATGGGTTGACACCAAATTAAAGCATCTGTATTTGACTAAGCATAAAGGGTGTTTGTACAACCAGTTTCCACAAAGCTTTTGGTATTATCTACTAGAAAAATTTTATATGGTAAAGTTTAATACAGTAAAATAAAGCAAATGATTAACTATTCTAACGCCAAGAGAAATTGCAAAGGATCATGCTAAAGCATTATTTAAATGTTGGTTTGTTCCTGGCAAGATGTTCAGCAGTCAAGAGCCTAAAAGGGACTCAGATTCTGTTCACTGCACCCAGATGACAGCTCACAACCATCAGTAACTCCAGTTCCACGGCTCTCATGCCCTCTTTGTCCTCCAGAGGCACTGCCTGAACTCTACATGTAGGCAAAATACCAACACACAAAAATTAAAGGTGAAAAAAATAGATGTCTGAGAGCCAGGTATGGTGAGGCACACCTATAATTCAGCATGTGGGAGGCTGGGATTGCCAAGAGTTCGAGGCCATCCTAGGCTACATAGTGAGTTCCAGGTGAGCTTAGGCTACAAAAAGAGACCTCTCAAAATGAAACAAGTAAATCTCTTTTTTTAAGGTTTGAAATTTGAGGTTCGTTTAACATACATTTTCCCAGGAGAAAAACCTACTCTGCTCTTCTAACCAATGCAGAGCAGGGTGGGGCACACATCTTTTTTTTATGAGAGCTGACTTTGCTCAGACTTGTGGTTGGTTCCCAGAATAAGACTGGATCAGCCAGCATTCTATCATCTGGAGGCCCCACCCCTTCCTGCGGAGCTCTTGGCAGTTAATGATTGCTGGAGTAATGAGAGATGTTTTCCTCAGTGGTGTAGCCACTGGTTAACTTCCCATGTGCTAGTAAATGTCTCCTCAACCATGATTCAGTGGAAACTTCAATGAAACCCATCAAGCCAAGTGAGGTCGTGCATACATATACATATGTCCAAACACACACTTACATATACACACATACACGCTCACACACACTCTTACACACCACACACATATCACACATACACATACATACACACCACACATTCATGTACATACCCATATACCACACACACACACACACAAACATGCACACACATCTACTTACACACATAAACTCACCCACACTCATACATACCACACATACATATACATACACACCACATACACATTCATATACATACCCATATACCACACACACACACACAAGCATACACACACATCTACTTACACACATAAACTCACCCACACTCATACATACCACACACATACCACACATACATATACATACACACCACATACACATTCATATACATACCCATATACCACACACACACACACACACACACACACACACACACACACACAGATCTACTTACACATCCACATCACATACCCACACTCACGAACACATCCACACCACATATACTCTCTCACACGCACATCCACACTACACCACACACAAAACGAGAAGGGGAGCTAGTTATGGAAAGAGGGTTCAGTGAATGAGAAAAGGGGGAAGAGAAGGTAACGTGAGGTGAGCATGATATAATACATTATATACATGTGTGAAATTGTCAGTTAATTTAAAATTTTTAAAAAGAAAAAGGCCAAAGAGGTGGGACTATGTACCATTGTCATACACCTAGACCCAGTTTTAAAATTCTAGGCTGAGATAAAAATTGGCAAGTGGTGCCTACAACTAAACCAGTTAACTCAACATAAATCCATGCATGCATCCAAAATCAATCACTGAGTACCCAGAACATGCTGGACACTGGTTACCATGGCGGGAGACAGAGGAGACTGAGGGAGAATACTTAGGGATCCCCTACAGTTCCTCCCTTCGCCATCCGGGACTGAGCAAACCCAGCCTCCCTTTGTTGAGACTTACGTTTATGTGTCCGGTCTGCATCAGTCTTGCAGAAAGCTTGATGAACACTGCCAGGGACACACAGAACAGGATGAAACCCAGGCACAGGTCCAGGGCCTGAAGGGTCAGGTGGTACTCTTCATAGTGGAGCGGGTCCACACAGACCGACGGGAACTTCGTGTACGGAAAAGGAAAGGTAACTGCGTAACCAAGGTAACTGGTCCCTGCAGTCCCTGAGAAGGAGTAGAAACAATATGGACCAAGGAGGGCAGACTGCAAGGCTATTGCGAAATGAAGTGGACATCCCAGAAGGCTCAGAATTACAAAGACAAAAACGGCTTCCCACTGAAAATAAGCAAAAACAAGCTGTTACTTGGAGAGAGACTGACAGTCATTAATTTCCTCTACATAGCAGAGAGATGTATACAGCTTTTATTTCTTTTCTACTTTCAAGATAGGGTCTCCTGAAGTCCAGGCAATGTTTTGTATGTTGCTAAAGTTGACCTTGAACTCTTGATCTTTCCTACTTCTACCTCCCAAGTGCCACACTGGATTATCCCACCCCACTCTCACCCCAGTGCTGCCATTTCAAATGTAAGTTCTAGGCCTTCTGCATGCCAGGCCCATACTCTACCTCTGACCTCTATACCTAGTCCGCTCAGCCTTCCTTTCAGGTCCTGTTTCCTTTGCTGCCAGTCTATGCTGCAGGAGGACATCATGTCTGCCAACCTGAGCTAAAATGAAATCAATTCAATAACGCTTCATTTACTTCTTCTCTATCCTACACAGTGTGCCAGGCCAGTTAGTGCTGGGAAAAACAAAATGAATGGAACCAGTCCCTTCTCTAGGACTTGCCACTCAGGGTATCTGTGTCTCTGGTTGCTTAGCACTGTATGCTTAGGAGCCTCTCAGAAAGGTTGCCTCACCCTGTCCAGATCCTCAGTCTTTGCTATGGAAAGGAGGCCTACAGTCGGATGCTGTGCTCTTTCTGTAGCCTGGAAAAAGCCAGCCAGCTCAGCGCTATCAGAAACAGGCTTGCTTGGACCTTTCATCCTTTCCCAGTCAGTGAGGGCTGGGAAGGAGACCTGAGGATTGAGATGTGAACTGAGTTATTGAGACCTGAGGTATAGTTCAGTGAGTAAAGGGTTGGCCTATGTACTTGGGTTCAATCCATCACACACACACACACACACACACACACACACACACACATCAGATCCACTGGATCATCCCTGCAGACATTTTTGAATTTACCAAGTATCTCTGGGTCCACTCTCTCTGAGCGAGCAGCACAAGTGATCCGGCTGTGACAGCCTGTGAAAAGAAAATTGGAAAAAAATAACATCCACAATCGAAGGGACCTCTGCTAAGAGTTCAATCTGTCTCACGGCTTGACAACTTTATCACAAGCTGGAAGGCAGGGCAAGGGGTGGAATGGATTTATAGCTCTGATCCCCTCTTCATCTGTGAAAGGAACTGTGTTGACAGGGAAGGAAAGAAGCCATTAGAGTCATCGGGACATGAGTCACACCAACTTATTTTCCATTCTCTCTGTTGACTTTGCCGTCACCGGAGCTACTTCTGCTACTGTCAGGTCACGACAGTTAAACCCTGGCTTCACAGATCTTGTCCTAGGCTTTGTGTGGTGGCCCTGTAGACTCAGGTATTTGAATACTTGGTTCCAAGTTGGTGGTGCTGTTTGGGAAGGGTATGCAATCTTTAGGACTTGGAGCCTTGCTGGAGGTCATCTGTTAAAGTGGGGGATGGGCTCTGCTGTCTTCTGTCGTCTTGCCCCACTTCCTGCTTGCTCCCTCTGCTGCTGCTTGTGTGGAGGTAGAAATGTGAAGAGACATCTTCCTTCTGCTGCAGGCTGCCATCGATGCCGCAATAAACTCTTAAGGTGCTTTTGGTTATGCTATTTTTTTTTTATCACAAAAACAGAAAAGTGTGATTTTGTGTGTGTGTGTGTGCTGTGTATGTTTACACACATCAAAGCATGAATTTTGAGGTCCAGATAAAAAGTCAGGAAGAGATGAACATAAAAGTATATATATATATATATATATATCTTTAGTCTCTCTCTCTCTCTCTCTCTCTCTCTCTCTCTCTCTCTCTCTCTCTCTCTCTCTCTGTGTGTATGTGCGTAGGTCAGATAAATTGATAGGATTGGCTATTTCTTACCATGTGGGGCCTGGGGATTGAATTCAGACATCGGGGCTTGGTTACAATCGTCTTTGCTCACTGTTTTCATCTTTCCAACAAATTTATAAAGCTGCAAATGGGACAAACTGGAACGGAGACCTGTCCTCAAGCCCAGAAATCATTCCTAGCCATGGCCTGATCCTTTTCAGCTTGCTTTTTTTGTTGTTGTTGTTTTTTAAATTGTGCTGCCTTTAACTGCTGATGGGGTGCAGACACACTACCTCTGTCTCCTAAATATAAAGAGTCATTAGAATGGATGTGAGGCACGGCATTTAGTGTTTGGGTTCAGTGCTATTCAGTTTTACGAAGGCATTTTCTCTATAGTCCCCATTCAAAGAAAAAATACTCACAGTGCAGAGTGAAAAGAGTTAACGCAGGAGGAAATGGTGTATCCAGAGCATTGCAGTGGATAATGGAAAAAGAATCTCTGAGCTCATCTCGGATTCATCACGAGGTCTGAAGATGAAGCTGTTTGAGGTTCTTGAGACTAGAAAGCATTTATCCTCAAACCACAGAATCCTTACCCCCCTTTTCAAAGCATGAATTCTGAGGTCCAGTTAGAGATGGAAGTCAGGAGGAGATGAGCTAAAATTAGATACTAGGTATAGACTGGCTTAAAAATAACACAAGTTTTATTTTAACAGAAATCTGAATGTGATGGCTGGCCCAGATTGGTTCATTTAAGGGGAGACATCAGAGCCTCACCCATGTGATTTAGTGGGATGCTGCTCTCAAAGCTCCAAGTTTGGGGCATTTATTGTTTTGAAATTTGGATCTAGGGAAGCCGGGAGAAGGAAACACCCGCTCATGTATGGCTCCTGTTGCTGAGCCCAGAGATGGCAGAATTGTGAAAGTCCTGTGGATAAAAACAGGAGTATCTGCAGTCAAAAGAGGTTCCTGGCTTGATTCTGCAAGAAAAACCTTTCCAAGGGATGCTAAGGAGGAACTGGAGAATCACGACGGAGAGCAGAGGAGTGGAGTCCGGGGTTGCCTAAGCTTCCAGGTTGACCTGTGGCTCGCCTGTCGCCAGTCACAGGAACTCAGAAACCGGAGACTGCTGCTGATTCTTTGTTGATGAAGCTCTGGAAGATAGCTGACATTGCGGGATGCGGAGATTCTAGCTTGTCTTGAGTGTGGGGTTGGCTGGGGTTTCTTTCCTTTCGAAAACTGAAAAGCGCTACAGAGCTGCAGTTTCCTGTTATTTTGGTCGTAGCAGCCAGCTTGGATTTTGCCTTGTTTACACACAGCTCTGAAAAGGCTCTTTCACTGAGCAGCAGCCTGGGGTGCGGGCTGTCCTGTAACTTGTTAAATTCACCTGGCTGACAACGGAATGGCGGTGTCAAAGCTGAGCACACCCATCTTCCTTGATGCCCGCTGATCTCTTCTATTTTTAGATAAGGAGCGGGAAAGAATTAAAGCGGGAGAGATTGGAAAGTAGAGAAGGGACTTCAAGAGGAAAAGGAAACGAGCAAAGAGTGGGGCATCTGGGTTGGAGAAGTTCTATGGTTGTGGGAAGGGCAGGGAGGAGAGGTGCCTGGCAGTAGTAGAGATCGCCTCACCCCCACCCCACCGCCATGTTATTGGCTTGCTTTCCTGGGGATGGCTAATGCCTTCATAGCTTGGTAATTGCGAGCCCTTTTTCTAGAAGTTTAAACTGCCTAAGTACAGCATGCAGTTCCCAAATGCAGATGAATCAAAGAAAGCAACAGAAATGGAAACTTTAGTGGCATCGTATGAAAAGAAGATATACAGCCATTTACAGGATCTTACGTCGAGTTGAGAGGATCGGAAGGAAGTTCAAGGTCATCTTTCATTACACAGGGTGTTTGAGGCCAGCCTGGGCTACATGAGACCCTGCATTAGTTTCTTTCTATTTCTGTTATAAAATATCCCGTTGAAGCAGCTTAAGGGACAAAGGATTAATTTAGGCTTACAATTCCAGGGAGATACTGTCCACTGTGGATGAGAAGACGTAGCAGCAGGCAGAGAAGGCGTGAGGCAGGAGTAGCAGGCCGGCCATTCACACTGCATCTAGACTTGTGAAGCAGACAGACAGTGGACAGGAAATAGGACAGAGTTATATGAAAGACCTCAAGGTCTGTCCTGAGTGAGGGACTTTTTTAAAAACCAGGTTTCATGTCCCAAAGCTTCCATAACCTTCTCAAGTACTCCCACTAGGTGAGGACCGAGTGTTCAAACCCATGCACCTATGAGGGACGCTATCCGAGACTAGAGTCTTAAAACTGAAATTGAATAAACTGTCACGGAGATATTCTCCTGCTTTTCAAGAAGCTAAGAGGCTGTAAAAGATCAATAAAAGCAGCACATAATAACTTCATGAGTCGAGATCCCAGTGCTCACTGGGATTTGCAATAATGGACACATACAAATGTCCTCATTGAAGATGCCGAGGAGAGAAGGCTCAGCAGTTAAGAGTGCATTTGACTCTCACAGCAGACCTGAGTTCAGTTCCTGGCACCCGTGGCACCCGTAGCACCCGTGGCACCCGTGGCACCCGTGGCATGCAGCTCATACCTGCCAGAAACGCTGGCTCCAGGGGTTCTGATGCCCTGCCCTCTTCTGCCCTCTGAAATACCTGAGCTTGTGATCTCTCTCTCTCTCTCTCTCTCTCTCTCTCTCTCTCTCTTTCTCTCTCTCTCTCTCTCCTTCCTTCCCTCCCTCCCTCCCTTCTTCCCTCCTTCCCTCTCTCTCCTCCCTCCCTCTCCTCTCCCTCCCTCTCCCCTCCCTCCTTCCCTCCCTCCCTCCTTCCCTCCTTCCTTCTCTCCCCCTCTCTCCCTCCCTCTCCTCTCCCTCCCTCTCTCCCTCCCTCCCTGCCTCCATCTCTGATGCATACACGATAAACACAAAACAATAAATTTACCAAATAAAATAAAAATAGACAAGAAAGAGTGTTTGGCACACAAGAAGAGCTTAGTTATTATGTTCAGGAGGAAAACAGAGAAAAACTTCAGGACAAACAGAACCTGGAACAAGTCTGAAGGATGGCTTTGATTTCCACCGCCATGACATGTGGGGGCGGGCTCAGCTGAAGACCTGCAGTTGCAGAGGTGAGGAAGTTATACTGTGCTTGGGGCCCAGACATGAGGGATTCCAGCAGGGTGGTGGTAGAGGCTTGGTAGAGAAAAGCAGAAAGCCAGAGTTCAAACCTGTGTTAAGCCAGGATGAAGAGAACTTGAAAAGCTAGGTCAGTAAGTAGTGGGTTTATCTGGGGACAGCCAAGTAATGCTGGTGGCTTTGGAAAAGGAAGCAGCTAGCCTGACTCATAGGTGTGTAGACATTGGAGATAGATGTTATATGCAAGCTGGACTGCAATGGGTGAGGTCTCAGGGTCCCTGCAGGACTCTGGTCTTTAGACTTTAAACTCCAGTCATGGTGAGCAGTACATCTTGAATCTTGGTTAGTCACAAATCTTTTTATTTGTTTATTTTTTTATTTTTTACTTATTTTGAAACAGATCTTGTTAGCAGTGATATTAGGGTCAGACCCCAGACCCTGGTAGCCCTAAAGCATCTCGTCAGCCACCCATTCTCACAGTGGAAAGAAGACCTGAGAGGTCCACCCCCCTCTGCCTAGTTCGTCTTCGGGGTCTTACTAGAAGGTTTAGGTTTAATCAGAGAGGCAGAGGCAGGCAGGCACAGGTGAGCCGTCTTGGTCAAGGTGTGGTCCTGCCCATTGTTGTCCCCGCTCCAGACTCCTCTGCAAGGTGGTCTCAGATTCCCAGGGATACTTCAGTTCTTAGAGGTCATTGTTTCAATGCTCTCATGGTTAAAAGGAGGGTCATACTGTCTCCTTAGAGCACCTGCAATCCTTCTGGGGCAGTTATAATTCATGTGACCCAGGTTAGCCTCCAGCTCAACCAAGGTGACTTAGACCTTCGGATGTTCCTGCTTTTGTCTCCCAGGTACTGAGATTATGTACCACCAAGTCCAGTTTATGTGGTGCTGGAGATCTGACCTAGGGTTTCATGCATGATAATTGTTGCTAAGTAACTGAGCTACATTCTGAGTTCCATCCATCTGATATTGTGTCTATTATAGATAGTACCAGATCTTTACTATGTGATAAACTCTACTAATCTCTCTTCTATTGTACTCCATTCATTAAAACTGCTATTAGCTACCAAGTATATTGGTTTTATTATCTTCAAATGCATAGATCCTCTACAGTTTGGCTTCCAGAATTGCCTAGATATAAAATCTGAGTAGCATTGGAGAAGGTACACTCCTTGACTCTCATAGGTGAGCAGGAAGAGAAAAGTGAACATTGGGACATACATTGGGAAAATGTAACGACCCTTGGCAGGTGATTTAAATAGGGCTGGTTTAGGGCATTGCTCCACAGGCCTAGAGATGACAGCATGGTATTCCCTAGCATTATCAAAGGTCTTAGTTCCAAAGCCTCAACTGTGACAGGACCAGCAAACTAGACTAGGCCACCTGTCCTCCAAAGGTGACATAAAATGACAGGAGAGAGAAGTAAGGGAAGGGATCTATTCGATGTAGCCATGCTGAAAGGAGGAACAAAGAAGAAACTTCCAAGTCACCTTCAGGACCCAACATGAGCTTTATCTTCAGACAGAGGACAAGAAACCAGGATAGCTAAGCAGTGTGGGACAAGACGTGCACCCATCTGTGACAGATGCATCGTTGTCTAGATTCAAGTCCATCTGTCGAGGTGGTCTGACAAGTTGCCAGACCTGTGAGAAGCCATCTTAACGTCCACAAGTTCCTTCCCTGATGGCACCAGTTCAGCCTTTCCTCCTCTTGGCATGAGATTCCTGGGGAAATTCCAGTTTCTTGAGGTCCATTGTTTCAGTAGCCCAATGGCCAAAGGGAGGGGTGCACCAATCTGTCTTTAGAATATCTTCCCTCTTACCAGAGCTGGTAAGTGGGAGTTGCCTGACAGGCACTGCTGAGCTCCAGCTTAACCCAGCCCTGACCCTGCTGACCTTGTCATCCATAGACCCTCTAGCACTGACCCTGCCGTCTATAGATCCCCACACTGACCTTGTGTCTATAGGTCCCCACACTGACCTTGTGTCCATAGATTCCCAGCACTGACCTTGTGTTTATAGATCCTCACACTGACCTTGTGTCCATAGATCCCCACACTGACCTTGTGTCTATAGATCCCCACACTGACCTTGTCCATAAACCCATAGGTTCCCCCCAGCATTAACCCTCCCATCTTAGATCCCCAGTTAGTTGCAAAAACAGTCTTTAAAGAGGCTACTTTAATAGAAAGAATTGAGTCAAAGGTCATTCTTGCTTTGAAATTGATTTCCCAACACAAAGAAAAGGAAGTTGGAGAAGGAAAAAAATGGTTTGGATGATGAGGTGACTAATTTGTTTTTGACAAGCTGACTATAGAAAGGCTTAGACTATGTAAGTGGAAAACTAACCACTGACAAAGATCAACTTGACCAGACTCTGCACTTCCTCGTAAACTCTTAGTAGGGTGCCTATTAGATGGCTCAGCGGGCGATGGCACTTGCTGCCAAGCTGAGGCCTGAGTTTAGCTCCACATGGTGGAAGGAGAGAGCTGGCGGCTGAATGTTGTTCCCTGAGCTCCAAGGTACACAAGGGCACACATGTGCACTCATACACACGATAAGTGGATTACATAAATAAAACACGACCAAGAGCTTCAGCAAGCAGCCCATCTTCGATGCCAGTGATGTTTGATGACCCTTACCATGTACTTCTCTCTTTATTCTCCAGCATCACCCTGAAGACAATGTCTGATCACCTCGTCTGCCCTCAGCAAAAATCCCCGTTAGTTCTCCTTGCTGTTTCCTCTTGGTAATTTCCTACCCACTGCCCCACACCCTGCTCCTTGGCCTAAATTATCTCTTTTGCTCTAATATCTGGACCTGAACCTCTCCCTGTGCCATCTCCTTTCTCCATTCTGCCATAGACTAAATAAGATCTGCTTCCAGTATTGTATCCACTGCCAAACACTGGCTTTTCTTTGATACTATCTGGTGGATGGAAGTCCCTTGACTGCTAAGTCATTTCTATAGCACTTGAGAAGCCTGGAGTGCAGGGCTCAAATGGAATTCTGATACTGGACTACTGAGTATTACTGGGAGCCAGGTTGTGGCTTGTTTCTGGCCAAGACCCTGGACTCTCTAGGCTTGAATCCTGTGATCAAACTCTTGGGATCCAGTCTCTCCATCAGAGATGCCTCTGCAGGCCTTGTGTTCCGGATTAATAGGGCTCTGAAGCTACTGCTGGCTTCATGCTTTCTAGCAGCTGATGCCTTTAAATAAATAACCTTGCTCAAACAACCTAGAAAAATTGTGAGCCATGTGGGTTTCAGAACAGAATTAGGGAGAGTCTGTGGACCAAACCTTAGACCCGACTTAGTAAGTCTTGAATAAAAACCTTTGAACAAATACAAGGGATTGTATCATCTGTAAGAAAACTTCTCTTATAAGTCTCAAAAGAAATACGGAGTCATTTGTGAAGGAAATGGGAATAGGATTGAAATATACCGGTCATCTTTTCACTAGAGGAAGATGCACCTCAGCAGCAATTAAGGAAGTGATTGGTGGGGTGGTGTGGACTAACGCAGAGGCCTTTCAGAGCTGATCTTCATCAAATCGGCTTGGTAAGAAACTCAAGAGGGAAAAAAGTGTTGTTCTAAATTTAAACATGAAAGAACTGAACACTCTGCTGCTCTCCTTTTGGGGAAGATTTCTCCCACATAGACGGCAGTCTCACCTGCAGTCCTCGGAACCTTATCAGATTTGAACTCTATAACACTCTCTGCCACCAGAGTTCAGGGCCTAGGAGTCATCTACTCAGTCAACGATATCCATCAAGTGTTACTTTGCCAAAATCTAGCAAGCAGCTCTCTGTTGCAAGCTCTGGGGATAGAGTAAAAAAGAAAATAGAAACTGAACCCCTGTCCTTGTATAACTCGTAGTAAATAAATTTTACAGTGATGTAGATGTGGGCGGGGCCATTGGATTGGGAATGGCAGATGGGGGCAGGGGTCACAATTTTAAAGAGCTTTGTTTGTTTTTACATTTACTTTATCTGTTTGTGTGGGTCTGGGAGAGTAGGCTGTGGCCACCACAGCACAGGCGTGGAGATCAAGGATCTCTGATGGGAATTATTTCTCACTGTCCACCATGTGGGTTCCAGGTATTGAACTCAGATCTTCAGGCCTGGCGACAAACACCTTTACTTGCTGGGTCATCTTGCTGACCTCCAAGGGGTTGGAATTTTAAAGAGGGTAGAAAGAGATGCCATGGGTGAGAAAGTGGCATTAGTTGAGAATTGATGGGAGTTGATGGGAGAAGTCGGGTGGGTAGCTCAGTCGACTTGCAGCGTGAAGCCCTTGGCTGGACAGACCTCCAGCACCACAGAAACTGAGAGTGCTGTCTGCTTGTGATTACAATGATGGGAAGTTGGGAGTTGGAAGATCAGAAGCTCATAGAGAGTTCTAGAACAGCCTGAGGTACCTAAGATCCTGCCTTTTAAAAAAAAGAGGTTTGGGAGCCAGCCAAAAACACAGGAAGAGTGTGGGATAAAGCCCTCCAAAGCAAAGCCCTAGGGTGGGGCACTCCCCGGCCTTCTGGAGATGGCAGCCATGACTGTGAAGAGACAGACAGAGGGTAAACTGGCTGGCAATGAGGCCCAGGAGGCAGCACTGTGGGGAACAGGGAGCTGAGTAGGACTCCTAGCAAGTGATTCAGGGCAGAGAGTTTGCCCAGAGCACAAAGGAAGGAAGGGGAAGGTCTGGTGTTTGTTAGCAATTGAGTACAAAACTCTTGCTGTCAGTCTTCTGTCAATGCCTTCATCCTCACCAAGCATCTTAGGGTTGGACAGTTGTTCTCAGAGCACAGGAAAGAGCAAGAAGGAACTAGCTGGCTGAGGCTCCTGCCTTGCTCCACATAGTTAAGAACCTTGAAATCAGAACTTGAATGCAAGCTACTTCCCTCCATCTGCAGCTCTAACTCTGTGCCAGCCCCAGACCTTCTCCCTCCAACTAAGGTAGCCACTCAGTGGTGGCAGGATAGAGACTCGGTTCATTTCTCTTGGCCTATGCCTAACATATATGTTCAACCTATATCTAACCTACCTCAAATATATATATATATATATATATATATATATAAAATCTTAGTCAAAACTAAGTCCACTGTGGGGACACTAGCTTGTAAGGAATGGACAGCTACATAACAATCAAAGCCTCACTGTGTGACCCAGGCTGACCTTCAGCTCACAGCTACATAGTAATCAAACACTCCCTGTGTAGCCCAGGCTAGGCTCCAGCTCACAGCTACATAATAATCAAAACCTCACTGTGTAGCCCAGGCTGGGCTCCAGCTCACAGCAACATAATAATCAAAGCTTCAGTGTGTAACCCAGGCTGAGTTCCAGCTCACAGCTACATAATAATCAAACCCTCCCTGTGTAGCCCAGGCTAGGCTCCAGCTCACAGCTACATAATAATCAAAGCCTCACTGTGTAACCCAGGCTGGCCTCCAGCTCACATTCCTGTCTCTGTGTTCCAGGTCTTTGCCACTATACCCCGTGATACTTTCCCAAACATTTCATTGTTGTATACATGACTTACAAATACAAATGAAACAATATTAAGAAAGATTATATGCTTAATATTCAACTAACAGAAATTCCTGCTCTAAGATCCGGATTATGATTTTTCTGTAGAACATAAACTTCTTTGAATTACTGAAAAACCCTTAACTGGCGTATTATTTTACATCCCTTTTCTTCTCACTACCATTTACTCCGGCGTGTTTAAGGAAATGTGTCCTACCAAAGCCCCGTTCCAGATGGGACAGGCAATCCAAACGCTCCATCCTGTGTACCAAAGCTTGCAGGAAAAGACAGGGAAGAAGGCAATGGATCCAGAGAAGATGCTGAGGCTCCCCAGAGTAACCAGGGTCCTGCCAGCAGCCCGGTAGAAGCCCTTCATTTTCCTCTGTGGCTTGACTCTTTGCTCTGAGATATTTGTTACCAAAACACAAGGCCATGCCAGGCCTCTATAAACACAAGTTTCTTAGAGACTGTAGTTGTGATGACAGTGAACGTGGGAAACAAGATCCTGCAGACAATATTCACTCTGTTCCACCAAAGGTGAATGGAGGGAGTGAACTCTGAATGTGGGTTAGACATGGACTCTAACTGGACTCTAACACTGACGTCTTCAGAGAGAAACAAGGGCAGGAGCTTTCTCATTCTGAGTGGCTGCCTTGATTCTCTTCATTTGCCCCTGTCTCGGGGAGTGACCACTTCCTGGCTTAATCAGACTCAAAGGCTCACTGACTGAGCTAATTGTTTCTGAACTCAACCTGCCTGGTGGTTATAGCATAAAGCCAACATCCTCTGAGCACAATAGAGCAACATTCCCAGCAAAAGTTCCCACAAAACAAAGCAAGAATCACACATGCAGATCGTGGTCCACTGTGTATTATTTAACTTAAACGGTTTAAAGCAAACGAGTCTTTCCTTTCAAAGTTTAATTCCATACAACAATTATTATTCTATTAGAGAAGTTCTGGGAACTTGCTACGGAAAGCAGGGTGGCCTTGAATTTACAGGGATTTTCCTGTCTCTGTCTCCCAAGGGGAAAGAATATAGGCGTCAAGCTCAGCTATCCTTAATTTTTTTTTAAATTACATTTATTGGTGCTGTAGAGATGTCTTGTTGGCTAAGAGCACTGACTGCTCTTTCAGAGGACCTGGCTTAGATTCCCAGCATCCATTTGATTTGATGGCTCACAACTGTAGTTGTCCTACGTCTTCTGACATCCTTGGGCATTAGTATGCATGTGGTGCACACACATACATTCAGGCAAAATAGCCATACACATTAAATACATTTTAAAAATAATTATAGTGTGTATGTGTATGGGTGTGTGTTGGAGGAGGAGGATGTTCATTCCATAGCATGGCAACTTTCAGGAATCAGTTCTCTTTTTCCTCCATGTTGGGCCCAGGGACAGAACTTAGGTTATCAGGGTTAGCTGGCTTTCTTGCCAGCCCAGAACATGGGTTTTAATTCAGGCAGATCAGGGATCTGACTCTGGCTTTGCCCCTCCTAGGTTTGTGTCCTAGAGGAAGAACAAGATGCTTGGATTTTCTGGGTCTGTTTCTTCATAAGAGAAACAGGGTGAGAGGAGTGTTTCTCTCACCAGGTGCTCGGGTCAGAGAACGCCTTTGTGTAGATGCTTAGGGTGGAGCAAACTCCATACGGAGAGAACGTCCTGAAATTACCTTGCTTCAGGGTTCTTGCAATTGGCTCGGACAGTATTAATTCTTTTTGTCTATCACCTTAGAACACTAGGCTTGACTCTCCTTGATCAGTTTGATAAAGATTCCCCCAAGGGCCCTCCCCTAGAGAGAAGCTTGTCACCAGTTCTCTGCATCTCTTTCCCCATTCTGTCTTTTGATCTATGGTAGCCATTCCACTCGAGTTGACCCAGATTTCAAAACAGTCTCTCCCAGATAGATACTCAGAATCCGGGAAAGCTGCTCTGGTCGTCTGACATGGTCGCTGTTCTGTGTTTCCTCTCAATACTGTGGGCTAGACTCTCAGGTTATTTTCTTTACACATAAACTAGAGAAGTTCCTGGAAGGCAACGAACTTATGAGTCTTCTGTACCTTTTAAATATCTATGACCTCTCTGACAGCTTCAGGTGGCATTTGGATGGAGCAGATACACATTAGTAAATGCTCGATGAATCAATTCAGGAAGCCAGTAGCCTGTCCAGTCTGCATTTGGGCCACGAGAGGGTGGATATATGTGAGTTCAAGTTCATCAGAGCGCATGCTGAGGCCAGTGTGTTCCTCATGCCCGGGGAAAGGGTCTGGAGGAGAGACAGATTTGTCTGTACTCGACTTCAGCAGTGCTGTTTTGACTTTTTCCTCTACTTCTTATCTCAAGGCTGCAGCTCTGTGGTGTGTTAGCACACTGTGGGGCAGCTCACTCTCTTCTGTTAGCACATTTGGAAAACAAAGACTGTTGAAATCCCCAGTCTTCAACAGTACACAGTGGAAAGGACAACAAAGAGAGAATGTTTTGTTTTAATTTGGGGAGACTTGGCTTGCCTGTAACAATACGGATTAACACAGATGTCACTATAACTTTATTAGTGATTAAGGGGTAGGTGTCACGGCTAAATATGACCTAAAATGAGAGTGAGGTAGAACCAGAGACATCTCCGACCAGATTCCAGAAGTGCTGGGTTCTTGTTAACTGTGTCAAAGCAAGGACAGTGAGAACAGAAATGGATGTTCGCCTGTTCCCAGTTTCTTCCATTCATGGCACTGTACCTAAGCCCCAGTAGCTTCCACCACGGGCGAGCGGGAGCTCCTCCTTCCTGGGAAGGACTTCCTTCCTGGGGTGCTTCCATTTGGGACCAACTTTCTAGAATTGTTCTAGAACATGGCAGAGTTTGCACAACTTGCCTCCTCTTCAATCCAGGGGAAACCCAAGATCTTGGCTCAAGGGTAGAATTTGTGCAAGAGTATCTCAATGGAATCTAATAAAAATGAAACAGATAAATCCAGGCACTAGAGACAAATGGACTCTTCAAAACTATTTAACTTTTATGTATTTATAAGTCATGATAAACAATAAGACTGCTTGGGACAGTTGGGGAATTTAAGCATGAAGTTGGTATTACATGATTCTGGTTTATCCATAGTTAAGACTCTTGGGTATTTTATGACATATTTGTATACAAGGATGGGTTGGGCTGGTCAGGTAAAGATGCTTGCACTATAACCTGGTGACTTGAATTTGAGTCTCAGAACCCACAGAAGTGTAGAAGGAGAGAGCTGACTCCACACACCTCTTCTCTGACCTTTGTACGCATGCTCTTGCAGATAAGTACGCACCATCCTGTACACATACACGGCCCACACAATAACTGTGAGCAAATTAGGTATTTGCAAAAATGTCTCATAGATGAAACTACATAGCATTCTTGATGCTTTCTCCCTAGTTTTTTCTAGGCTTGAAATTTTCAAATTAAAAATCTTAAGAAGAGGACAACAGATGTAACTCTGTTGGTGGAGGGCTGGTCTGGCATCACAGGAAACCCCCACTTTGATCCCCAGTACCAAACAAATGAGGCATGGTGGGGACCACTTACACTCCCAGCATTTGAATGATGGAGATGCAAGGATGAGAAGGCCAAGGTCATCCTCTGCTACACAAGTGGCGAATGACTACTTGGAATGCATGAGGCCCTGCCCACTTCCAGGTCCAAGCTGAAAGAGGCATTGGAACAGGATGTCAGTGACACAGACTTGCACACATGAAGCCCTGCTCTAATCTATAGCATGGGCAAATGAATATGAACACATGTAAATATACATGCATACATGTGTGTCTATGTGCACATATACATTTATGTACAAACATATGTTCTTTCAGTTACCATTTTAATCAAGTGATCAAACTATGCATGGTCAGTAACAGGACAAACTGACATCACACACAGACACTGCATACTAAACACCACACACTCACATACACAGGAACTTACACAGACATATATACATACAAAGGCATACAGATATCAGTCGACAGGAGGAGGAGCAGGAGGAGGAAGAGCAGGAGGAAAAGGGGGAACGAGAGACAGATATGTGTATATATGTGTGTGTATATATATATATATATATAAATCTGTATATATGTATCTCATATATATATATGAGATACATATATACATATATGTATCTCATATATATACATATATACATATATACATATATGTATCCCTATATATATATATAGGGAAGGGAGGGAGGGAGAGAGAGAGAGAGAGAAAGAGAGAGAGAGAGAGAGAGAGAGAGAGAGAGAGAGTGGCACTGGACATTAAACCCATGCCTTCACCCACACTATGTTGGTAGCAATTTCCCATCACCCTTTTTACATGCTACTTGACTATTTGACTCAAGGTCTTGCTAAGCTTCCCAGCTGACCGCAAACCCTTCTCACAAAGGGTGTGCACTTGAGATAACCCTGCCCCCTGCCTCCTGAGTAGCCAGGACCGCAGACCTACGTCTGCAAGCCCAGCTAGGTAGAGTTATACACTGCTCATGTGAAAGGCAGGCCTTCTAGAGTGCCGGCTCAGAACAGCTGATGATATCGATGGGTTGACGGTACAGGGGGCACGTTCCCGTGTCTCCTTTAGCAGGCTGCTAAAGCGTGTCTTGTCTCTCCAGAAGACTGAGGAGGCATGCCCGGTAGGAGGTACACCTCATGCTTAGTCATACCTCTCACAGACTTTTGTTCCTTTCCAAAGAGTCTATTTCCCGCCCATTTAAGCCTATCCAGTGTTCATTCGCAGTGCGTTTCCTCCTGCCTTTCCTGGTTGTTCAGTTTCAACTCTGAGTGAACTCTCTTTCCTCCTAATGACCCACGGCTGACGGAGAACAAAGTTCAATGTTTATCATCCCTAACTGGAAACTGTCAAATTTCTAGTTTAAACCCTCCAGTTTACAAGATACTACAGAGAGATTGTTGCACCCGCCTAATTCCAATTGTGTGTCTCCCCCTCAAGTGTGTTTGGAAATCATCTGGAAGCTATCAGACTTTTCCCTCGCTTTGCCGGGCAAGACGACTTGACTGCTGCCAGCAAGCTCTTGTGGCTAGTCATCTGTCTGTCAACCTGTCTTTTCCAGCTGCACTGAACAGCTGTGACTTGTGCTCAGGTCCGGTGCCAGCAGCCTCCCACAGGCCACCGCTGGCTGGCGTTGTCTTCTGCAATGGTCACTCCCGTCTTGTTTTCCCACGGAAATAGAGAAATCACAGATGGAACACTGACGTGGTGACTTGTCACTCTGGCCGACAAGGAGGGATAAGGAGCTTAGACGGCAGGAAGGGAGCTGCAGTAAGGGTATCTGAGGAGAAGGGTGTGGGGAAGATGGACAGGAAGGGATGGAGTCATGTTGGAATCAAGAGGAAAAGACTCCTAGGGCCACAAACAGCTTTCTGTGCTGTTCCCAAATCTAAGGTCTGACAGACTTTAAAAGCAGAGTTGATCAAGGACACAGGAACCCAGGAAGCTGGGAGCTGCTCATGTACAGGTCACAGCGTGTTTGAAGAGTGGAAGAAATGGAGAGATGTGGAGAAAGGAAACGAACAATGGGGAGAAAGTGAGGGGAGAAACTCAGAGTGCCTGAAAAATCCTCAGACGCTGTTTCTTTTACAGATTGCTTGAAGGGAGAAGCTTTGACTCATGTCTGCATTCATGTACCTACTACATACATGTATGTATGTATGTATGTATGTATGTATGTATGTATGTATGTATATTTCACTATATAGCCCTGACTAGTCTGGAACTTGACACATAGACCAGTCTAGCTTTGAATGTGCCTCTGCCTCCCAAGTTCTAGGATAACCCCTATGTTCCACCACCTAAGGTTTTTTGTTTTTTGTTTTGGATTATATTCTATTACTATTATTATTATTACCTTTATTTTTTTACAGTCCAGTCATGACCGCATCCCTGTCCAACCTCCCACAGTTCCCCATCCCATTCCTCCTCCCCCTCTTCTTCAAGAGAATTCCCCACACCACCACTAGGCCTCCTCACTCCTTGGGGCCTCAAGTCTCTTGAGAGTTAGGTACATCTTCTCTCTCTGAGGCCAGACCAGGCAGTCCTCTGCTGTATATGTGTCTGGGGCCTCATATCAGCTAGTATATGCTGCCTGGTTGATGGCTCAGTGTCTGAGAGATCTCGGGGTTCCAGGTTAGTTGAGACTGCTGATCTTCCTAGGGGGTTGCCCTCCATCCATCTACCTTCCAGCCTTTCCCTAATTCAACCACGAGGGGTCCCTGACTTCAGGCCATTGATTGTGTGTAAGTATCTGCATCTGTCTCAGTAAGCTGCTTGTTGGGCCTCTCAGAGGGCACCATGCTAGGCTCCTGTCTGTAAGCACATCAGTAATAATGTCAGGCCTTGGAGCCTCCCCTTGAGCTGGACCCCAATTTGGGCCTGTTGCTGGACCTCCTTTCCCTCAGGCTCTTCTCCGTTTTTTGTCCCTGCAGTTCTTGGTCCTTTTAAATAGGAAATGTATGATCACTTAATTCCTTGTTTTAAAATCCTTGAAAAAAAAAAAAGAAGAAGAAAAAACCAAGTTTTTCTCTGTGATACTCGATGTGCTTTTTGATCCAGTGACGGTCAGGTCAAAGGCCAAGGCATGCAGGAGTAGTGGAGGCTCATGGCTGACACCTTCCTGTACTCACTATATTCTGAGTCGTGCTTGGTTGACTCTGGAGATCAAAGCCTCTGTTCTCCACTAGATTAGAATACAGGTGTTTTTCTCTATCTGTTTCCCTCCCTCCCTCTCTCCCTCCCTTCCTCCCTCCTTCCCTTCCTCCCTCCCTTTCTTCCTCCCTCCTCAGTCCCTCCCGCCCTATCCTCTTCAGCTTTGTGTGTGTCCATGTGAACATTTTACTAAGCATAAAGAGCTGTGCTTTGTCTAAGCACACTTGAGAGGGAACTGCAATGAAGCAGATACATCAAGGAAGTGTTAGATCATCAGATAAGGATTTTACACCTTAAAAAGGAAAGGAACAAGAGATTCCTTGCTGTATCCCCAAACACTCCCACCATTCTTTTGATTCTTTTAAACTTAAAGGACAGAGCTAAAACCAAAGCTTTGCTTCTATGCACCATCTAATTATCCAGGGCCTGGTAAGAGACTCTCTGGGAGAAACACTGCTGTTCAAGCCTGGCATCCCAAGTTATCCCAGAATCCAAGTAAAAGGAGAAGGAAAGAACAAATTCCACAAAGTTATCCTCTTACCTCCACACGGCATGTACCCTGACCCATAACCAAACATCCAATCATAGTTAAAGTATATGTTAACCTCAACCATCAGCTAATGGTTGAACCGTAAGCTAATGGTTGTCTGTGCTATAAAGAAATCAGAATGCACGAGCAGACAGCAGACACAGAATCACTACCCTTTTCCATCTTCTTTAAACATTTTTTCTTTTATTTTTATTTTATATGTATCGAAGGTTTTGCTTGCTTGTTCGTCTGTGCACCCCATGTGTGCACTATCCAGGGAGGCCAGAAGGGGGTATCAGATCCCTTGGGACTGCAGTTACAGATGGTTGTGAGCTGCCATGTGGGTGCTTTTCCCAGTTTCCTGAGAAGACCTCTAAGGCAAAGACTGGGTAGAACAGACCTCTATGAAAAACCATGATGATTCATTACTGATTAACTTTGTTATTCAACAATCTCATACATGCATGTAATGTATTCTGATTACTCTCCTCCCCACCCTTACCACATAACACCACAACCAGTCCCTCTCTCAGGCTCAGGACTTTTGGTTTGGTCCCATGGCCTATTTAGTTAACCAGCTCTGTGACTGTGGGATTAAAAATAGCAATGGGGGCTGATAGGGTTATGGGTGGGTACACAGTAATGCACAATGACTGTCCATCTCCCTAATTGTATTAGTAGTAAGTGGCTCAGCAGCGAGGGGTAGAATGCCGGAGCCCTCTGCCATCCATACCTGACAGCTGAATGGCCCACTCTTGTGCTCACCCAGTGCAGGCAACTGCTGTGAGTTCATATTGCCAAGGCTGTCTCTTCAGATGCCATTTTGCAGCCCTTCTCCCTGTTTTTCCAGTTTTTCCCCTTTTATCTGACTCCTCTTCTTCAGTGTTCTCTGAGCCTCAGACAGGATTGCATAAATGTCTTTTGGGCTCTAGAAAGTTCTGATCAGTTTGGCCACAAAGTCCTTTTTCTGTACTTTCCAGGTGTGAATACAGGTGGGAAAGCCAGGTGAGACACAGGTGTTATAAAGGAATCCAGGTGAGGTACAGGTGTTATAAAGGAAGCCAGGTGAGGCGCAGGTGTTATAAAGGAATCCAGGTGAGGCGCAGGTGTTATAAAGGAAGCCAGGTGAGGCGCAGGTGTTATAAAGGAATCCAGGTGAGGCGCAGGTGTTATAAAGGAATCCAGGTGAGGCGCAGGTGTTATAAAGGAATCCAGGTGAGGCGCAGGTGTTATAAAGGAATCCAGGTGAGGCGCAGGTGTTATAAAGGAATCCAGGTGAGGCACAGGTGTTATAAAGGAATCCAGGTGAGGCGCAGGTGTTATAAAGGAATCCAGGTGAGGCGCAGGTGTTATAAAGGAATCCAGGTGAGGCGCAGGTGTTATAAAGGAATCCAGGTGAGGCGCAGGTGTTATAAAGGAATCCAGGTGAGGCGCAGGTGTTATAAAGGAATCCAGGTGAGGCACAGGTGTTATAAAGGAATCCAGGTGAGGCACAGGTGTTATAAAGGAATCCAGGTGAGGCACAGGTGTTATAAAGGAATCCAGGTGAGGCACAGGTGTTATAAAGGAAGTCAGGTGAGGCACAGGTGTTATAAAGGAAGTCAGGTGAGGCACAGGTGTTATAAAGGAATCCAGGTGAGGCGCGGGTGTTATAAAGGAAGCCAGGTGAGGCGCAGGCAGGTGTTATAACAGTTCCTCCCATGCCCTCAGCCACCAGCTTCTCTGCTCAAAACTCCTTCACAGGGAAGGTCTCACTCATCTCCATCCCCACTATTCTTGGGGCTCTATTACTTTTTTTGTGACCAAATTCCTGACAGGAAGAAAACCTGGAGGAGGGTGGGCCTGTAAGGGCTCACCATTGAAGGTGACACGGCCCACTTTGGTGGCTATAGTGGAGGCAGCTGGTGCCACTTCCATAGCAGTCAGGAAGCAGAAGGTCAACAGAGAGTGGACAAAGACAAGGCTATAAAATCTCAAGTCCTGTCCGCAGTGACTCCCTTCCTCCAGTGAGGCTCCAGTTTCTAAAGGTTCCACAATTAATCCAAACAGTACTGCCAGCTGGAGACCAAGTATTTAGACACATGAGCCTGTGGGGTACATTTCATATGGCATGACTTTATCGTACCTGATTCTTCTCATAGCTCTTGGCTTAAGTGCTAATCATGTCTTCCCAGATAGAGTGGAGCTCTGTGAATGCAAAACCTTTGTTCTAGTTCCTGCATACCAGAAACAAGAACAATACCCAGCCTGGAGTACATGATTAGGGTGGATTGGTGGGCTGAAAGAGAAGAAGTGAATGAATGGGGCTGGGTCTCTCTCACTGTTGCTAGCTAGTGCATGTAAGCTATGTGCTGTAGAAGCCAGCGCTGCAGCTCTTCCCTGAGAGACACATGATTCCTGGTCCCTTGAACCCCTCCAGCTTTTCCTCTCTGAAAACCCACATGGAGGCACAAGGGTTCAAATCCGTCCTGTGTGCATCAGATACAGGCATAGGGGAAAGGCACACTGAAGTGAGTGAGCATGCTGGGGTTGCCTTAACCCTGCTGTATGGGCACCAGGCCTATAATCACATAACTTGGTGTGAACAGAAGAAGACACAGGTCACAGGATAGCCTCTCAAGAGTCCAGCAAGGACTGTCAGCTCTGATGGGCTGTTCTTTAATCCGCTGATGATGCTAATCTGGAATCCAGGCCCTGCTCACGGTAATCAAACGGGGTGGGGGACAGAGTCAGTTGGTAGGTTGTTTGCCTAGCATGTGTGAAGCCTTGAGTTCCATCCCCTGCACTGCACAAACCTGATGTGGTGGTGTGTACATCGTAGAGGCAGGAGAATTAGTTCAGTCATCTTTAGCCACATAGAGAGCTCAAAGCCAACATGGGGTGCCTAAGATCCTGACAGGAAAGAAAGAAAGAAAGAAAGAAAGAAAGAAAGAAAGAAAGAAAGAAAGAAAGAAAGAAAGGAAAGAGAGAGAGGGAGGGAGGGAAAGAAAAGAAGGAAGACAGAGAAAGGAAGAGAGAGAAGGCAAGCAAGGGAATTGGACTGTGCAAACTCTCCTACTGTATTTCCATACAGATGATATCATAATTATGGTAATATTTTCTGAGATGAAGAAATTGGTAACATGAACACACCCTTTAGGTTATTAGGAGCTGGGTGGGTCTCACTACAAACATCATGCTTTGGTGGCATATCTATGGTATTAGCATCGTATAGAAAGACTGGTAATTTTTACTTTTCAACCCAGATTTCCATCCTTGGTCTTGTTTGTTTGTTTCCACAATACAACAACATCATCAACAACAACAACAACAACAAAACGTTTGTGCAACTTCTACATGAGAAAGCATTCACATATTCTCCTCACTGTCTACAAACTGACAAAGCTGGGGCCAAGCAAGGCTGCCTTATCTAACAGGCGAATTCATGGAAAAGAGCTCGTTACTAACAGAGAAGGCATGAAGGAGTGAGCCAACTGGAGAGTCACAGATGGACATTAAGAACTAGCCATGCTTAGCCTGTCATTCCATGGACCGAATCCATTGTTAAACTCCCAAGAAAAAGCATCCAATGGCCGCCCAACCTGACCTTCCAGGGCCAGCTGTTAGCGCCTCTCTGCTACCTCCGTGTTTAGCATGAGGTGCCGCTCTGCTGCTATTTATAGACAGGTGGCAGGAGCCTAACCTCTCAGTCACACTTTCTTCCAAATATCCTCTGCCAGCACAGCCAGTGTCACATTCTGCTTTCTCTGAATGGCGCAGGTGTGACTCACGGAGTCCATTGAATCAGCAGCCCTGGGAAGGAGTGATCGATACGTGCTCGGAAAGACTGGCCCAAAGTTAGATTTTTGTAATTGTGCTAATTCAAATATTTACTTAAAGTCTGTTTTTATATTATGTGCAGTTCAAGGGGAATGACATTGTCAGCTGTGCGTTTCCTGGAACTGACTGACTGCCACAAGGACACAGATAAAGTTTGTTTATAGAAAAACAAAATATGAAACAGAAATAACACTGTCCTAGTTAAGGGTTTGTACTCCCACACACACTAGAGAGGGAGAGAGGATGAGACTCTACAACTTTTCCTCTAGTAGCAAAAGGCAGAAACACTTTCACCCCACCTAGTGACAGGAGAGCCGCCATCCTGAAACAGTGTATCAGTCGCCTTCCCCTTTGCTGACCTGACGATTGACAAGAAGTATCATTAGCAAAGAAGGGTATATCTTGGCTGACAGTTTGAGGGGATACAGGGCATCACAGCAGGGGACACATGGTGATAGGAAGGGGAGGTGTCTAGTCACACTGTGTTTACAGCCGGGAAGTGGGGTGGCACATGCTGCTCCTCAGCTTACTGTCACCTCTTAATTAAATTGGGGGACCCTAACCCTATGGGATGGCATCACCCACATTTACTATGGATCTCCCCACTTTACTTAATTCAGTGTAGAAACTCCCAGTTTTACTCAGATAATTGTCTGCTAGGTACTCCAGATGCTCACAAGTTGACCATAGTAACCATCACAGAAAGTCTAGGAAGAAAGCAGATTTTCAATTTACCTTTAAGTTTTAGAGAACTAGATAGTTGTAGTAGCTGAGGCAGGAGGGTTGCTGTGAATCCTGGGCTACAGTGTCTCAAAGAAGGAAGCGGACAAATGGATTCAACTCTTCTGTGTGAGCCTGGTTACTCGGTTCTGTGAGGTTGGATAAACTCAGGCTGGTTTAGCACAGCGTGGAGAGGCTCAAGGCCTACAAGTTGCTTGTGTTGTGACTATACAGTAAGTGAAAACCTTCCTGGATGTATGGAACAAAACCACACGCAGCTTATAGCTGCTCTCCATGTCATTTGTTCCGATTTTCATTATTTACCAGTTACTATTTTTCTGATAATGCTAAGTAGGCATCATGCTCATGGCACTCCTAGAGTTTGACTTTTTTTTCGTTGTATTGTTTTGTTAGTGATATTGGATATTGAAGCCTTATGCAGGGCCTTGTGCATGCTAACCATGCAGTCTTCTGTTGCAGTACACCCCTATCCCTAGCTTTCTTGCTGAAAGAAAAGATGTATGTATGTGTGGGGGAGGAGGCTGATGGCTGGGGAGATGGTACAGGTGGTAAAATGCTTGCCACATAAGCCTGAGGACCTACCATGTTTGAAAAGGCCCGCATGTCTTTACTCCCTGGCATACAAGCACTGGGGAGGGGGACCCTTGGGGCTAGCTGGCCAGCCAGTATAACTGAATAGATGAGCTTCGGGCCCAGTGAGAGAGTCTGTCTCAAAAACTAGAGAGTGACTGAGGAAGACTCCTAATGTCAAACCTTGGCCTCCACACGTGTGCACACAGAAAAACACATACATACACAAAGGGTGGGGTGGTATGAGTAGGCCTGGAATATAGCTCAACCAATAGACTGATTGCCTAGTGTGCAGGAAGCTCCTGGTTGACTCTTCGCCACTGCATAAAACTAGCCTGGTAATTCACACCTGTGATGTCAGCACTTGGCAAGTGGGGGCAGGGCAATCAGAAGTCATCCTCACGCACACAGGGAGGCATGGCCACAGGCCAGCATGGGATAGAGATGAGATAATGTCTCAAAGATGTGGGGGTGGGGCACAGGGAGGGAGGGAGAAAGGGAAGTGGGAAGACAGAAATCTTAAGGTTATTACAGAGCTCAGAGGACAATGGAAGCAAGCTGGAAAGTTAGCTGCTAGGACCACAGCACAAACCCTTCAGTCTTGTCCTAAAGAGAGGGTTTCTTCTCATGTTCATAGTGTTGGCTTAAGGGCTGATGGAAATAAATACTTGGCTAAAATCTGACTCTTTTACCAAATGCTCGTCCCAGTTCTCTTGCTGCCACAAACACAGCCCTTCCCCCGCCCCTTAACATTCTATTCATTTCTATCTCTTGACAATAGAATAGTGCTGTGCACTGTGGTACTTTGTGATATTCACTCAGGATATTAAGAAAGTGACTAGAACAGTGCTTTGTCTCCACGTGCTCTTGGTCAAGGTCCTTCCTGTGCCTGCTCCCCACAGCCCAGGCACATACGTACACAGAAGAGTGATGCAGATATTGTGAAGTAGTAGACTCATCTTTCATTATGTTACTATCAAAGGTAGGCAAGAGTGGCCAGAGATCAAAATCCTGACCCCTGCTCTCTCCAGCCTCCAGGAAGAGATGTTTATGTATCAAGCAAATTATCCACTTCTTGTAACAATGGAGAAAGAAGTTTTGAAAGAATTCATTTTGGAGATAAATGGTACATTAATGAGAGAAAGAAAAGAAAGAAAATGAGTAGGCTGAATCTTCTGGATAATGCAACTTCTGCATAGACTGGGCACGTGCTCATAGGGGCAAGAAACAGGAAAATCCATGAAAACAAGGATGGGAGATAGCAAACCATGGGAGTCCTGGTTTGGATCCCTAGAACCCACCTGAAAGCCAGGTGTAGTAGCTTGTATTTATAACCCAGATGGGATCATCTCTGGTGGTCTCTGGTGAGCCAGTGCCTAGTCCTGCCTGGCCATGAAAGGGATTTCTGGACATGGTTCCTGCCTCTGGAACAGAATCAGCAGGCCGCGGGCCTCCATGAATCTTGATGGTTGCTATGGGTGTAAGGCTTGTTTGTATAATAATATACATACTTACATGATCCTCATTTTAGGAATACCTTCTCTGCCAAGGTTAATGACTCCATGATAATCAGACACAGCATGAGTCCAGGAGTTGAGGGTATGTCTATGTCTCAGCAAAATGGTAAACCCTTATGGCTGTGGGAAAGAACTCTGAAAACATGAGTTAAAAAAATATATATATATAATTTCTCAATTATGACAAATATATGGATGGAATATGAATTGTATAAGGAGCTTCACAGATCTAAAAGATCAGAAGCAACTGCACTATGAGTTGTCTGAAAGATACTAAGGCAGGCAGATATAAAGGCAGGCAGATTCCAGAGTTCAAGGTCAGCCTGGGACAGAGCTAATTAGGTCAAAGCATGGTCAGAATAGTAATCTCAGGATGGGGGTCCCACCCAGCTATATTATTGTCTATGCTTAACAAAGACAGACAGTTCTCTAAATCAATTTGCCATGTTACAAAAAATGTATGTGCTGTCCTTCTAATGGTCAAGACTGTGGTTGTGAAATGCTGATTCGTAGAAAAGAGAGCCTGGAGTAAATGGCTGAATTTATGTGTGAATAAGAGTCTGGGCTTTTGGTCTGCATGAGCTGAGCTAGCAGTGAGCAGTAGCAGTCCTTTTTTAAGTTTTTTTCCTAGCAAGAGGTGAGCTATCTGCATAGTTTTGGAGAGTGAACACCGGTCTTTTAGAAATTTTTCTAACAGGATTTCTGACCTTGGACAGAAATCCCACGAATTACTTAGAGAACTAACACAGTCCTTTTAGATTTTTTTTTTCTAGAAAACCCAAGAATTTTTTTTTATAGCAGTTTTTCTGACTTTGGTCAGAAAATCCATGAGCTATCCAGGGACCTTCTAGAATTTTTACTAGCAGAGAGAGCTGACTTAACCAGAGAGAGAGCTGTCTCAAACAAGAGCTATCTCGAGCAGACCACAGAGCCAAGAACTATCTATAGAGAGCTGCTTAGGGAGCCATCTGGAGTAGTTCATAGGCTGTTATCTTGGACTCATGATCTGACTTCCAGTTGTTTGTTTCAGCACTCCTGGGCAAGCCTTCTCTCAGAAACCCTCTCCAGGCTGAGGTTGGTCCTTGGCAAGCCAGTTTAATGGAACTGGTAAGAGACCCATCTCAAAATTCAGATGGATAGCATTAGAGGTAAGCACCTGACACCGATCTCTGTCTTATACACACACACACACACACACACACACACACAAAACCTGTGAACACATTTATGGACATCTATATATAGCACACAAATTTAAAAATTCCTGTGTAAATAAATACTCATTCACACACATAGATACACCCACAAATTACCAAATATTTACTCAGGAGATTTCTTTCTGCTAAATTGATTAGAGTTATAAGAAGTCCTGCTGCATGGGCTTTTAAAAATGTCACCTGTTTGTCTCTTTGTCCCTTTTTACCCACCAGCAGGGTATATTTACACAATTCCAGGAAGTACTTTTAAGTCTTTCTCCATTAAAAATTAGTTCCAGCATGGTTTGACAACTGTTTTTCAATTTCATTCCAAAATTAAGATAAAATGTCTCTACTAACAGTGAAATGAAAGCCAAAATTCCTACCCTGTTGCCTCATCTCATGTTTTTTATTATTCTGCCTCTGAATAATGCATTTTTTATAAATATTAAAAAAGAAACATGTTCTGTGCGGCAGAGATGAGGCTGTACACATGTTAACCCCAGTTGCAATCCCCAGAAGACATCGATTTTAGGTCACATATAGTTTTTCTCACTTCCTTGATACAGAAAGAAAGCCCTACAAAACCTAGTTACATGCATTTGGGGCCAGAGCTAAACCATGGACCTTTTGTGTGTTTTCAGTTCTAAGGATTGAATCCAGAGCCTCCTGCATGCTAGAAAAAGACTCTGCCTCTGAGCCAGCCACCCTCACCCACTCTGGCCCCAACCAAAGATTTTAATACTAACATCAGAACTGGTTTGAGTTCAGGCAGGGGGATTGCTTGGTGTCAGGTAAACATGAAATCTACAAATCATAAAATTTAGCAATGAGAACTAACCATCTCACTACAGCTATTACTACAGTGCTGTGCCTCAGATCCTTGGGCAGTAAAGGTACCTGCTGCCAAGCCTGAGCACCTCAATTGGATCTCTGGGACCCACATGGTAGGAGAAAAATGACTTCTGAAAGCTGTCCTTTGAGCTCCACACTAGAACCATGGTACATTCATGCCTCATTCCTTACCAAATAAGTAAAATATTTAAACATATGTATATATAAAGAAAGAAAAAAATTTCATAAAATGATGAATTATTGCAGTACTTTGTTTTTGAGACAGGGTCTCAGGCAGGATAGTACTATACACCTTTAATCCCAGAACTTGGGAGGCTGAATTCGAGACCAGATTTATCTACATCAGGAGTTCCAGTACACCCATGACAGATCCTGTTTCAAAAACAAACAAAGAGGCAGGATCTCATGTAGCTCAGGCTAGCTTTTGTTGGGCATCGGTGAGCTTAGCTCAACACCCCCAGCTGAGCTATTTGCACAGGTTTCCTGAGAGCTTAGCTTGATTTCTGTCTTCCCGCCCGGTGTGGTAGGGACTTACCAGGTGCCTGAACTATGACTATGATTGTTTTTTCCTGTTGTTTTTCACCTGGCCTGTAGTATATATTGTTGGTTCCTCAGAAAAGCTTTGGCATTCTCCTCACCAGAATGACCAGTCTATGCTTTCTGTTAATCCCGCAGGCCAACACCAGATACTCGGTACCATGGCAGAGCGGGTGCTTTCAAGCTTTGAAGTCCCAAGGTAGCTGGGTTGATCCTCTTCCTTCAACCTGCTGAGTTTGGCAGCTATAGGCACGGCACTTACTACCAGAAGTGCTTCTGGGCTGTTATGATGGAACCAAGGACTTCAGCATGGTAGGTATCTTAGTTAGGGTTTCCATTGCTATGAAGAAACACTATGACCAAGGCAACTCTTATAAAAGACAACATTTAATTGAAACTGGCTTACAGTGTGAGAGGTTCAGTCTCTTATCATCATGGCAGGAAGCCTGGCAGCATCTATGCAGACATGGTGCTGGAAAAAGAGCTGAGAGTTTTGCATCTTGATCCAACTGCAACCAGGAGAGGACCCACAGGCAGCTAGGATGGAGGTCTCAAAGCCCAACCCCACAGTAACACACAAGGCTACACCTATTCCAACAATGTCACCCCTCTTAATAGTGCCACTCCCCAGGGCCAAGAATATTCAAATCACCACATTCCACTCCCTGGCCTCCATAGGCTTGTTCAAACATATGAGTCTATAGGAACCATACCTAGCCATAGCAAAATGCAAAATACATTTAGTCCACCTTCAAAAGTCTCATAGTCTAAAACAGTATCAGGAATGTTAAAAATCTAAACTTAATGGTCTCTTTTGAGATTCATTACATCACTTAAGTGTAATACCCTATAAAATCAAAGTAATAAGACAGATCTCATATCTCCAACACCACAGGATATACATTACTATTCCAAAATGTCATAGTGAGGAAATATTGGACCAAAGTAAGACCAAAAACTAGCTGGGAAAACTCCAAAGTCTTCATCTTCATGTCTAATATCAAAGCACTCTTCGTATCTCCAGCTCTTTTCTTCTTTGTTGATTGCAACAAAGTTCTTTATCTTGGACTAGTTCCTGTTAGCAGCTTTCCTTGGCATGTACCCCAAGGCTCTGATATCTCTAGCGTCTTGGGATATCCAGGGCAACTTCAACCTTATACATTCTGGGATACATACACAATCTTCTGGGCTCCTCCAAAGTGCTTGGTTCACTTCTCCAGCTCTGCCTTCTATACCACTCTAGCCTCTGGTTGACTCCACTCCACCGTTGCTGCTGTTCTTGGGAATCATCCCATGGTACTGGCATCTCCTATTAGCAGGAGTTTTCTGCTACAACTAGGCTTCACCAATAGCCTCTCATAGGCTCTCTTCATGGTGCCAAGCCTCAACTTCTTTGCATGAACCCTTTAGTTCTGGGACATCAACTGCAACTGAAGTTGCACCTTCACCAATGGATTTCCCTGGTCTCTCACAGTTCCAAGCTCTCCATGAACCCTTCATGCCTTCAAAACCAGTACCACTTTTGTGATTCTTACACATTATCAAGTCTAGTTGCAGCAATGAGGTACAGCCTTGGCTATCTTTGAAACACAACCTCTTTTTGCTCTCATAGAATACTTTCAGAAAGATTTCACCTCAGTGATGCTGGTCTCTTCTTAATTACTGCTAATTTCTTAGCTCCAGCTAACCAGCATCAATTTTCCCAGTAGTCGTCGCTGCTATTCTTCTTGACGCTAAAACCAGAGCCACATAGCCAAAGCTGTCAAGTTCTGCTGCTTACCGGAGCTTGAACATGGTCCCCTTGTTCTATTACATTATCACCAGCTTTCTGTTTTCCAACTCCTTCGTTACTGAAGCTGACTGTCCTGGAACTTGCTCTGTAGACTAACCTTGAACTCAAGAGATTTGCAGGGCTCTGTCTCCTGAATTAGAGGCATGTATCACCAAGTCTGGACCTGAGCTTTTTTCTACTTGGAACTTGCTCTGTACCTGTACCAGGCTGGTCTTGAACTCAGAGATCTGCTTGCCTCTGTCTCCTGGGATTAAAGGTGTGTACTACGATGTCTAGACCTAAGCTTTTCATGGCCACTGTTCCTCAAGATCTGGAGCAAAAGCCTGAGTCCTCCATTTCTGGATTGTAGTTAATTCCAGATTAAAAGTTCAAATGAAAACAATAACCAACACCTAACGTGATATAACTATTCTTTGTTCAGTGGCAACACATAAACAATAAGGTGAGCTGGGAGGGATCTAGATCCAAAGTCACCACGCCCTTAATCTGTTTATCTCTTCGAATGCAGGAGTTAGATCCATTGCATTCCTGGTGCCCTTTTATTTCTTGAACCTTACACTTTGTATTTTTCCTTTTCAAGCTTGCTATATGCGATCAAAACACTCTTCATGAGAGTAAAACATAGGACAAAGTCTGTGCTGGACTTTTCTGTGACTTTCTTTGTCAGTGCAACTGATTGACGTCTCTTTAACTTAGCCTCAGGTAGACTCTTCAAACAAGGGCAAAAAGCAGACATAGTCTTCACCAAAATTTAACAAGAACACTCTCTAGGCCACATACTAAAATTTTCCTCTTGAGCTAGATCCCCACAGTTCAAAACACTCTCAGGGACACCGTTCCATGCTTCTTCTAGAATGGCCCATTAAGCCCCCTTACAGCATTCCACTGCTTCACAGAGACTCAGAATTTACATTCGTCCAAACAAAAGCGTAGTCAGGCCTACCACAGCTATACCTCAATCCCTGGTGACAGCTCTTATAAAGGACAACATTTAATTGTTGCTGGCTTACAGTGGCAGGAAGCCTGGCAGCATCCAGGCAGACATGGTGCTGAAGAAGTTGCTGAGAGTTCTGCATCTTGATCCAACTGCAGCCAAAAGAAGACTCGGAGATCTAGGAAGGGGCTCTCAAAGCCCAACTTCACAGTGACACAGTTCCTCCAACAAGGCCACACCTTCTCCAACAAGGCCACACCTCCTACTACTGTCATTCCCTGGGCCAAACACAATCAAGCCACCACAGTAGGCAAGCCTTCTACCAGTTGAGCTATATCTTCAGCTTATGCTGGATTTTGTTAAGTCAAATTTCTCATTTAATGAATGTGTAGATGATTTGTCAACAATTTTACTTACTATAGTTTAACTTCTTGGGCATTTTAACCTAGTTTTCTGCTTCATTGAAACCATTGTAAATATTTAATATGCCATTTTCATTAGTTTCCATCTGCGAATTTAGTGAACACAATTATTTAAAATTCCCATCTACGTTATTAGATGGTAGTTCACTAAGACTGTTCCCTGGGTGTTCGCCTTCTCCTCCATGCCAAAACACTAAACACAGTAAAAAAGGGAAAAGTTGGGCGTAGTGGCACATGAAGATAATCTCAGCTCTAATGTAGGACAGAGACGACTTTGACCTCCTGGTCTAGAGAGTGAGTACCAAGACAGTCAGACTGATGGAGAGAGATTAGTGTGGGGAGAGGGAGTGAGGAAAGAGAGGAGGAGGAAGAGAAGGGAGGAGGAAGAAGAGGAAGAGGAGGAAGAAGAGGAGGTAGAAGAAGAGGAAGAGAAGAAAGGAGGAAGAGGAGGAGGAAGAGGAGGAAGAGGAGGAGGAAGAGGAGGTAGAAGAAGAGGAAGAGGAGGAGGAAGAGGAGGAGGAAGAGGAGGAAGAGGAGGAGGAAGAGGAGGAAGAAGAGGAGGAAGAGGAGGAAGAAGAGGAGGAAGAGGAGGAGGAGGAAGAGGAAGAAGAGGAGGAGGAAGAGGAGGAAGAGGAGGTGGAAGAGGAGGAAGAGGAGGAGGAAGAGGAGGAAGAGGAGGAGGAAGAGGAGGAGGAGGAAGAGGAGGAGGAAGAGAAGGAAGAAGAGGAGGAAGAGGAGGAAGAAGAGGAGGAAGAGGAGGAGGAGAAGAGGAAAAAGAGGAGGAGGAAGAGGAGGAGGAAGAGGAGGAGGAAGAGGAGGAAGAGGAGGAGGAAGAGGAGGAAGAGGAGAAAGAAGAAGAGGAGGAAGAAGAAGAGGAGGGGAGAGGAAAGAAGAAAAGGAATCATGGGCAGTAGGATGGACAGGACCATTTTCTTTAGTGCTACAGCCACTGGTACATTATCCATGCTTCTTTGAATAGGGGCTCAAGCATGCGGCCCAGGTGGCAGTTGAATGCTCAGTCTTGCTTCAATATTCCAAGTGCTGGTATTACTAGGATACATTGATATGCTCCTCTCAAATGTTTCTTGTTATTTTGCCTCCCCCCACAACCCATCCCCAGAGCTGAGGGTGGAACCCAGGGTTGTGCGCTTGCAATCCCCAAGCCCTCCAATGTCTCTGGTAAAGATTGATTTTATCTTTGTTTTCATGTGTGGTCTATTTATAAGTGTGCATGTGGATACCTACAGAGGCCAGAACAGGGGCACTGGATCCCCTGGAGCTAGAGTCACACGTGGTTGTGAGCCAATTAATGTGAATGCTGAGGACCAAACTTTGGTCTTCTAGAAGAACAGCAAGCATTATGGACTGCTGAGATGGCTCTGCAGTCCCTCAATTGTTTCTTACGTTAGATTTCTGTGGCCTGGGGACCATTTGGTGTTGGAATGCAATGGATGGTAAATATAGTGGGGACTGACTGAGTGCTGCCCTTACATTAACCAAATGTAATGTGACCTAGTTATGGTGTGATTCCATCACTGGGAAGTTACAGGCAGAAGAATCTGGAGTTCAAGTTCATCTTCACCTACATCGTGAGTCTGAGGCCAGCCTGGAATACATGAAGTGGGGGAAGGGGTAGTGGAGGTTGAGAGCAGCTAAAATGGCTTCTTCTGCAATCTTAAGGACCAGTATTTGGATCCCAGCATCCATGTAAGCTGGTCATCCTGCACATGGCTGTAACCTCCCCCATGCCCCTGCTCTGAGGGGAACAGAGGCAGGAGGGTTACTAGAATTTGCCACCTTCCAACAAGGCTAAGGAAAACCTGAACTCCAGATTCAGGGAGAGATCCTACCTCAAAGGAGTAGAGTGATAAAGGATACCTGGCACTTTCCTTTTCTGTTTCCCCATTAGTTCATTTAATTATTCATTTTACATCCAGATTGCAGCCCCCTCCTCCCTGTCCCACCTCACACAGCCCTTTCCCCATACCCTGTCCTCTTCTCCTCTGAGAAGGGAGAAGCCGCCCTAGGCATCACTTCACCCTAGCACATCAAGTCACTGCAGGACTAGGTGCATCCTCTCCCATGGAGGCCAGACAAGGCAGCCCAGTTAGGGGAACAGGATCCACAAGCACGTAACAGAGTTGGGACAGTCCCTCCTCTAGATGTTGGGGAACCCACATGAAGACTGAGCTGCACAGATGCTACATACATTCACTTTCCTGAGGTCTCTGAGCTCATGAAAAGACGGCATGCCTGCATACACACTTTGGTGTACACAGACACAAATAGAAAAAACAGACGAAAATTGCTAATGATATCCTTCAGATTAGGATGCAAAGTAGGATTCAAGAACTGGGATACAATGCAGCCGTGGCCGCAAGTACACCTCAACCTCCTCTCATGCTCGCGAAGCCCACGCCGTTCTTCTATGTGAGACGGTCTCCAGCCACACATAGAACCTTTACTACTTACTTACTCCATTGTATATTCTCCTTTAGGGTCCCAGAACCCTGACCTGAAGGCGCTTTCCTGTCTCTTTCTCCCATACCGAATCTGCCTGATGTGACCAGGACAATTGACCTCAGCTGTGAATGCCATCTAGATAACTTTCCTTTACAAGAATACCCTTTGCCCAGTTAATTTATAGACACACATTACTGAAGGGACACACGTTCCTGGTTTTTGCATAGCACTTCTCAGCCCGAAGGCCAAAGTCCATTTTGACTTTTAAGTTTACATTGGAGTTGTTGCTTAAGTTAGAGCCTCGAGCAGCCCACACAGGGTTCAGAATGGTCTGTGGCCAAGGATGATTTAAATTCCTCATGTTAGAGTTACAGGCTTAAGCCACCATGCCTGGGTCAAGCTCAAATTCAAATTACTTTTTTTCACATTTTATCACTTAAAAAACATTTTAATTAACTCTACAGTTAGTATTTTATTACTTAGTTGAATCATAACTTATGTAAACATAATTATAAAATTATGTGATTTCTACTTTTATGATATTGTAGTTAATATTCTTTTTGCTTTCCTTTCCTTCCCCTCCATGCTTCTCTCTCTCTCTCTCTCTCTCTCTCTCTCTCTCTATCTGATTTTATGGGGCATGATCTCTTGAATTGCATGATGTTTCTCATATGTAGAAACTGGATTGTATTTTTTAAAATGGGGGCGGAGTGGACAAGAAAGATGGCTCAGAGGCCTAGAGTTCTTGGCGCTCTTTCGGAAGCCCAGAGTTTGGTTCCCTGCACCTAGCTTAGGTGGTTCACAATTGCTGGTAACTCCAGCTCCAGGGTGACTAGTGTGATGCTCTTCTGAGCATCAAGAACTCTGACCCTCTGAGCCATCTCTCTTGTCTCTCCACCCTCTACCCCACCCCTGCCCTGGGTTTAAAAACTAAAATCCATTTTCTACATATGAAAGAAATCACGCAACACAAGGGCTTAGCAATTGCTTTGTTAAAGTCCTGAGTCCTCACTTGGTTTCAACAGGTCTGAAGGCAGGGGAAAGTTTGGTATCTCTGCCTGCATGAGGCAGTTTGTCTCCCTGAGTGTCCGTCTCCTCATCCCTTCATAGATGTGTATTACTCACGAGGGCGTGTCTGACTACCTAACATACCTAACATACCTCAACCTCCTTCAGAGCGAATGACGCGAAGATGCCATTGTCCTGAACCTGCTTCCGGTTGGTGTCAAGAATGGTCTCCTCGGCTTCCAGGATCAGCACAATCAGCGGGACAGACACTCACCAGGTAAGAACAATATAAGGCTTCACCCTGACCACATCAGACTGGTTCTCCTTGTGATGGCAGTGATCAACAGTTAGTAATTTATTAAGCTGGGTCCTAGCAGATGCCTGTCATCCCAACACTTAGTGGGAGATGCAGGAGGATTGCTGTAAGCTCCACCACAGCTTGGGCTATGTGGTAGTGTGTGAAAATGGCCCCCATAGGCCCATAGGAAGTGACACTATTAAGAGGTGTGGCCTTGTTGGAGGAAGTGTGTCAGTGAGGGTGGACTTTGAAGTTTCACATGCTCAAGCCAGGCCCAGTGTTCAGTTTTGTTTTTTGAGGTAAGACCTTACTCTTTAGCCCAGGCTGCCCTCAGACTCATTTGTAGACAGGCTTGCCTCAAATTTGTGATGATACTTCTGCCTCAGCATTTTAAGTACTGGGACCAGGCCCATTTTAACAGATCTTTTTTTTCTATTTAAGATACAATAAAACTTATGAGACAGCCTCAATTTAATTTCAAGGTCCAGAGAACAGAAGGGATGAGGGATGAAGACATTTCAACAGCTAACAGCTTTAGGTCAATAAGAACAAAGATCACCTCACTCGCCTGAATGTATGTTTAAACCTTAACTCAGATCCCATGATCAGACATTCTCTGTTTACACTTCTAACTAACTCTAGACAACTTTCCCTTCTGCAACAAGCTTTTCTAAGCTAGCTGTGCAAAACCCAAAATTCTAATAGATAACTAGTATAGGCGTGATGTAATTCCTAGCTAGTCCCTTGCAACTCAAGCCCTGCAGAAGGGAGGCACCTATTCCTGGGGTTGGCACTCTGGTACTCTTCCCACAGAGGCGAGCTCTCCTCCTCTCTTACGCTCCGTCGTGTGCAGATCAGCCTTTGGGATGGAAGGCTGTCCTCCTTTTCTTTTCCTCTTCTGCCCAGTTCCTTTTCCTCACACTTCCTAATTTAGATGAAAAAGGAGAGGGGGAGGCAGGAAGATGCTGGCCAGTCAGTCACACCTGCTCTTTTTGCTTCAGTGTTTGGAGCATTTAATAGCCTGTTAACATCCATTGGCCTCTGTGGCCACTACCAACAGTTTGCCCTCCCACAGAAGAGTGTACACAGCAGAGAACCATTAGTGTTTGATTTCAATGGTGCGTGTCTCATCAAAGCTATCCAGTTCCCCAAATGCATATATGTGCACCGTGTTCTGACACACCACACTCTCGTGTACTTCACTCCCATGCACTGTGCTCTCACGCTCTCGTGTGCTCCTTAGTTTATCTTATGACTGTTGCAAACGCTGGGCCAGGAGCAGGGATGGGCTGGGGACAACACACGGACATAGACGTGGGCACACGGCATGGACACAGCCAGTTCTTCCTGTACCAAATGAACCCTTTACTTCAAAGGCCTTCAGTGCAAGGAAGTTACCAGTGAGAAAAAGAGAGAGTCGTTTGGATTTGCCTTTTTTCCCAGAATGAGACTTGCAAGGGATGTCGTCAATCTTGTTCTCACTGTGTAGACACCCACTGCAGCTTCTTGCTAGCCTGGAGTCTGTAGACACTCTTGTAAAACAGTGTTTACTTATACTGTTGCTTTTTCTTACTTTGTTGTTTATGTAGTTAGTTATTGAACAAAAGACCTCATACATCCTAGACTAGTCTCTAACTCACCAAGGAAAACTTTGCAGTCCTGGTCCCGTGCTCTGACCTGTTGAGTGCTGGGAATTATAAGCATGTTCCACCGCCACATCGGGCTCACAAGGTGCTGCAGGTTGAGCTTAGGATTTCACGGGTGATACAGTCCCCCGAAGGAGCTAGATAGATCGCAGCCCAGAGTTTCCCATTTGTCTCCTCTACCATCTTCCCCACTCTAAGTAAATGGATTCCCAATTTAGATAGTTCAGGATGCAGCATCTCTGTTGACTGCCTTTCTTTGAGGCGAATCTACTCTCATTCTTTCTTTTTTTTTTTGGTCTTCAGTAGTAACATGAAACATTTTGTTGACACGTACGTGATAATTGTAAAGCTTCAAACTTACATTGCTTATTACCAGTGTGATCTTGCTGGTGTGCAGCCAATTGAACTGCATAGAGACAAAAACCCAAGCAGAAAAAGAAAAAGAAAAAGAAAATGAAATGATTTCTCATTTGCAACTGGTAAATCTAAATTGTGCTTAAACAGACATTACAAAAATCTACCTCCCTTAAATACTAGCCTGGTCATTTTTTTTTGAATTACACATCTTTAAGTAAGTTTATAAATTTGTGTTCATGTGTGCGTGCCAGGTGGGTAGAGGGAATGAGTGTGGAGATGTGTGTGGAGATCAGAGGACAATTCAGGCTGTCTTTCTACCTCTTTCCACCATGGGGTCTGGGGATCCAACTCAGGTCATTAGGCCCCTTACCTGCTGAGCCATCCTGCTGGTCCAATTTTATGGTTTTTGATTTTTATTGCTTTTTGATTCATACTTACAGGTTGTTAGAGTGTAGAATTTCTACTTAGTAACCAAAAGAACATGACTAAAATATAGAGGTAAGATTGCTCACTATGTAGGTTTGAGGATATGAATTCAAATCCCCAGAGAACCCAACTAAAAAGTCAGGTATGAACACCTGTGCCAGGAACATCAGTACTGCTTGGGGACAGGGTTGGGATGGAGCACAGAGGCACTCTGGGCTGCCAGCCTCAGGTTCAATGAGGCTGAGACTCTGACTCAAGGGAACATGGCAGGAGATGACAGAGAAGAACACCCAATTTCCTTCTCTGACCTCATGTGTGTTCAACATAAGCACATCCCACACATCTACAAAAACACAAATCAAGTTGTTTTAAAAGATGAATTAATGTTACGTGCGAAATCAGAACTCCCAGATGTAAATATGAAGTGGTGCAAGTGAAGGGAAAGAGATGATTTCATAATCCCCTACAAAGTAGGGAGAAAATTCTAAATTGTTTTAACATAAAAATTGAACTATTGCTTTGTTTCTTTTTTCTGGTATGGAGCTTTATTTTCACAAAAATGCACATCTTCTTGTGCAGAAGTATTCACAAAACCCACCTGCTGCTTTGTCTAACTTTGTTCTGCTTTGGACTGTAAAACAGGGTCTCACTCTGTAGAGCCTTGAACTCAGCATCCTCCCTCAGTGTGTGGGAACCACAAATGTTTGCAGCCCTGCTCAACAAGATATTAAGTTTTAATCATATATTTTGGCTGACAAAAACATTATCAACTGAAATGTCAAAAGACATTTTCAGTGTGTGTGTGTGTGTGTGTGTGTGTGTGTGTGTGTGTTGTCCTATTTTGCTTTTATGTTATGATTAAATACCTTGACGTTGAGGAGGAAAAGGTTTATTTGGTTTACAGGTTATACAGTCCATCTTCAAAGGAAGCCAGGGTAGGAGCTCAGTGCTGGAAACATGGAGGTAGAAACTGAAGCAGAGACGCTATGGGAGAATGCTGCTTACTGGCTTGCTCTCTGGTCTGCTCAGTGTGGTGATTGTATATGTTTGGCCCACAGGAAGTAGCACTATTAGGAGGTGTGGCCTTGTTGAAGTAGGTGTGGCCTTGTTGGAGAAAATGTGTCTCTTCTTGGGTGGGCATTGAGGGTTCCTAGTGCTCAAGTATTGAAGAGTCCAGTAGGGAAGAGCCTCTTCCTGGCTTCCTGCAGAAGCTAATCTATTCCTGACTGGCTCTTCCAGCACCCTGTCTGCCTGGATGCTGCCATACTTCTGCCATGATGATAATGGATTCAACCTCTGAAACTGATAAACGAGCCCCAAATGTTGTGTGAGTTGCTTCGGTCATGGTGTCTCTTCACAGCAATGAGAACCCTAACTGAAAGTTAGGTAGATACCTTTCTTTTACAGGCCAGGCCAACCTGCCGAGGGATGATACTTCCTACAGTGGGCTAGGCCCTCCTACATTAAATAGCAACAAGAAAATACCCAGAAGGCACACCCACTGGCCAATCTGATGGAGGAAGTACCTCAATTAAGAGCACCTCTTCCAACAGGTTGTGGTGGAACATGCCTTTAATCCCAGCACTCTGGAGGCAGTGGCAAGTGAAACTCTGAGTTCAAGGCCAGTCTGCTTTACAGACTGACCTCCAAAACTACACAGAGAAGCCCTGTATGGAAAAAGAAATCGAAGAGTTCCTTTTCCAATGCATGTCAAGATTTGTGTCAAGTTGACAAAAACTGGTTAGCAGTGTGTGTCAATGGGTGTGTCCATGTCATGGCATGTGTGTGGAAGTCTGGAAAACTAGTGAGGATCAGTTCTCTCCCTGGGGTCCTGTGGGCAGGGGTTCCAAGAGCATCAGTGCTTTCTTTGAATAGGCAACTTTACCCGCTGAGCAACCTGGCCAGCCCTGTGGAGACATTTAGCTGAAGTGAAACCGAGAAAAGTAGTGTGAGGGAAGCAATATGGGAAATAAATGTGAGCGAGGACGTTTGGAAGAAACACGCATTAGGATGCCTGCTAGATGGTGCAGGGAAAAGCATATGGATCAGGCTTATGCTGGAACTCCTTAATTAAGTACAAGCACTGCCATGCCTGTAATTTGACTAAACACACATGATCAATAGGGAAGCTCCCAAGAGGTCGGAGCACCCATTGAGTGGGAGGGAATTTTGTTGTTGCTGTTTTGTTTTTTTTTCCCGACACAATGTTTCTCTGTTTCTGGCTGTCCTGGAACTCACTCTGTAGACCAGGCTGGCCTCCAGTTCAGAGATCTACCTGCCTCTGCTCCTAAGGGCAGGGATTATAGGTGTGCCGGCACTGCCTGGCAGGAAGGCACTTTTAATCAGTGTAGTAATTGGAGATGCTTGTTACAGGTGCTCAGTTAGAGATGGGGCTGTGTATAGAGATGGCATCATGGCCTTGCATAGTGAGGAGCCGATGCTCATCTCCTAGTCACTCCTTCAACAACAACAACAACAACAACAACAACACCCTTAGTTTCTAGTCCAGAATCTAATTTTGCTTTATATATAAGCTCAAAATATTGTTTGTATGTGTTTATACATATTACAGTTTTTTTCCTGAGAAATGAAAGTAGTATGTAAATTGAAAGATACTTTTTATCTGATAGAGTTGCTCACCACCGAGTCTTATTTATTTAGCAGTTACAATCATTCATAATCCACTTAGCAGCTGAACATTGTCGATGTTGATTTGAGATTATTTCAAAAGTCATGGCACTTTTCTACTTAGCATGTACAAGGCTGCGTGCTTGGTTCCTCAATATGCAAAATAAATACAAATGAATATATTGATCTGGGTATAGTGGTTTGTGCCTGTAATTCCAGTGCTTAGGAGGCTGAGGCAGAAGGATTGCTCAGAGTTTCAAGCCAGATTGGGCTGCATAAGGAGACCTTGTCTCCAAGCAAGCAAGGAAACAAACAATAAATAAACAACACAAAATTTCAGACCCTAGGCTAACATCCAGAAATTACTCATGAGCTTACTAGAAGAGGCCCATCTCAGACTCACAAATCAGAATCCACGTTTAATTCATTAAGTAAGTAATTACTTTGAACCACATTTTGCTTATTAATTAATTTATAGTTTCTCATTTTTCTGAGAAAGGGTCTCTTATAGCCTAGGTTGGTCATAAACTCAATATGTAGCCGAGGATAACCTTGGAATGCCGATTTTCTTACCTCCACTTCCAAGCTGTAGGAACACAGATGTGTTCTACCACCCTGCTTTATGGGGTGCTAAGGATGGAACCCAGGGCTTCACACATGCTAAATTCTCTACCAGCTGGTCTGGATCCTCTGCTCCCAGAAGCTAAACTATAACAAGATCCACCAGTGACTTACAGGCACATAGAAATTTAAGAGGTAAACAATAATTAGATGAGAATTATTATACCTCTCACATCAAGCGGTATTCATTAGAGGTAGTGCAAACATCTGGCTCCCTTGCTGTAGACTGTGGCTGGCACATAATTTTGCAGATTGGCAGATACTCTGTGTTATTTCAATTCCCTCTCTGTTATTTCTCCTTTATTATTAGTGTGTTATGTGCATTTTTGAAATGATGAGCTAATTTCAGGATAACAGAGGAGATAGACACACTGCTCTGTAGAGCTGAGTAGCAGAATTAAGGGGAAATAGACTAAGAAGAGAACACATTACTTATGCACAGATTTCTGGAAAAAAAGACAGTGTTATGCACAGACAGGCGTAGGCCAAGCCTGTGCCAAACACAACTGATGATTGGATGCAGCTTTGGCTGAAGAAAAATTTGGATTCTGGGATTTTGCAAATAGCTCCCAAAACCATTCCCACTACATTAACCTAACGCACAAAACTCTTGCAGCAAAGACGCCCGAGCCAGGAGTCTAGAAACTGCTGTCTGATGTCACTAACAGAATACGAAGGCTGAAGGCTTCCAAGACAGTCAGAGAGACACCATTTCTAGGCATGTTGGTGAGGTATTTCTGGGAGAGATTTGCATAGGAATCCAATGACTGACTAAAAGTAATGCACCAGTCTGCTGGGTGTCATCCAACCCACTGAAACAGAGAACAACATGGCACTGTTGTAACGAGTTGGACTCTCCATCTTCTACTCTTGGGTCCTTGTGTGTCTTGTTCTTAGTGTTGGACTTGCATTGGGATTTCCCCATTGCCTGGAGCTGCTCAGTCAGCCTTCCAGCCTTTGGCTTGGGAATAGCACAGTATGGAATTCCTAAGCCTCTCTAGCTGTATAAGCCACTTCCTTCTACTAAGTCTATATTATGATGATGAGTGTGTGAATGTGTGTGTGTGTGTGTGTGTGTGTGTGTGTGTCTACAACTCACAGGAGTTGATTCTTTCCTTCCACCATTCGGGATCCTGGGATTGGACTCAGGTTGTTGGACTCAGAAGCAAGTACCCTTGAGTCATCTAATGGGCTCCTAAATTTATATTTTATATAATCTCTACATAGTCTACTGATCCTGCTGCTTCTATGGGTAAAGTCTATAGTTCAGTGTCGCCGGGCGGTGGTGGCGCACGCCTTTAATCCCAGCACTTGGGAGGCAGAGGCAGGTGGATTTCTGAGTTCGAGGCCAGCCTGGTCTACAGAGTGAGTTCCAGGACAGCCAAGGCTACGCAGAGAAACCCTGTCTCGAAAAACCAAAAAAAAAAAAAAAGATATAGTTCAGTGTCAAAATATTAGTTAGTGCACACACACACACACACACACACACACACACACACACACTTTTTCTCTTCCATTTTGAACTTTCCAGAAAGTCCTGATTCTCTGGAGTACCATGAGCTCATCTGAGCAGAGGAGTGACCGAGAGGTGCCGTTGTTCATTTAGGTTGTGGAGGAAAGCTGCCCGAACTACCTTACAAGTTCAGGGTGAGCATCTGAAAACACAGGAGTGAAAATTGGTGCCATTCACAGTTGCGTGTGCCCACAGATGAAAATGTTCTCTGCCCACCTTGGTTGTTAGCAAATGTTTGCCAAGGAAACCCTTCCTGTGATTCTCTGGAGGTCCAAAAAGATGAGAAGGCACACAGGCAGGGGTCCAGGTTAACCCTGGTAAAGGAATCTTTATGACAAGCTGAACCATTTCTAGTCTCTGCTTTAGTTGTAAACATTTGCTGATAGTACAAAAAAGACTTACTAAATTTGGAGAGTGTGAAAACAAGCGATGCTTGCAGAAACACTTTGCTTAGGAGCTGTAGAGCGCTAATGTGTAACCATCTTGGGGTGGATGACGTGGAGACCGGAAGGTGTAATATCAGATTCTAACCAGCGTGATGTTAGCCTTCAGTGAAAACATCTCAACTTGTTCTATGTTTACCTAGATGAAGGTTGAAGCATAGTTTTATGGGAAAGGAAATTTGTCTTTAGGCCTTGTCTTAGTTAGGGTTTCTATTGCTGTAAAGAGACACTATGGCCAGAGGAACTCTTATAAAGGAAAACATTTCATTGGGACTTCCTTACAGTTTAGAGCTTAGTCCTTTATCTTCACAGCAGGAAGTAGGCAGCAGACTGGCGGATGTGGTGCTGGAGAAGGAGCTGAGAATTCTTCATCTGGATCAGCTGGCAGCAGGAAGGGAGTCTGGAGACTTTGATTTTTTTTTTTCCTGGCTGCTTCGTTTCCAGTTCTAAGCATGTGATTCTGGTTCATTCTATACATTCTTGTGGGTGGAGTGACTCCTGTGAACAGGTGGCCCAGGATAAATATCTTGCTCTACATCCTGTGTCTCCAGGTAAGCATGCATGTACTGTCTAATTAATTAACATTGTGTTTTCGTTACAGGCTATCCTATAGCACAGGCTAACTTCAAACTTGCTGTGTAGCCAAAGATACCCCTGAACTTTGGGTTCTCCTGCTTCTGTTTCCTGGACACTTGGTTCTAGGTTTGCACAACTGTGTCTGGTTTATACAGTGTTGGGATTTCATGTGTACTAGGCGAGTATTCTATCACTGAAACACACTGCTAGCCCTTAATTACTATTAATAAGGAAATGTTTGTGAGTGAATGAAGAGTGAAAGTAGGTGTACAGATTTGAATGAGAATGCCCTGCCCACCCCCATTAGTGGAAATTTTTGGGAAGGATTAAGAGGTGTGACTTGCTGGAGTGGATGTGGCCTTGTTTAGAGTAGGTATGTCACTGGGAGTAGTTTTAAGGTTTCAAAAACCATGTCAGGTTCACTTTGTCTTTTTCTGTCTGCCACTTGAGGGCCAGATATAAGTTCTCAGCTACTTCTTCAGGGTCATGCTTGCCTGCTTTCCTGTTGCCAGGCTCCCCACCATGATGAGCATGGACCAATCCTCAAAAACTGTCAGCAATCCCTTACTTAAATGCTTCCTTCTACAAGTTGCCTTGGTTATTGTGATGGTTTGTATATGCTCAGGCCAGGGAGTGGCACTATTCGAAGGCATGGCCTTCTTGGAGTAGGTGTGTCGCTGTGGGTGTGAGCTTTAAGACCCTCATGCTAGCTGCCTGGTAGCCAGTATTCTGCTAGCAGCCTTCAGATGAAGATGTAGAACTCTCAGCTCTGCCTGGACCATGCCTGCCTGGATGCTGCCACGTTCCCGTCTTGATGATAATGGACTGAATCTCTGAACCTCTGAACCTGTAAGCCAGCCCCAATTAAGTGTTATCCTTAAAAGAGTTGCCTTGGTCATAGTGTCTGTTGGTATCACCCTAAAAACCCTAATGAATACAGTTATAGTATTTCTTCATAACAATAGAACAGTAAGACAAGAGAGCAGGAAGGAAAGAAGGAAGGAAGGAAGGAAGGAAGGAAGGAAGGAAGGAAGGAAGGGTAATGGATGGTTGTTGTTTGGTGGAGTGAATGAATTGGGAATTAGCAAGATTATGCCAGAGTACGGGGGACAAACAATGGATTCCTTGCGTCTGAAGGAAAAGATGCCAGGGGCTCAGAATCAGGGTATGGCAGGTAAATGGCCATATCAGAGAGGTCTCAAGGTGTCAAAATAAAATTGGGAATCCCAGCATCATGGTCTTGGCTACATAGTGTGTTGCAGGCCAGCTTGGGGCTACAAGAGATCCTGTCTCATTAGAACAAAGCAAACAAAAAGCTCCCCAGAACTTCTAGCAGGAGAATGTGACACATCTTTCTCACAGGTTGGTTTCATCCGCATTTCACTGATGAGCAAAAAGTCACTGCTTTTCATATTTATTGGTCATTTATCATTTATTCAGAATGGTGAGTTCACGATCATTTCCTGGTCTTTCTTTTCTCTTTCTCATTCCTTTGCTTGCCTTGAGACAAGATCCTATTATGAACCTCTAGCTGACATGGAACTCACTATATAGGACACGGTAGTCTTGAACATGTTACAACACTCCAACCCACCCCATCCCACCCCACCCTTCTTTTGTGCTGAATCACAGATGTGCATCATGATGCCCAACTTATTAATGTATGGATTGATTGAAGAGATGGAGAGAGAGAGAGAGAGAGAGAGAGAGAGAGAGAGAGAGAGAGAGAGGTTGTGCCACGCTGCAGTATTGAGACACTTGCACACATGGAGGTCCCAGGGTTGCAATCAGCTCATCAGGTTTGGTAGTAGATGCTTCCACCTGTTGAGCCAACTCCTTGCTTGATTTATTGTTATTTGGAGACAGGATCTCATGTAGCCCAGGCTGGTTTAACTCACTACATGGCTGAGGCTGACCTTGAACTCCTGATACTCCTGCCTCTGGCTCCCAAGTGCTAGGATCACTGTAGGCCTGACTTTGGGGAGTAGTTTTGTAGTATTGGGGAGTCTTGAGATGTTTGTGTGTGTGTTGATCTTTCTTTTAACAATTTATCGGAGGAGTTAAGAGATCTTGACACAGGTGATAAATCTAGAGTTTGCCCCAGTGTCATATATAAACTGCGAAAAAAATTCTAAAAATATTCTCAAAACCTTAAGTAGGTAGCTATACTCTTCAATCATTAAAACTGTACTTAAACAAAGTTTAATGATAGTTAGAAAACTTAATTTATAAATAGTGAGATAAAAATGATTCAAAACTGTATAGCATTGTGCTAAGCTTACGATACTTACTCACAGAAAAGAAACTTAGAGGAAATGTTGCCAAATGCTAATAATGAGTTATAAGGGGGGGAATTATAGATTTTTGATTTTAATAAGTTTTTCTTGGAGAATTACTGCTTTCCCTGGGTTCTCCCATGAAAGTCTCTAAGGTCACTTGCCACAGAGGAGAAAGGCACATTCCTGGGAAAACTGTGCATTTGAGTCCTGATGCAGGCTTGGCAGAGCTAATATCTCTATTTTCTTTCTTTTCTTTTCTTTTTAAAAAGAGTTATTTATTTTATGTATGTGAGTACACTGTTGCTCTCTTCAGATATCCCAGAAGAGGGCATTAGATCTCATTACAGATGGTCGTGAGGATCATGTGGATGCTGGGAATTGAACTCAAGACCTCTGGAAGAGCAGTCAGTGCTCTCAACCACTAAGCCACCTCTCCAGCCCCCCACCTCTATTTTCTTAAGCAGAATGAGATCAGAGATTGCTTGAAGGAGAATGAATAAAATGTGCATCAAAAGGAAATAAACTGTTTGCACCTGAGGCAGGCCTGGGGCCTGCCTGGCAGAGCTCCCCTGACTTGTTCACTGTGTGCACACTGATGTTCTTGTGTGGATAGTGAAACCCTCCTGAGGAAAAGCTTGAAGCTGCCTTGGGTTACAGATGGGCCAGGCCTGAGGTGTAGGAGGGCTTCCATTCAGAAGAGGAAGTCACATGTCTATCAGGTCCTCTTTCTCCAGTGACCTCTCAGGCCACCCTCCAGTGGGAAAGGGCTCCTTTAGACTGTGCCGTGAGGCCTGAAATCTGCATCAAACCAGTCTGGTGTCGTCTGCTCTCCTGCCCTCACCCTCTTTCCCCTGGTTATTTGACATGGATGGGATGACATGTTTGCTGTTGGCGTCTGTTGGAAAGATAAGGGTTTGTGTGTTTGTTTGTTTTGTTGCTGTTGTTGTTGCTCTTGTTTTACTCTAAGAAACTTAGTTGAATTTTCCAATTCAGTGTGGCCAGGCCTTGATTAAGAAATGATATTTGGAAATTGACTCCAAAAGTTAAAAAATTAAAAAATCAGACCTACCCCTGACCTTTCCTCTTTGAATTTGTAGAAACGTTGCCAAAGCAAAATTTACCATAACTGTGGTGTAGAAATACTTCCTCCTCCTCCCCCTCCTCTTCTTCTTCCTCTTCGTCTTCCACGTCTTCTTCTTCTTCCTCCTCTTCCTTCTCCTCTTCTTTTATTTCTTTGAGATGTCTCTTTCTATGTAGCCATTGCTGTCCTGAAACTCACTGTGTTGACCAGGCTGGTCTTGAACTCGAGACACACTCTTGCCTCTGCCTCCTTTGAGTTCTGAGATCAAAGGGGTCACTATTTCTGGATCTGTTATGAACTTGTTAACACAATCTGAACTGACTGAGTTTCTGCACATCACAACTCCTCTGTTTATAGTTCAGAGGCAAGGCCAATTCCAAACTGAATGAAAGCTCTGGGGCAGGCAATTGACAAAGGTGTCCCTTCTGTGAGCTCTGTTCTGATTTGAATTTGAATGGTCCCCACAAAGTCATAAGGAGTGGCACTGTTTAAAGGATTAGAACTTGTGGCCTTGTTGGAGTAAGTGTAGCCTTATTAGAGTAAGCCTGTCACTGGAGTGGTGGGCATTGAGGTTTCAGAAGCTCAAGACAGGCCCAGTGACTCTCTCTCTCTGCCTGCTGCCTGTGGATCTGGATGTAGAACTCTTGACTCCTTCTGCAGCACTAGGTCTGCCTGTGCACACCATACTTCCCATCATGATGATAATGGACTAAACCTCTGAACTGTAAACCAGCCCCAATTCAATGTTTTCTTTGTAAGAGTTGCATGGCCATGGTGTCTGTTCACAGCAATAAAATCCTAACTAAGATAGAAGTTGGTACCAGAAGTGATGCATTGCTGTAATAGACCTCACTGGGCTTTTGTTTAGAGAAATGTGGACTTTGGGTTAGGAAAGCAGTTGAATGCTTTAAGTGGGGTTTAGCTGCCCATGCTAGTAGGAACATGGAAGATAGTGGTGCCTAGGGTGATTTGAACCATGGGGGTTGGGATCAAGAGGTTTTAGAGGAGAAAAATATTAGTATGTGGCCTAAGCTTTCTGCCTTTGTCCAAAAAAAAAATCTACCTGAAGCTAAATTGAAGAGTTATGGATTAACAGCTTCGGCAGAGCAGTTTTCCAGACTGCCTAATTTTAACTGTGCTGTGTGGTTGTTAGTGGCCACACTATGTGTACCTGTAATAAAAAGAAAGGCTGAGCAAGGGAGAATATAAAATGTACAGTTTGAGGAGTAAAGGGACATCAGGATGTGTGAACAGATTAAAGTCTGATCCCAAGTGGAGTAAGACCCACCCAGCTAAACTTTCTACTTGTGAAAACGAATTAAAGAAAAGTTTAGCACTGGGCGTGGTGGTGCACACCTTTAATCCCAGTACTCAGGAGGTAGATGCAGGTGAATTTTCGAGTTCAAGACCAGCCTGGTTGAATTTGAGTCTCAGGACAACCAAGTTTAGGTAGTGAAGGGGTGGGCTTTGAGGTTCCAGAAGCTCAACCCAGACCCAGTGGCTCTCTCTCTCTTCCTGGTGCCTTTGAATCTGGATGTAGAACTCTCAGTTCCTTCTCCAGCACCGGCTCTGCCTGCACGCTGCCATGTTTCCCACATGACGATCGTGGGCTAAACCTCTGATCAATAAGGCAGCCCCAGTTTAATGTTTTTCTTTATAGAAGCTCCTATGGTTATGGTGTCTCTTCACGTCAATAAAACTCTGCTAAGACAGGGCTCATTTCCTGAGATAGACCCTATACTTCCCGTTCTCCATCTGTATCTATTTTGTGCAGTGTTATCCCCAACACACTGTAAGTAAATCATCCACCCAAACTTATATTAACAAAAAATTTTAGCTTTTTCTCCATGCTATGAGTTGAGGTAACATGCTCAACTTGTAAATAAGTCCTTTTGTACATTTTTGAAAAAGTATTTTTTCATTAAAATTGTTCCTCCAAGAGACTATAAAGCTTTGTTGCTGTTGTTTTGCAAAAATAAAGATGCAAACATTATAAAGCAAACCTATATTACCTTTATATTCAGAAGAGAAGGTGAAATATTTAACATATTTAGCAAAAATGTCATGTGATTAAACTGCGTGTTTGAGATGAGTTTATATACTAGCTATTTTTTCTCATTGTTATCACTAGCTGAGGAGCAGCTGAGAAGAGGAGGAGTTCATTTGGGCCACAGTGTGAGGTATACATTGCATCCTGGCAGGAAAGGCTCTTGGCAAAGCCTGGCGCAGCCAATCACAGCAGCCCTGAAATCCGGAAGCTGAGAGGTGATTGATTTCCATTTCCTCTTCCACAGCCCATGGAATATTGCCACCCATATTCATGGCAGGGCGACCTGCCTCAGTAAGACCTTCCTAGAAATGGCCTCTCGGACACCCAAAAGATGTTTTTTCATGGTGAGTCTAAACCTAATGCGACTGAAAATGAAGATTAAACACCACACTGCATAAGACAGGGTTTCTTAGTCTGCCTTGCCCCGACCCCAGTGTCTCCCTCTGTAGGCCAGGCTGGCTCAAACCGGAGGAAATCCTCTTCTTGGCTATTTGTTTTTCTTGACACCCCTGCAACAAAATAGCCATCACAAAATCTCTGAGGAAAGTAACAATGATCTACACAATTCCAGTATGCCTAAGATGTATTTTCTCTACAGTTTTCCTTCCCCATGGGGTGACCCGTGGTAATCTTTTCACTTTTCTACCTCATGGGGGCAGGATTCCGGTCATTGTACAATACTTGTCTTATTTATAGTTACAGTTAACAGAAAGACCTATTGTTGTGTGTTAATGCCAAATGTTTCAATGATGACTTTTAAGAAATCAGGATGTAATTTGTACAGCCTGGTGCTTCTCAACCAAATGTCTCACACCGTCCAAAGACAAGCTTGTAAGAGCACAGCTACTCCTAGGCACAGGCTTATCGAATCATCTGAAACTAATAAACCGGAGGAAGGGAGGAAGGAGGCCTTTGCAGCTTTTCAGTTGCTTCCTCGTTATAGTCTTGCCAAACCCCTCTTAGGCAAGACCCTGTTTGCTCAGAAGACTGTGCACATAATTGCAAAAATCTGTCCGAATCATAGGATTCAAAAGGCATCAATTATTTCTGTCAACAGGGAAAGAGTGACGGCTGTCCGACTCCTCGATCATTAGGAAAGATGTGCTCAAAAGAGAAGAATGCAGTACGGGAGGGCCGGGTGGTTCCAGGTTACAGGAAAACTGAGCCCCACACTGTAATTTCACCTCCTCCTCTGTCTGGACTGAAATATTATATTTTTCATTTCATGCAGTGCCATGGGCATGGTAAGACATTATGTAACTGGATCTGTCTCACTGTATAATACTCAATAAACAATTTCAAAAGACCAACGGCATTAGCAGTTTGATGTACAGGGAACCGTTGCATCTTTGGGCTTTGGCTGGAAGCAGTGTTGTGCAACCAGTTTTGGAACTGACTTGTGTTCGGAATTATATTCCAAACGGATTGCTATTCAAACCACATGGCCACTGGTTTTCTCTTGATGACGACTCCCTTAAGTGAACTAAAATGGCAAAATTACTGTCTGGACAGTTCCATCGGTGTAATGGGAATTTCCCGTTCTCCTCCCATTTTATTTTAATTTTTCCCTCTAACATTTCTGAATTGGAACCAGTACTGATGGCAAGTGTGAGAAGTGTGAGGGCGGTGTGTGACTGTGACAGGAGGATCATCTAGTTTGAACTCTACCTGGTCTTCATAGCCAACCAGGTATACAGCAGAGACCTAACTTCACATATTCCACCAAAACATACACACACACACACACACACACACAGAGAGAGAGAGAGAGAGAGAGAGAGAGAGAGAGAGAGAGAGAGAGAGAAGAGTTGTGGGGTGTGGGGACAAGTACAGGCACTTTTGGGGACTGAAGAGGAGATTCCAGGCTTCGGCGGGCTGAGCTGGGCCGGTCAGGCTGATTCTTCACTTTCTGGCCTCATTTCCTTCTAAACAGGCAATAACACCTACCCAAGACCTACCCGAGGGATCTGCAAGAAGGCCACAGTTGACCTCCACAAAGCCCCTAGTTAAGCATGTCACTCCAGGTCAGGAACATTTCACCAGTTGGCTCGCTGTTGGCTTCTAACTTGCGAGTCAGTCTTGGACCAGGACTGGACTCAGAGATGAGGGAAGTGAACTTGGTAAGAACAACGCTAGCGTTCGCCCCTGCGCCCCGCGGATAACTGCGGCTGAGTTGGGAAACTTGGAGAGAAGAAAGTGTTAGAACCCAGGCATGGAGGAAGGCCGGCGGCAGAGGCTGTCACCCAGGCTGGCCGGCGACGCCCCGCCCCACCCTGCAGTCCGGCTGAGTTCCGGGCAGCGAGTCCCTGCGCCCGCCCTCCTTCCGCGGCCCCAGCTGCGCCAGCTGCGCGGGGACCCCCGACGTCGCCGCCGCCAAAGCTTGTGTACCCGCGCCCCAGGGCCGCAGGTAGGAGCTGCCGGGGCCAGGCTTGCGGGGCTTCTGAGCCCGCAGGGCGTCCGCGGCCCTCGTGCTTCGTCCCGCCTCTCTTGCCCCTCTTGGAGCGGATCTCAGCAGCCCTGTCCCTGAAGTTCCCCCGGGAACCCTGGAGTCTCTCCCATAGTCTTAATTCCTGCAGTGTCTGCGCTGGCAAAAGCCGCGCTCACTGACCGCAGGCGAAGACCGCTGCCTCCCTGAGCGCAGAGCCGGGTCAGCTGCTGGTGCCCTAGCCCCATTCCATTCTTAAGTCCCTGCAGATCCCGGGCGTCCTCTGTAGGATGCAACCCACCCCACCTCCTCGGGTCCCAGGCGCAGTGGATCTGTACGCTCCCGCTACATCGTCCCGCGCTTCCTGAGCTCCTTAGCACTGTGGGCTGACCGGGATGGCGACAGCACCAACATCCCGGACCAACCAGGAAGTGCTGCATTCCAGGGGCTTAGAGTCCAGCTGAAGCGCTGTCCCGGGCGCCGAGCCACACAGCTGCTGCCTCGGGGCCAAAGATGTGCTGTGCTGAAGGGGAGGAGGGACAGGGGTAGCAATTAAAAGCCGGGCCTGTGTTAGGCAGTTATTTTAGCTCCGACCCAAGATGTTTGGAACTGACTTCTCCGGTCAGGGAGTGAGGTCCTCTAAGCCACGGGACGGTTTGTTTGAAACAGTCTTCTGTAGCCCAGGCCGCACTCAAAGGCTATGTATCCAAGGATGAGATTCCTGGTCCTCTTGCTTCCATCTCTTAAGTACAGGTCAGGACTTCTTAGAATTTCGCTAGCCCTTTCCCCCATATCCCGGGGCTACCCGACACGCCTAGATTTGCCTTTCTCACCCCACCCCCACCCCGGCCTCCCAATCACAGATCACGGGCGACCAGCCACCTTCTTTCATGAAGCTCCAAACAGGATCTTAAGCACCACAGGAGCTTCTGCATTTGGTCATTTCTAGGTCTTTCCGCAGAACGAAGAGAGCTCTTAATCAGCCAGGCCCACCAACTTCAGTTTAGTCAACTCCTTATGACCTTCCCAGGACCTCTGGAGACTAGCTAGCTACCTAGGGATTTCAGAGAGGTTTGTCAGAGGTGCTGTCAAGGAAGCCTGATGAGTGCAGAGAGTCTAGTTTGAACTAGCCTGTTCTGCCTATTTATGCAAGAATCTCTTTCCATAGTACATGCTTTGTGACCCACGAGTGAATTTGTACTCAACTGTTTTGCTTGAATTTGTAAGCAGCCTTTAAATGCTGTGTGGGGACCTTGTAAATGGTTATGTAAGCGGGCATCTGAATTTTTATGAGCCAGTACAATTAGCTTTCCAAATAAATAGTGCAAGTAGAGAAGGTTTTGAGGAGACGGCGTCTTTGCTGTGCTGTTTCAGGCATCCGAGTATTTCCACACGCTGGTGTTAAGTTCTCTACACGTTGTTTAGGTTGGTTGATTTACGGATAACTATATGAGTACTATCTAGTTAATGGACATCCTGCTCATTGGACATTTACTTAGTATGTATTTGTGTATGATCTTAGTATGTAGCATGAATGGTCTTATATTACAGTGGCAAAATTCATCAATCTCTAATTCCAACATGCTTTAAAGATTTATCTTATTTTTAATGATGTGAATGTGTTGGCCTGGGTGTGGCTATGTGCATGTGGTGCCTAAGAAGACCAGAAGAGGTCATTGATCAAACTGGGCACTATGAACAGGACTTAGATCCTAAGGAAGGGCAGGAGGTGCTCCTAATGGCTGGGCCATTGCTTCAGTCCCAGTTCTAAGCGTTCTTTTTTTTTTTTTAATTTAAATTTTAAGTTTTATTTTTATTTTCTCAAAGTAAACACATGACTTTGCCATCTTAACAGTTTAAAATATGTGCTTGATGGCACAGCTCTGTCAGTGTGCTACCATCTCCCCCAGTCCATTTCCAAAGGGCTTCTCAGCTCCCTCACAGGGTTTAATGACACTTTAGTAATAAAGATTGAATTGCAAGCCTCGGTTTTTCTCACTGAGTACGATTGGATTCTTTTCTCATAGTTTTAGAGAAATTGTATCTAGTCTCTTGTATGACCCTGGAACTCACTCTGTTGGTGGAGATGCCTATGAATTACCCATCTTTCTGCCTTCCCTTCTACCCCCCCAAATGCTGGAATTGTAGGGCTGCACTATCATTCCTAGCTCACACTAGTTTGTTTTTTTTCTTTTCATATAGCTCAGGCTAGCCTCTCTTAAACTTGCTAGGTTGCAGAAGGTGACTTGTGCTTCTGAACCTCCTGCCTCCCCCCTGAGTGTTGGGATCACATGCACACACTGCTGGTTTTGTGTTGTACATGTTAGGGGCACACTCTACCAACTGAGCTACAAAGTCAGCAAGAAATGTGCGTTTAGTGAGCAGGATAAAAGGTGTAGCCTGCTAGAGGGCACCTGGAAAATTTCACCTTCATGGCTTGAGGAAGCCTATTGGCTCCAGTTGGTAAGCTGATTGGGGTTTGTAATGGAAACGCTTTGTGAGTTTAGCTGTCTAGAGGTACAAACAGGGAAGTGGGTTATTCTTAATGTTACCTCCTCTGGATATAGTACCAATCAACACCACGAGTGAGCCCAGCTTAAGACATGTTTTTAGTACGCAAAGACTGTTCTGATCAAGCAAGTTGCAGGGTTTAGCAATTTCCTCTCCTCCCCAGCCATATGCTAAAGATCAGTGGATTGAACACATGAGATACGGGTCTTTAAACCTGGAGTTAGATTGAGTCATTGTGTACAGGAGGAAAGCTGGCATATGAGTGACTGGGTTTTATGCTTACAGTCCTTTAAGTCCCACAAGCACAAATAAAATGTATTTGCTAGGGTGTGGTTAAAAGATGTTTCAGGGTTCAGATGAGAAGCATAACCTCAGCTTCCTGTAAGCTTGGGACTTTTCTGATTAGAACGGCAACCATACAGATTGCATCATATGGTTCAGTGGGAATGTGTTCTAATGCTATGTTTTCCCTGAACTCACAGTGCAGTATCAAATCTGGATCCCAGATGTTTTAGCGGTGGGTTGTTCAACAACAACATATGTTACATAATTGTTCCATAGAACCACAGTCTTCTTTTCTATTGTGAAATTTTATCAGGTTTTAGATTTATTGAATGAGCATTATAATGACAAAATAAGATGATAAATTGTTTATTTAATCGACACTTACTTGGTATCCACTTGGTTTTGGATACCATCCAGAGCATTCTACAGATGTGAGAAACCTCCTTTCTGTACATGAGGCTGTGAGAGGTACCAGAGGTCACAGCGTGAGGCAGAACTGGGCCTCCAGCCCATGCAACCCAACCCTAGAGCTTTTGTATTGCTGCCTAAGAAATTAGTCTTGGAGTCTAACTCCCTACCCAGTCACCTTTCTACGGTTTTGTTCTTATTTTGTCCTTGTTCCTAGGCATAAGTAATGTGTCAAAATTGCAAGCATCATGAAGTTTACCCAATCAGTTCAACTCCTTCATTTTGTTGAAGAAGGAGGCAAAGTGGATTGTGGTCATGTTGCTAGTGGGAGGTTGTGTCTATGGCAGAGCCAGGATTTTCCAACTCTTGGCTGTGAGGAGTAATTATCTAATGTTATCTATCTATCTATCTATCTATCTATCTATCTATCTATCTATCTATCTATTAACTTATCTATCATCTTTCTTCTTTCTAACACACACACACACACATACACACCATTATTTTTGGAGACTAGGTCTCATGTAGGCTAGGCTGGCCTTGAACTTGCTATCTGTGTAGCAATATAGTCAAGCAACTCCCAAGTGCTAGGATTACAAACCTTTTTCACCATGTCATCACAGTTTTATACCATGTTGAGAACTGAACTCTGGGCTTCAAGCATGCTAGGAAGGCATTCTGCCAACTGAGATACACCCATACCGTTTACTCTTATATTTTAATAACTGCTACAACTACATTAGAGCCAAGTTGCTAAGTAATGGCCCAGGTTCCATCAGGAGGGCAAAGTGGATTCTTGCACTGACTCTAGGCCGTTGAGGTCTTGCCCTCCATCACCAAGTGTTGACACTGAACTTCTTGTTGAGGGGAACATCTTATTTTATGACCCAAGGCTCACCTCTGGATGGGGAGAACATCTTATTTTGTACTTAATCATTTTTGAGCACTTCGGATCTAGACTTGGAAACCTTTTGAAAGTCTCTGACGCACAGAGGAAAATCAGCCAAGAGCATCAGGGAACAAAAATAGTCTGCCTTCTTTCTTTAGGGGTGAGCGAGAGTTGGTTCTGGGGCAAAAACTTACAAACTGTATGTTAAAAACAGAGAATGGTTATATTCAAAGTGGTTCTTTTCAAAGTAGACTTTTACAGACAGCACCTTTGGGAGAGGGAGCCTGTGGAGCAGCCCAGGAAAAGGAGAAGCAGAGCTAAGGGGGCGCAGGTGGAGGCAGCGGACTAGAACCTTTGACAGGTCTCCGCAAAAAGTCTGGAGACTCCTAGGACGGGCCAACCTTGGGAAAATCAAAGGGGATGGCTTTTGTCACGTGATCTTAATGTCTCAAGTGTTGCTAATCACCCTAGTTTGCTTTCTAGTTCTGTGATAAACACCACGAGCAAAGCAACCTGGGTGGGAAAGGTCTCATTTCTACTCATACTTCTTCATAGTGAGTCCGTCACCAAGAGGAGTCAGAGTGGGAGCTGAAGACAAGAGAGGCCACAGATCAATGCTGTTCCTGGCTTGCTCTGCCAGCTTTCTTACAGCACCCAGGACTCCTGCCTCAGGGCAGTCCTGCCCACAGTGGGCTGGCCTTCTCACCTCTACCATTAATTAAGAAAATGCTCCACAGGCCCATCCGATGGGCCTTAATCTCTTTCCAGATGACTCTAGTTTGTGTCTAATATAACAACAAAAACCTAATCAGTATGCTAGTCACAAAAAGAAGAAAGGAAGGAAGGAAGAAAGAAACAAAGAAGAAAAGAAAGAAAGCGAGGGGGCATAAGCCACAGCGGAACTGTCTTCAGAAACCTCTGGTTTATGCCATCATTGTCCAGGTGGGATTGTGGATAGCACGGGGTACTGCAATCCCTGCATCTGCAGCCAATTTTCTTGCTGTCTATATTCTGGGAGAGGGCATGGTCTTGGTGGCCACAGATGGTACCCTGAGTATATACAACAGTTTTCCCCCTATGGGAGTTAAATGCTAAGGTCAGTTAGTGGATGAAGGGAACCAGCTTATCACTAAAACTCTATAGGCACTCCAGGAAAAGAAGAGTTCCACGGTTGGTGTTTTATTTACCTGCCCTTCACAGTGACTTTTAACTACTTTGTTCTAGTTCTGTTGTAATTGGTTTGGTTTTTTGTTAGGGTATCAGATAGCACAGGTCCACCTTGAACTCTCTATAGCTGAGGCTGACCTTGAATTTGTGATCTTCCTGATTCCACCTCCCAAGGGCTGGGATAGAGGAACCTGGTTCGTATACTCTGTGTGTGTGTTTAGTTTCATTATTATCTCCATTTTTATAATAAAAGTGTAAGCTAAGGTAATGTGATGGTTTGTATATGCTTAGCCCAGGGAGTGGCACTATTAGGAGGTGTGGCCTTGTTGGAGGAGGTGTGTCACTGTGGGCGTGGTCTTAACACCCTCACCCTAGCTGCCTAGAAGTCAGTATTCTGCTAGCAGTCTTCAGATGAAGATATAGAACTAACTCTCAGCTCCTCCTGCACCAGGCCGGTCTGGACGCTGCCATACTCCCGCCTTGATGATAATGGACTGAACCTCTGAACCTGTAAGCCAGCCCCAATTAAATGTTGTCTACGAGTTGCTTTGGTCATCATGTCTGTAGACAGCAGTAAAACCCTAACAGACAGGCAAGGTAAAGATACAGAATTTGGGAATAAAGTAAGAATTTTTTGATCCTAATATTATAGGTATATATATTTATAATTTTATACATATAAATATATAGGTTTTTTTTTTTTTACAGGAGAGAGGGATGTGTCAGAAATCCAGCCAGATACTATTATCCTGAGCAGGAAAAACTGCCTGTTAAAGGCATTGATGATGGTAAATATGCTATAATTTTATTTATTAGTGTGTGCATATGTATGTGTGCATATATGTGTGTATTTTCCTGTAAGTGCATGTGAAAGTCATGCAGCTTTGGGGAGTTGATAGGTAGGTCAAAGCACGGCTGCAGAGGCTTGGGGCTCTGAGTTCAGTCCACTGACCACCTTGCCAGCCCAAGATGGTAGATCATAATGTAGGTACATGTAGCCATGTCTTACCATACCCAAATCTGCTAGCATCCTGGCTGGGAAAGCTGGCATTCAGGGCATATCTGGGTAACTTGTCAGGCATCACTGGGTCCTTGGCATCCTCTTTAAAAGAAGCAATGGCTATAAGCCTCTAATAGCCATTGGGTATGGAGTTAGATCTTAGGGGCTCTCTTTCTAAAGTCAGTTCACATGTGCCTCAGTTTCCCCATATTTTAGTGAAGTTAAAACATCTCATAACCTTCTCAGGGAGTGTCAGAAACAATGTGCAGGCAGTGTTTAGAACCTGGAATGTAGAAATGACAGTGTAAATGCTAGTGTCTCCTGTGTTATACCTAGTCATCTGGCAGAAGAAAAGTCATGGAAAAAACCAAGAAGCACAGTGGAGCTCATGTTAGAGTGGACGGTGGCCCTATGATGTATGGACTCAGCTGACATTAGCTGTGTGCTGGGAAGTTCTTGGTAAGAGAACTTCTGTGGAACTCTCATGGTAGGAGTCAGGGAGAAGGCTCTGGCAGCAGAGTTGGCCACACTGAACCACATGGCTTTGATAATTGCACCTTTAGAGTATGTGTGTTAACCTTAGCCTGATAACTTGGGTTTTTTTATTTTTATTTTTTGTGAGAGAGACTGTCACCATGTTGCCCAGGCTGTCCTCAAATAGACAGTTCCCCTCTTACCTCTGTCTCTCAAACGCTGGAATTTCATGTGTGTACCACCAAACTCCACTTAATTTTTGCTTAATCCATAAAGATATCAGCATTTAATTGAAGGGTCATAATTCACTGCTGTTTTCCAGTGTGTGTACACAGACATGTATTTTTTTCAAGTGTTTCAAGATAAAAAATAAAACAGTAAGGTGCACTGTTGATTTAAGAGTGAGCTAACAGCTCATGGTATGTTGAAAAAGTTCTCTTCACACACTTTAGTGTCATCTTAAACAGGAGAAGAATCCTCTGGTGATAGAAACATTTTACTCCCTTTAAACACTTTAGAAGTATTTTCTTTGTGTGTGGTGTATGTGTATGTGTGTGCACTGGAGAAGGATGTTGGGTGTCCTATCACTCTCTGGCTTACTCTGAGATAAGGTCTCTCACTGAGCCTGAAGGCCGCCAGTTTGGTTATGCTGTCTGGCCGGTGAGCTTCTAAGATCTGCCTGGTTTGTCCTCCAGAATTGGCTTTCCTGGCATGAGTGCTTAAAGATTTATTTATTAACTTGTGTTGTAATGTGTGTGTATAAGTTTATTCCCAGGTGTGTGTGTGTGTGTGTGTGTGTTTGTACCTGTGAGGGGGCGTGGAGGCTAGACGAGGGAGCTGATGTCCTTCTCATCTACTGTCTCCCTGTTCCTTTGAAGCAAGGCCTCTCCCTGAAGCTGGAACCTGTAGGTTCTCAGCCAGGCTGGAAGCCAGTAAGCTCTGGGGAAACTCTAGCAGCTTACGCCCCACCCTCCATCCCTGCAGTTGGTATTACAGGAATGTACAGGGTGCCTGACTTATTGTATGGAATCTGAACTCCAGTTCTGATGGGGCAGTAAAATGTTCTTAACCACGGACCACTCATGCCCTCCATCCCTGCAGTTGGTATTACAGGAATGTACAGGGTGCCTGACTTATTGTATGGAATCTGAACTCCAGTTCTGATGGGGCAGTAAAATGTTCTTAACCACGGACCACTCTCTCCAGGCCTCATGCCTGGCTTCTTTAACATGGGTGCTAAGGATTTCAACTCAGGTCTTCATGCTTGAACTCTATGTAGCTGAGGCTGACCATGAACTTTTGGTCCCTGGGCCTCCACATCCTGGTTGATGCAGTGCTAGTGATAGTCCTCAGGTCTTTGTTCATGTTAGGCAAGTTCCGTACTGGCAATATCAGCTTTAGAGGCTTGTGGACAATACGCACAGATCATGGATGGATGTGTAGACTGTAAAGGACCTGGAGCTCTCTCACTGGACTGAAGAGGGAAATCATGCCTGGTACTGGAAACCTAGCCAACTCCCCAGTGCCGATGAAGTCATGGATAGTGGAGGAGAACCCACAAACCACAATTTCACCAAACCAGCATAGTCCCTAAGAACCTATCAACTTACCCACAGACAAGAGTAGTCTTTATACCTCATCAAGGCAATTTCTCTTTGCAACAGATGGAGGTCACCACAGAAAACCACAACCAATCAGAATGCAGAGTTGAGCCCAATCCCAATAGATATATCTATAAAACAATTCCCATACCTAAGACTCAGGGAACATTGTAGAAGAGGGGACAGAGAGATACTAAGACCAGGGAATTTTCAGTGAGATTATGTCTCTTAGCAATGTCAGAAGCTTCACCCATAAACATTTCACCAATATCATTGCCTAAAAATGAACTGAACAGCTAAAGACAGGATAAAGTGTGCATAGGGGGAGGCCCAGGACACCTCAAAAATTGGAGGGAGCTGAAGTGAGAGGCGTGGCCTTCTCCAGGAGAGAGGCCAGCAAGTGGTGCACAGTGCCAGTGATCAGACCTGAAAACACAAGTAATGTCACACACACCCAGCAGGCTATATTTAGGGATACACACACATACAAACACACATACACACACTCACACACACACACACACACACACACACATTTACATGCAATAGCAATTAATGGATTTGAAAGGGAGCAAGAAGAGGTATATGGAAGGGTTTTAGGAAGAAATGTTGTAGTTGAAAAAAAGAAAAAGAAAAAGACCCTGACTAGTCTTGTTTCCAAGAATTCACAGTAACTGCTCTCTGCATCACCTAAGAATGCCTGTCACAAGCAATCTCTTCTATGAAATCTGATACATAAGGCAGCACAACACCAGCTGGGTTTTGTTTTGTTTTGTTTTGGGGGAGGGAGGATGGCTGTACTGGAGATTGAGCCTAGGGTGTCAAGAATGGGAGGCAAGCTCCATCAGGCAACAAACTATCTGTGCTGTCTCCTGATTGGATGAGGGCGCCTATCCCAGGCAAGAAGAGAGATACACGAAGTTGGTATAACAAAAGCTATATTTTATTATACTGAGGGTTATCACTCAACTACAGTCCGGAGCCTAAATCCCCAAGGCTGCTCACCTGTGCTAAGGTCAGGCCCAGACTCTAACTGAACTCTCTGATTCAAGGGCCAGGTTCCTGAGGGAAGACTCCCAGGGCAGGTCAAAACAGTGTCTCTCCAGATATGCAGAGCAGAACATTGTCATTAAAGAGGAAGGGACCTCAGTTGAGGAAAATGCCTCCGTAAGATCCAGTTGTGAGGCATTTTCTCAATTAGTGATTGATGGGGGAGGACCCAGCCCATTGTGGCTGTTGGAGGTCCTGGGTTCTATAAGAAAGCAGGTGAAGCAAGCCATGGGAAGCAAGCCAGTAAGCAGCATTCCTCCAAGGCCTCTGCGTCTGCTCCTGCCTCCACGTCCCAGTGTGTTTGGGTTCCTGTCTTGAGTGCCTCCAAGGATGGAAGTGTAAGATAGATCAACCCTTTGCTCCCCAACTTGTTTTTTGGTCCTGGCGTTTCATTGCTGTCACAGCAATGGAAATCCTAACCAAGACACTGGTTATCTTGAATGGGGGATGTCACTGAGTCCTGGTTATCAGGTGCAGCCTTGGATATAGTGGTGGTCCTGACTAAATGATTTTTACAAGTCTAAAGCCAGGCTTTATTATGCTCATTACAGGACCTTCTTCACTCCTGCTCCCCACCCAACTCCTGTCATCCTTCCCCAGAATCCAGGGCAGATGCAAGGGTGTGGCCTTCCCCCTGTTACAGTCTAGACAAGAAGACCAAGATACAAAGACTGGCAAAGAGCTCACTGCCTTTGGTTTTCAATGGTTTTGATAGAACAAATATTATTTATTTACCTTTAAGATGACTTTTAAATATGATTTCTTCCTTAGGTCAACCAATCTAAATGAAAACAGAAACTACTCTTATATTTTGTGCCAGAATAGAATCCATATGATCATTTCACCAAGTAACTTGGCAGTATAACACAGGCAAGTATTTTGATTCAGAGAATATAAATGGAAATAATCCAAAGGAAATAAAAATATGTAGGAGAACATATTTATGATAGTATTCTATAATAATGGTTTCTGATGGTCTCATGTGGGCCTTGAACTCACTGCAGCTGAGAGTGACTGTAAACTCCTGAGTCTCCTGCATCCTCTCCCCAAGTGCTGAGACCTCAGCCGTGTCATCACATCCAATTTATAGAGACAGTTTTGTAACTGATAGAATTGGTTCATTCTGAGAGCTAGCTTTTACATTCTCAGGTATTTGGTGACCTAATTGTGAAAGCATGCCATTATTTAAAAGAAAAATCAAGATGTCTGAGGCTGATGAGATGGCTCAGAGGTTAAGAACACTGGCCCCTCTTCTAGCCACCAGTGCCATGGGGCAGCTCACAACTGTTTATAACTCCTGTTCTGGAAGATCCAGTGCTCTCTTCTGGCCTCTGTGGGCACTGCATGCCCACACGGTGCATGGAGATACATGCAGGCAAACACTACACACATTAGAATAAAACCAAAATTTCTGAGATTTAAATTTTCTAAATTAATTTGGGCAGCAGGAATCCTTTTTTTATTGGTTATTGCATTCATTGCTCTCTATTCATTGGAAATTATATAATGTTGTTTTTTTGTAGTAGAAATGCTACATATGTACTACATATGTCTTTCCAAGCTGCATGTTCTGTGGTGATGTCACGTGGGTTCCTTGAGAATAGCTGCGGTAGAAACATGTATGTCATGGAAACTGGCAAGCACTACAGCTTCTCCCTTCTCCCCTCCAGCTCACCCTCAATTCTGCCACTGCTATTTTTAGTAAAGATGGGATGCTTCTGACCTATCCCCTCTCTGGGAGGAGCTCTTCCCCAACACAGCATTTCTAAGTCTTGGTAAAGAAATCATAGACATTCCTCAAAGTCCTATGGTGCACCTATGAAATAAGGTTCTTGGGGATGGGGTGGGCATGGTAGATGGGACTCAAATGTGTACTTTGTAAGTTTTCTTGAGTCTTTGGCTGTCACTCAGAGCTTGCTTGGCCCTTCCTGCGGGTTCTTCCCAAGAAGGACCCTGCACCTGTGTGCCTTGTTCAGCATCAGCTAACTTGGCTACTGGGCCCTCGCCACCTTGCTTGATAGCCTTGGTTTTTATGTTTAGATATAAATCCTGGCCATGAGAAACTACGAAGGCTGTTGTCTTGTGCATTGCCTCATTACTGATGCCAGGCCTTGCCCCTCACACTTTCTGCTTTGGAGCATACCTGCCTCCCTAAGATACCAGTTCTGTTTGTGCCACAAATGGGGATTAGCTGGGGAGGCAGGAGAGCTGGCTTTACATCCCCTTCTCCCTGTGCTGGACAGAAGTTGATTTTGACTTTGTAGCAATGCAGCTATGTTTCCTATCTGGAATGCCACCTCACAACTTGCGATGTACTATATAACCTTCTGCCTTTCCACTGGGATGGCCAGGAGTGTTCTTCAGCTTCATGTTCTTCAGTGTATGCTGTGCTGACTGGGGCATCTCTCCACCAGTTGTCTGCATGGCTTGCCTTTTCATCTTCCGAGTCAATGACAAAATGGTGAAAATGGACACTGAAAGCTGACTCCTGTCTTATCCACCTTAATCTGTCCATTGCTTCTCCTGATTTTAGCCTTTGCTTTGGGTCATTTCAATGCCAGCCATTTCTACACAAGAACTTGGGCTCCATGAGAGCAGGTGTGTGCCTGCTGCTTAGTAGGTGTTCATTAGGTTCTTGTTAGATGAACCTGCCTGCGTGTAATTAAATGTGTCCAATGTCGGTCTTAATCCTGGCTTCCCAAACCATTCATCTGTGTCTCTCATCTTCTCTGCCTTCACAGATGCTCAGTGCGGAGCTACCACTACAATTTAGAACAAGTCAATAAACGAGAAAGGAAACCTGGAACTTTCTCTGTGAAGGTCGCCTTTCATTGACGAAGACTCACAAGAATTCAGTTGCATATATTTGTTCCGTGAGTGAGTCATCTGGGACGGGATGGATTGAGCAAACCGAAAGCAGTGTGAAGTAAATGTGACAGATTAGGGGACTTTTTCTTTTTTGTATTCTAACAATAGTTTTTGGTTGGGATGCTTTGGACTAGGAAGGCATCTCTCACTTTCTGAACTACCAGGAGGCTAGAAATAGGTGTTGGGTGTGTGTCCTGACTCAATCTCAATGAAAGAAATAGGATAGGGTTGTCTAACAGTGAGGCCATTTCTGCAGATCCCTTGCTAGCAAGGTTAATAGGTTACAATGGAAGCCTTCATCCTGTATTCATAGCATGCTAGGAAGGCATTCTGCCAACTGAGATACACCCATACCGTTTACTCTTATATTTTAATAACTGCTACAACTACATTAGAGCCAAGTTGCTAAGTAATGGCCCAGGTTCCATCAGGAGGGCAAAGTGGATTCTTGCACTGACTCTAGGCCGTTGAGGTCTTGCCCTCCATCACCAAGTGTTGACACTGAACTTCTTGTTGAGGGGAACATCTTATTTTATGACCCAAGGCTCACCTCTGGATGGGGAGAACATCTTATTTTGTACTTAATCATTTTTGAGCACTTCGGATCTAGACTTGGAAACCTTTTGAAAGTCTCTGACGCACAGAGGAAAATCAGCCAAGAGCATCAGGGAACAAAAATAGTCTGCCTTCTTTCTTTAGGGGTGAGCGAGAGTTGGTTCTGGGGCAAAAACTTACAAACTGTATGTTAAAAACAGAGAATGGTTATATTCAAAGTGGTTCTTTTCAAAGTAGACTTTTACAGACAGCACCTTTGGGAGAGGGAGCCTGTGGAGCAGCCCAGGAAAAGGAGAAGCAGAGCTAAGGGGGCGCAGGTGGAGGCAGCGGACTAGAACCTTTGACAGGTCTCCGCAAAAAGTCTGGAGACTCCTAGGACGGGCCAACCTTGGAAAAATCAAAGGGGATGGCTTTTGTCACGTGATCTTAATGTCTCAAGTGTTGCTAATCACCCTAGTTTGCTTTCTAGTTCTGTGATAAACACCACGAGCAAAGCAACCTGGGTGGGAAAGGTCTCATTTCTACTCATACTTCTTCATAGTGAGTCCGTCACCAAGAGGAGTCAGAGTGGGAGCTGAAGACAAGAGAGGCCACAGATCAATGCTGTTCCTGGCTTGCTCTGCCAGCTTTCTTACAGCACCCAGGACTCCTGCCTCAGGGCAGTCCTGCCCACAGTGGGCTGGCCTTCTCACCTCTACCATTAATTAAGAAAATGCTCCACAGGCCCATCCGATGGGCCTTAATCTCTTTCCAGATGACTCTAGTTTGTGTCTAATATAACAACAAAAACCTAATCAGTATGCTAGTCACAAAAAGAAGAAAGGAAGGAAGGAAGAAAGAAACAAAGAAGAAAAGAAAGAAAGCGAGGGGGCATAAGCCACAGCGGAACTGTCTTCAGAAACCTCTGGTTTATGCCATCATTGTCCAGGTGGGATTGTGGATAGCACGGGGTACTGCAATCCCTGCATCTGCAGCCAATTTTCTTGCTGTCTATATTCTGGGAGAGGGCATGGTCTTGGTGGCCACAGATGGTACCCTGAGTATATACAACAGTTTTCCCCCTATGGGAGTTAAATGCTAAGGTCAGTTAGTGGATGAAGGGAACCAGCTTATCACTAAAACTCTATAGGCACTCCAGGAAAAGAAGAGTTCCACGGTTGGTGTTTTATTTACCTGCCCTTCACAGTGACTTTTAACTACTTTGTTCTAGTTCTGTTGTAATTGGTTTGGTTTTTTGTTAGGGTATCAGATAGCACAGGTCCACCTTGAACTCTCTATAGCTGAGGCTGACCTTGAATTTGTGATCTTCCTGATTCCACCTCCCAAGGGCTGGGATAGAGGAACCTGGTTCGTATACTCTGTGTGTGTGTTTAGTTTCATTATTATCTCCATTTTTATAATAAAAGTGTAAGCTAAGGTAATGTGATGGTTTGTATATGCTTAGCCCAGGGAGTGGCACTATTAGGAGGTGTGGCCTTGTTGGAGGAGGTGTGTCACTGTGGGCGTGGTCTTAACACCCTCACCCTAGCTGCCTAGAAGTCAGTATTCTGCTAGCAGTCTTCAGATGAAGATATAGAACTAACTCTCAGCTCCTCCTGCACCAGGCCGGTCTGGACGCTGCCATACTCCCGCCTTGATGATAATGGACTGAACCTCTGAACCTGTAAGCCAGCCCCAATTAAATGTTGTCTACGAGTTGCTTTGGTCATCATGTCTGTAGACAGCAGTAAAACCCTAATAGACAGGCAAGGTAAAGATACAGAATTTGGGAATAAAGTAAGAATTTTTTGATCCTAATATTATAGGTATATATATTTATAATTTTATACATATAAATATATAGGTTTTTTTTTTTTTACAGGAGAGAGGGATGTGTCAGAAATCCAGCCAGATACTATTATCCTGAGCAGGAAAAACTGCCTGTTAAAGGCATTGATGATGGTAAATATGCTATAATTTTATTTATTAGTGTGTGCATATGTATGTGTGCATATATGTGTGTATTTTCCTGTAAGTGCATGTGAAAGTCATGCAGCTTTGGGGAGTTGATAGGTAGGTCAAAGCACGGCTGCAGAGGCTTGGGGCTCTGAGTTCAGTCCACTGACCACCTTGCCAGCCCAAGATGGTAGATCATAATGTAGGTACATGTAGCCATGTCTTACCATACCCAAATCTGCTAGCATCCTGGCTGGGAAAGCTGGCATTCAGGGCATATCTGGGTAACTTGTCAGGCATCACTGGGTCCTTGGCATCCTCTTTAAAAGAAGCAATGGCTATAAGCCTCTAATAGCCATTGGGTATGGAGTTAGATCTTAGGGGCTCTCTTTCTAAAGTCAGTTCACATGTGCCTCAGTTTCCCCATATTTTAGTGAAGTTAAAACATCTCATAACCTTCTCAGGGAGTGTCAGAAACAATGTGCAGGCAGTGTTTAGAACCTGGAATGTAGAAATGACAGTGTAAATGCTAGTGTCTCCTGTGTTATACCTAGTCATCTGGCAGAAGAAAAGTCATGGAAAAAACCAAGAAGCACAGTGGAGCTCATGTTAGAGTGGACGGTGGCCCTATGATGTATGGACTCAGCTGACATTAGCTGTGTGCTGGGAAGTTCTTGGTAAGAGAACTTCTGTGGAACTCTCATGGTAGGAGTCAGGGAGAAGGCTCTGGCAGCAGAGTTGGCCACACTGAACCACATGGCTTTGATAATTGCACCTTTAGAGTATGTGTGTTAACCTTAGCCTGATAACTTGGGTTTTTTTATTTTTATTTTTTGTGAGAGAGACTGTCACCATGTTGCCCAGGCTGTCCTCAAATAGACAGTTCCCCTCTTACCTCTGTCTCTCAAACGCTGGAATTTCATGTGTGTACCACCAAACTCCACTTAATTTTTGCTTAATCCATAAAGATATCAGCATTTAATTGAAGGGTCATAATTCACTGCTGTTTTCCAGTGTGTGTACACAGACATGTATTTTTTTCAAGTGTTTCAAGATAAAAAATAAAACAGTAAGGTGCACTGTTGATTTAAGAGTGAGCTAACAGCTCATGGTATGTTGAAAAAGTTCTCTTCACACACTTTAGTGTCATCTTAAACAGGAGAAGAATCCTCTGGTGATAGAAACATTTTACTCCCTTTAAACACTTTAGAAGTATTTTCTTTGTGTGTGGTGTATGTGTATGTGTGTGCACTGGAGAAGGATGTTGGGTGTCCTATCACTCTCTGGCTTACTCTGAGATAAGGTCTCTCACTGAGCCTGAAGGCCGCCAGTTTGGTTATGCTGTCTGGCCGGTGAGCTTCTAAGATCTGCCTGGTTTGTCCTCCAGAATTGGCTTTCCTGGCATGAGTGCTTAAAGATTTATTTATTAACTTGTGTTGTAATGTGTGTGTATAAGTTTATTCCCAGGTGTGTGTGTGTGTGTGTGTGTGTTTGTACCTGTGAGGGGGCGTGGAGGCTAGACGAGGGAGCTGATGTCCTTCTCATCTACTGTCTCCCTGTTCCTTTGAAGCAAGGCCTCTCCCTGAAGCTGGAACCTGTAGGTTCTCAGCCAGGCTGGAAGCCAGTAAGCTCTGGGGAAACTCTAGCAGCTTACGCCCCACCCTCCATCCCTGCAGTTGGTATTACAGGAATGTACAGGGTGCCTGACTTATTGTATGGAATCTGAACTCCAGTTCTGATGGGGCAGTAAAATGTTCTTAACCACGGACCACTCATGCCCTCCATCCCTGCAGTTGGTATTACAGGAATGTACAGGGTGCCTGACTTATTGTATGGAATCTGAACTCCAGTTCTGATGGGGCAGTAAAATGTTCTTAACCACGGACCACTCTCTCCAGGCCTCATGCCTGGCTTCTTTAACATGGGTGCTAAGGATTTCAACTCAGGTCTTCATGCTTGAACTCTATGTAGCTGAGGCTGACCATGAACTTTTGGTCCCTGGGCCTCCACATCCTGGTTGATGCAGTGCTAGTGATAGTCCTCAGGTCTTTGTTCATGTTAGGCAAGTTCCGTACTGGCAATATCAGCTTTAGAGGCTTGTGGACAATACGCACAGATCATGGATGGATGTGTAGACTGTAAAGGACCTGGAGCTCTCTCACTGGACTGAAGAGGGAAATCATGCCTGGTACTGGAAACCTAGCCAACTCCCCAGTGCCGATGAAGTCATGGATAGTGGAGGAGAACCCACAAACCACAATTTCACCAAACCAGCATAGTCCCTAAGAACCTATCAACTTACCCACAGACAAGAGTAGTCTTTATACCTCATCAAGGCAATTTCTCTTTGCAACAGATGGAGGTCACCACAGAAAACCACAACCAATCAGAATGCAGAGTTGAGCCCAATCCCAATAGATATATCTATAAAACAATTCCCATACCTAAGACTCAGGGAACATTGTAGAAGAGGGGACAGAGAGATACTAAGACCAGGGAATTTTCAGTGAGATTATGTCTCTTAGCAATGTCAGAAGCTTCACCCATAAACATTTCACCAATATCATTGCCTAAAAATGAACTGAACAGCTAAAGACAGGATAAAGTGTGCATAGGGGGAGGCCCAGGACACCTCAAAAATTGGAGGGAGCTGAAGTGAGAGGCGTGGCCTTCTCCAGGAGAGAGGCCAGCAAGTGGTGCACAGTGCCAGTGATCAGACCTGAAAACACAAGTAATGTCACACACACCCAGCAGGCTATATTTAGGGATACACACACATACAAACACACATACACACACTCACACACACACACACACACACACACACACACATTTACATGCAATAGCAATTAATGGATTTGAAAGGGAGCAAGAAGAGGTATATGGAAGGGTTTTAGGAAGAAATGTTGTAGTTGAAAAAAAGAAAAAGAAAAAGACCCTGACTAGTCTTGTTTCCAAGAATTCACAGTAACTGCTCTCTGCATCACCTAAGAATGCCTGTCACAAGCAATCTCTTCTATGAAATCTGATACATAAGGCAGCACAACACCAGCTGGGTTTTGTTTTGTTTTGTTTTGGGGGAGGGAGGATGGCTGTACTGGAGATTGAGCCTAGGGTGTCAAGAATGGGAGGCAAGCTCCATCAGGCAACAAACTATCTGTGCTGTCTCCTGATTGGATGAGGGCGCCTATCCCAGGCAAGAAGAGAGATACACGAAGTTGGTATAACAAAAGCTATATTTTATTATACTGAGGGTTATCACTCAACTACAGTCCGGAGCCTAAATCCCCAAGGCTGCTCACCTGTGCTAAGGTCAGGCCCAGACTCTAACTGAACTCTCTGATTCAAGGGCCAGGTTCCTGAGGGAAGACTCCCAGGGCAGGTCAAAACAGTGTCTCTCCAGATATGCAGAGCAGAACATTGTCATTAAAGAGGAAGGGACCTCAGTTGAGGAAAATGCCTCCGTAAGATCCAGTTGTGAGGCATTTTCTCAATTAGTGATTGATGGGGGAGGACCCAGCCCATTGTGGCTGTTGGAGGTCCTGGGTTCTATAAGAAAGCAGGTGAAGCAAGCCATGGGAAGCAAGCCAGTAAGCAGCATTCCTCCAAGGCCTCTGCGTCTGCTCCTGCCTCCACGTCCCAGTGTGTTTGGGTTCCTGTCTTGAGTGCCTCCAAGGATGGAAGTGTAAGATAGATCAACCCTTTGCTCCCCAACTTGTTTTTTGGTCCTGGTGTTTCATTGCTGTCACAGCAATGGAAATCCTAACCAAGACACTGGTTATCTTGAATGGGGGATGTCACTGAGTCCTGGTTATCAGGTGCAGCCTTGGATATAGTGGTGGTCCTGACTAAATGATTTTTACAAGTCTAAAGCCAGGCTTTATTATGCTCATTACAGGACCTTCTTCACTCCTGCTCCCCACCCAACTCCTGTCATCCTTCCCCAGAATCCAGGGCAGATGCAAGGGTGTGGCCTTCCCCCTGTTACAGTCTAGACAAGAAGACCAAGATACAAAGACTGGCAAAGAGCTCACTGCCTTTGGTTTTCAATGGTTTTGATAGAACAAATATTATTTATTTACCTTTAAGATGACTTTTAAATATGATTTCTTCCTTAGGTCAACCAATCTAAATGAAAACAGAAACTACTCTTATATTTTGTGCCAGAATAGAATCCATATGATCATTTCACCAAGTAACTTGGCAGTATAACACAGGCAAGTATTTTGATTCAGAGAATATAAATGGAAATAATCCAAAGGAAATAAAAATATGTAGGAGAACATATTTATGATAGTATTCTATAATAATGGTTTCTGATGGTCTCATGTGGGCCTTGAACTCACTGCAGCTGAGAGTGACTGTAAACTCCTGAGTCTCCTGCATCCTCTCCCCAAGTGCTGAGACCTCAGCCGTGTCATCACATCCAATTTATAGAGACAGTTTTGTAACTGATAGAATTGGTTCATTCTGAGAGCTAGCTTTTACATTCTCAGGTATTTGGTGACCTAATTGTGAAAGCATGCCATTATTTAAAAGAAAAATCAAGATGTCTGAGGCTGATGAGATGGCTCAGAGGTTAAGAACACTGGCCCCTCTTCTAGCCACCAGTGCCATGGGGCAGCTCACAACTGTTTATAACTCCTGTTCTGGAAGATCCAGTGCTCTCTTCTGGCCTCTGTGGGCACTGCATGCCCACACGGTGCATGGAGATACATGCAGGCAAACACTACACACATTAGAATAAAACCAAAATTTCTGAGATTTAAATTTTCTAAATTAATTTGGGCAGCAGGAATCCTTTTTTTATTGGTTATTGCATTCATTGCTCTCTATTCATTGGAAATTATATAATGTTGTTTTTTTGTAGTAGAAATGCTACATATGTACTACATATGTCTTTCCAAGCTGCATGTTCTGTGGTGATGTCACGTGGGTTCCTTGAGAATAGCTGCGGTAGAAACATGTATGTCATGGAAACTGGCAAGCACTACAGCTTCTCCCTTCTCCCCTCCAGCTCACCCTCAATTCTGCCACTGCTATTTTTAGTAAAGATGGGATGCTTCTGACCTATCCCCTCTCTGGGAGGAGCTCTTCCCCAACACAGCATTTCTAAGTCTTGGTAAAGAAATCATAGACATTCCTCAAAGTCCTATGGTGCACCTATGAAATAAGGTTCTTGGGGATGGGGTGGGCATGGTAGATGGGACTCAAATGTGTACTTTGTAAGTTTTCTTGAGTCTTTGGCTGTCACTCAGAGCTTGCTTGGCCCTTCCTGCGGGTTCTTCCCAAGAAGGACCCTGCACCTGTGTGCCTTGTTCAGCATCAGCTAACTTGGCTACTGGGCCCTCGCCACCTTGCTTGATAGCCTTGGTTTTTATGTTTAGATATAAATCCTGGCCATGAGAAACTACGAAGGCTGTTGTCTTGTGCATTGCCTCATTACTGATGCCAGGCCTTGCCCCTCACACTTTCTGCTTTGGAGCATACCTGCCTCCCTAAGATACCAGTTCTGTTTGTGCCACAAATGGGGATTAGCTGGGGAGGCAGGAGAGCTGGCTTTACATCCCCTTCTCCCTGTGCTGGACAGAAGTTGATTTTGACTTTGTAGCAATGCAGCTATGTTTCCTATCTGGAATGCCACCTCACAACTTGCGATGTACTATATAACCTTCTGCCTTTCCACTGGGATGGCCAGGAGTGTTCTTCAGCTTCATGTTCTTCAGTGTATGCTGTGCTGACTGGGGCATCTCTCCACCAGTTGTCTGCATGGCTTGCCTTTTCATCTTCCGAGTCAATGACAAAATGGTGAAAATGGACACTGAAAGCTGACTCCTGTCTTATCCACCTTAATCTGTCCATTGCTTCTCCTGATTTTAGCCTTTGCTTTGGGTCATTTCAATGCCAGCCATTTCTACACAAGAACTTGGGCTCCATGAGAGCAGGTGTGTGCCTGCTGCTTAGTAGGTGTTCATTAGGTTCTTGTTAGATGAACCTGCCTGCGTGTAATTAAATGTGTCCAATGTCGGTCTTAATCCTGGCTTCCCAAACCATTCATCTGTGTCTCTCATCTTCTCTGCCTTCACAGATGCTCAGTGCGGAGCTACCACTACAATTTAGAACAAGTCAATAAACGAGAAAGGAAACCTGGAACTTTCTCTGTGAAGGTCGCCTTTCATTGACGAAGACTCACAAGAATTCAGTTGCATATATTTGTTCCGTGAGTGAGTCATCTGGGACGGGATGGATTGAGCAAACCGAAAGCAGTGTGAAGTAAATGTGACAGATTAGGGGACTTTTTCTTTTTTGTATTCTAACAATAGTTTTTGGTTGGGATGCTTTGGACTAGGAAGGCATCTCTCACTTTCTGAACTACCAGGAGGCTAGAAATAGGTGTTGGGTGTGTGTCCTGACTCAATCTCAATGAAAGAAATAGGATAGGGTTGTCTAACAGTGAGGCCATTTCTGCAGATCCCTTGCTAGCAAGGTTAATAGGTTACAATGGAAGCCTTCATCCTGTATTCATAGGGGTCCCTGCTCATGCTGGCAGTGGGGACTCTGCCAAGCACAGTGTTTGGTGCCAAGAGTGCCCATTAAATGCTACCCAGTCTAAGGCAGACTAGAACTTGCATGTATGTCTAACCTCTGGCCTTTGGGCTACATGTGGCTGAGAATGGCTGTGCATTCAACCCAACACAAATAATGTGAAGTTGCTTGAAACAGGAAAGGTTTTTCTAACTGGTTGGGGCAGTTCTCCTTAGTGGAGTTTGTAGCTGTAGACATTATGACACTGCTGTGACAGCCAAAGGCTGGACACACCTGCATGGATCCATTTGAAGCAGGACTGAATTGTGTAGATCCCTTGAAGTGGGCTGGTATTTTGTTTGACCTGATAGTGATTTTGTTGCTTTCAAACAATATTATGGAGTCAATATTTATTTTTCCCTAAAACTGATGTGTTGAAATCCCCACCCTCAGGGCTATGGTGATATGAACTGGCATCTTTGGGAAGTGATGGCTCCTCATGAGTGGGATTATTGCCCATTTCAGGTTACAGGGAACTGGGACCTCACACACATAATAATAATAGTAATAATAATTAATAAATTTTATTAGATATTTTCTTTGTTGGCATTTAAAATGTTATCCCCTTTCCTGGTTTCCCCTCTGAAAACCCCCTATCCTATCTCCCCTCCCCCTGATCTCCAACTGACCCATACCCGGTTCCCTGTCCTGGCACTCCCCTATACTGGGGCATTGAACCTTCACAGTACCAAGGGCCTCTCCTCCCATTGAAGTCCAACAAAGTCATCCTCTGGCTGGAGTCTTGGTCCCTCCATGTGTACTCTTTGGTTGGTGGTTTAGTCCCTGGAAGCTCTGGGGGGGTACTGGTTGGTTCATATTGTTGTTCTTCCTATGGGGCTGCAAACCCCTTCAGCTCCTTCAGCCCTTCCTCTAGCTCCTCCATTGGGGACCCTGTGCTCAGTTCAATGGTTGGCTGCAAGCATCCACCTCTGTATTTGTCAGGCACTGGCAGAGCCTCTCAGGAGACGGCTATATCAGGTTCCTGTCAACAAGCACTTGTTGACATCCACAATAGTGTCTGGGTTTGGTAACTGTATATGGGATGGATCCTTGGGGCGGGGGGCGGGGCAGTCTCTGGATGGTCTTTCCTTCAGTCTCTGCTCCACATTTTGTTCCCCCTTCTAAGAAGGACTTTGGTCTTCCTTCTTCTTGAGCTTCATGTGGTCTGTGAATTGTATCTTGGGTATTCTGAGCTTCTGGGCTAATATCCACTTATCAGTGAGTGCATACCATGTGTGTTCTTTTGTGATTGGGTTACCTCACTCAAGATGATATTTTCTAGTTCTATCCACTTACCTAAGAATTTCATGAAGTTATTGTTTTTAATAGCTGAGTAATACTCCATCCAATCAAGATATCTTGTTGATTTTCTTAAAGAACCAGGTCCTGGTTTTGTGGATTCTTTATATAGTTCTTTTTGTTTATACTTGGTTGATTTCAGCCCGGAGTTTGATTATTTCCTGCTATCTACTTCTCTTGGGTGTATTTGCTTCTTTTTGTTCTAGAGTTTTCAGGTGTGCTGTTACAGCTGGATCTCATGGAGTCATTTCCTCAACTGAAGCTCCTTTCTCTGTGACAACTCCAGCCTGTGTCAAGTTGACACACAATACCAGCCAGTACAATGGTTGAAGAATTGTATTGGCCACACATTGTATAGCCCCTCTGTTACTAAAGTTAGTACATGGTGAATTTGTATCTCATTACTAACTAAAGCCCATGCTTTATTCACGGTTCATTAATTGCTCCTAATTGGATTTTCCTATGCTTGTATCCTATCTTAAATACTACCTCATACTTTGCAATGTAGTATAACCTTCTTTTGTGCCTGGGACTCTCCTGTCTCTGATTTCCCTTGGTTCTGATGACATTGGCAGTTCTGAAGAGTCTTAGGCAAGGTGTCTGGCTGAATGTCCATCGTTTGGGTTTCTTGATGATTTCTTATGAACAGACTGGGATTATAGGTTTGGGGAAGGAAACCACAGAGGTGAAATGCTATTTCCTTGACTTCATAACAAGAGGCACATGGTCAGACTGGCTTATGAGTGCTATTGCCTTGATTACCTGTCTGAAGAAGGGTCTGTAGCTATTTCTATTATGGAACTGTTTTTTCTGCCATGTGAGGTCTACACAGCTTGGGGCAAGGAGTTATTAGATGCTTCTTAGTAACATGAGTAGTTACTGGAATTTGGAATTTTTGTGCATAAATGATTTGTCTCTTGAAGTCATTTACTTATTTATTCAATTATTTAAATGGTATGAACTAATGCTATTTATCTTATGCTTTGGGATACTATCTAGGACTTAGTTATCTCATACTGTTAAACAATTTTATTTGAAATCTTCGTGTGTGTGTGTGTGTGTGTTGGGATGAAATGATGAAATTCAGGGAGGCAAGATTTCTACTTCTAAGCTATATCACTAACTCCTGTTAAAATGTTAGTTCTTTCTTTTTTAAAAAGGAGAAAGATTTATTTATTTATTTCATTTATGTGAGTACACTGTCACTGTCTTCAGACACACCAGAAGAGGGCATCAGATCCCATTAAAGATAGTTATGAGCCACATGTGGTTACTCAAAATGAATTCAGGACCTCTGGAAGAGCATTCAATGCTCTTAACTGCTGAGACATCTCTCCAGACTCCAAGTTATTTCTTAATGTTATTGATGACTTCTTCCTAGGTCCAAGGACTCAGGAAGTGTCTGAGTCTTCTGTAAACAAAATGGCCACGTGTTTGGTGAGCAGGAATCCCTAGGTGTGATTATTTTTGTTATCTCCATTATTATTAATTATTGCATGGTCTTATGAGACTCAGGATGACCTTGAACTTGTTATGTCAGGAATAATGACCTTGAACTTTTTTTTTTTTTTGGTTTTTTGAGACAGGGTTTCTCTGTGTAGCCCTGGCTGTCCTGGAACTCACTTTGTAGACCAGGCTGGCCTCGAACTCAGAAATCCTCCTGCCTCTGCCTCCCAAGTGCTGGGATTAAAGGCGTGCGCCACCACCGCCCAGCTCGACCTTGAACTTCTAATCTTCCTGCCTTTAGCTCCCCAGTGCTAGCACTACAGGGGTATTGTCACACTTGGTTTATGTGGATTGGAGATTGAACTCAAAGCTTTGTGTACTTTAGGCAAGCACTCTACCAATTGAACTTCATCCTGTCTTCTAGAAGTAATGGATGTTATTTTATTTCTTTGTCATAGCACATAAGCCAAATTGGTCCAGGAGGAGGTCAGAAGTTGTATTTAAATGTCTGGGTTTCATCTGGTCTGTGGTCCCTGTGGCTACAGTGCTCAGAGCTGATAGGGAACAAGATGACATCAAAGTTCCAGTAAAGTCTATAGCTGACCCGGCTCTTCAGGCCCTGACATGGCTCTCGAGCTCCTCAGAACTCTGGATCTTCTTCCCCTCAGAGGGCAGGCCTCTGGAGCTGTTCCCCAGATGGACACTGATGTTAAATTGGGTAGAGAGTTACTTTAACAGAAGATGTTCAGATGACTTTGATACCTGGCCACTGGGTCATCATTTATCTCAATATGATCTTCTTCAGCACTTGGATCTGTTTACTTTGTTTCTGTCCAACTCCATTTCCTACTATTCTGATTATGTGATGGGCCAGGGTTGCTTGTGTTATCTTGATTTGGTGGCCTGAGAGCGTCCTCCTTAGTTTTAAAGTCTTTTTCAGGAATCAGTGATGTTTATATTTATCTGTTGTCTGACAAATGAGTCATGGAAAATGATGGCCTTATGACACATTTGAGGAAGGGTGGCAATTAAGAAGGAATAAGCTTCTCAAATAGTCTAACAATGGAAGGAAGAAGAATAAATTTAGCCAGTTTCAGTCTACTTTACATAAGAGACCCAGAATAAACGAGAAGTTGAAAAACCTTATTCCTGGTGGTGCATGGCAACCCTTTTCCTAGTAGTAAGTTACTTGCATACACTGGTTACCTTTCTTGTTGGTAGAACAGAATGCCTGACAAAAGCAACTTAAGGAAGGAGGGGTTTAATTTAGTTTGAGGGTATAGGCTGTCATGGGGGTGGGTCATGGTGGCAGCCAGTCTTATTGCAGGCACAGCATGAGAAACGTTAGGGCTCAGCCCATTTTTCTCCTTTTTGTGCAGTTTGGGACTCCAGCCAATGGACTGGTGCCATCTGCATTAGAGAGGAGCTTCTCCAGGGATTAGCAAAATCCAGGCATGCCCAGAGGCATTTGTCCTGCCTGATTTTAGAGATCTGTCAAGTCGATCATCAATATTAACTATCACTTTGGTCAAAAGCTGCTTAAAAATACACATTCAAATGAAAGATATAGGATCATGGAGTAAAGGCACCTGTCACCAAAACTGCTCACCTCACTTTGGTCTCCAGAATCTCCATGGTGGAAGAACAAAACTGACTCCTGAAAACTCTATGCTGATCTCTACATACATGCCGTGGTCCCCACATAGGAACTAGCTAGATAAATAAATGCAAGTTAAAAACATTTTAGAAAGATATCCATATTTTATGTGCTTAATTTTAAGAAATTATGTGAATTGGTGTTTTGCCTGCAGGTACATCTGGGTACCATGGGCCTGTACACCAAGCCTGGTGCCTGTGAAGTTCAGAGGAGGGTATGAGATCCCTTGGAAATGCAATTACAGACAGTTGTGAGCCTCTGTGTGGGTAATGGGACTCGAACTGGGGTCTTTTGGAGAGCAGCAAGTGCTCTTAACTCTTGAGTCACCTCTCGAGGCCCTGCATTTACCTTCTGAGTTAGAAAAGGTAGCCAATTCCTGAAATAACAGCACTCCGGAAGAGGAAGCTGGGGTATTAAGAGTTCAAGGCCAACCTCAATTACTATTTTGAAGCATAATATCCTATCTCAGGAAATCAGAAATAGGACCAGTAGATAGCTCAGGGTAATGGTCCTTGCTTTTCACAAGCTTGATGACTTGAGTTCAATCCCTGGATCTGACCGTAGTAGGAGATAACCAACTTTTGGGGTTATCTCCCCCAAACACTACCTTGGTATTTTTTCTCTCTCTCTCCCCACTCCATCCCCTGCTGATATACAACAACAACAATTATAATAATAGTATCTAAAAACAAAAAGACAACCCGAGTTTGTGTCTGAAATCCTTCTAGGAGCATCATTTACTTTAAAACATTTTTTTATAGTGAGTGCTTTGAGAAGTCTGAGGATCATGAATAGTCTGTGGCTGGTTATTCTTCAGTTCTTGCAGTGTCTCCATCCAGACAAGAAGGGCATCTCTAATAAGCCTACTGGCCAAATCAGGTAGTTCGTCCTTTGGAAGTCACCAGTGGACAATGACCATCTTTAGTAATTGTACAATCTGTCACTCTCTAGTTCAGTCTGTGTGTCTATTCAGTTGATCCAAAATCAGTATTAGAAATTACAACCTGGTATGGTGGTGTGCACCCTTAGTTTTTACACTCGAGGCAGATGTAGGCAGAGCTCTTTGAGTTTGAGGTCAGCCTGGTCTACATATGAAGTTCCAGGACAGTCAGAGATGCATAGTGAGACCCTGTCTAAAACAACCAACCAAACAAAACTGTGGGCAAGATGGAGAATAATGCTGGTTTGTAGCTGGGATCATTAGATTCTAGCTTTAAGTCTGAGGCTAAATTAGTGTGACCCCAGCTAGTCTGGAAAGTCAGTCAGCGCCGTTGTGCTTCACCATTGCCTTTGGAATGAATTACCCATGGTTCTAGAGTATCTGGGCGGAGAACCTGCATTTTGAACAACTTCCCATATCCCAAGGAGACAAAAGATGTAGTCAGAACCCCTTCTGTTCCAAAATAGTTCTATAGACTGCTACCAAGGTAATATATAACTCTAGTGTTATCCTGGGCTCCTAGGGCTCAGTGTTCAATTTTCAGGAATGTTATGAGTTAGATTTAGATATAGCAATTGTTTAAAGTTAAGCATCATGTTAAAAAAAGTTAAACACCAGAATTTTCTGCTGCATTATGATTTATATCCTACTAATTCCTCTTTTCATGAGGACACATTTGTCTATTTTTCCTTATGGAGACAATGTGTACTGTGCTGTTGCGTGCCTCTCTGCTGTCCCATGAGTTGAACTTGGCGGCCATGATGGGAATGTGTCCACACAGAAATTGGAAAACACTGCAAATCATGGTTGGTTTCTGTTGCTGGTCCTAAGAAGGTGATGGATATAATATAGATGGGATGCGGGGTGTTTGTAGTTGCTACACTGTGATTAAACAAATGAGAGAGTGTTCTTCTAGCAAACTATCTGGTTCATAAGCAAGATGTTTAGTGCACAAGGGAAGTTCAGGAATGTGCCTGGCTTCAGGGGTCCACCTTCACACTGAAAAGGAAACATGGGGGCCTTCTTTTGCCACAGTTTGACTATGGATAAATGAGTTTAGCAGGACCCAATAGAATCAGTTAGTACATGAACTTTAGAATGAAGACTATTTTATATTTTATTATTTAGAATTTTTATCCTATGTTTCTTTTATCTGAGCATGTTTACAGTAGATATTTGTATACAGGTACACATAAATACCTATGTTTCTTGGAAAGTTGATTATCAGCAATTTACCATTATATAACTCTAGTTTATTTAAGACTGTTTAAAATTCTCTGTGGAAGACTAGGGATGTAGCTCTGTTGGTAGGGCATGTGCCTAGCATGTACAAAGTCATAGATTCTGTGCCTAGCACTGTGTAAACCAGGTGTAGTGCCACACTTCTGAAACCCTAGCATTTGGGAAGTGGTAGCAAGAGCATCAGATGTTTAAGGAACCAGATTGGGCTACATGGTGTGAGTTCAAGGTCAGCCTGGGATATATGAGACACTGTCACAAAAAAACAAAACCAATCAATCAAACAAACAGCCCCCCCCGTCAAAGTAGCTCTCCTCTTTGTGTGCCTTCAAATCTTCTTAATTTTCCCCTTGATCCCTACCCTTGCTAGTAGCCAGTTCTATAAAGAGTCCTAGCAGTCACATACAGTGGGCTGATGTGTCATACTTAGAAATGGGGCCATCTTTAGCCAATGGGAGAACATAGCTTCTCCCTTTCCTTTTCTAGGAGAGCTGTGCTGAGAGGCATTCTAGAGAGCTTCCTAGAAGTACTCCGGGTTCCAGCAGCTGCCTCTAACCACAGCCATCTCTACAAAACTTCCTTCTGTGGACTGGACCTCTATCTATCCTTGGCTGTTCCTCTTGGTACTTTATTCTGTTTCTTGGTGGTATTCCTTATAAGCCACCTGACATAACTCTCTGTCACATAGATAAGGACATGGCCATTATTGGAGCAGAAGCTACCTTCTGAATAAGGCCTCTGCCTGCCCCCTGCCTTACTTATTGTATTATACCTGCCATCAATGACAGTTTGAACATGCAAGCCCTTCTTGGGATTCTTTTAATATTACTATTATTGCTATTATTTTCAACTTATTTTTACTTTATATGTACAAGTGTCTATTGCATGTATGTATGCATGCCACATACCCACAGAGGACAGAAGAAGGCGTTGGCTCTCCTAGAACTGGATTTACAGGCAGTTGTGAGCTGGCTGACACTGGTGCTGGGAACTAGACTCTAAGAGCAGGACACGTAACTGTAACATATAACGTAACTGTTATGCTGTCTCTCCAACCCTGCTTCCAAGAATTCCAGTTCTTAAGAGTGTTTGGGAAATTATAGGATTCCGTCATTTTCTACAACCTCTGTATTACAAAAGAAGAAACTGAACCTCAAAGTGAAAAGGCTCCATTCTCTCCATTCTCATCCTGAGACCTGATTGATCTAAACGTTTCTTCCTTGTACCTCCCAAGATGAGCAGCAGCCATTTCAACTCTGACTTCTTATTGCCTGAGATGCTTTGTTGATCTCTGAAGACCAGATAATACCTTACTTTTTTTTACTCAACAGTTGAATCCGATTCCTCAAACATTTGCTGATATGGTATTTTTGTTTGTTGATTTTGTTTCAAGGCTGACTCTCACTCTCTATGCAGTCCTCGATCTCCCTATTTAGACCAGGCTGGTCTCAAAATTTACAGAGATCATCCTGCCTTTGCTTCCTGAGTGCTGGAAATAAAGGCATGTGCTGCCACACCCAACTATTTTTTCAGACAGGGTTTCTCTGTATAGCTCTGCCTGTTTTGAAACTCACTCTGTAGACCAGGCTGGCCTTGAACTCAGATATCCTCCAGCCTTTACCTCTTGAGTGCTCACTGACAAGATTTCATAAGCATTTTTGCCTAGTGCTGTGGAGGACTAATTGAGAAAGAGTTGTTCCTCATTCAGAAAGAGTTCGTAGGTACTGGGGTTTTAATTCAAACCCAGCACTACCACCACCACCAAAATCATAGCTCAGTGGAAAGAGCAAATAAATGGTCTATGCATGTGTATACCATGCATTATATGACTGGGATGTGAGAACAGAAAGAGATTATGAAATATTCACCCTAGTTATGTAGAAAATATTCATGGCCCACTTGCTAAACAGTGCTCACATTTGTAGTATGCAGAATGAGAAGAACAAATTAACGTATTAAAGAAACGACCCCCTGGTTCCTACAACTTCCATTTCAACATCATGGCGAACTTTTACAGCCAGATCTGTGGAGTTGTCTCATTTTCAGAAGGCCCAAAGGGACCCAACTCCCTTTAGCTAATGACACTTCAAATATCTCCAGCCAGGCATTCTGGCTGTCACGGGCCTATGATTCAAGCACTTGGTAGACACAGGCAGGAGCTCAAGGTCACCTCCGTTTGGGTTTTGCTGAACTCATGTATCCATAGCCAATTTGATGTTAACAGTTGGTGAAAGCGTGTCTCCCTGTCTCCTTCTCAGTAATAAGGACAAATGTGAAGCCAGGCACAGCTCTGAACCCACATGTTCATTAAGCATCTTGCTTTTGAATCAGATAGTTTGCTAGAAGGATACCCCCTCTGTTGTTCATTCACAGTGTGACAACGGTGAACACCACATATCCATCTGGTCAACATTTTTACCCATCACTTTGTCAGGACTAACAGCAAAAATCAGCTGTGATGTACAGGGCTTTCAGTTTCCATGTGGATAAGTTCAGTTGATGGGACCGTAGGGGAGACACAGCAGCACAGCTCACAGCATTTCCACACTGACAAACAGATGGAAGTGCATAGGAATTGAGATGTAAAATCATAAACTGCGGTCAATTTTGAGTATTCTATCACCCTGAGCTTAATATAAGTTACTTGAACTTGATCTTCCTGACTCTCACCTCTAGTCTCTGGGATTTCAGGCATGTACCTCCATATTCCTCTTGAACCTTAATTTGTCCTTGAGACAGGTCTCATTGCATAACCCAGTCTGGTCTCAAGTTTGTTATCCTCCTGCCTTAGCTTCCCAAGTAGCTGTAACTTGCCCCACATGGAGCCTTTAGTAATGTTTTCCTCTCTGTATTCTTGATGATGTCTTGGTGCCATCCATCTCAGATGGTTTTAGGGTACCACCCCATTCAGAGTCTTTCGCTTTGTTCTCTGGTCACTGACCAGCATGACCTGTAGCTGGTCAGATGTGAGCACTTGTATTTTCAGGTATGAGCGCATAGATGAACAGACTCTGGAGTGATGCTGGCATCCTGTATGGACTCTGCAGCACGTTCCTAGTTCCCTATGTTGACAGAGCCTGGAGATATTTGCTTTTCTGTGACTCACACCAACCTGGGGAGAGGCAGCCATTCCTAATTCTTCCTGTGTCCTTTTGCTGCCGCGGCTGCTGTAGTCTGCATTTAGATAGGAACACAAAGACTCTCGCCCTCCTATAGGCTTATGGAGTCTCTGGGCTTGAGGTCTCCTTTCCAGGGGCAGACTGATGACCAGGGTCCCAGATCCATTCTTGTTCCTATAAGTTTGTTTTGGGTCGTCCTAATCTCACTATACTTCATAGATGAAATACAGAAGAGAAAGCAAAAATGAAGGACACGGCCCCTGGTTGCATGGTGGGGCCAGCAGCTCAAATTAGAACACAACTCACGCTTGGGCATAGGCGGGAGAGGGAGGACTGCTTTGAGATTCAAGACCATATTTGACTTGAACTTGATGAAATAGATGTCTGTGGGAATTCGGAGGGTCCTGAGTATCCAGGAGAGAGAACAGAAGTATGGTGGGGTTTGGAAGAGGGAAGCTTTGTGTTAAGTTTACAAATGTCTCCTAGACTCCCCTCCCTGTGGGAATGACAAGAGACCTAAAGGAGATAGAAGAACCCTAAGCAACATTGGAGTTTAAGGGAGGGTGTTGGCAGAGAAGCCCAGAACTCACCAGCCTGGACCCCTGCTGAGGGGAGCTGTGAAAGGAAGGAAGCGACAGAAACAAAGAGCCTGGGCCCAGCATTGTGACCCAGGCTGGGAACAGGCAGACCCATTGTGCTCCAGCGCAGTTTCCCAAGTTCATCTATTCAGAGCTGGGATCACAGTCTATGAACCCCTCCCTCCTACCTCTGAAGAGGGATCAGATTGGGGAACAGCCTGTGGACAAGAAGACATTTGATACCTCTGTACCTTGTCAATACTTTGATCCTGCGGCCTTTTATAAGTCAGCCCCAGGAACAGATGTGTCTGTGTTCTACTGCAGGCCTGAGAAGTATCACTGCTTTCCTGTTTGATGTCCCTTCAGGTCTCCTCTGTACAAGTCACTGCGTTCCCCCTCAGTCACTGGCCTAATGGTTTCCCTCCTACTGGTCTCCTGCCTGACATTTCAGGCAGGTTCTTCACTATAATTTAGTGAGATGCTAGATCTCATGCTGGCCCAGAATGCGTGTCAGTCACTCCTGGTGGTTGTTAACAGGCATCTAAAGAGACTGCCGAGCTGACTGACAGGTTTCTCAATGACTGCATGGTTGGGTTGGCATTCAGCGAAAAGCACACCGGAGAGGTGTGAGACTCAGGCCATAAAGGTGCATGCCACCAAACCTGATGACTTGAACTTAGTTCTTGGAACCTACATGGTAGAAGGGGAAAACTGACTCTCATGAGGTGTTTTCTGGTCTCCATGCTCATTCATTCTCTCTCTCTCTCTCTCTCTCTCTCTCTCTCTCTCTCTCTCTCTCTCTTTCTCTCCCTCTCTGTCTCTCTCTCCTCTGTCTCTCTCTCTCCTCTCTCTCTCTCTCTCTCTCTCTCTCTCTCTCTCTCTCTCTCTCTCTCTCTCTCTCTCCTCTCTGTCTCTCCTCTCTCTCTCCTCTCTCTCTCCCCTCTCTCTCTCTCCTCTCTCTCTCTCTCCTCTCTCTCTCTCTCTCTCTCTCTCTCTCTCACACACACACACACACACACACACATACACATATACACACACTCTCTCTCTCACACACACACACACACACACACAGAATAACTAAATAAATTTTATAGCATGCCTCAGACATATGGGATGTTGCTGGTTTAGGAAATAAGGTGACCATTAATGCAACATGAAAAAGACAGAACCTTATCTGGAAATATAGTGGAGTAAATTTTCTACAGCACAAATCTGTTCAATGAGCGAGTTTGGATATAACCACAGGCTTGCGTATGAAATTCCATTCCATGGGAATTAAAGTTTGTGGCTTTTTAGAGGCATTTATTGCAGACGGTAAAAACTTTTCTCATATTCTCTTGCCAAAGCCTAGAAGCATGGAAAAATAAAGATGGGCTTTTGCTGAGGCTCTGTGTCTACTCTTATCCCCTTAAACATTTAGCATGTCTCCTTTGCACAGCAGTGAAGGTTAGCATTGCTGTTCTGATAACACAGCAAGCTAAATGCAGAAGTTTATTACTAAGAAGATGGGAAAGTGAGAGAGAGGCACTTGGAAGTTGCATTTTGCGGAGTATTCACAGATTCTAAGGTAGTGCTTTACCTCTCTTGCAAAAGTGGGTTAGATGCAAGTACTTGAGAGCTGGTATGGTTAGTACCAAGGTGCTTCCTGCCTCTCTGCAGCTCTCCAATGTGACATCTCTAAGATGTGGTCTTTGTCAGAGAATGTGTGTGGCATGTCCTATTCACATTGTGTACAAAGAATGAAGGGAAGGGGAGAGAAGGCTCTGCCTCCCTGAGAAGGACCTGCCTCTCAGGCACAACTCAGTAGCCGGAGCTTAGTCATCTCAGTCACCACACTTAATCATCTCTTAGTCATAATGAACCTCGTTTTCAAAAGTTGACCATTGTAGCTATGTCCTCAGAAAGATGCCTTGTAAAAGGAAACCTTTGGTGACTCTCTGGATGAATCCACATAGTGAAACTCTTCCTCTGTGTCCTCTCACCAGTAAAAACCATGCCTCAGAAACTAGCTAAGTTGGCCAGACATGTGGAGTTAGTAAATTACATGTATTTAGGAGCTTATTTCAGGGATATGGCTTACTCATCAGAAACAGGTAGTACAAACAGAACCACCATGAGCAGAGGCAGAGGCATGGAGTTGCTAAAGTGTGGAGTTCCTAAGGGACTTTCAGTGGATAGCTGCAGTCCTGTCCAGGGGAAGTTTCCTATTGATCAACCATCAGTGGAATCTACAAATCCCATCATGGCATCAAAGTTAGTAGCTAGCAAGGGAGCAGTGCATGTGTGCATATGTGTGTGTGTGTGTGTGTTTGTGTGTGTGTGTGTATGTGTGTGTTCATGTGTGTGCACGTGTGTGTATGTGTGTGTGTGCACGCATGCTGCCTCCTTTTGTGCTTTAGCTCTGATGAGATAGTGTTATGACAGCTGACCCTGACTAGACACACATAAGAAAGTGCACTTTGGGGCTGTGGTTCATCTCAGTGAAGTCAACATGTCACATGTCACTGTTTAATTGCCAAGTAGTCACAGGAACCAAGTCAGTGTGTATTTCCTCATTTCTGGTACCCGACAAAAAGATGCTGTTGTAATTATGAACTCAGATGGCAATCCTGAGCTAGTTGTGCACGTTCTTATTTTTGCTATTTGGATTTTGTTTTCCATGTATCAGAAATAGTTAAGACTTCATATTTTTTATGTTGTGTGAAACAAGTGAAGGATTTTGATGCTGATCTGCCATTGTGAACATATCCAATGCAGCAGCATTTAACGCTATTGTTATAACTAATGGAAATATGTCTACGTTTTTAATGGCTCAAATGCTTTTCTTCTCTGCACCTATTTTGATCTTCTGTATACACGTGCTAACAGATCTTTTCCTTCTTCGGTGTGTGTGTGTGTGTGTGCGCGCGCGCGCGTGCTTGCAAATGCCAGTGGGCTTATGTGAAGCTGAGAGGACAGCTTTTCAGATTCATCTCTCTCCTTCTACAACAAGGGTTCCAGAGATAGATCTTAGGTCACCAGGCTTGTTAGCAAATGCCTTACCCACTGAGCCAGCTCACCAGCCCCTTCATGACTTTATCATGATAAAACCATATATTTACAATGGGAAAGCCCACTTCGATGCACTTCACTAAATATAATTAAAGACTAACATTATAAGCAATTAAGACGCTGTATGTGACAAATGTCACCAGGCATTTTCTATCCGCAAACTATTTTAAACAGTCAATGTTGTGTTGTTTTTCCAGCACAAAGTTTTTTTTTTTTTGTTTTTGTTTTGTTTTTTTTCGAGACAGGGTTTCTCTGTGTAGCCCTGGCTGTCCTGGAACTCACTTTGTAGACCAGGCTGGCCTCGAACTCAGAAATCCTCCTGCCTCTGCCTCCCAAGTGCTGGGATTAAAGGCGTGTGCCACCACCTCCCACAGCACAAAGTTTAAAGCAAAGGAATCCTCCACAGCTGTCTCCAGTGTTATCATTTAAAATAATCCCCTGCCTCCATTATGGGGTCAGCCACGTAGATAATGGAACCTAGCACAGAGTCAACATCTGGGAGCTTTAGGGCCCAGTTGTTTTTGTTTGCTTATGAAAAGTGGGAGTCACATGCTATCAGATTAAAGTTCCTTTTGTTTTCTCCCTGAGCCATAGTCTCTCCATATAGGCATGGCTGTTCTAGAACTCACTAGGTAAAACAAGCTGGCCTTGAACTCACAGAGATCCACTTGCCACTGCTTCCCAAATTCAGGGATTAATGGCGTGTGTCACAGTGCCCAGCCCTGTAAGCCCCTTTTTTATATTGCATTTTTATTTATTTGTTTTTTTTTTTTTTTGTGATGCACCTGTGTACCACAACATACATCATGGAGTGGTGGACAGTCAGCAGGAGTCCGCTCTCTACTCTTCCATGTAGTCTGCAGTGGTGGACATGCGCCACAATACCCACAGGGAAGAGAACAGTTTGCAGGGTCTGTGGAGTCTTCTCTACCACATGGGTCTGCAGGATGGAACTCATCTCCGCAGGCTTGGCACTGGGCTTCAGGTGCCTGTACCTGCTGAGCCATCTCACCCCGAGATTTAAATTCTGGAAAATAGAAATAAGCAACTGGCTGCAATGTTTGTTTCAAACAGAGATGTTCCTTTATTGTGGGATTTTTCTGCCACAGTGGGATCAATTCTTCCATCCAATGCCATTCTCAGAGGTGGCTTCCTTTATCCCTACAGCAAATAGTTTGTGTCCTTTGCTTAGTGCAAGCTCAGTGATAGACACTCTGGGTCCAAGTCAGGTGAGACTTCCTCAGAAACTTTGTGGTCCAGTTGTGGAGAGACTGGAAGGAGGGCCTCTGGTATTCATGAGAATTGGCTTGCTTTGTTTCGTTGTGTATTGTTTGAGATAGGGTCTCACTATGTAGCTCTGGCTGGTGTGGAACACTCTATGTAGACCATGTAGGCTTCAAACTCACAGAGATTCACCTGCCTCAAACTCCTGAGTGCTGGGGTTAAAGGCATGCAGGGTTTCCAGTGGGCTGATCTGGCCTTGAACTTTGTGAATACCTCAAGCTGGCCTTGAACACCCGATCTTCCACCTCCAGCTGGTTATAGGTATGTGCAAGTACTACTTCACTACAGCATCTTGCATGTCCTTTCCCGGTCCAGCACTGGAGTTATAGTATAGATATATCTTCAAGGCCATTTTAATGTAGGTGCTGGAAATCCAAATTTAGGTCCTCTGGCTTGCAATGCCAGCGCATCACCCACTGACCTATTTACCCAGTCCTTGAATGACAGATCTTGGCTATTCTCAGGGGATATGAAGCCACCAAGCTCAGGCGTGCCCTGTGGGCAGGATGTCATATCTATGATCTACAGGAAGAAAGTGGGAAGAAGCCATGACAAAGATTCTGAGAATGTGCTGGGGACGATTTTATGGCTGACATCGAATACATTGCTAAGTTCTTCCAGGATGTGGATGTGGTCTCTGAGGAGAGCCGGGAATGCTGCCATAAGCAGTGAGATCCTGCTGAAGGATGCCTACTGTTGCGTGCTCGCATCTGCGCGTGTGCACATGCACTTTAGATTCCACATACGCAGGGCTCATCAGGGATGCCTTCCCAATCCTGCATCTGAAGCAGACCCCTGCCCCGTTCTGTGTGGGTACTGCTGTTGCACACAGGAACTGCTGCAGCTGCGGCGGCCTTGCTTGCCCCACTGCTGAGAGTCCTGTGTGAGAAGCAGTTTGGTTTGCTTGCTGTATCCTCCACAGTGCTGGGTCTGGCGGGCAGTAAGTGAGGCTACAAATAAGGGTGCACGCAGGAAGGCACTGAATAGAGATACAGCTCTGTAGAATCTGGTTTACGCGGTTACCTTATGCAAGAAATAATGAGTTTTCTTAATAAGTACTCTGGTATTTCTGTGATAGGCATCTTGGGTAAGACTGATCTCTCATCACAAAACAATAGGCAGTATTTGAGTCCTTTGACCTCTCGGTTCCTAAACCTCTGTATGAAGCTGAAGATAGAGGGGTGGGGGTAGGGTTTTCTAACAGGAGCGACTCAGACACAGTAATGAATAAATAAGTAAACAAATATTTAAAAAAACGTGAAATAGATAAAACGTCTTTGTGTGTGTATAGCACACCATGGTGTGGTTGTAGTGGCCAACACGTAGGAGCTGGGTCTCCCCTTCCACCTTTAGATGGCTTCCCATCATTGGATTAGAGTCACTAGGCTTATGCAGCAAGTGCCTTTACCCACTGAGCCGAGTCTCTGTCTCATTTTTTAATTTTATTAATTTTTTTCCTACTGAATATTAAGAGTTATCACGCTGGGCAGTGGTGGCACATGCCTTTAATCCCAGCACTTGGGAGACAGAGGCAGTTGGATTTCTGAGTTCAAGGCCAGCCTGGTCTACAGAGAGTTCCAGCACAGCCAGGGCTATACAGAAAAACTCTGTCTAGAAAAACAAAACAAAACAAAACAAAACGAGTTACCACTTTATTTGGTATTTTAACTTTTAATTCTTGGGCCACACTCTGTCACCGAGGGAAGTCAGGGCAAGAACTCGAGTAGGAACCAGAGCAGAGGCCATGGAGGGGTGCTGCCTACTACTTACTGGCTTGCTCCACACGGCTTGGTTAGCCTGAGCTAGCACTTCTGTTTGACTTTCTCTGAGTCTCATCTAGCCCAGTTTGTGTAACGGAGGCTGCCCGTGAACTCCTGATCATTATAAGCTTCATAGAAGCAGGGAGTTACCCACTCAGCCTCATATTCCCAGAGCTTAGACCAGGACCCGGCTCACAGGAAGCAAGGGTGAGTCTCCGTGACTCTTCGCTACTAAAGGCCTTCCTGTTCTCTCTCTCTCTCTCTCTCTCTCTCTCTCTCTCTCTCTCTCTCTCTCTCTCTCTCTCTTTCTTTCTTTCAAGACAGGGTTTCTCTGTGTAGCCTTGGCTGTCCTGGAACTCACTCTGTAGACTGGCCTCGAACTCAGAAATCCGCCTGCCTTTGCCTCCCAAGTGCTGGGATTAAACATCAGAAGGAAGCCCTGCCCCACTCGCGGCTTGGAAGTCCTTTTTTGCTGCTTTTCTTTCGTTGGACTTCCTGTGCGATGCCTCACTTTCCGAGTATTATATTAGGTGCTCTTCTCGTTGTTGTGGCAAGCCATCTGACAAAAAGCTACCTAAAGGAGAAAGCCTTTCTTTCAGTTTAGTTCGAAGGGATGGAGACCCTCATGGCAGGGAGGCGTGGCAGCAGATCAGGACATGTGGTCACATCGCATCTGTGGCCAGGAAGCAGAGAGCAGACAGGATATCCAAGGTCAGCCCCTAGTAATAAACTTCCTCCAGGGAAACTCCGCCTCCTAAAACCTTCTGCAACCTTCTAAGAGCCACAGCCACCATAGACCAAGAGTTCAAACACACAAGCCTACAGAGGACGCTTCGCGTTCAGACCACGACAGCTCTAAATACTTTCCTGAGGCTCCCGTCTTCCCTGTGAGCTCACTCCATTACAAGTCTCTCCCAGTGTGCAGACCATCTCTTGGGTCATCTTTCCTACGGCTCTCCTGACTTGGCTAGCCCACGCAGTGGAAGCTCTGGAGGTATGGCCTTCTCTCGGTGCACTCTCTTCCCCAGGTCTCTACAGTCTGTGCACTCATTTCCACTGCCTTGGGCCGCTGAGTCACTTCTGCTAGTCTCTTCCTGCGAGCACCCCCACACGCTCTGCTTCCTGCCTCTGGCCACTCCTCGGGGAGTGGAGATGCTGACCTTCCTGACTCCCTTTCTACCCCACTAAGCCTTTCCTCTGTACTGACTTCTCACTGCAGCCATTGGCCTGTGAGCTCCTACCTCATACAGCACTGCTTCGTCTCTGGTTGCAGGTTTACGGGGTAGGTGGTCTGTCTGAAACTTAGAGTAAAACCTTCTACGTTCCTCATTAGATTCCAATCTGCCTCTTCCTCCCCCCCCCCCATCCTTTCTCTTCCTCCCTTATGTGTTCTGCTCAGGGGCTCTTACAGTAGGATGCACTTCCTCTCTTATAGATAAGCATCGAATAACTTGGTAGAGTCTACCCAATGCATACTTTCCTGCATGCTGAATAATTTCTTCTATCTTCTAGAACTGCTCCTGGAATTCTGTTCAAGGAACAGTTTTGTTTGTTAGGCCACAGAGACCACCTCCTCCAGGGGTCCTCCAACTTTGTGAGGCCCATTTATTAGTCTACCTTGATCCTTTAGTGTCTACTGAATTCCTAGCGCATAGTAGGTACTCATCAGGTGTTAGAATAAAGGTTCCATTAACAGACTCAGAGGCAGGCATGGTAGCTCATGCCTGTGACCTCAGCACTGGAGAGACTAAGGTAGGGGAGTTTCTATGAGTTGGAAGTCAGCTGGGATTACATAGTAAGTTCAAGGCTAGGCTTAGCTATAGGGGAACAGCTTGCCGCAAAATCAAAACACTTAACAAAGATACAAATTAATCCTTCTGCTAACAAACATTTTTAATCTATTATTGTAACTATTATTGGTTGATTTAGACAGATCTCAGTTTGTACCTTAGGCTGGCCTTGAACTCCCAATCTTCGTGTCTCAGCCTTGAAAGCAGTGGGATGGCAGGCCTGTGCCATACTCTTTATTAACAGCTAAAAATTAAGCTCAAACAAGTCAGGAGGAGTCAAAGCAGCAAGATGAAACTTTAGTAAATGGACTTCTCTGTCTTCTCAAGCCAGGCTTGATGGGTTGCCATTATTCCTTCAGGACCCCTGAAGTATTTTCCTGGTCAGGTTTTAAGAGACATGAAGAGGTTTTTTTTCTGTGTTTTTTGTTTTGTTTTGTTTTTTACAACACTTCAACCACAGTCTGATCAAAATCTGCCTTGTTACTTTGGTTTTTGTTGATTTCCTATTGGGTTTTATTTTGTCTCCATTTGTTTGCTTGAGACAGGGTCTTCTGGAGCCCAGACTATCCTTGAACTGATCCAGAATCCTGGCTTTGTCTATTGGTTCTGATTTGTATCTAGAAGTGGGTAAATGGGTTATCAGGGAACCAGCATCAAACCTCCTGGTCTACTGAGTTCAGTTGGTTAAGGGGTCTTGGAATCCTACGCCTTTAGGATCTTCTTACCCCTGCAGCTTAGGGTGTTGGTCGCTGGTGAACCTGGGATCATTTTCTCAGCAGCTGGGAACCGGAGTGTTGTGTTTGTTGGTCTTCCTCCTCATTGCTGTAGTGACCACAGACTTGCCTGTCGCTCTTTTCAGAAAGAAAAGACAACTTGTTCTTAAAGTTTGAAGTTATAACAGTTTCTTTTCAAAAATCATAGTCAGAGTTGGGACAAAACCCGGTAGGTTGAGTGGTTGCCTAATGTGCATGAAGCCTTGGGTTTGATTTTCTTCATAAATCAGGCAATAGCAGTACCCGCCTAATCTTGGACTCAAGAGGTACAGGCAGAAAGATTAAAAGATCAAGGTCACCTTTGGCTGCTGAGTAAAATGAAGCCACACTGGGCGATTTGGGACCTCTTCTCAAGGGAAAAAAATTGATATCTTCTGTTTTTAAAAGCCAAATTAATTCTCATATATATATATTTCACTAACTTATTAGGGAAATATATTCACGTCTCCCAAATGATAATCCAGGAATACGAGTATAATTAATGCTTCTTTTTACATTTGTGTGTGTGAGTGTGTGAGCTGTGGGGAGAAGGACTGGGGAAGACAACTACTCAACTACTTTGGGAGTCAGTTCTCCCCTTCAGCCAAGCGGGGCCCAGTCACAAGATTTACAAAGTCACATTGTCACTCTTGCTGGCTAGCGGTCTTACCCATTGAGCCATCATGCCAGCTCACTACAAGGAAGAAAGTGTTATCCCTCATCTTGCATCAGCCTCCTCTCTGATATTCTGTCCACCACCACCCAGGAGGCATAGCTGTCCCATGAATGTTAGCAAGAGAATGCCGATATTTTATGGTGACATCTACATGAATCACATCATGTGAAACCTTTCCAGGCTCACAATCCCAACATTTCCTCTTAGGTAAACATGATGCATGATCAAGAGGTTGGTTTTTCTTTTGTTTTTGTCTTGTGTATAATCAGCTCTTGAAGTAGGAGTAGAATAGAAGTATTGGCCACTTGGGGGCACCCAGGCATTTATTTCACAAGGACAATAGAGGCATTGCCAAGGGCAATGGAGGAAAGAAAACAAGTCAGTGTAGACGGATCTTCAAGCATAGGAACCCAGATGTAGCCTGGCCCACCGGACATGGAAGCTTCTGCATGCCAGGCAGTTGTGAGCCTCAGAGGAAGCCAGAGGTGGGATAGCAGAATGCTCAGGGTTGGCCAGCTAGCTTTCCCAGGGTAAGACCCACATCTACTTCAGACCTGAGCTGGATGCAAGATGGGGGCACAGACAAGAGGGACTGGAAGGGTGAAAATGGTGATAACCCATCAATGGAAGCCATTAGCGTGAGCCATTGTGTGTGCTGAAGATTTACAGATGCTCTTCAACTTCCAGTGAGGTAGAGAGTGACAGAGGAGGACACCGAGCACACAGTGGCCTCTGTGTGTGCATACAAACATGTGTACTTGCAATATGCAGGAGGTACACTTGCTGGCCAGTCTGATGGAATCAATACCTTGATTAAGAGTACTTCTTCCAGCAGGGTGTGGTGGCACACTCTTGTAGCCCTAGCACTTGGAAGGCAGAGGCAGGCGAATCTCTGAGTTCAAGACCAGTCTGGTTTACATATTGAATTCCAGGCAGCCAGGGCTAAACAGAGAAACCTAGTTTCAGAAAAACCAAAAAACAAATAATCACCAGCCAACAACAGCAGCAACAACAACAGTAACAGCAAAAAAACAAGACAGTGGGCCTCCTCTGGGGAACAATAACCCAAAGTTGATCTCTGCACCTATACACACACTACACCTGCACACATTTGTACCTGTGTGTACACACACACACACACACACACACTCATACACACACACACACACACACACACACACACACTAATATAGCTACTCTATCAAAACACACAGGATACTGTAGAGTCCTCAAATCATATGGCTGACAAAAGCTGAGGAGCGCTGCCACTATCCAAAGTCACTAGAGATCATTTGTCACTAATCTAGGAGAGGATCCAACCGCAAAACTGGAAGGCCAGTTACTATTGAAGGCATTTGCCTTGGACATCAGGCTGAGGCTTAGAAAACGTGGCTTGAACTGTGTAAATGGAGGACCGTCGGTGAGTGACTGACTGCCACGTTTGCATGAGTCAGCAGGAATCTTCCCATGTTACTTTTTCAGTGGAAACTTCATCAGATTGATGTTTTCTTGAATCTATTATATATGTATGCATATAAAATATATAAAAGACCTGATCTCTATTTTGGGGTAAGTAACAACAAGCATCCTTAAATAATATCTGGGCACACATTTTTATAGGATGGGACCATTACAACTATCCTTTGAGCTCCAGTGTTCTCTGGCCTTCTGTGTGATTGAATTACTTAGCAGATAGGACTCTATAATGTAGGATCCGAGTCCTGTTTCCTGATGTGGGTCCTCCTCGCTTCAGGAGGACAGGCCAGGACTGGGTCTTTTCTTTAGTTTTGTGGCTTTACAAATTTGCTTTTGTTGATTCAGCCAGGCATGAATGAACCATGTATTTGTTTAAAGTTAAATTGAGGGCTACTGAGATGGCTCAGTGTGTAAAGGAGCTTGCTGCTAAGCCTGATGACCTGTGCTCGACTCTGAGACCCACATGGTGGAAGGAGAGGCAACTCCTACACACACACACACACACACACACACACAAAATGAGAGAGAGAGAGAGACAGAGAGAGCCAGAGAGAGCCAGAGAGAGCCAGAGTGACAGAGAAAGAGATTGGTGGTGGGAGGAGAATACGTTTAAAAGATTAGATTAACCATCACGCTTATGATTACTTTCTCTGCCTGTCCTCCTATCAGGCTGTCCAGCAAACCCCAACCACGTTAAAATCAAGATTGCATGGCTCAGCATTCTCTCCCAGCAGTGAGTGTACATGGAGAGCACTCATACACAGCTCTGCCCATGCGCCCTTAGTTGGTCATCGCCCCTCCCCCTCATTTGCCTCCCACTCAGTGTGCTGGCAGCCATAGCACACAGCCCCCCAGTGAGTCCATTGTCCTGTCTTCCTGTGTATCTCTGTTTCTTTCCTCAAACCTACATTTCCCCCTGCTTCTCTCAGCTAAAGTTCTTATATGTCAAGAAGAACCTACAGTTAGACAGGAAGAATGAGACTGTCTCCGAATGATCAAACCCTCCTGTATGCAGCTGTCATTTAGTTCCCGTAGGACTCGGTCTTTAAAACGACAAATTTCATGACATCTGCTTTACCCAGTATACCTTCTGCTTCTGCCATTCAGAAACCTGCATCCTCCTACACGCAGCTCCTTAGACACCCTTCATGTATTAGACTGTTTTTATATTTACATATTCCATAGTATCCTCTCTAAAGAGTTCCCTGTGTATCATGCTTGCTGAAATAAGCTAGGCACAGAAAGATACTTGCCATTTCTTTTTTTTTAAATTAGATATATTCTTTATTTACATTTCAAATGATTTCCCCTTTCCTGGATTCCCCCCCCCCCAAAGTCCATAAACCCTCTTTCCCTCCCCCTGTTCCCCAATCAACCCTCCCCTGCTTCCCTGTCCTGGTATTCCTCTACACTGCTGCATCGAGCCTTTCCAGGACCAGGGGCCTCTCCTTCCTTCTTCTTGGGCATCATTTGATATGTGAATTGTTTCTTGGGTATTCCAAGCTTCTGGGCTAATACCAGCTTATCAGTGAGTGCATACCATGTGTGTTCTTTTGTGAATGGGTCACCTCACTCAGGATGACATTCTCCAGTTCCACCCACTTGCCTAAGAATTTTATGAATTCATTGTTTTTAATAGCTGAGTAGTATTCCATAGTGTAAATATACCACATTTTCTGTATCCATTCCTCCGTTGAGGGACATCTGGGTTCTTTCCAGCTTCTGGTTACTATAAATAAGGCTGCTATGAACATAGTGGAGCATGTGTCCTTATTGCATGCTGGAGAATCCTCTGGGTATATGCCCAGGAGTGGTATAGCTGGGTCCTCCGGTATTGTCTTATTTATTTATTTATGGAAGCTAAAACATTGATATCCTGCTGTAAAAAGGAGAATAGTGCTTCTCTGAGCCTAGGAGCAGTGTTGGGGGGGACGACAGGCTAATAGGTACCAGGATGCATTTTAATGGGAAGGCTAATGCTGTATTCTATATTTAGTACAACAGGACAATTAGGGTTGACATCAGTTACTAATGTAGGATTTTCAAAGTTCCCAATGCAAACTAGTTCTAGAGGTCTGAGGCAGTGTTGTACTATTTATCCTGATCAGATCGTGACTGATTATAAACTTATTTAGAAATGTAACACTGTACCCCATAAATATGTGTAATTACTATGTTTCACATAAAAAAATAGCCCTTTAATCTCATGTCCCCTCTACTTTGCCCTTTATTTAAGACATTGGCTCAGGTCAGGTGATGCAGGCTGGCTTTGAATTCACCATGGAATTGAGCATGGTTTCAAATTCCTGACCTTCAAGGGGTGTGGCACTAAATCTGCTAGATAGTTTCTATGGTGCTGGGATTGAGCCCAGGGCTTCATGTATGTGAGACAAGCCCTCTACCAGCTGAGCCCCATCCCCAACCATCCCTCTGTTCTTTAGAGCAGAACTCTGTGAGTAAGCTAATCTGTCCATTCTGCTTCCAGTTCTCTCCTAAATGTCCTCCCTGACGTCTTATTATAAACCTTTTAGACTTCTGGAGTTAGCAGTCTTCAGGTGAGCATTTACAGACAACAGACAGGATGCCTCCATTGGGGTTTTGCTCCATTGTGTCTGGGTTCCTGCCTTGGTTTCCTTGATAATGGACTGTACCTAGAAGCCAAATAAACTTCTCATCCCCAAAATTGTTTTTGGTCAGTGTTTTTATCATGGTAATAAAGAGCAACCCGAGACACATGGCTTTTTACCCTCCTTCATTAAGGTCTCTGGAGTGGCAGTTCCCAGAGAGGCCTCTCCTGAGTACTCAGCTCAAGAGTGTGTCATTGCTCCTGGAGTCACCCCTCCCCTCCATCATCCTGACTTTCCTGAGTCCCCTGCTCTGGTCTTCACAGCGTGTAACATCGTCTACTCTTATATTTATGTCTTTTTGTTCCTCTTTGTTTGTTACCTTTTTAGTACTGAGAATCAATCCCAGGTTCATGAGTATGCTCGGCCAACACTACCACTGAGCTATGTCCTCAGCCGTAGCTTTCCATTTTTGATAGTCTGATTTCCCTAATAGAGTATCATCTCCCTGAAGGCATGGGCTTTTGCTATATATCATTAATTCTGATAAAAAGGTCTACATCATAGTATGTGTCAAATAAATAAGTATTGAATGATTGACCTTGGCCAGGTCAACATTTCAGCCTTAGTTTTCTTTACCTGAGAAATGGAAGTAATAACAGTATCTACCATGTTGGCTGCACATGAGTGGAAAATAAGATTTGGAGTATCTTACTCATTACGTATTGTGTGTATAATATGATATGTATGCTATCATATTGCTCCTACCACATTGCCCATTTTGTGACAGAATATATCATACATTAAATTATGAATGAATAGTTTTTAAACTATGGTGCTATTCCTCTAGCTTCCTTTTGAGGCAAGTCTCCTGACTTCTTTTCTTTTTTTTTGAGACACATCTTATATAGTTCAGGCTGGCCTCCAACTCTCTGGGTAGCCAGTATGACCCTGAAGTTCTGATTCTCCTGTGTTGGGATTTCATGTATGTAACCACCATACTTCATTTGAGTGGTGCTGGAAACCAAACACGAGACTTTGCTCATGATAGGCAAGCAGTCTACCAACTGGGCTGTTTCCTAAGCCCTAGTTTGGGTACACTAAATGTACTTTGACTCTCAGCATTTTCAATTTCACCTTGGATTTGTTAGAAGGCAAGATCATGAAAAATTGTAGGTTATCTGATACTTGATGCAGAGGGTTAATTGAGAATGACTCCCATAGGCTCTTATGTTTGAAACTTGTTACTTGGTGGGTGAACTGTTTGGGAATGATTGGGAGGCATGGCCTTGATGGAGGAGAGGTGTCACTGTAGTACCTTTAAGATTTCAACAATCCATGTCCTTCCCAGCCATCTCTCTGCCTTATGCTTGTAGATCAAGATGTAAACTCCCAGCTACTGCTCCAACACCATGCCTGTCTGCCTGCTGTCATGCTGCCTGCCATGATGATCATGGATTCTAACTAACCTCCTGGAACTGTAAGCCCCTAAGAACCTCTTTCTTCTCTAAGTTGCCTTGGTGATAATGTCTAATTACAGCAAAGGAAGTATCGAGGGGCAACGGGAATCCCGTACTTAAATCCTGTAGGATAGGAAGGAAGGAAGTATTCTGGGTGAGAAGGAAAATTATTCTGGGCTTGTTGCCCATTGAATTCCTTCTTCCAGAGAGGCAGGACCTGGGTGTTACACTCTTTTCCTTCCTGTATAGCCATGTGGGGACTGCCTGCAGTGTTCAGGCCAGCAACAGAACAGTACAGCTCTTCTGGTCTAGGAGTCCAGGGATATAGCTGAGTGTGACCTTGAATTTCTGATTCTCCTCCCTCCTCCTCCAAAGTGCTAAGACGAGAGGAGTGTTCCACCAAGACTAGTTTATGAGGTATGGTGATCAGGGCTGGTACTTTATGCAGGCTTTGTAAGGATCCCACCAAATGAGCTACATCCCTAAGCCCCTTCAACTTTTTTTTAACTCATAGACTTCTCTATAATAAAAGCTAAACTCTCATGATTGAAAGAAAAGTATACATGATAGAAAGCAAGCAGCCTGTGAACTAAAGGACTTGTTAGGCAGTCAAACTTGAAACCTATACTGTTTTGTGTAAAATTACAATAATGTAGAGATATTAAACAGGCTGGAGAGAGAACACTTGCTGTTCTTTCAGAGAACCAGAGCTGGGTTCCCAGCACCCACACGGCAGCCCACAACCACTTGTAACTCCAGTTCCAGAGCATCTGGCAGGCTCTGGCCTCCTCGGGCATTTGTACACACAAGCACATTCAAACATGTGCACATACACATAGATTGAAAAATACAACATATTTTTAAGAACCCTAAATATATATTTACTTTAGGGAGTTCTAAACACCTGTACTTTCAATTTTGTGGTATAAATTCTCAAAATGAGGTTACATTTTGGGGGTTTAGACTGGATTTCAAAGTAATTTGCAGGAGTTAAAGGAAATAAGCCTAGAAAAGTAAGAGAAGCAAAATAAAGTCAATAAACAGGAGGAATCCTGACAGCTGCTGTAGACCGGGGGTAGGCATGGCAACAATGAGTACCATTGTCCTTTCCGGTCATCCTGGCAACTAGAGTCGCAGATCAAATAACCAATGCCAGTTGGCAGCCGCAGAGGGCAGAGAACAAAGCTTCACGTCAGCTCGTCCCTCTAATTCCACCATTAATTGCTTTTGCAGAGGCTTCTGTTTGGGTTATGAGTGACTGAAAATTAAACAGGTGTATATTGTAAACCTCATAACTCACATGTCAGCAACCAGAAGGGCTGTGACTGTGAACAGAGTCTGTGGGAAGGGTGGGGTGGCTCTACCCTCCCTGGACTCTGACTGGGGTGGTGACGAGGATGGGCTCTCCTGTACTCAGGGCTGAAGAGCCACTGTGCGGGTAACAGTGACCTCAAGCCAACAGGGTCTGGCTCAGTGTGGGGGTCAGAGAATGGCATTGTCTTACAGGGCAGCTTCTCCTGAGGTCTGAGCAGGCTGAGTTGCCTGCCTTCAAGTCTGAGTCTCTGAGAAGCAGGTACACGTGGAAGGACATGGTTTATATCAGTGGAGGGATGTATCTGGTTTTGAACTCTGCAACCGAACCCAGGCTTGTACTCATTGTAGAGTGAAAACTTTGCTTTCTATTTTATTATTGTGGGGAAACCACTTCATGGCATACAGGTGGAGGTCTGAGGACAACTGTGTGGAGTTAGTTCTGTCCATCTGTCTTTTCGCGGGTCCTGAGATCAAGCTCAGACCCCCAGGCTTCCAGCCAAGCACCTTTACACAACGAATCATCATGCCACCCTGGGTCTCCTTTTCTGAATGCCATTCCTAAGAGTCTTCTTATGACTTCCTTTTTCTCTTAATATTTATTTTTTATTTTTAAGGCAGAGTCTCATGCGACTCAGGCTAGCCTCTTTGAACTTAGTGTTTAGCTAAGGATGACCTTAAACTTTACTTATTTTATCTTTCTCTATGTGTAAGATTGTGTGTGGTATGTGCTGGATGTGAGTGTGTGTGTGTGTATGAGTGCAGGTGTTCACCTGTGTGGACGCTAGGGGAGAACCTCTTATCCTCACCTTCTACCTTGTTTGAGATGGCAGAGTTTCTTGCTTTTCACCTCTGTGTGTGCCCAGCTGGCTAGGTGGCCCAGATCATCTTGGGAACATTCTGACTATACCCGTCATCCCCTTCCCCTTCCTGAGAGCACTGGGATTAGAGATGTGCACTACTGCATTGAGGTTCTGGGGATCCTAACCCCCATCTTCATGCTTGTGTAGCGAGTGCTTTCCTCTTATTTACTTTTACATTCACTCATCCAACATCATATGTTTGCCTGTGTGTGTGTGTGTGTGTGTGTGCCACCGTGTGTGGAGGTTAGAGGACAGGCTGCAGGATTTTTTTCCTTCTCGTCTTCTACCAGGTGCGTCCCAGGGTTCAAATTCAGCTTCAGTCACGGTGGCAAGTATCTTTATTTAATAAGCCATCTCGCCTGAAAGCACCCATATTTTTTGTTTTTGTTTTGAGACAGGATCTCTAGCCCAGGCTGGCCTTGAATTCATCAAGTAGCTGAACATGACCTTGAACTTCTGACCTCCTGTTTCTACACCCAAGGTGCTGGGATTCCACGTTCCACTGCACACCATTTATGCTGAGCTAGGGACTGAACCCAGGATTTTGTGCATGATTAGGCAAGCGCTTTATCAGCTGGGTTTTATCTGGGCCCCGAACTTGAACACTTAAGACCACCTCCATTCTCCTGTCCTTTTTGTGATGTCTTCTGTCTTCCTCCTTGCCTCATCCTTCCTCCAAGCCTCTCCACCATGCTTCCCAGTCCCACTTAAGGCTTCATCGGGTGAAATCAGAGGGCTCCTGCCTTCCCCAGGGTGTGCATGTTCTGCCAGTGTCCCAGGCTGAACGTGCTTCCTCAAAGGATGCCCAGTGCTACCCCATATCCTCTGCCTGGGCACACCTCCCCTCCCGTCACTTCCAGCTCTGTCCTGTGTTGCCTCTCTGGAATCTATTGAGGACTGTCCCAGGCAGTCCTGGTCTGCCTACCTTCTCCAGAGTCTACCTTTTCCAGAGCACATGCCAGTTCAGTACAGTGTCCCTCTGTGGCCAGTGGAAACCATTACACAACCAACCTTGGATACATATGGATTTAGATTATATACACCCTTTACATAAAATGACATGGTTTGCCTGAAACTTGCATGTCTTCCATAGGCTTCCATCAAGCAAAATTCCTTATGATCCATGGTATAGTACATATGCTATTTAGAGAGTTGCTACATTATAGTTTGACTGTTTTACAGCATGACAGCACTTATGCTGTTAACTCTAACTGCATAGGGGATAATGATAAGAAAGGTACAGACGTGTTCAGTACGGACATGGTCTCCCCTCGGCTATTTTCCATCTGAGGTTGGGGTGGATGTGAAGGGTCAGAGCTCATGGTCAGGAATAGTGACTTTAGACCCAGCTCTGTGGCTATGTGCAGTCAATACATATCTCTTGGATAGCTCTCCTTTCATGCGTTAGCCAGGTATAGTAAAAGGGAGATGAGGCTTAAGTGAATCTATAATGGTAAAGCACCTTTCATCCATACCCAACTCATAGCAGAAGCTTCAATAATACCTGCACTGTTAAGTTAAACGCTTGGGCATCTGTAAAAACTGCATCCTAGTGTAATTTCATTTTGCTGGGGTTGAAATATTCGTCACCCTCACTGAGGTTGACTTCAGGCTTTGATTATAGAAACATTAACTCATATGACACAAAAGGACGCGTTTTGTGTGAATACAGGCAATCACACTCCTGGAGGCACCTGTGGAGGTCAGAGGACAACCTAGGGTGTGGGTTCTTCTCGCTCCACACAGCTTGAGGAAAAGCCTCTCTCTGTCCCCCCACCCCACACACATACACACTGCTGTGTGCCAGGCTGCTTGGCTCCTGAGCTATCTGGGATTCTTTGTTTTCCAGCTCCCATGTCTCTGTGCAAGGACCGAGAGTAGACACTTGTGCTGCCATGTCTAGCTGTATGTGGGATCTTGGGATTTGAACTCAGGTTCTACTCTTACACAGTAAGCACGTTACTAGGCCGTCTTTGCAGCCTGAATTTTTTTTCTTTTTCAGCTTTTTGAGACAACATCTCAAGTAACCCAGGCTGACATCCTACTTTATAGCTGAGAATGACCTTGAGTTTATGGTTCCTCTTCCTCCTGCCTGCCCCTCCCAAGTACTGGGATTACAGACATTATTTTCCTGCCTGACTTTGTGGTGCTACCACACCCACTGATTCTCTAGATCAAGTCCAGAGCTTTCTACACACCAGGCAAGCAGGCTGTATCCTGAAGCTTAAAGGGAAATAAATTTTGACTGAAAAGATAAATCCTAAAGATAGATTATTTTTTTCCTGTAGGGTCTTATGGTGTAACCAAGGATGACCTCAAATTCAGGATCCTCTGCCTCGCCCTCTGGAATACTTCTGGAATTAGAGGCAAGTGTTATCACATCCAGGGAGACTTTATAACTTTACAGAATGAAGTTCAGTCACTAGCTCACTTAGCTGAGTTGGGGGGGGGTCCATCTGTACATTTGTGTTTCAAAGCTAGTGCTTGGAAACATGACTTCTTGCAGGAGGAGAAGAAAAAAAAAATACATATTACAAGTTAGAGACTTTCTTGGGAATACAAATCACATTGTTTTTATGATTTATGTTGGCAAACTAGAGATAAAAGAGATGGTTTTAGGTTTAATTACTTTCTGGGATCGATATTTTTCAGAAATATTCTACTTTTGTAGGTGAAAACATTTTAATGATTCTTAACTGCACATCAGTGTTGAAGTAACTGGTTCTTCCTGTTCTTCCAATACCAAGCCCTCTCCTTCCCCTGAGGTCTGTTAGAACATTCCAGGCGGCTCCTGTTTCTGCCAGCAGGTGGAGCACTGGCACTTTTAAAGCCACTGGTTACTTGCTCCAGCCTGGTTTTCTTCTCTCAGTGCTGGGATTCTCCTGTCTTCCCTGGTTTTTATTTCCAGGAGAAACTGTTGAACTGGGGCCTGGATTAGGGAGATGAAGACGTGGGTGTTAGATCTGCGCTGTCACTGGGTTTTCCTGCCTGACACTGTGGTGCTAACATGCACGAATTCCATGTGTGTCATAGGTGTTGAGTAACTTAGCTTTAGCATCTAAGTTCTGCTTGGCAGTGAATGAATCAGTTTTTCCTTGCCCTGTTTGATTCTGTGTTACACCATAGAGGAAATTTAGGTTATTATGTTAAAGTAGATCTGATTTAAATAAATTAGAACTTTATATAAAAAATAGCAAGTCTTTGAAACATTATTCCTGGGGTTGAAAAGTAGGGAACAGTTGTATTTATTGTGAGTGTGTTATGTTAAAAGGCCAAGTGAACAGTATGTTGGAACTATATTGACTGTGTTTTAGGGCTTAGTCACTTGAAAACAAATTATCAATTACATTTTTATAGGATGAAAACTAAATTTAGATTGCTTATTTTGAAACCATGATATATGACATTAAATGGCGATAATGATGCATTTGAAAATATCTTTTTAAGCAGGTGTGGTGATACATGACTTTAATCCCAGCACTAGGGAGGCAGAGGCTGGTGGATCTCTGTAAATTTAAGGCTAGCCTAGTCTACAGAGTGAGCTCCAGGATGGCCAAGGCTGGTAACAGAGAAACTCTGTCTCGAAAAAAAATATTTTTTGTGAGTACACATGTGTCTGAGTGTATGTGTTCCTGTGGAGGTCAGAGGATGACTCCTGGGAGCCAGTTCTCTCCTTCACCTGTGGATCCTGGGGCTTGAAATCAGTCCATCAGGCTTGGCAGCAAGTGCTTTTCCTTACTGAGCCATCATCCTGGCCCCTTGGGGGGGGGAACCTTTTTATCCTACAGATGTACCTTAAATGGTAAACTGATATAAAGAAAGCTGACTTATAGGTTTACAGAGAAGTCAGACTTGACATTAGAAGGTTCTATGACAGATTTTCCTTGTGACCTATATTAATATTTGAGCATTTGTAATGAAGTTTTAAGCTTGTTCTCTATTATGTAAAATGGAAAGCTAGCTATACTATGAGCTTTACTCTCAGGAACAATAATACCATACATCTTCTTATACAGTCTTAAATTACAGTGCTGTATGTTTCAGGATCAGCACTCAACTTAGGCAACACTTATAAAGGTCATTTCATGGCCCCACTGGAGGGGAGACTGTACTGCCCTTGTTTAACGTGAATCAGCCCCTTTAGTCCAGTGTCTAGGGGACACAAGTGAATGACAGTTCTCTTTGTTTAAGTGTGTGCTCTGGCTTTCTTGGGCAACCAGTGCAAAACTGAAGCCTTAACTCTATTCTGCATGGCTTCTCTTTTCCCACTGGCAGTGTCTATTTAGCATATGGGGCGTGGTTTCAAGTTCATTACTGAAGCTTATAGGCTGAAGTGCTCTGTGGGATTGACCGATTTAGGGAGCCTGCCAAAGCTGAGGTTGGGAACAGGACGACTCCCCCCGTTTATGTGGATTTGTAGGGTAGCCAATTTCCCCCCATCTCGACTTTCAACTGCTTTGGACATTAGCTTCCCAGGAAGAATTCATTCTTTAGTGTAAAATGGAGCACCGCTTTTTGTCAGGGGCCTCAGGTTAGTAACGCTTCGAACTTTCTGTTTTGTGTCAGATTTTCTTTCTGTGCCATCAGGGAGATGGTGACAGATAGGAGAAGGCTTGCGCTGTTGCTGCATTAGAAATGAACACTTTTGATTCCGTTGGTCCTGCGGGTCTAGGGGGTGTGAGGGTTCTGACTAAGATATTTTTCTGTCAAGCCAAGAGGAAAGAGCGTCCGAGTGTTGGGAGTTGTAGTTTAAAGGGTTGTAATTGTTTGTAAGCATTTTTCTACTTCCTTTTCTTTGGTAATGACTTTCTCTGTGTCCTCCCAGTACACCTAGGCAGAACTCTGGTTTTATGCATGATGATTTTATTTTAGTGTTTGAGCTAAGTGGCGTGTTGTATTCTAGCAAGCCCCAGCTCACGCTTCACTTGTTGGATGTGGTTTTCCCTTGGGGGCCTGCTCCTCGGAGTTTCAGCTGATCAGATGTCGTGTCACTTTTACTTCAAAGACTGTCCTGTGAAATACCTACAGAATGACTGGTGTGGTTGGCACATCCAGGTGGGCTCAGAGGGGACCTGATTCCTTCCGGGTTTGTTGCTATTTTTATTCAAGTAGTTCCCTTAGAATATGAGGTCACCCTAAAATAAATATGCCTGTAAAATTGGAGTATGATGTGCAAGACATGAAAGTAGTGTTAATAATAATAAAGAAATGAAGTCAGTGAAATTAAGAGATTAGCTTCCTCAGTTTCCCCAGTGTTACAGAGCTAGGGAGCAATTGTGCCTCTGTTCATTTGCCCCAGAGGCATCTGGCATGAGACCACTCTGCAAGACGGGCTCCATTTGACACCGTTCCAAAGTGTGTACATCCTAGGAAGTGTGGCTTCTCTTTGCCTTGTATATGTAAGATGCATCGGTTTAAATGGGTAAACTAATGTTTTAAAATATGCAAATATATGCTATTATGTGTCTACTATTGCTATTCTCTTCTCTTTTTGTTCCAATGGGACAAGCGCTGCATTAGCGTCTGTTTTATCATCTTTCTCTTTTAATTATTTTTAAAGATGGAGACAAAAGGGAAACAGAAGCATTTGTGTATTCATGTGCTTGCGTGTGTGTATGTGTGTGTGTGTGTGTGCATGTGTGTGCACACACACAGCCTTTAAGGTGCTGAACTGTAAAGATCTCATTGTTTCCTGTCTATGCTGAATTTAAAGCTATAAAGTGAAGGCTACAAGTCATTTCAGCTTATGACCATGGACTTTACACCCCTAAGAGGGTAGCACAGTTACATTATTGCCCCCACCTCCCCAGATACGTCCTTTAACCTCAAATCTGCCAGGCAACTTTACTTTCTTACAAAGAGACATAGATCATTTCAGCTTTGCTGTACTTTAAGTGTCCACTGTGTGTGTGCTCCCACTGCATACGACTGTGGTGCTCCTGCTGCATATGGCTGTGGTGCTGCCTAATTATTAATTATTAATATGCTTTTGGGAGGCTCTGTGTAGTCCCGGCTATCCTGAAATTCACTATGTAGACCAAGGTGGCCTTAAATTCAGGTCCTCCTTCCTCTGCCTCCTAAGTTCCAGTATTAAAGGTCTATGCCACCATACCCACCTAAATGCTATTAATTTAAATCGTAAAGGGGAGCACTTATCAATCTGATCATTGATAGCTGATGATTTTAAAGAAAAATATAAAAGCTATTTTACTCACTGGTTGCTTATCTGGGCTGAGTATGAATAAAATCTGTACAAACTCACACAGTTTATGTGGCCTGGCAAAGTTATCTTGTTCCAATGTGCCTCAAGTTTTTTCACCTGGCAACAACACACAGTGACAACATATCTCTGGTTGAAAATAGAAATAAAAAAAATGACAAAGAATGCTATAAGTGGGAAACCATCTACAAGCCAGATTTAGGGGTTCCCAGAGCATATACACACAAAACATATATTTTCTCTGAACATAAGGAGTATGAAGGCTATGAAGAAGGATGCTCGGTCTCTAAAAACCAGTGCTGGGCTATCTGAGCCATCTAGACTTCCACCTTACGACAGCCAGGCAGTTCTCGTCGTCCTTACAGACTGGTCTAGCACACCCTACATCACTACTCCTTTGGCTCATGTTAAGTAGGTATCAGCACTTGGCTGGCTCTATGCCACCATATCTCAAATTGAGCTTTGAGCTGGTTAATTTTTTATCCCACATTGGCTTTCCACTCAAGGCGCTGGAGATGTCCCATGCTCATCAGGCAGTTTATGACCCAGCTGATGACCCACAAACGTGCAGTGCCTGTTTTCCTCTTAGAGTGAATCTGAGACAAAGTTGGGAATAGCCCTTGTACAAATGGAACACCTGGCCATGGCCCACATCTGGAACCAAATGGTACCAGGACAGGGTTCAGGGGGAGGACATGAGCAGCGGAGAGTAGCTGTGCTGTGAGAGGTGGGTTTCTGCCAGCACAGTTCCAGTCAATCAGTGAATTCCATTCATACCTCAGGTCACTCTCTGCTCCCATAGTCTTTGCTGTACAAAGTTTGGGAGGCTCTTGAGTCACAGCGTGTGACCCTGTCAGACTTTATTTAGGGACATTAGTAAATTCTGCATACTCTGCCTTTACCATCCTTAGCCTCATGTTTCTTGACCTTAACCTTGATTACTCAAGACACTGGCATGCGTAGGTCTTGTGTCCATACACCAAATAGCAAGAGACAGGAAAATCCCATCCATGCTGGGAATTCACTGTTTTCAGAATGGCAATAAAAACTAACTTCCCAGGATTGCAGAAACTGAGATGGTATTCTCCCACAGTTTTACAAACCACCCGCCCTTACCAGTTCTGAAGAACCCAAAGGAAGTTTGAGCTGATGTGTCCTGGAGTAGTGCGGGAGTGGTCACAATAGGAGCAGTAATGTACTGGTTATAGCGCTAAAACTGCCACTCAACAGGCGTTTGTTTCCTGGTGTGGCTACTCTTCTGAGTCTTTATTCCATCCTCTTAACTACCCCTAGAAGCTTGGTTGTGTTAATTATACCTATTTTACAGCTAGCAACTAACCTAAAGTGTCCAATAAGGCCAAATCAGCCACAGGGTTGGGTCTTAGAAGGAGTTCAGTGCTGGGGAAGACAGGTATGATTGCTTTCTTAGAAAATGTCCCTGGCGTTTATGATACGAGTGACAAGAGATCATGTTAATGCTGACATCGGTGCTGATATTCCCATCAAAGGTGTGTCTGTTAGCTAACACCTGTCATTCAGGAAGGTGTGCCCTTCCTGTCCTACCTCCACCTAGGCATGTGTGAGCTTGTACTCTGCTCTCCTACCAGAGTAGAGAGGTTCTCTGTGGCTAGTCAGTAAGACCACTGATGGGCTGGGGAGATGCCTCAGTTAGTGAAGTAGTTGTTCACAAACATGAGGACCTTAGCAGTCATATAGGGAAAGAAAGAATAAAAAGAAAGCTAAACACAACCATGCTCACCTGTGATCCCAGCACTGGGGTAGCAGACGTGAGAAGGTCCCTTGGGCTTGCTGGCCAGCCAGCAGAGCCAAATCAGTTCACAAAGATCCTATATCCAAACTAAGTGGAGAGTGGTGGAGGGGGACCCCTGACTTCAACCTCTGGTCTCCATAAGCTTGTGCTCACAGGTGTGCATGCATCCGCACCTCATACCACCCTCCCCCCAAAAAGCCTGGAGGTGGCCAGTTGGTGTGCACAGTAAGCTTAGTGAGTTGCACGCTGTCTTCTACTAACTAAAGCTAGTCTTGGGAGTTTTTAGACTTTCCGAGTCTAAAATTATCAGATCCAATAAGCTTAGGGAACTTGGTATTGTTTAGTTTTAGGTCCTCTTCATTCCTGTCCAGCATGACTTCCTGCTGATAAAGAAAGCTTGGATTATTCTGTCAGTCCTCAGGGCTTTCTGAAGCTCTGCAGAAAACCGAGAATATGTGTTGTGAAGTTTCCTTAAAATTTTCATTTAAAAAACAGAGCATGAACAAATTATGCTCAATTTAGCTAAAACATGACATTTGGCAAAAGCATTTAGAAGATTGATTGATATATAGCAATATATCCCATGTAGAGTAGGGGCTAGTTTTTGTTTGTGTATTGCCCCCTCCTCATCCCCTGAGCGCGCGCGCGTGTGTGTGTGTGTGTGTGTGTGTGTGTGTGTGTGTGTGTGTGTGTGTGTAACAGGCTCTCATGTATCTCGGATTGGCTTCAAACTCATTATGTAGCTTTGAACTTGCCTCTATGTCCTAAGTGCTACAAGTTCAGGTTTGTGCCATTACACCTAATTTATGCAGTGCTGGGTCTGAACCCAGGGCTTTGTGTGGATTAACTGAGCTCTCTACCAGCTGAGCACCCACACTCAGCCATAGGAATGATTTTGGCAATCTTAAATTTTTAATCTAAAGTTTTTCTTCCTTCCTCTTTATTTTTATTTCTTTGAGATGAGATCTCTCATCTATCCTGGGACTTCTGTGTAGAGCTGGCTAGCCTCTAACTCACAGAGATCCACCTTCTTTGGCCTCACAACCGCTAGGATTAAAGGTATATGCCACCATGCCTGACTACCTTTTTCTTTAATAGGATTTATTATTATTAGGAGTAGTATTTGTGTGTGTGCAGTGCAGCTCTGTGTGTCATGTGTGGGAACCAGAGGGTGTCGTAGGAATGTCTTTTTCAATTGCTTCACTGTGCTAGGTTTTCTTCAGTGTGAGTCTAGCCTCACTGAACCATGAGCTCACTACTGTAGGCTAGACTATGAGCCCCTAGGATCCAGTATCTCTGCCCTGCAGTGTGTGTGTGTGTGTGTGTGTGCGCGCACGCACGCACACGCACAGGGGTAAAGGTTCATGCCACCATACTGGGCTGTCAGACAGGTGCCAAGGATCTAGACTTGGGTCTTCATGCTTGCCCAGTTAGCATTATCCACTGAGTCATTTTCCCAGCCCAAGTATTTATTATTTTTCTCATACAAATCCAACAGATCAAGGTTGAGAGGTGAGAGTTAAGGTGAGACGACTTTTTATACAGGATGATTTCACTTAATACTTGAAAGATCAGCATAGGAGAGGCCTTTGGATGAGTTCTTCTCATACGCAGGGATTTGGTGATAGCCGTTTAGTCGGGCAGCATTGATGATGTGCAGAAAGAACATGCCAACATCCTGAGGCATCCTTAGAGAAGATGAGATGATGATGGGAGCAACCTGGGAATGAACAACTTTCTCTTTCCATGTCCTCATTTAATACACTTAATAGATCACTGAAGGTTGGGAGCAGTAAGCCCTCAAATCCACAGGTTCAGGAGACCCCATGGGAGCTTGTAGAGTTTCTGCAATTTCCCGATTGCTTCTATTTTTACTATATCCCCTCTGTTCAATTTAACATATTCCTGCGACAATGCATGAATCAATATTTCCATTTGCTCTAGGTTGGGAAAATCAGGTAAATTACCCAGCTCTTACTGAATGTTATTAAAGGCTGGCCACTACTTCCAAGGAAAACCAATCAGCCTCCAAGCCTTGCTGTGGTTCTCATGATAGTTGTTTGAACATTTTGTTCTTGGTACCACACATCTGGTTCCCATGTTTATTCTGGAAGAGCGCCGTCACATGGGGGTAACTAAAGGATATTTGATCCTGAATCTTGGATGTTATTTTATTGTTGTTGTTGTTTTAATTTTCATGAGACAGGGTTTCATGGAGCCCAGACTGGCCTTAAACTCCTGGTCTTCTGGCCTCCCCTTTCCTCCCAAGGGCTGGTCTCACAGGCAGGCACCAGCACACCTAGTTTGCAAAGTATTATTTTTATTTATTCGTATGTATGTGTATGTTTCATGTGTGTGTGAATGTGAATGCCACATGACATGGCATTCACATGTCCTGAGACATGTGACACACGTGTGTGTAGAGGTCAGTTGTAGGAGCTTCTTAGGGAATGAACTCTGGTTCTAAGACTTAGCAGCAAGCACCTTAAAACCTGCTCAGTCATCTATCTCCCTGACCCTGGAGATTGTGTCTGAACATCCTTCTTGATATTATATAATTAATTGATATGTGATGAAGTTGACCCCTTTAGATATGTAGTTCTGTGATGTTTAGCAAAAAGTTATGTGGACATCACAATAACCCATCTTTCAAAATATTTTCATCACTCTCTAAGACTCTCACCTTCATTTCTCCCTTCTGCTTGGCTGAATTTGCCCACCCTGAACATTTCCTCTGAATGGAGGCAGTCGATGAGACTCTGGAAATTTTAGTTTTATGCTCAAAGGCTGCATCAGTGGACACACCCTAGTTATTGTATGAGGCCTCTCTCTTCCCTGGCGTCTGGCAGACAGACTGACTCAGGTTCATTGCCTAGTTCACTACACTAGGTTATTTTGTCTTTAAGAGCTCCAGATTCTTTCTCTACTCAATTTTTAAAAAATTAATAGGAATATATACCATTAATATGAGATTGTTGTAGGTTTTATTGCAAAATTATTGAATATATCACTAGTATCAGTTGTCACCTTGAATGAATGACCCAAGCCCCTGGAAGGTTCAATTACAGTATCTCCAAAATAGAAATAATAATACCAGAATTACTTCAGAGGCTTTTTAAGGCATAAAAAGTGTATATAAAATGCCCATCACAGTGTTGATTCATTTGGCCTATTAAGCAAGTATTAGTTATTATTTACTGAAATAAACTGGTAGGTGTTATTTTATTTCATTTGTTAGGAGTCTGCTTATATTCTACTAAGGATTTGCATTAGTGTGTAATAAAATTTACATACTATTAAATACAAACAAAGGAAGGAAATATGCAGGCAGGGAACCATAGCTAATAATGCTGCCAGAAAGATATTATCAAGGGAGTGCATAATAATCATACTAACAGCTAGCATTTATATAGCAGGCTTTCCTTCTTCTTCCTCTTTTTCTCTCACTGTTCTCTTCTTCCTTCCTCCCTCCCATCCATCTTTCCTTTCCTCTCTTTCCTTTCTGTTCTTTCTTTCCTGGAATACTGACAGTAGACTTCAGGGCCTTGCACATGCTAGGCAGTTACATCCTTATCTCTTACCCTGAAGTCTGTTCTTTGTCTTATTTTTATTAATTAATTGCCTAACTAATTTTGTAATTGTTGAGATAGGGTTGAGATGGGCCTGGAACTTCTGGTGTAGACCACTAGGCTGTCCTTGAGAGCTCCACCTGCCTCTGCTTCCCAAGTTCTGGGATTACAGACATATGCCCCCATGCCCAGACACAGCAGGTTTGTAAGAAACCCTTGTTTGAAGGTCTTTTCTTTTGAGATGTGAGAATTATGGGCAGATATGATCAAATGATACCCCTGGCTGGGAGAAATGTCATGCTTAGTCTATTCTCATACCTGTGGGAGGTGAGTTCTCAGTAGGAAGGCATTCAGCATCTCACTACACGGCATAGTGTACATGGTTCTATGAATGTGTGCATGTGCTTGTGAGTGTGTATGTGTGTGTGTGTGAATGTAGTATGTATGAAGTGTGAGCACTTATGAGTAACTAGAATCAGAACCCAAACTGTCTTCAAAATAACCATGAAGATAACATTGCTCATTTGAAACAACCAGGTTCCTTGATAATAGTTCGGGTTCACAGACTATGCTCACACACGTTAGACTGAAGTGCACACTCTTACTGACATCCCTGCTCCACGATTCTTTCTGCATAGAAACACCAACACCCAAACACACAGTCTCCTCACCTGCTCCACCCTTATTCAAGCAGTCATGGCCTTGCTTATTGAGTTTTGGCTTATAAATTCCAACCCACATGTACCTTCTGCTTCCTAGATTGGGCTTTCTGTTCTTGTATGCTCAGTCAACTCCAGTGTGGCTTCAAGATTCCTTTGTGGTGTCCCTTTCTTAGGGCAGACTTCCAAAGGGCTAAGATTGAGCACTTCCTGCTCTGACTTCCTACTTATGTTCATACTCAGAATTCACTGTCACTTCCCCTGACTGTGCTCCTGAGGGACACTTTGGATTGTCATTGTCTCCTTAAACCCTATCTTAGCACCTGACACATGACAGCCATTCAAGAGTGCAGAGGGGAGACTATTGACCTGAGTACCTATGAGTTCCAATTATGCATGGTTGAGGAGGTATGGTTTTGGATATAGAATGTGTGGGGATTAAGACTGACAGGGCTTTGCATTGAGTTATGGCACCCTTCCCCTGGGTATGTATGTGGGCTGACTTCCGGAGGGAAGCAAGCTTTTCTGTTGCGTAAGGCTGAGCCCAACCTAGCACCTTTGCTCGGTGAGATTTAGATACAGTTAGTTAGGCATTGATAATGTGGCCAGATAACAAAGTTTATGATAGAGTTAACTACCAGTGTTTGATCCAGGCTGATAAACTGTAGTCCCCCTGTGCTTGACTCTGAGCCTTGAGCAGCAGCTCACTAGTATGGATGGAGCTTCTTCCTCAGTGCACAGAGAATGGAGGGTTCAGTCCTTTGAGAACAAGCCTGTTACTGAGGCAACAAAGGAGGCGGCCTCCATGTGAACAACAGTGGGTCTCACTGACTGTTTGTTGTGATTTTATTCACGTCAGAACTGGGTAGGGAGCTGAGTTGACCTAGTACAAGGACCTGAGTTTGATCCCCAGAAAATACAGACACACACACACACACCACACACACACACACACACACACACACACACACGGGAGGAGGGGAGCATTCAGTAGACATGGTCGGGCATGCTTATAATCCCAGCAATAAAGAGGCAAACACAGGTATATCCCTGGGACTCCCTGGATAGCCAACATATCTGAAAGTTCTAGGTTGGTGTGAGACCACATCTGAAAACAGGGTATTCTAAGGAAGGACAGGAGAAGTTCTCCATTAATTAATTTATTTATTCACTTTACATCCTGATCACTGTCCCCCTTCTGGTTCCCCCTTGAATAGTTCCTTCCCCATCCCCTTCTCCTCTGAGAGAGTAGAGGTCCCCTCTGAGTATCAACCCACCCTGGCACACCAAGCCACTGCAGGACCAGGTACATCTTCTCCAACAGAGGCCAGAAAAGGCAGCCCAGTCAGAGGAATGGAATCCACAAACAGGCAACAGATTTAAGGGACGCCCCCTGCTGTAGTTTTTGGGGGACCCAAATGAAGATTGAACTGCACATCTGCTACATATGTGTGGAGGGCCTAGTTCCAGCCCATGTATGCTCTTTGGTTGGTGATTTAGTCTCTGAGAGCTTCCAAGGGTCCAAGTTAGTTGACTCTGTTGGTCTTCCTGTAGAGTTCCTATCCTCTCTGGGTCCCTCAGTCCAAATCTTCCATAAGACTGCCCAAGCACCATCTAATGTTTGGTTATGGGTCTCTGCATCTGTTTCAGTCAGCTGCTGGGTGGGACCTCTCAGAGGACAGTCAAGCTAGGTCCTGTCTGCAAGTATAACAGAGTATCATTAATAGTGAGTGTCAGGGATTGGTCTTGCCCATGGGATGGCTCTGGAGTTGGGCTAGTTATTGGTTGGCCATTCCCCCAGTCTCTGCACTATCCCTTGTCCCTGCATTTCTTGTAGACAGGACAAATTTTTGGTTGAAAGTTCTGTGGGTGGGTTGGGGTTCTTATCCCTCTACTAGAGGTTCTGCCTGGCTGCAGGAAGTTGCCATTTCGGATTCCATATCCTAGCAGACCCACTGCTAGGAGTCTCAGCTAAAGTCTTTACAGTCTCTTGGAAGCCTTCCCCATCCCAGGTCTCTGGCACATCCTACAGATGCCCCCCCCACACACACACACCCCTACCCTCGCCAGTTGCTGATTCCATTCATTCTCCTGGCCCTCTGTAATACAGTTTGAAATCAGGGGTGGTGATACCTCCAGAAATTCTTTTATTCTACAGGATTGTTTTAGCTATCCTGGGTTTTTTGCTTTTCCATGTGAAATTGAGAGTTGTTCTTTCAATGTCTCTAAAGAATTATGTTAGAATTTTGATGAGAAATGCATTGAATCTGTAGATTGCTTTTTGTAAAGTGGCCAGTTTTACCATGTTAATCCTACACATCTATGAAAATGAAAGATCCTTCCATCTTCTGTTATTGAGTTACACCAAGATATTTTATATTATTTGTGACTATTGTGAACGTCTCCCTGATTTCTTCTCAGTCTATTTATCATTTGTATAAAGGTAGACTACTGATTTTTTTCAGTTAATTTTTCTAGCCACTTTGCTGAAGGAGGTTTTTGGTAGAGTGTTTAGGGTCACTTATGTACTATTTTGTCATCTGCAAATGGTGATATGTTGACTTCTTCCTTTCCAATTTGTATCTCCTTGATCTCCTTTAGTTGTCTTATTGTTCTAGCTAGAACTTCGAGTACTGTATTGAAGAGAGTGGGAAGCCTTGTCTTGTCTATGATTTTAGTGGAATTCCTATAAGTTTCTCTCCATTTAGTTTGATGTTGACTATTGACTTGCTGTATATTACCCGTATTGTGTCTAGGTATGTCCCTGGTATCCCTGATCTCTTCAAGACTTTTAACATGAAAGGGTGTTAGACTTTCTCAGCATCTAATGAGATGATCATGTGATTTTTTTTCCTTTGAGTTTGTTTTTCTGGTGGATTACATTAATGGATTTTCTTATACTGAACCATAACTGCATCCCTGGGATGAAGCCTACTTGATCATGGCAAATGATGTTTTTGATATGTTCTTGGATTCAGTTTTTGAATGTTTTATTGAGTATGTTTGCATCAATGTTCATAAGAGAAATTGGTCTACAGTTCTCTTTCTTTGTTGAGGCTTTGTGTGGTTTAGGTATCAGGGTAACTATGGCATCATAGAATGAGTTTGGCAATGCTCTTTTTGTTTCTATTTTGTGAAATAGTTTGAGGAATATTGGTATAATATCTTTTTTGAAAGTCTGGGAGAATTCTGTCCTAAGATCATCTGGCTCTGGGCCTTTTTGGTTGGGAGACACTTAATGACTGCTTCTATTTCCTTAGGGGTTGTAGGACTCTTTAAATAGTTTACCTCATCTTGATTTAACTTTGGCAAATGGTATCTATCTAGAAAATCATCCATTTCATTTACATTTTCCAATTTTGTGGAGTACAACCTTTTGAAGTAAGACCTAGTAATTTTTTAAAACATTTCCTCAGTTTCTATTGTTATGCCTTCCCTTTTGGTTTTAATGTTGCTAATTTGCATACTGTCTGTCCACCTTTTAGTTAGTTTGACTAAGGGTTTCTCTCTATTTTGTTTTCTCAAAGAACCAGCTCTTAGTTTCCTTGATTCTTTGTTTCTAATTCACTGATTTCAGTCCTGAGTTTGATTATTTCCTGCCTTCTAATCCTTTTGGGAGTGTTTGCTTCTTTTTTTCTAGTGCTTTTAGGTGTGCTGTTAAGTTGCTCCTATGAAATCTCTCCAACTTCTTTATGAAGGCACTTAGTTGATGAACTTTCCTCTTAACATTGCTTTCATTGTGTCCCATAAATTTAGATATGTTATGCCTTCATTTTCATTGAATTCTAAAGAGTCTTTGATTTATTTCTTTCTTCTTTGACCCATACATCATTGAGTAGAAGTTGTTCCATTTCCATGAGTTTTCTGTTGTTTATGTTGTTGAAGTCCATCTTTAATCCATGATGACCTACCTGATAAGATGTGCGGGGTTATTTCGGTCTTCTTATATCTGTGGAGGCTTCTTTATGATGGAGTATATGGTCAGTTTTGGAGAAGCTTCCATGAGGTGCTGAGAAGAGAGAGTATTCTTTTGCATTTGGGTGAATTATTCTGTAGATATCAGTTAGGTCCATTTGATTCATAACATCGGTTAGTTTCATTATTTCTCTGTTTAGTTTCTCCCTGGATGACCTATCCATTGGTGAGAGCACGGTGTTAAAGTTCCCACTATTAATGTGTGTGATTTAAGCTTCAGTAATGTTTCTCTTACAAATGTGGATGCTCTTGCATTTGAGGAATAGATGTTCAGAATTGAACAGTCATCTTGGTGAATTTTTCCTTTAAATGAATATGATGTGCCCTTCCCCATCTCTTTTGATTAGTTTTGGTTGAAAGTTTATCTTATTAGATATTGGAATGGCTACTCAAGCTTGCTTCTTGGGTCCATTAGCTTGGAAAAATTTTTTTCAACCCTTTATCCTGAGGTAGTATCTATCTTTATTGCTGAGGTGTGTTTCTTGTATGAGAGAAATGATGCATCCTGTTTTTTAATCCATTCTGTTAGCCTGTGTCTTTTTTATTGGGGAATTGAGTCCATTGATGTTGACAGATATTAATGACCAGTGATTGTTTTTTCCTTTTATTTTGATGTGTGTGTGTGTGTGTGTGTGTGTGTGTGTGTGTGTGTGTGTTTCCCCTTGGTTTTGCTGGAATGGAGTTATGTAATTCTTGTGCTTTCTTGGATATAGTCTTCCTTGGGCTGGAGTTTTTCTTCTAGTATTTTTTGTAGGGCTGGATTTGTGGATAGATACTGTTTGGATTTGTCTTGAAATATCTTGTTTTCTCCATCTACAGTGATTGCAACTTTTGCTGGGTATAGAAGACTAGGTTGGCATCCGTGACTTTTTAAAGAGATTGTTGAGAATCTGTGCAGGTTCCTCTAGATTTTAGAGTCTCAGATGAGAAATCAGGTAGAATTCTCATAGTCTGCCTTTATATGTTACTTGGCCTTTTTTTCCCTCTTGCTATGTTTAATATTCTTTCTTTGTTCTGTAGATTTTGTATTTTGATTATTATGTAGCTGGAGTTTTTTTTTTTTTCTGGTTAAGTCTGATTGGTGTTCTATAAGCTTTTTGTATGTTTATAGGTATCTCTTTCTTTAGGTTGGGAAAGTTTTCTTCTATGATTTTGTTGAAAATATTTTCTGGGCGTTGGAGCCAGACTCTTTACCTTGTCCTATTACTCTTAGGTTAGGTCTTTTCATGATATCCCAGATTTCCTGGATGTTTTGCTTCAGGTATTTTTTAGAATCAGCATATTCTTTGACTGATCAATTTCTTCTATTGTATCTTCTATGCCTGAGATTCTTTCTTCCATCTTCTGTATTCTGTTGGTTATGCTTTCTTTCATCTGTTGATCCTGTTCTCTTCCCTAGATTTTCGATGTCCAGGATTCCTTCAGTTTGTGTTTCCTTTATTGCTTCTATCTCCACTTTCAGATCCTGCATAGTTTTACTCATTTCCTTCACCTGTTTGATTGTATTTTCCTGTATTTCTTTAAGGGATTTAATTTCCTCTTTAAAGGCCTCTATCATCTCTCTAAAATTGGATTTAAGGCCATTTTCTTGTGCCTTGGTTGTACTAGGATATCCATGCCTTGCTGTAGTGGGGTAGCTGTGCTCTGAAGGTGTCATATTGCCTTGGCTTTTGTTGATTGTGTTTTTTTTCGAGGACCTTTAGCCATCTGGGTGGCTTTGAGCCCTGGATGTTTCTGTTGTAGTAGGTATTTGGATAGGGTTATCCTTGTTGATCCTAGTGTGGCAGGCCTCTGATGGTATCCTTTTGCTTCAGGATCAGCAGGTCTGTATGGTTCAGGATACTCAGGACTTATAAAGGTGGGTCAGAGTGGTGATGGGAGAATGTAGTTCTGCTGGGGATAGCAGACTGTTCAGGGCAACTGGGGGGTGCTCCAGAGGACTCTGCAAGCAGGAAAAGTAGGTGAGAGAAGGGAAGCTAATCTGTATGGTTTCGGATCTGCAGGTCTGGTAAAGGTTGGTGGAGAGGTGGCAGGAAAATGGAGGCCTCCAGGGGATAGCTGACTGCTCAGGACAACTGAGGATATCTTTGATCTCTTTAAGGGAAAAAAGTTGTCATCTTTTTACTGTAATTGTTAGGCCAGGGGACCTAGATAATCTGTTCCCACACACACTGCCTGCAGGAGACTCTTGTTTGTGTTTGGATCAAGTTTCAGTTGTTCTAGGTAGCAACAGGCCTTCATGGAGGTAAGCAGGGCTGTGGCCTAGGGAGTGGAATGCAGATGCTGGATTGCAGGTAGAGATGTGGACCAGAAGATATTTTGTTCATATCTTAAACAGATTAATTAATGGGCTGAAGAGATGGCCCTGAACTTATGAACCCCAGGGTGCTCTTCCAGATAATCTGGTTTTGATTCCCATCACCCACAAAGTGACTAATTTATGTAACCCCAGCCTAGGAGATCTGATAGCCTCTTCTGACATCTTCAGTCATTACACACATATGATGAAGTAACTCTTTTAAAAAAATGGATTAATTCAGGGCCCAACTGGATCATTACCTATGAAGTAAGCCCCATGCTAGTGGTGGTGAGTGCAGAACTCCTACTCTGAGTGCTGAACCTCACATACTCTTCCTCTGTGAACCTGAGAACGCCACAAATGAACCCTGAGAACCCCACAGCCCAGTGTCTTACCCCAACTGAGCCCTGAGAACCCTACAGCCCAGCATCTTACCCCAACTGAGCCCTGAGAACCCCACAGTCCAATGTCTTATTAAAACTCTTTTTTTTATTATTTATTTTATTTTATTTTTTTTAATTTACATTCCAAATCATTTCCCCTTTCCCGTTTCCTCCCTCCCCGAAAGTCCCATAAGCCCCCTTCCCTCCCTCTTTTCTCCATTCAACCCCCTCTCGTTTCTCTGTCCTGGCGTTCCCCTACATCCAGTCTTTCCAGGACCAGGGGTCTCTCCTTCCATCTTCTTAGAAATCTATTGATATGCGGATTGTGTCTAGGGTATTCCGAGATTCTGGGTCAATATCCCCTTATCAGTGACTGCATACCATGTGTGTTCTTTTGTGATTGGGTTACCTCACTAAGGATGATATTTTCAAGATCTGACCATTTGCCTAGGAATTTCGTGAATTCATTGTTTTTAATTGCAGAGTAGTATTCCATTGTGTAGATATACCACATCTTCTGAATCCATTCCTCCGTTGAGGGACATCTGGGTTCTTTCCAGCTTCTGGCTATTATAAATAAGGCTGCTATGAACATAGTGGAGCATGTGTCCTTATTGCATGCAGGTAAAGCCTCTTATCACAACACTAGACCCCAGCAAATCCATCTTTTCCTCTTTCCCTCTGTGCTGGTGGCTTAGGAAGCTACTTCTGCTCTGAGTGGTCCCCAAAGGACTGGCCCAGGTATGAGAGAAGATGGTAGCTGTACTGTTCTGAAGCTAAAGTGGATGTACTTTCTGAATCCAATAGGAGGTTCCTCTAGAGAGTGTTCTCAGGGGTGAAGAGGGCACTGAGCACCCAGATTTCCAGAGAAGTTGTATTTCCTGATGCCTATTCATGGTTGATAGACTCACTGGGTGACTCTGAAATTACATGGATCCCCCTCCTCCCCTGAATATCTAAGAATGGCCCCATAGGCTCATAGATTTGAATGATTAGTCATCAGGGAATGACACTACTTGAGACAGATTAGGAGATGTGACCCTGTTGGAGCTGCCGTGTCACTAGGGGTGGGCTTTGGGTTTCCAAAAACCCATGACAAGCCCAGAGGAGCTTTCTCTGCCTGTGGCTCAGGAGGTAGCAGTCAGCTACGGCTCCAGTGCTGTGCATACCACCACGCCCCTGTCATGATGGACTAAACCCCTGAAACTATAAGCAAGCCCCTACTACATGTTTCCTTCATAAGGGTTGCCTTGGTCATAGTGTCCCTTGAAAGCAATAGTGCAGTGACTTTTTCTCCATTTTATCTTTCGGAGCCACAGAGGCAGTGTCTTACAACCCTCGTTTTGGACTATTCAAAAGGTCTCTCGTTTTATTTCAGTTGAACAGCCAGTCTTGCTCGGTCACACCTCATAATACTAAAGCTTTCAGATGCAGCTTCAGCCTGAGGGCTGTTCTCAGATGGTCTGCAGTTTCCCCTCCTTGCTGTTCCTGTGGATGCTGTGTTCCAAGTAAAGACTGACTCGCAGGCTGGGTTTCCTGACTGTTCTTCATGGATGATGCTTTCTTTCTAATTCATCCTTATTGTGCATCAGCTCTGAAAAGCAATTCATGTGTGTCATTTTTTATAGTTACAAATTTAAGTGTATGCATGTGTGTACTCATATGTGTGCATGTGCGTGTATGTGTGCAAGTGTGTGTATGTATGTACTCAGGGAGTGAATTCATGTCATTAGGTTTGGGGGTAAGCGCCTTCACCTACTGAGCCATCTTGCAAGTCCTCATCCTAGGCTTTAATAGGGTCTCTTGCTGCCCTCATTTGGCCTCATGTGGAGCTGGTATAGAGATCCACAGATATGATTTACACCTGACATTACTCTGACCTGTGGGTTTGCCAGATCAAGGGTCCCTTCATTGGTTCATATGTATCTGAGTTGCAGTGGCCTCTGGACTTGGTATTGAGTGAGATTCCTTGGGGCTATGTTGGCCCTTCAACTTCAAATATGATCAGTAGCTTCTTTTACTGCAATTTGGTTCACAGACAATCCCAGAAACCAAAAAAGAGTGATTCTTTTTTTTTTAAAATATTTATTTATTTTATGTATATGAGCACACTGTAGCTGTACAGATGGTTGTGAGCCACCATGTGGTTGCTGGGATTTGAACTCAGGACCTTTGGAAGAAAAGTCAATGCTCTTAACCACTGAGCCATCTCTCCAGCCGAGTGATTCTTGATAGGTTAAGAGTCTGGAGAATTCAGGGCCTGGGGTGATGGCTCAGATGGTGAGAGTGTTTGCTGTGCAAGCTTGAAGTCCCTAGTTCAAACCCCAGTACCCATGTAAAAATTCAGAGATGGCAATTGGAGCTTGTAATTCTAGTGCCACTGGGAACAGAGAGAGAAGGCTGAGTGGGCATAAGAGACTCCATCTCAGGGAAATAAAGCAGGGATGAGGGTGGGAGGGAGGGAGAGCAGGACACCCAGTATTTCCTTTTGACCTCCACAGACACAGGCATGCCCATCTGTGAGCACACTACGCAACACGTGTATACTCACATACCAAGTGGATAAAGGAATGTTGAAAATTCAAAGCAGTCCTTTTTCTGGACCTCTAGAGGGTAAAAGTACTCTGCAAGCATTTTAGCCAATGCCCGGGTGATTGATTAGCCAGGAATCCATTCTCATTGTTCTAGTTCTTTCTAAACAGAGATAAGGAAAAGAATAGCAGCAAGCATTGTGAAGAACTCACTGTGAATCTCAAATGACAGAAATGTAAACGTGTAGAAAGATTGTCTTGCGACATCCCAGGCACTTGGGAGGTAGGGCATCTAAGGTAATCTTCTGCTACCTAGTGAGTTCAAGGCAAAATCAGGCGAGCAAGAGAGAGAGAGAGAGAGAGAGAGAGAGAGAGAGAGAGAGAGAGAGAGAGAGTGTTTTTCCTGCCTTTTCTTAGCTCCAAGAAGCAGCCTTATAACCAATACATAAATTCAATTCACTGATTATTTTGTTTTTAAAGCAGGGTCCCATATAGGTCAGGCAGGCCTCAAACTTGCTATATAGCTAAGGATGACCCTGAACTTCTGATCTCTCAAGGGCTGGAATTACAGGTATGTGCTACCACTCCTGGTTTTAGGTGGTGCTGGGGATCAAACTTGGGCTTCATGCATGTGAGGCAGGCACTCTGTATCTCCAGCCTTTTGAAATAGGAATAAAGAAAGAGGCAATAGAACATCTTCCTTCAAGGTCTCCGTTACAGGTAGAGCACTCACAGCTCGGTAACTCTGTTGAAACAGGAAAACCATGCTCAGCCAGATGACATTGGTGTTCCGTTAGCTTCTGACTCATCCGCTCAGGAAGAAGCAGCTGCCCTTCACTTTGAAGCTGGATTTTCTTTCTAAAGATCACATACCACTCAAAAAGAGAACCATAAACTTTATTGAAAGATATCTCATTTAAATCCTTAGTAAACTGAAGTTTAAGACGGTTGTACACGGGCGGTGGTGGCGCACGCCTTTAATCCCAGCACTTGGGAGGCAGAGGCAGGAGGATTTCTGAGTTCGAGGCCAGCCTGGTCTACAGAGTGAGTTCCAGGACAGCCAGGGCTACACAGAGAAACCCTGTCTCAAAAAAAAAAAAAGACAGTTGTACATATACTTATCAATGTGTTAGTATTCAAAATGGTGCTGGAGTTCGTGTGTGTGTGTGTGTGTGTGTGTGTGTGTGTGTGTGTGTGTGCGCGCGCGCATGCGCACGCACTTACCATTCTCATGTGGAGGCCAGAGGTCAACTATGGTAGTGTTCTTGGGAGCCATTTGCACTTTATTTTCTTTTGTTTGAGACGGTGCCTCATTGGGAACTGGGGCTCACCCATTAAGCTACGCTGGCTGGACGGCACACCTCAGACCTGCCTGTCCCTGTTTCCCAAGTGCTGGGATTGTAAGCATTCACCTCTGTGCCTCACTAGTTGAGGGGTGGTAGGGATCCAAACTAAAGTTGACAAGTACTTCACCAACTGGACCACCTCACCCCCCAACCCCTATGTAGTACAGTTTTGTTTCAAGATGTGTTCTCCCCAAGACACAGGTATGCAAATTTCAGAACCAAGTGGAGTTATAGAACACTCCATATGCATGATGTGGATTTTGTTTTTGTCTTTGTCTTTGTTTTGAAATGGGGCCGCATGTAGTCCAGAGTCTTATTGGACCCTTACAAATCCCCTTGGCCTATACAGGCCCAGGAAGTCTGATGCAGCCAGGCAAGCTGACTATCTTCTCTCTAATCACCCTTCCTTCTCCATCCTTTCCCTATTTAAAGGATTTGGAGCTAGTTCAAATCATGTCCTGGAGAGTGAAACAGATGCACATGTAGCTCCCTGAGTACATTGCTAAAATGTGCATTTTGATTTGTGAGTGTGGCCAAGATCCTGCTTTTACTATTAGTGGCTGGGTGGTCCAGGGTTGAGCAGCAGAATCTCTGAGCCTTACGGTTCAGCTTCTCCAGAGAGAGGGGTTAGGAATAGGCTGGATGAAAGCAAGCACTCGCAGGGAAGCCTCCCACATTTACTGACCACTCTGATTCCATTATCCAGTACTTAGTAGCATTGCCCATTGACCACAAGAACTCTGCCGTCCTTTCTACTGCCCAACAGAAGGGTCATGTGCGCCTCTTAGAAGTCTCTGTGAACCTTGGCTTGTTCCTTTGAGACATGCAAATAGTATGAAATGTTATTATGGTGACTACATGAGGCACTGCATGGAAAACAGCTACTAAGTGCTTACTGAGTATCACCTGTCTGAAACAAGTCAGAAAGCATTTGTTGAACACCTACTATGTTTGTGTTGTTTTGTTCTGTTGGGATAGGGTCTCATGTAGTTCAGGTTGGCCTTGAACTTCTCACCCTCCAGCTTTTACTTCTAAGTGTTAGACTTATAGCTTTATGCTATTATACCGGGGTGTGTGTGTGTGTGTATGTGTGTGTGTGTGTGTGTGTGTGTGTGTGTGTGTGTGTGTGTATGTCAAGAAGACAAATTGTGAAAGTTGGGTCACTCCTTCCACCATGTTAGTTCTGAGTTTGAAACTCAGGTTCTTTACCGTGGTGATATGTATTTTTACCCACTGAATCACCTCACTTGTCCTGCTCTGTTTGTTCGTTTGGGGGCAAGCTATATAGTCCAGGCTAGTCTTGAGCTTATGATACTCCTATTGCACCCTTCTAAATCAGATCTAAGGCTAGTGCTTTCTGTCTACGATTACTGACACTTTCTTACTCTGAGAAGGTATAATGGTATAAAAAAAGCTGGTTGCAGACCAGCTTTAATCTCAAGAAATCCATGCGTTAAGAGGACAGTAGATGCAATACCTTTTTACTTCAGAAAGTTTTTACTAGTATTTATGTCAAGTTCACACTAGAACAAGTCTTATTATATTTTCATACCCGTATATATGTATATAATGTACTCTGAACATTCTCACCCCCCCACCCCATACTTTCGTACATTCTCACATCCTCCTCACTCCTGTTGGTCCCTAGTTGGTACTAGTTCCCTGCTTCTTTTATCCCCTCTGAATCTAATGTGAAAAACAAAACATCTCTTCCACTTGGTTCCATGCGTTGGAGCAAGTTAGCCCCAAGCAGAGAAGTTAGAAGGTAGGTTTGAGTTTCCTTCCAGTTTGCTCCTGGGTGGTCTCCTTGCTCCATTAGGTCTGCAAAGGATGGCATGATCGGACTCCACTCTGCTGGGTCATACATACCCTGCGTGTACGCTTGCTTCTGTGATTGGCAGCTTCCTTTTGAGATGATTTGTAAAGATGCTGCCTTTGCTGAACTAATTTCTTTTCCCAACATACTACCTCTTTTCAAACAAGCAACTCAGAATAGTCACACATGTACACACCTCTTGGGGGCTATGCATTTCTGATTTTATCCATCTCTCTTACCTTTCTTTAGAACCTTGTCTTATGAAGAAAATAACAACTGATTCAGAAGTTTTTTTTTCTCTCTTTTTCTAGTCATTGAAAGCAACAAAGAGCAAAAGAAAAAACAACAAAGTATGATGGGTTTTCTCTAAATGTTTCTTTCATAGGGTACTGTGTGATACAAACTTAAAAAAGATACTAGTTGGGCTGGTGAGATGACTCAGTGGTTAAGAGCACCAACTGCTCTTCTGAAAGGTCCAGAGTTCAAATCCCAGTAACCATATGGTGGCTTACGACCATCCGTAATGAGATCTGGTGCCCTCTTCTGGAATGTCTGAAGACAGCTACTGTGTACTTACATATAATAAATACATTTTTTTTAAAAAAAAATAAGATAATAGTCCATGAGAAAATACTCCCTCATGACTTTGTGTTTGGGAGAATAAATTATCCCTAAGTTGAACCTTCAGCCACTGGAATTGAAGTTGGTACTCATGCTGGTGTTAACAGTGCTCTCTGCAGCCTTTGACAGTGTCTCTTCCCCTCCCATCTTCAAGGTTTAAGTGCTATTTTTTTGTTTTGTTTTTTAAGGAATGTAGAAATGACTCTGTCTTAGAGTTTCATTGCTGTGAAAAGACACCATGACCACTGCAACTCAGTCTTCCCCAGCAGTGACATACTTCCTCCAACAAGGTCACACCTACTCCAACAAGGCCACACCTCCTAACAGTACTGCCCCCTATGGCCAAGCATTCAAACACACGAGTCTGTGGGGGCCACACCTATTCAACCCACTCAAAGAAAAAACACCTGCTTTTCCTTTAAATTCTGGTGCACACTGATTGCCTTTTTATAATTGCTTATTCTTTTAAACATTTTTATTGTATATAGCTTACTACAGGTAAAATTATTTACCCGTGACAAGTAACCACTTCAGGTTGGTCATTTGGTGATCTTTAGTGTATAGTCAGAGTGGTCTCTGCAAGCACAATTTTTCTCTTCTCTGCTTTCTGTGTGTGCCTAAGCCTCTCCATATTACGTTTTGTTGCTTTGCTTTTGGAGACAGAGTCTCATGTAGCCAAGGATAACCTTGAACCCGGAATCTTCTGGCCTCTATCTCGCAAGTGCTGAGATTATAATTGAGTGCCGCCATGCCCGCCTCACACTGTTTTTCAATAGTTTTTCCTCTTAAATAATTGTGAAGATTACAAAAAAACTTTTAAACTTTATTAACTTATGCCATTTTCTTGTTACTTGTGACTTTTTATTAGCTTTATATCAGTACCATTTGAATGGATGAATCAATAGTCTGGCAGCTGTGTCTCCAGGCTATTAAGCCTGGCATGTCCTTTCTCATGCCTTCCATCCTTTCTTCCCTCTGAACTCATGTTCCGTGTGTGCACATGTATGTAACCTCTAGAGGCCGACCACAGCTGTCGATCATTCCATATACCTTTATGGAGGAGGGTCCCTCATTGGACTGGAGCTGCCAGTGTCATGAACCCACCTCCCAAGTCCTGGGAATACAAGGGCATGTCACCATGCTTGGGTTCTTCTAGTTGAACATGAGATCTGGGGATCAAACACAAGTCCTCATGTTTGCAAGACAAGCACTTTACCAACTGAGTGAGGAACCCCAAGTCCACCACCACAGGCCTGAACTGAACTCTGCTGACCCTCTAAGGCATTGCTTTGCACAGCTAAGGCTCATCTGGAATCCATTCTTCCCTGGAGGGACTTGGAAGGTGGAAGGAGCTGGTTTTCTACTTAAGCAGAGACTGTTTTTCTATTTGTGAGTGAACACCATTGCTTAGAAGGGTAATAAAAAAAATAGTCAAGTGAAAGTGATGTTTCTTATCCTATAAAGTCCCACTTTCAGCAGCCCAAAATTTCTTTCTGAAAACCATTTAACTGTAGGTCCTAAGGACCAAAACTACCCTGCAGAGAAGGCTTTACTATAAGGCCCTAATACTACCTGCCCCTACTCAATGGTCAGCCACTAAATACCTTCTCTTATGTCTTCAAACCTGTCATGCTGACAGAAATAAGATGTTTTGGCCATATAGAAGAGATATTTAGAACTTGGCAGAACTTACTAATCAACTGATACAAAGAATTAGGTAAAGAGAATTGCTAAGAACAAATTCCAAGATTCCAGCTCTATGCAGCTGGGTAGATTATGCTTCTAATTTATTCAGGAAGCAAGCAAAAGAAGAGGAAATGCTTTGTGGTTAGAAGATGAAGAAACCCGTTTTAAGGCTGGGATTGTGATTTGGTAGAGAACTTGCCATTACTTGAGACCTTGGCTTCAGTCCTCAGCACCACATAAACTGTGTGTGTGGCTCAAACCTGTTATCCAAGCCCCTGGCAGATAGATGTAGGAAGATCACAAGTTCAAGATCATCTTTGGCTATATTTAATTCTGTCACAAAATAAAGCAAAATATAAAATAATGAAATATATTTTGAGCAAATTGAGTAGAGATTATTTATGGGGTTGGTCACCAGGGAAGTTCACAAAGCAGGTAGATGTTAGGGTTGAGGCTCAGAAAAAAGCCGCAATGGGACACTTTCCAAGAGTCCAGTGGCCACCAGTAGTTCTCAGTACAGAGATGGTTTCTGTACACAGGAGTCTGCTGGGGACACAGCAAGTAGGAAGAAATGTATTCAGTGGTAATCTCATTTGGGACCATTGAGACACACATGAAAGGAAACACTGGCATGTATTATCCCCATTAAAGTAGAAGACATCATCTGGAGAAGTGTATACAATGATTATGATTCCAGTGTCCTGAAAACTCTTAGCAGGCAAATGTTGTGCACAGAGGACAGCATCAGAAAGACTCTGACAGTTGCCGGAGAGGGAGGAAGAATACTAGAACATTGTGGAAACCCAGCCAAGGAAGGGACTTGAACAGGGTGGAGACAAGGCTGGTATAATTGAAAGGCTCTATGAGATAAGCATGGGGCTGCAGCCTATAGATTTTGCAAGTTCAGGTGGTCTTGACCTTTGATGCAAGATGTTTGGTGGAGGGTGGAAGTGGAGAGAGATGAAGCAGAAAGACCAGGCACACACTTTCTTAAGAAGTCTGCCTTGAGGGAAGATTGAGAGAAACGTGATGGAAGGTCTGTAGACGACAGTTTATAAAGCTCAAGGCTTTGTCTCCAGCCACAGCAAGAAGACCAAGGAACCAAGAAGGCAGATGGTTGCATCCTGTTGGGATTAGATAGGACAAAGAGACATGAAAGTGAAGATTTGGGACAGGAGAGAGTGATGCATTTGGCTCTATGAATAAATAAGAGTGAAGACAGAGAAGGGGCTGATTGGGGAGTCCATAGCTTGTTGGATACTCCATGCTGCTGGGTATCAAGGGCATTCTTGGATAAAAGTAACCTGCATAGTTGTGCTACCATATAGGATTGTGATTTCCTGCTTTGAGGTGGTATAATGAGTGTGCATGTTACATCTATCTATCTATCTATCTATCTATCTATCTATCTATCTATCTATCTATCTATCTATCTATCATGTTCATGATTTTATTCTCATGAGTAGTTTGGTTAGGCACAGGGCAGGGAGACTGATTGCTACCTATAAATGGGGATGGGGAGTCAATAGAAACTAGGAACTTGGGACCTGGACACAGCCTTTCACTTAAAGGAACTCACTCTTCTGGAGGAGACAGTGCCAAGCAGAAAGGCATGCATTCATACTCAGAGGATTCACTGGGTTGCCACAGAAGCGCTATGCATATAACCTGCCAGTTAGGATAAAGGAGGCTTCCTGGAGGAGGATGTATCAGATAGATTCACCTAGATGACTGAGTCTATCAGGCAAAGAAGATTGAGGAATGTGGAGGTAGCTCCGTTGGTATAGTGTTTAATGACCTGAGCAAGATCCATTCTTATGTTAAAAAAAATAGCTAGGCTTGATGGTGCCATATTTTAATCCCATTGCTGGGAAGGTAAAATCCAGTAGATTCCTAGGAATTGCTAGACAGCTATGCCTAACCTATTTGATGGACCCCAGGCCAGCGACAGATCCTGTTTCTAAATAAATAAATAAATAAATAACAAAAATTAAAAAGGATGGTTCCTGAGGAATGATACCAAAGATTGAACCTGGGCTTCTACATGCACAAACATACATGTACACACAAACACATGAACACATAAATAAACATACATGCATCCACAAAGACAGGGATCTGAAGAAGTCAAAACCATAGGGCAGTACATCAGAAAGCTCAGAACTACAGTATAAAACATGTTTAGTCCCATCTATCTGGGCAAGGCAATGGACACTTTTCAGAAGTTTGATTGTGGAATCAGAGTAAGAGAGAAATGTTAATTAGAGTGGGGTTACACCTTCCATGTAATGAGTGCTTTAGCCTTAAGGGATGAGGGAAAGTCAGATGTTGGCCAGGGAGCTGACGATGAACAGAGGAAGGAGGGTTGGAAATAGGTTCTTGTGGCTGGCAGTAGAGGGTTGTGGGAACGGCTCCTCCAGAGATTTGGCAAGGAAGGAATTCATTGCCCAATTAAGGTGAGGGAGAGTGAGACAGGTCCTTTCCAAGGCCTCCCTTTCCACTGGGAAGTAAAGGGCACAGTCATTTCCATCCCATCCATAGTGTGGTGCTCAACACTTAGCATGTGCTCAATACACTGAGGTTGAGGGAGTGAGCCCCATCCTGAAAAGATGTTTGACCTGTCCTTAAAGTGGCGGGACCAGAAAGCAAGATGGTGTGGTCAGTTGGCTGATGAATACCGACCGACCCTATTTTATTAGTTTGGCAACCTGCTGGCTGTCTCCCTCCCTCTCTCTCCCTCCCTCCCTCTCCCTCCCTCCCTCTCCCTCCCTCCCTCCCTCCCTGCCTTTCTCCCTGCCTCTCTCCCTCCCTTCTTCCCTCTCACTTTGTACAGAGAGTCTCACTCTCTAGCCTAGACTGACCTGGAACTCACAACATAGCCCAGGCTGGCCTCTGACTCACAGCAATATTTCTGCCTTAGCCTCTCAAAAACTGGGATTCTGGGCCTGAATCACCACATCTTGTATGCACATTTTGCTAGTTTCAGGAATACAGCCTGACTCTCCCTGTCCCAGGGCAGGGTGTCTGTGAAGACAGTTGTTCTCAGGACAGCTCTGGTCCTCAGCATGGCGCTAGACAGCAAAGCTTCTAGAGTGAGGCCAGAACTGGTTCTATAGTAAGTGACTGTCTACACCCTGGGGGCGGAGTCTGAAAGCCGATTAAATGCTGTATCCTGCCTGCCTGGTTGGCTCGCTGATACATATTTGCAGAGGTGGTTTGAGCTTCATTCTTTGGAAAGAATCCACTCCTGAAACATGTTTGGGCAGGCAATATGTGAAGAGGCTGACTTCTAGTGTGTTTCTTCTGAGTGAGTCTCAGCCTTCCGTCTTCACAGGGCATTGACAGGAAACGGGTTAAATGAACTCCCAGGCCATCTCATGCTGGCTTCAGTGAATACAAGTGTTGCCTACTGTGGTTTACTAAGACACTTTGAAGTTTCTCTCATACCTTTAATTTTTTTTAAAAAACTTTATGTGCATTGGTGTTTTGCCTGCATGTATGTCTGATTGAGGGTGTCACATCCCCTGAAACTAGAGCCACAGACAGCTTTGAACTGTCACATGTGTGCCAGGAATTGAACCCAGGGTTTTTTGGAAGAACAATCAGTACTCCTAACCTTTGGGCCATCTCTCCAGCCCTTCCCTCAGATCTTACCAGTGCTTGCCACCAAATGCATGATAGGAACTTACTGATTTATATTGCACTAACTTCTGATCCTTCATATAAATGCACACATACTATGTCTACTGAATGAGGAATTTGCACAATTCTATTCTTCTCAACAGATACCAAAGGCATGAGGTACAATAGACAGGACTTGTTGTTGGGGTCGAGAGGAAGGGGCCAACCAAGGAGTTATCCACCTTGTTTTTTGTGAAGAGGTCTCCTTGGGGCCTAGAACTTTCTGACTAGGCTGGCTGGTTTACACAGCCTAGTGTAGGTACACAGCCTAGTGTACCCCCACACACACACCCAGTGCTCTGCTTATCTAGACCCCCAATCACTGGGATTGCAAACGTGCATTACCATCAGCCTAGAGCTGATCAGTTTCTAAAGTCTGGATGCAAAGACTATAAAGAAAGAGTAGTATTGGGGTCAAAGAAGAAAATGGACTAGAGTCCTATAGAGACATCTAGGATTTCACCAGAGATTCTGGGCAGAATCTAGGACAGTGAAGGAATCATTAGCCAGTAACCTCTATTCAGTAAGGAAAAGACTGTTGGATTTACTTGTTGGAGTTGGAAGGAGGGTAGGTGAGCTGTGCTGGGTTACTGTTCAGTCTGTTTGGCACTGAGTAAGCGGGTCTGTTAGCTGGTTTTAATTTTTCACTTCATTTCACTTCATTGTTAGTGCCCGATGACTGATAAGCCTCTGGTGACAGCCATTGTTAACTGTTAATAACATTGACTTGTGTGACAATCATAATCTGTGATAGGAACAGGGTGAAGTATTTCATATGTACTATTCCACCATCCTATGAGGTAAGATTGTCATAAGACAGGAGAAAAAACCAAACTCCAAAGTTCAGAGAGATTAAGAAACACAATATATGACATAAAAGGTAATAGAGCATTCTATAAGTGAAATAATATAAAACTTAATATAGTATACTGTAAGTGAAATAATATAAAAGTTAACACAGTATACGATAAGTGAAGTAAAAGGTTACATGTAGTTCCACCACTGATAAGTCAGCCTGGTTGGCAGAATGCTAGTGTAGAATGTGGAAGGCTCAGGGTCCTATCTCTAGTGTTATACAAACCTGGGTGTGGCTCATGTCTGTAATAAAAACAATCAAGAGATAGGAGCAGGAGGATCAGAAGTTGATGACTGTCCTTCCGTACTTACAGAGTCCAAGGCCTGGGATATACCCAATAAATGATAGAGTCAATACCAGGAGCCAGGTGAGCATGTGTTCTGCACAGTGGTTGTGAATAGGCCCAGTAGTGTAAGGATGGAGGTAAGGCTGAGGAGAGGGTACACTGTAGATTCAGATGTCTTACCTTTCACTTGGCTAGTATATTTTATTCAGAAAACAAACCAACTTACCATGAACATCTCTGTGGGGTGGTCCAGCTGCCCCTGTCCCCAGAGTTCATAGAGAAGGCAAGGCATGTCCCACATGCCTTGCACATGAAGGAACAGGTGCCCCCAAAGAAGCAGAGTTCCTGAGCTCCACCGTGAAGTGTAGTGGATGGACACATGGCTTCTTGATCTTGTAAAATGGATGAGGGAAAGGCAGAAAGCTTTAGGAGGAGCAGAGAAGGTATCATCTGGCAGACAAGGGAGGAGGGGTGGTATATGATAGGAAGTAAGAGGGTGATGGACCATCAGGCCCCCAGGGACAGTGTAAGGAAAGATGGCATATCAGTCACCCGGGTAGTCAATACTAAGACTGGGAAATAGCTATGTTCGCTGCTCCCAGAGTGTACACTGCTCACTAACACCACTGCGATGTGCTCTGAGCTGCTTCAGGAACACACACCTCTCACTAACAACACCACTGCGATGTGCTCTGAGCTGCTCCAGGAACACACACCTCTCACTAACAACACCACTGCGATGTGCTCTGAGCTGCTTTAGGAACACACACCTCTCACTAACAACACCACTGCGATGTGCTCTGAGCTGCTCCAGGAACACACACCTCTCACTAACAACACCACTGCGATGTGCTCTGAGCTGCTTCAGGAACACACACCTCTCACTAACAACACCACTGCGATGTGCTCTGAGCTGCTCCAGGAACACACACCTCTCACTAACAACACCACTGCGATGTGCTCTGAGCTGCTTCAGGAACACACACCTCTCACTAACAACACCACTGCGATGTGCTCTGAGCTGCTTCAGGAACACACACCTCTCACTAGTTGGAGGCCTTACTTTGTCTTTATTGTTTCTCTATTGATGTTGAGAGATACTTTTGTTGTGACAAAATATCTTATGGGTAATTCTCCTGTCTCAGCCATCTGGGTGCTGGGATTTGAGGTGTGTGCCACCTCACCTTGTTTAAGCATAATTTTGATGTCTTTATTTCTTGCTCTGCATGTTTTTTTTTGTTATATATATATAATATATTATATATAAAATATTATATATAATATATTATATAATATTATATATTATAATATATTATATATATGTATACACACACACATATATATGCTCCCATACACTGTGAGTCTCTGTATTATATATAGCTCAGGCTGTCTTGGAATGTACTATGTAGACAAAAGCTGGCCCTGAACTCACAGAGCTCTGACTGCTTCTGCTTCCTATACACACCTTTATTATTATTTTTAAAGACAGAGTAACCTATAGCCCGGGATGGACTCCAGTGTTTTGTATTGCTGACGATGATCTTGAACTTCTCATCTCCATACTCCGACCTCTTGGGTACCAGGACTATACCCACATGCCACCATGCTTGGCTCTGAAGTAGTTTATCTACTCTCGTGGCTGCATGTTTTATTTACCCAGATTCCTTTGTTTTGAGTGTCTAAGAGCCCATTTGAGTGTGTTCTTTCATGCCTTCATGGAAGGGAAGTTATGACTGTTCTTAGGGGAAGACATGTGGGATGGTAGGTTGCACCATCTTTAAGTTCGGCAGCAGTCACCACATTGCTTCAGTAAGGTTGTTTCAACTCCTGTTCTGACCAGCAGTAAATGAGAGTTTCATTTCCTCAGCAGTATGCAGTAGCTGTGGCTGTGCAAAAGCTTAGCAGTCCACTGGGGTGAAGTGGCCTCTCGTGTTCCATCGAGAAGAACACTGAGACAGCCAGAAAGATGGACGGGGTGACTAAAGGGCTATCATCCTACACTTACTTTCAATGCTGATGTATACTCAAGCATACTTCTGTTATCTCCGAATCTTTTTATTTCATATTTGTAGAAATTAGTTTTATATATTTTTTTCTCAATCTGGGATGTACTTTATTCAATATATAGAGTTTGGGCGCTTGTCTATTAAAGGTTTAAACTTCCACATGACTGAATTTCTCAGCGTTTCTGTGGGGATTTTTCTATCGATTTTATTTTGTTTTTTTCCAACAGGGACATGTTATGTAGCCCAGGCTAGGCTTACATTTGCAACAGTTCTTCTGCCTCTTTTGCCTGAATGCTGGGATTGAAGGCATGAGTCACCTTTCCTGGCTTTGATTTCTATTTTTTGTGTTACGTTAAAATCCCTCCTCCTAAGGTTGTAATGACAGTTCTTTTATATTTCACTTCAAAGTTTTAGAATTTTGTTGTGCACATGTAGACTTCTAATACTAAAAACACATGTTTTCTATACAAAGGACTATTTATACAAAGGAAATATTTTTTATGGGAAACCTGACGGAAAGATCTAATTTTGATTAATATTTCCTTATGAATTGTCAGCTTTAGCATCACTGACTGAAGAATCTAATCTCACTAGTGTTCTCCATCATCATCATAAACGAGAGGCTCGTATTTATATACCTGACTTTTGGATCCGTATTTGGTTCCCAGTTGTTTTAATATGTCTTTACATTCCTCTGGGCCCATAGCAATTCTCGATATGTATTTTAGAAGACAAGTCTTATCTGTTTATTTTTTATTATATCTGGGTTTTAATATTATCAAGTTCTGTGGCTACTACATAGAATTTGAAGGAGTAAGTTAACACTGAAAAGCAAATATCCGAGACCCGTTTGTAAGCATCTGGACTTTCATTTCTGATGTTCGACACTTGTTTATTCTTTTTGTTGTTCTTAAATTTTATTAACTTACCATACAAAGCGTCCTGCATGGCTTCTATGTTGCCTCAAGAAGCTTAAATGGATGTGAGTCTGTGTTTTTCACCCTTGGGTAAGAGGTGAACGCCTAGGAGAGATTGCGCATATGCATTTATCAGCATCCTTTGGGCGGCAGGTGAACCTGCAGGGTCACAGAAAGTGCTCTCTGTGTTGCCTACACTTGCTACAATTTGAGTTGTTTGTCCATTCCTGTGTGTGGAGACAGATTTTAGATACCTGGGAAAAATTTTTTGTTGATAGTTTATGCAAGAGAATCAAGTTCTTCCAGCTAAGCACTTATGGAAAGAAAGCACACCCCTAGTGGAAATAGTTCAAAACTACCAGGCTTGTAATCGTAGCACTTTGGGTGGGGTGGAGTCGGGAGGATCAGGAGTTCAAGAGCAGCCTGGGTTACCTGACAGCCTGTCTCAAAAACAAAACAAAACAAAACAAAAAAACTCAGTGGCTAACTAACCAACCAATCTGGAAAACAACCCCCAACCCCTTTATCATATGTGTATGTATACATGTTTCTTATTTTCCTTTCCTCAACAGCATAAGATTTATGAGGAGTAAGAAAATAAATTTTTTACCCTGTGCTCAGTCTAGCAGAGGCAGGTTCAGGAGTCTGGCTCACAAATCCTCAGTGGAGCATCCCCTGGGTTCTGCCGGAGCTCAGTGGTTACTGGTATTGAAGTTTTCCGGAACTGTTTTCTCTTGGTCAGACATGTGGTGGGTCCAGTGCTTGGGTTACACAGGGGAGTATCCCTCAGATCTGTATAGCTTTCTCCATGATATCAACGAGACCCCGGATGCCAAGGGTGGGCCAGGGTGATAGCAGGTGGCAGGCGTCACTTTGGCTGCTTTGGTCATCATCACCACCATCCTTGCTGTATCCTTCATCATGTGTCCTTTACTAAAGGAAAACCCACGATCATGAAAACACTTTTCTTGGATTTCCTGAATTGCTAAAAGGAAATATTTTTTTCATGTCATCTCAATACTGGTGAATGCTATTTGTGTCTTGGGGTATTTATTTCATCCACTAAAACATCAGTGAGCTCAGTTTACCTTGTTGACATATTCATATCACTTGCTTAGTAATGTACTTTTTCTCACAAAAATAAAGCGTTTTTTTCCCATAAATTCATGTGCAGTTACCACCTTTTCTTGAAACACACTGTGTGAATCTTCGATTCTTAACCATAACAAGTTGAGTATTTATTTGTTGGGTCATCTGAGTGACAGTGACCACAATAGGCTCATATGTTTGAATGCTTGGTCCCCAGGTGGTGGAACTGATTGGGAAGGATTTGCGGGTGTAGCCTTGTTGGAGAACGCGTGTCACTGAGGGTGGGTTTCAATGTTTCAAAAGCCCAAGCCCAAGCCAGTTAGTTTTCTTGTGTTTGTGTCTCAGGGTCACAGGTCTTAGCCATGGCTTCAGGGTCATGCCTGCCTTCCTGCTCCCACCAGGCTCCTCCTCATCATGATAATCATGGACTCTAACCCTCTGGAAGCATGAGCCCCAAATGAAACACTTCCTTTTATAAATTTCCTTAGTCACGGTATTACAGCAATTAAAAAGTAACTAAGACAATTTAGAATTGAAAGGCCTGGTGTGTTCTGAAGCTAGGACGTAGTTTTTCCACTGTCAATTGCTTTCACATGCATGCACAGGAATACGCACGTGCATGCACGCACACACACACACACACACACACAAACACACACAATCACTTTGAATCAGGCTTTCTACTTATCCCAGGTTGGCCTCAAACTGAGTGCTAGGATTATTGGAGTACGTCGTCATATTTGGCTTCTCTTTGGGATTCCTGTGGTTGTAGTACAGAATTTTTCATTCACACAGAAAGTTGACTAGCAAGCTTTAAAATTAGGAAAGGCGCGCTGTGTCTCTTCAAACACAGTGTTTACGTGTGTCCATTGTTGTTAGTAGGGGCAGGTGTAAGTTTCTTTAGGTGTTACTTTAGAATTCTGATCCAAATAGCCCTGGTGTTTGTGCTCTGTGTGTGTCTTGTGGATGGGGCTGTTCAATGTGCTGTTTGTGGCCCCAACATTTAGTGATGCTAAGACATACCTTCATAAAGTTTTACACACACACATCTGTGTTAAAGTAGAAAACATAATTTTTCTTACAGGGAGTCGGGGGGGAGGGTCTGACTGTGATGCCCAGGCTTGAACTCACAGTGATCCTCCTGCCTTAGCCTTCCTAGTACTTGGATCACAGGCTTGTACCACCATAGTTGGCAACTGTATCAGGTTTCAGATGAGGAGGCTGAGCACAAACTAAAGTCACTTTGCCCAGACTAGTCAAGGCACAAAGAAGAACCAATTAGGTAGTTGATTCAGGTAGCCGTGACCTCAAGGGAGCCACTTACCTTGTCTCTGCCCCCAGTTTCCTTTTCTTTAAAAAGAGTCACAGGTGTACTGCCAAGGGAGACTGAGCTCAGGCCTGCAAAGTGCTGGGATCCCTGCTCCCTACAGCACCAGTCAGATGGCTTCTATGTGGGGCAGGATGATTCAGTGGGAAACTGTTGGGTACTGACATTCTGGTTCTGCCCTGTGCTGGCTGGCATATAGCTCCTGCCTGAGGTAAGGTTGCACAGTGGACTTTATGGGGACTCCAGAGCAGCCAGAATAATAGGAAAAGAGACAAGAGACGAGAAGAGCACCCAGAAGGAAAGCAAGGTGCTGAGCAGAAGTGCTGTTCTCCGCATTCACAAAGCAGCAGTCCATAGCTCAGCCCTGGGTGCTCCTTCCTTGTAGAAGCTTTGGGGCACCAGTGTGCGTCAGGTAGGGAGGGGTGTGGAAGAGGTTCCACCCGTCATTGATCAGAACTCCTCAGAATGCACGACTCCATGCTTCCCAGCTCCTGGAATCCAGAACCAGGGATTGCGGAGAGTCTGTGAGGGTCAGTGGAACGCCTGTGTTGAGCATTTTGGAGACCGTATTGAGGCCTCACCTCCATCAGTGGGGCAGCTAAAGATACCTGCAACCTTATAAGAGGATGTAAAGCCAACAACCAGGATCTGTATGAACAGATGTTTGGGAGGCAAACAGGACATCAGAGGCCACTCATGCAAAAGTGTGAAGCTCTGGTGTACTGCTGAGACTCCCTTCCACTTCTGACTGACAGTGAGAGAGATGCATAAAGAATGTGTTTGACGCACTCTGCTCACACTGCCATGGTTGGCACAGAGTAGGACCTCAGTGAATGTAGATATCATTTTCCCATGACAGTTGGATGTGCCTGTGGAAGGAAAGAACAGACCGAGACAGATTAGAAGTTGCTAGTTCCTACAAGGAGGGAAATACTGAGCCAAGGGTGCACCAGCTAGAATATATAGGGAAGCTCTTGCCAGGCAAAATGGATGGTCAGAAGACCACCCAGGGAGGTCCACAAATTTAGGGAAATCTGGGGGTTAATGAAGAAGCTTCTTTCTTCCTACCTCTAGGGTTCGATGGTATCTGTGGGAACTGATTGCTACTTCAGAGTCATAAAGCTGCCCTGGTTGCCTGGGGTCAATGTTGACAATGGTTGTCAGGTATCATTATCATAAGTATGTAAACAAGATACAATACCAGTAGAGATATGCTAATGGAAAATTAACCTGGAGAGATGGCTTATTGGGTAAGAGCACTGGCTGCTCTTCAAGAGGGGCCAATTTCAATTCCCAGCACCTACATGGTGGTTCACAACTGTCTGTAACTCCAGGCACAAGGGCTTTGATGCTCCTTTCTGACCTCTCTGGGGACTGTGTACTTATGATCCACAGACATACATTCAGGCAAACACTGACACAAGAAATAAAACTTAAAACATCGAAGGAAAGAAAATAGAAAATAAACCACTAGTCACTGTTGGGTTGTTTGTGTCATTAGCTGTGTAAGAGAAAGAGTGTGTTCTCTGGCTCTGGGGTTCAGGCTACTTATCACCATCTTCTCTGGTTTTGACACCTTTGGGAGAAAATCATAGCATTGTTAGATATATCCTATGAAGGGCTTACCACGAAGCCTGAAAATGAAATGTAATGGAAGATTGTTCTGGGTTCCTAATATCAGATTTGATGTGAGTTCTGAGGGAAGAGAGTGCTTGAAAATCACTCTTAAAACCCTCTAGAATAGCAGTATGTCCCCACAGACTCTGGGCAGGAGAGGGATGTATGATTCCATGTTATATAATCTGCTCTTCGTGTCATAGTTGCAAATGCAAGACCCAGTTGAAACAGGCTTGTGGCTTTCAGGTCAGTCAGAGCTCAGCTGCTAGCTGGTGTCCCCACCTCCTGACTGTCACCTGGACCAGCTTGTCTGATTATTGGTATCATGAAAGTCACAGTAGTACCAGTTTGTGAAGTTGTTGCTGGAACCACTTGGCAGGCAATACAGGAGGAGCCCTTGGCCAAAGCTTAGTGCACTGAGTTCCCATAGCAATTCTCTGTGCTGGTTGCTAATGAGCCATACCATTCAAATTATCTTCTCAGGCCTTTTGCAACTGAAGATCATTGCATCTGAGAGCCACTGTAGTTTAAGAGGAAGATATTCTTCTGTATCAGATGGGCTGTAGATGGCAGATTCTCTGTGGACAGCTCACCGATAAAGTCAGCTAATATCAAATAATTGCTGAGCTATGGGATCTGACTGGTCATGACATTGCCCCATTTTCCCCAGGAATGTCCCCAATCTCTTGCAGCAGATAGGTGTGTCTGCCATCAAAATGTGACTGCAGTTCAGCAGACAGAGCGTCTTTTAAAAGATTTATTTATTTATTATATGTAAGTACACTGTAGCTGTCTTCAGACACCCCAGAAGAGGGCATCAGATCTCATTATGGATGGTTGTGAGGCCACCATATGGTTGAAGGGATTTGAACTCAGGACCTTTGGAAGCGCAGTCGGTGTTCTTAATCACTGAGCCATCTCACCAGCCCCAGACAGAGCTTCTTAATATGTTCATTATGGAAAGACATTCACGGGCCCAGCAAAATAAATGGGATGCACTATGTAAGAACAGCTGTGCATTTTTCTTGGGACTTTAGGCTCAGAGATGTCACAAAAGTCACAAAGAGGACTGGGCTTCCATGTTAGTGACCTTTGTATGCTGTGACAGATGCTTGGCAGAAGCAGCTTAAGAGAGGGTTTATTGGGAGTTCAGGCCATCATGGTAGTGAAAGCAGGGAGGCAGGAGTTTGAGGTAACTGGCCCCACTGTGTCTGTTGTCAGGGAGCAGAGAGAAAAGGATGCTAATGTTCATCTTGGCTTCTTCTCTATTCAGTCCAGGACTCTAGCACTAGTTTTGGTGCCTTAGGGCTTCTTTTGCAGTGAAGAGACTACTTGACCATGACACTTCTTATAAAGGAAAACATTTGATTGGGGCTGATGTACAGTTCAGAGGTTTAGTCCATTATCATCAAAGTGGAAATCATGGTGGTTCCCAGGCAGACATGTTGCTAGAGTAGTAGCTCAGAGTTCTCTATATCTGGTTCTGCAGGCAGCAGGAAGAGAGAGTGTCACTGGGCCTGGCTTAATCATCTGAAACCTCAAAGCTGCTATCCCAGTAATACACTTCCCCCAACAAGACCACACCTACTCCAACAAAGCCACACCTACTCCAACAAGGCCACGCCTCCTAATAGTTCCACCCCACTTAGCTCATACTACCTATGAGCCTATGCAGACCATTTCCATTCAAACCACCACACTGCCACTTACATTTAGGGTGGATCTTCAGATCCCAGTTAATCCTATCAAGAACCTCCCTCACAGGCATGTCCAGAGGCTTGTCTCCCAGATAATTCCAGATCTTATCCAGGGAACAAGCAAGGGCCACTGTGATGGAAAACACATGGGCAGTTCCATTTCAGGACCAAGGAAGAATTGAGCAGCAAGGAGGGCTAGGGCCAAGACCAGGGAGGATGACAGGTGTTGTCTTCCTGGATAACTTCCATCTACAGTTGTGTTTTACAATGGAAAGCTAACTGGTTTCTTTACCATTTGTGTGCTATAGTCCAAAAGTCAGAAGACTTGGCCAATAGATCCCATTCTCTGACTGGTCCAGCCAGGTAGATGGCGTGTTACACATCCTAGCAAGGCAGTCTTGAAGACTTCCACTGCTAAGCAGGCTTTCCTATGCAGATCTTCTCACTGAGCTAGATGGTGCACTGGCAACCAGGATCACCTTTGCCTGTAGGTGCACCTCCCTGTCATGCCTTCCTCAGCTAGGAGTGGCAGTGAAGTTCACAGAGGTGACATTGACATTCTGGAGTTGAAGGTTGGCTACTCTCTGACAGTAAGGACAGAACCTTCACAGTATTCTGACCTTACCCTGTACTGCCGACATTTAATTCAATATTCAAATTCTTATTATGTTTGTGGGCATTTTGCTTGAATGTATGTATATGAACCGTATGCTTGCGATGCCTATGGAGACCAGAAGAGGGCGTCTGATCCAGTGGAACTGGAATTATAGATGGTTGTGAGCTGCTAAGTGGGAGCTGGGAATTGAACCTAGGTTCTTCAGAAGAGGAACCACTGAGCCACCTCTCCAGGCTCTGACATTTAAATTTTTTGATGAAGGGATGTAACAGGTTTCCCACTGATCTTTGTGGATGTGATATTCTTAAAAATCAAAGATCAAAGAAAACATTAAAAGCTTAAAAAAAAACCTACCATGTTTTATTTTTCAAAATATATAGTTTAGAAGGTAAAATATTCGATTACTTTTTTAAAAAAATTCAGTTAAACTCAAAAAATATTTATTCAAGGCTTTCTGCATCACTAGAGATTTAAGTCAGTTTGAACTTTCGGTTATGATTTTTATGCTTTAGGGAGTGTTAAATCTATCCCGTTATAGTAACTTCTATGTGATCAGAGAGAGCTCTGTGATGAGGATGGTTCTGTCATGAATTATGGGAAACCATTAATTAATGTTCTCGTCAATGATTTGATTATAATTCACATACATAGTTATGATTTGGGTTTTTGTTTTTTGGCTTTGAAATCTGTTATGCTTATTTCTCTTGCTAAGCACAAATATCACAAGAAAAACATGGTTACAGCATGATTACTTAGAAAGGAAGCAGAAACCAAGACATAATTGTCTTCAAAGAATGCAATGATAGAGGTTTTGTTGTTATTATTGTTCTTCTTAACATTATCTTTGTATTTTTTTATTGATTTTTTCATATGATATGCTTGATATACTTTAATCTTATTCTGAGAGTCTCTCAGTGGCCTTCCCTCCCCACCTCTAGCCTCGGATGGTTTACTTATTAGTTGAACTTTGGAGTTAGAGGGTTGACTTCCTCACTTCCTGTTCCTGGGACCCTCTGCAGGTGTCCTCTCTTTTGTAAGCCAGTATGGCTGCCAGTGGGACCCAGCTCCCAAGATAAATGGTTATGGAATTGATAACTTTGTACAATGCCTGACATGTAAGCCATATTTATCAAATGTTAACTAACACTAATGTTTACCTTACCATCAATGACTACAGCTGTCAATATTACTGTTATTTTAGCTAATATGTATTTATTATGTGAGAAGAAAAATCCATGTTCTTGTTCCCAGTCCTGTTGAAAGATGAAAAGAAAACCCTATTCTTCTGCTTCCTTCACTGAATGATGAGGTTATTAAATAGCTGCTGCAACGAGTTTTGATTCTAGTATTCAAAAATCAGAAAAAAAGAAAGAAAAGGAAAAGAACCTTGTTTACCTCCCAGATACCCCAGATATGCATGCAATAGAATCACAGCCCAGCTGCTCTTATCTATCTGCTGGTATCATCTCTTCTGAGAGAGAGAGAGAGAGAGAGAGAGAGAGAGAGAGAGGGGAGGTCCACAGTTTAGACTTATAAAAAGATAAGAGAATAAACTGTTATCTCCAATGTCAACACTGAAGGGCAGGCGTATTCCAGTGTTGGGTAACTCAGGCTGTAAACATGGCAGCTGCTCTCCTCCATAATAAATTGCTTTAATTAAAACAACGCATTGACTAATAAGTGAAGAATTGACAGCATAGGAATAAACATGGGCTCACCATTTGGTTTTGAAAACTAATAGCAATGGTAGAATTGTGGGGTAATAATTCATGACATAATGGGAAGAACCCAATAAAGACAGTGATGCTCGAACCATGACTTTGATTTCCTGCAGTTGGTGGTAACATCTTCATGATCCAGTGTGTAAGTCTGTAGACCCTTTAGGTCCCCTAAATTTCTTATTGTCTTATATTATGGATCAAGGAAATTCAGGAAGCTGTCCCGACATGTTTCCATTACAGTGGTGACTGTGGGTTTAGATGATCCTCCTCAAGGTGTTGTATTTAAACCAGAGGACATGCCCTATTGGCAGAGAGGACAGACTTCATAGAAAAGATTAAATTTCTAGTTATTCAATCCATAAAATAAAACCAATGCCTGTGAATCTCAATAACTAAGTTTGTAATTCATTAGAACCAGTCACATCTGATCTTAAAAGTCAGTCCTTCATAGAAGAGATCAGTCAATGGTTAGGATCTTGTGGTGATTTGAATAAGAATGGCCTCCAGAGGCTGGAAGCTTGAATGCTTAGTCATCGGGGAGTGGCACCACTTTATAGGGACCGGGAGAGGTGGTCTTGGAGGAAGTATGTCACTGGACTTGGGTCAAAGAGGTTTCAAAAGCCCAAGCCAGGTCCAGTGGCTCTCTTCTCCTGCTGGTCTGTGGATCTGAATGTAGAACTCTCAGCTCCTTCTCTAGCACTGTGTCTCCTTGCCTGCCTCCACACTCCCTGCCATGATGACAATGGGCTAAACCTCTGAATCTATAGTGTCTTCTCTTATAAGGGTTGCCGTGGTCATGGCATCTCTTCATAGCAATAGAACACTGACCAAGACAAAGCATGTACTACTCTTGCATAAGACCTGAGTTCATTGCCCAGCAGCCACAGGGGGTACCTCACAATGGCTGGTATTCCAGCTCCAGGGGGTTTGATGCCTTCTAGACTCCTTAAACACTCACATGCAATTACTCACATATGGACATACATACACATAAATAAAAATGATAAATCTTTAGAAAAAAAATTAGCAATGACCCTGTTACAGGTTCAGTGCCCTTGGACAAATACACAAGTTTTGCAGTGTAATCATACCTCTGAAGTAAATTACAAATAACAAAATTAAATAAATAAAATCAACTAACAAAATTGCGCTAAAATTATGCTCACAGTATAATAGATGCTTTATACTGAATAATCTCTTCTTTGACTAATGGTCTTTTTCCTTATTTTTCTTTCAGTTTCCATGTGTTAGCATGCTTCTTTTCTTTAAGCTGGAAAGGAGATATTTATTTTAGCTCAAGCCAATGCCTTTCTTCTACTTACCCCAACATCTAGGTTAGTTTCTGTATAATAATTACATTTAAAAAAATATTCTAGAACTTTGCCAAAAAAGGAGGCTATACTGAGAAAGTTGGGAAAGTTAACCATAAGTCTATTTGATCAATACAAATCTCTGAAATCTTTAAAAATTATCAGATAACACTATGATGTAATTTCTGACTTGGTTTTCCTTATCTCCTTTCCTCTTCTCATTACTTGTCTTTTAAATAATGGGAAACTTGGCTCACGTTGGCATCTGACAAGTGGCTCTTTGTTGGATTAGGAGAACAGGAAACACATATTTTAGCTGTTGCCCAAAGGCAGCGCCTCCCCAGTGAAAGCTGAACAAACATTAATTAGGTAATTTAGGCTGAAAATTGTTCTACCACCCACTTTCTTATTTAAATGCAAAAGGACTTGAAGTAATTCCTGGAGACAGGAAGATGGTTAAATTAGTTAAATTGTCTTGGAGGCTAACCTGCTTTATGGTATTTCTTATATAGAGTTAAGGTTTTATTGTTAAAGAGCCTTGGGAATGAAATTTGTAGAGGAGGAAGCTACTGAAATGGCTTGTCCTGTGGACACTGAATTGTAGGAAAATGTTGTTTCCTGTTCATGTCTTTATAGCCAACCTTTACAAAGGCTTGCCTGGGAGCACAACTGAATATCCGTACTTGCAAGGAGATTTGCACATCTCCAATAATTAGAAAGATAATTTGGAAGTGAGAGACAGACAGAGGGGGGGGGGGCAGGCAATGAGAGCCCAATAATTTGACAATGGTAAGGTGTAAAAACAGATTTAAAGTTCTTTACAGTCAACAGAGAGAAAGAAAGAGGAGAGGCTGGTTAATCAGTTCACAGGGAACTCTGATGTATAATCATAGATACAGGGCAAGCCCGAACTTCCCTCCTCCACCCTGCCTCTGCATTTCCAAACAAGGTCTCCACCAGACACAGCAGTGTCTAGGTTTTGGAGACTTGTTATCATAAGAGCTGACTAAGTTGGCCCCACATGGCACACCCAGCCTCTCCACAGAACCTGTAGGAGAGAATCCAGCCCGGAATCCTCTTCTCAGGGTATTCTATTCTCAGAAAGTTCAAGGCCTTGGAGGCAGCCTGGGGTGAACTAGGGATTATGTAGCTGTTTCCCCAAACCACACAGCAGGTGCTCTTTAGCTCATCCTCACATTTCCTATGGGTATGTGCACATGTGTATGGATGTATGCATGTGTATATGCACATGTGTGTGTTCACATGTGTGTATGCATGCATGGGTGCATGTGCCACTGACCCACGTGGGGGTCAGAGAATGACCCAGGGATTTCCACCAGGGATGCAGAGGCTGAACTCATCTTGGCAGGCTTATGTGGCAAGTGGTTTTATTCTGAGCTGTCTATCTCACAGGTCCCAGCTTTACATTTTCAGCCATTGGTTCTCACACACAGTGAGTGCTAACTTAACATTTGTGAGCTACAGTAGAAAATGGGCATGCACAGAAGGGTTAGCCCTGTGAGACTTCCAGCTCAGGCCTGGCTGGGTCAGAGATTATTTCTGTTGGGCAATACGGACGTTTCTTCCAGCTCTAATGGAAGTGCTCACTGCTTAACCCTCCATATTTAAAGGAAAAATAAAATCCATCTGAAGCCCTCTCCCTGGGCACTGATGTGCAACGACTCACGTTATTACGTGTCAGGATGAAATAGAACCACCTTTCTCAAAAAGGAGGGGGGACAAATAATAATCCTAACACCTCTGGTCTCTTTAGGAACAGGTATATTAATCTGTTACCTCTCAAAACACATACTCCACTGCCCAGGCAAGGCCATGGCCAAAGCCTCACATCTCTAAGTGGTAGTGCAGTTTGCTAAGCCATCAGCTCCAGGCAAAGTATAGAAAGGTTATGTTATCTTAGACATTTTATTCTTTCTATTATTGCATTTGCATGGTGCACAGAGGCCTTCTGGGTGTCAGCGCTTGTCTTTGCAACATGGGGTGGGTTCTAAGATCTAACTCAGTTCGTGAGGCAGACATCTCATCAAGCATAAGAAATGATGTTTAAATCTGCATATTTGGATTTGGGAAATTCCCTTGATTTTCTTTAAGAAGGTGTTATTTACTTTTCATATATTATACATTTTACATGCATTATTCTTTTCTTTTCTTTCATTTGTCCAACCCTCCTTTTTCTCTTTCCTTTCCTCCCTCTATTTTTCTTCTCTCTCTCTCTCTCTCTCTCTCTCTCCCTCCCTTCCTCCCTCCCTTCCTTTCTTACTTTCTTTCATTCTTTCTTTCTGTTTTAAACAGGATTTTCCTAATGTAGTCTTGACTAGCCTGGAACTCACTATGTAGACCAGGCTGGCCTTGAACTCAAAGAGATGTGCCTGTCTCAGTCTCTAAGGAGTTGTGATGGGCTACCATGCCGTGCCAGGCTATTTTGTATTCTGAAGTTGAGCTTATTTATTAGACAAGGAAGGATAGCTTCTCTGCAAAAGCATTTCCAGTCTCTCTAGTCTCTCCTCATTTAGTCACGTGCATAAAATACAATGAAATAAATTCTGGCATTTTGTCCTGTGAAGTGTTGTATTATTTTTGTTCGCTACAGTGTTTTTGCTCCATGTTACCTACCCGGTGGGAACTGTTTGAATGCAATGCAGGAAGATCAACAGAATGGTTCTTTGTAATACCTATGCCTCACCTAGGGTTGCTTTGTTTATATATGTTTTATCTGATTTCAAACCCTGCGCTAGGGATTTCCACAGCCCAGTGTATCTAAGTGACATTTTGTCTTCTTTCCCAGCCCCTCTGTTTTTATCCTGTCAGAAGTTAGCATGTCACTAAAAAGCGAGCCCAGGGTGAACACTTCTACACTGCAGAAAATCGCCGCAGATATGAGCAACCTGATAGAAAATCTTGACACCCGGGAGCTTCATTTTGAGGGAGAGGAGGTGGAGTATGATGCATCTCCGGGAGACCCCAAGACTCAGGAAGGTAAGGACAGACGTTTGAGGAGTCAAGACTTCCTCAGGGCTGGCTGGCAGAGCACAGTGATCAACAACCCAGAGTGACCTCCTTCCTTGGAGACACAATGTTTGGGAAGAGGAGGCTTTCCAAGACTTGCTTATTTTATGATTTATTTTTATTTCTATTGTTCCGGTAGATCATGGGTCTGTCTCATTAAGGAAATGGTCACTCTGAATGACCAGATCCCACAGCCTACATGACCAGATCCCATGTGCTCCTGCAGCTCTGGGGCAGAGTTAGACCATGCTGTCTGATGGCTTCACAGCCCCTAATTTATGGTCCTGCCCAGTACCTGGCTCCTCTATTTTCTTGTTGTGTAGGCTATCCCAGACTGACTCACAAGGTGTAAAACCTCTCTTAGTCCCTGAAAGAATACAAGCATCCTTTATTTTCCTCTGGGGGATGTCTCTGCATGCCCTTCTCTGGACTTTCCATCACCCTGTCAGATGTCCCCCACTCTTCCTTTAAGGGATACCTCTCAGTGCAGTGCCTTTCTTGACTTTAAGAGGAAGCCTCTCTTCCTCTTTAAGTCCCCCTCATGTTGTCTGTGATATAATTCAGTGCCCATTAGTGCTGTCCTACCTCAAGCCCAGGGATGACTCTCTTGGTCCTGAGACCCTCTCTCCTAAGAAAGCTCATTCCTGGGATCGAGCAGTTTTATGTCATCTCCTTTCCCAGCACAATCATGTGAGTCTCCTGGATGAAAACATTGTCATCAGGCTTGGTGGGCTCCATCAGCCCCATCTTAACAGCTGTGACTCTTTACACGGTGCAGTGCTGCTCCTCGCTCTCACTGGAATCACCTTTGTCTTTTTCAGAGTGCATCCCATTCTCTTCTATTTACAACACTCAAGGATTTAAGGAACCCAACATCCAGACCTACCTCTCTGGCTGTCCTGTAAAAGCGCAAGTACTGGAAGTGGAACGCTTCACGTCGACCTCCAGGGTCAGGGCGATTTGGGTTCATCTTGTTTCTGTTTTATCCACTAAGCGTCAACAAACCACCCTGACCCGCTGGCCCCAACCCTCGTGAGCCCTTGTGAAAACCGTGCTCCTTGTTGCTGTGAGATGAGGTCTCTAGCCTTCAGCTCTTAACCCTCCTTCTTTGGACTCCCCGGGGTTGAGAAAATAGGTGTGAGCATCTCTGCTTCCACAATGCTTCTTTATTTTCTTTATTTTTCTGTTGGACAGCATTCAAGGGCTGGTGAGGTGGGTTTGGTAGATAAAGGCACTTGCTGCCAGGACTGAGAACCTTAGTTTGGTCCCTGAAGCCAGGTCAGGGAGTGGCGGACTGACTCCTGGCAACTGTCCTCTGATCCCCACCCGAGTGCTGGGATACCTGCATGCCCACAGACAAACAGACACAAAATAAGTAAATGCATTGAAAGAAGCACACAAGAAACATCATTCAAGGCAATCTATTAATTTAATAGCTGGCCAAGATGCTCTTTCTATCCCATAGTTGTTTCACTTGGGCTTTTGGCTTCTATCTATCTGTTAGGTCTTAAACCCAGGACAAATGGCTGAGGTGCCTATTTAACACACCAAAGCAGACCTGGCTGCCGGGTTCTCCCAGCATCCCTCAGTCCCTACCTGTTTCAGGGTTTGATTGGCATACTGTCCCCCCACCCCCATCCTAAATGTCTCCAGCCCAAGGCTTCCCTTCTCCAGAGCCCTTCCCTATATGATCCAGCCATTTGGTTACCCTCTGCTTTACTCTCCTGGCTCTGCCCTCTCCCCTCCCCCCTCTCCTCGCATGGCCCAGATCAATGTCAGGTTCACTCTGTGCTCTCCTTTGACTCTGCAATCCCTCAGACCTACAACAAACCTAGGAGAGGTCACATCCTTCCTTTTTATTCTTTCTGTTTGTCTTTCATTCAATATCCATTCTAACTGAAGGCCATGTGTAAGTCAAGAGAAACTTTACTTTTTCTAAGGCATCTTTAGCAAGAAAATATGAATGCTACTTATCTCTTAAAAGAAAAAAAAATGTCCAAATATTGGATTGTAAGTGTGATCTATATTCAGACACACTGCTGAGAGAAAATTCTGCTGGCAAATTTAATCTCTGATTTGTTCTTGAGACCTCACTCTCCAGCCCCCTGTGGCCTATCTTCAGTCCTCTGGGTGTTACCTTGAGTCCCTGAAGCTCCACCCCCAGTCTCTGAGACTCCACCCTTTCTTTTTTTTGACTCCACCCTTTCTGATTTTTTCTGAACACACACACACACACACACACACACACACACACACAGTAGCATAAACTGTTTCTGCAGAGCGAAGCTGGGCCCCCAGAAACACACTGGATCAGAACATAGTCTGGGTAGTTGTTTGCTTGTTGCTGCTTGGATTTCATACCAGTCAGGTCTAGCAGTTGGAGAACGGTGACCTTTGTCCCTCAGGTTAAGAACTAGTCAGGATTGAGTAGGCTCTCATTGGCCTCTGCCTCCACACACACCCAGAATCATAACCTTTGGTCAGCCGTCATGACTCCCCCGCCTCCCATCCACCACCCCAGGATCTTGGAGGCTGCTGGGCAGCTGTGGTTTCGAATTTGCTGTGCTGACTTCAGTTTACACCACCCTCGTGTCCACACTGGTGTCTGCCTGTGCTCTGGGCACTTCCCGGTCTGTCTCTGTCTCCCCTGCCCTTCCCCTTTTTCAGAGATGGCCTCACATAGCCCCAATTGGACACATTATTGCTGTGTAACTGAGACTGACCTTGAATGCTACCTCAAGAGTGCGGAGATTATAGGCCCATGTCTCCACATGGGGGTTGTTCACTGTGGGCTTTCGAATGCTTGAGCTCGGCTGAAGGCTTCCCCGACAGTGTCAGACTCACACTTCTGTGATGGGCCACCTCTCTAAGATGCCCTTTGCCTCTTATTTTGCCTGGCAGCTTTTAGCGGGCAAGGCATACTGCATGGGGCTTAAATGCACAGACTCTGGAGCTGGACTGCAGGGCTGAGTTTGTGTCTTTGCTTTGAAATCTTGAACAGGTAACTGAACCTCTTGGTTTCTGTGTCCTCATCTGAACACTGGGTCTAAGAGGACTTAACACTAGTACTGACAAGATCAAACACCAGGTCTAAGAGTACTTAACACTAGTACTAACAAGATGACAATCCTGTTATGCATTCTATACTCAACAAACAGGGCAGCAACCTTCCCTATGTCCTTGAACCCTGGTAGGTGCCTCATGTATTTTGTAGACAAGGCTAGACCTTGGATTTTCTTTCTTTCTTTCTTTTTTTTTTTTTAGAAGAGATGATATAATGTTCTATGCCATTTGTTTAGGTAAAAAGGGCTGAGAAGGTGGTCCCATAGGCCTTTGCTCCTGCCTCCTCTCCATCTGCAATGTGTCTTTGCTGTCCATGTGTGACTAGGGCCCTTGGTGCTTGTCAGGACCTCACTAGCTGCTTCCTTCATTTCCAGTGTGCAAGTGTGCATGGACATGTGTATACATTGGGGGAAAAGGATTTGAAAGAGTTTGTCTGTATGATACAAAGTTTATCTCATGTAATTTATCATGTGAACTTTTAAGACAATACTTCTACACTTGGTTGCTTTTAAAAAAGTGGTTCACAAGTCCAAGCTCCCTAATGAAGATGCTTCCTACAGTGACTGGCTACTGGGATGGAGAGAGCTAACTTTCTTTAAGTGGGTAGCCCCTAGTATCCACCATGGTCCTGCAGGTGCCCTGTCACTTGAGTATATAGGCAGCACAAAGGTTATTTTACTAACTGAAGAAGGGAGAAGAGGGGAGGTGTAGGATGGGGAGAGGGTCTAGGAGGAATGGGGGAGGGGCAAGGTGTGAGTATGATCACGACACAGAGTATGAGGTTCTACTCAAATTAATAATGATAGCTTATTTTTAAAATGCCAAACACTAACACAAAATAAGCAGACTGAACGTGAGTACGCTTTAATATTACTTAGCAATTAGCTGTTGTTTGCTGTGGGGAAATTTCAGAACTCTCCCCATCTGAGATAAAACCATTTCTTTTTAAACATCTGTCACCGTAGCTGCCAAGTATCAATCTGTACACAATCGAGTTAACGCACGGGGAATTCACATGGCAAGTTAAGAGGAAATTCAAGCACTTCCAAGAGTTTCACAGAGAGCTGCTCAAGTACAAAGCCTTCATTCGGATCCCCATCCCCACCAAAAGGTAGCATGGCAGAACTGACTAGAGTTACTGCAGTTATGTGGACAGAAAACACATTTTATTCATTTTACAGGCTACTGATTCCATTTTTGGTAGCTATTATCAATTGCAAAGCTCTTTTAAAAGTAAGCCATTTCAGCTACTGTGTGCATTGATGCAAGCCTGTGATTCTCAGCGCTTGAGAAAAGGCAACAAGAAGATCAGGAGTTCAAGGCTAGCCTTGGCTACATTGAGTTGGAAACTAGCCTGGGCTACATGAGACTGTTTTAAACATTGACAGGATATACTACTGATACCAAATATAATACTAAAATAATACTAAATAATATGAAAATAAAATAATACTAAAAAATACTAAACCATGGCATGAAAGATAATATAAAATACTCAAAGAATAGTCTAATCACTGTTTGTATTGTATGTGTGTGTGTGTGTATTTTAGACATACATTTAGAAGACAAAATGTCAAAGAAGAGCCCCGAGAGATGCCCAGTCTGCCCCGTTCATCAGAAAACGCAATCCAGGAAGAACAGTTCTTTGGCAGGAGAGTGAGTCTTTGTTCTGCTGCTTTATGAAAGTTTAATTGTACTTATTACTCTGTGTGTGTGTGTGTGTATTTGTGTGTGTGTGTCTGCATGCGCATGCACGTGATGATGAAGATGATGATGATGATGACGACTAAAAGACAACTTTGTGGAATCAGTTTTTTCCTTCCATATTTTTATGGCTTCCCAAGATCAAACCCAGGTCTTCAGGCTTGTGTAAGAAGCACTTTTACCTGCTGTGGAGCCCTCTCTCTGGCTCTATTGTCTGCCTCTTCTTTCCTCCACAGATTGATGGCTGCCCTGGTGGCTTTGCACTTAGGTGTCTTCGAGGCTACCAAGCTAAGGAAGAGGCAGTGGAACTTTCCTGGGCTTGAGGGGAAGGGGAGACTCTGCATATTCTGAGTTCTGAGACCCTCTCCTAAAAAGCAAACATCTCCACCGATTTGTTTTGATGTCTAATAGCTCATTTTAAATATATATAAAATTGTATTCCTGCTTCTTAGAAGGGGCAGTTATGGTCTGAAATCAGTTTGATGGAACAGAAGACGCAGGTCAAGGGGCGTTTCCGCCCTCCCTGCTTCGATGACTGTGGCTACCAAGACTTATATTAGCATGTTAGCGCTAGATTTATATTAGCATGTTAGCGCTAGATTTATATTAGCATGTTAGCGCTAGATTTATATTAGCATGTTAGCGCTAGATTTATATTAGCATGTTAGCGCTAGATTTATATTAGCATGTTAGCGCTAGATTTATATTAGCATATTAGTGATATTTTTCACTTTTATCAGTTCTGCCTTAGAGTCTGAAATGTGTGTACTGTGCAGAGAACACCTGACTTTAGAGTTGTCATATGTTTGAAATCTTTATAGAATTGTATACTAAATGCTTTTTGAGATGTGTTGGCATAAAATGATACTGTTCAGTTTAGTGTGATTGTATGCATGTATTTGAGTCCAGTTGCAGATGATAATAGAAATTAACACTTTGTGATTTATCCAAAGAGTGTGATTGGCATGTGTTGATTGGCATGTGTTGACTCATTGCCCTAAGCCTGTAGCCCACACCTCATACACAGACATCTTGACATGCGTAAATCAGACAGGATACATTTTACTGGGAAGTCTTTTTCATTTTCTTTTAACAAATCTTCCTTTCTCTTCTTGAAAAAATTTAAGTTGTGGTATATCTTTGAATTAATTGTTAGAGTTGAAAGAATTGCTAGGGCTGTGTGTCACTCAGTTGGTAGAGGGCTTGCCTAGAATGCCCAAGTCCTGGGTTCAGTTCCGAGTACCACAGAAGCCATGTGTTTTGGCATGCCTGTAATCCCAGCTCAGGAGAATTAGAAGTATAAGGCTATCCTTAGCTACAGGGCAAAGTTGAAGTCAGCCTAGTCTACATGAAACCCTGCTTTAAACAAAGAAACAAAACTTACCTATTATGAGTAATCTTGTTCTGTTAAGTATGGAGGATTAAAAACTCAGCTCTGGTCTTGTCAGCATTAAGGTTAACCTGCCACCTTGACCTAGGGGACAAGCCTCTGGACATGCCTGAGAGGAATTTTCTAGATTAGGTTTATTGAGGGGGGAAGAACCACCTTAACCATGATTAGCACTGTTCAGTGGGCTAGCGTCTGGGCTGAATAAAATGAGTGAGCGGAACCCTAGCATTCACCCCGCTGCCTCTGGACTGGGAGTGCAGTGTGATCAGGCAGCTCTCACTGTTGCACCACGGTGCGCTGTGTCTCCTCCAACTGTAGGCCAGAATAAGCAATTGTGGTATTGTGTTACAATAATGACAGAAACAACAACTACAAAGACCTAAGCATATTGAAAGTTAACTATTAAGAGCAAGAAGAGGTTTATCTAGCACTCCAAGAGAATAGCGGGTATTATGCATACTGCCTAATGATAGCGGGTAATAAAATGACTTACAGATGTTAAATCGAGACCTGATGTCAACATTGTCTCTGTTGAAATTTTCTACAGACATGATTATGTTCAACTGTATCCAAACTATTTTTTTTTTTTATTGTAGAAGCAACTGGAAGATTACTTGACAAAAATACTAAAAATGCCCATGTACAGAAACTATCACGCCACGGTAAGTACCCTTCAGTAGTCTTGAAGGGACCTAGGAGATACTAAAGGGTAGCTAACTTTTAGGTAATTTCATGAATGTAAGTGCTTTGAGTTTCTGAGTTACACTAAATTAATGAATACGAAATTGCTTTGGCAGTCTGGATCCAGTTTATAATGATGACCGTGCTATTTTTAAAATACTGAGTAGATCTTGATAGTGTCTGTAGTAATAGATTAAAATGAAGTTGAAATGCTACTGTGGGCTAGAAATCTAGAAATCAGCCCTTTTCTCTCCACAGGTTTTTAGAATGAAACCAAAAAGCATTCCAATGCAGACGGTCAAGAGGGTTGAGTACCCCAGATTAGACAGCGTAATTCGATTGCCATCCGATTGGCTCATGTTCTCTTGTGACAGTGAGAAGCATGGGAAAATCAGGGAAAGAAAGACCTCTTGCAAAAGGAACAGAGAGAAGGTTGGTAGGCTTAGGAGCCACAGAGACTGAGCTGGGAGGGCTACAGCAGGAGGAAGCAGGCTTCGCAATGTCAGCAAACAGAGAGCTTTGCTTTTGAAGAGGCCCTTGAATGGGGAGTGGGGTGTTTTTCAAAGATTAGCTTTCAGTTCTGCTGAGGTCTGAACAATGGCCACTGCCTGGATTATAATATTTCTCTTCAGCAGCACCGGCTGTTGCTGTGAGGTTGTCTACACAGAAGTGTTGCACGTAACATGTATGAGTTGGCACAGGTGTGACTCGGCCTCTGGGGTAGAGAATGGTGGATCATAAGCACATGAACTGAGGAAGGGAGAGGAAGTGAGAGCGCCTGTCTCTGTGCTGTTTCCTGTGTAGGAGCTTCCCCACTGCTGTCTGCTGGTTACACACACACACACACACACACACACACACACTCACACATACACACACACTCACACATACATACTCACACACACACACACACACTCACACATACACACACACACACTCACACATACACACACACTCACACATACACACACACTCACACATACATACTCACACACACACACACACACACACACTCACACATACACACACACTCACACATACACACACACTCACACATACATACTCACACACATACACACACACATACACACACACACACACTCACACACATACACACACACACACATACACACACGTACATACACATGTACACAATGTACACATACACAAACACTCATACACACACATACATACACACACAGACACACACTCACACACATACACACACACACACACACACACACACAGAGCCTGAGTCAGGCCTCTGGTATATCCCTCTGTGGTGGTCTGCAGTTCGGTGCCCATGGAGCCTTTCAAAGCTTTGTAAGCCTGGAGACTCAGGAAATCTAGCCATTTGGGTCTCACCTGAGACTCTCAAGAGAAGGATGATGGGAAGGGTCTCTTTCCATCTTGTGGGTGGCAAAATCTCTTAATGGCCAAATCCCCGCTGATTTTAAGAGGAAAGCCGTGCTTAGATGTGTTCTCTGAGCTCAGATGTGTTATCCTCTCCATGCAGATTCTTGCAAAGGTGACCTAACTTCAATATACAGCGCCCCCTTTCTCTTGCTCTTCTGCCCATGATTTGACCTGCACCATTTCTCTGGGCATAGAGCAGCACGTGCTGAGTTCAGTCTTCTCTCTTTTTGGCTGCCTTATTACATTTTAGATTGTGATATTGAGCAAGGAATTGGGTATATTTTAAAGAGATGTTTAGTTTAATTACTTTTTCAGTCATAAAAACTTTCCTAAATTAAAGCCACATTATATTTATAAACCCCAGGGTACCTTATAAGCACTGTCTTTGGAGGAGAAAAACCATCTCACAACCTGGTGAATGTACCCTCCCCACTTGTTTCTGATGGTTGGCCAGATATGCCTTTCAACTGTTGAATCCTCCATGATTCACTGATATTTTCCTTCATGGTAAATTTCACCCAGTCTCAAGCCTAGATACATAGGCCGTATGTCATTTTGAAAAATTAGGTTACTATCTATGTATTTCCTGTAATAACTGGGAAATATTAAATAAATCTCAACTACAAAGGGCATTTGCAACTTATTTAATATTACAGATGGAGCATGCTTATACTTTACAAAACAAGCCTCTTTGAAGTTAACTCAAGTCTTTTTCTTTTTTGCATGGTATATGCATGTATAGGGGTTCATGTATGTGCATGTATAGAAGCCAGGGGTTAACGTCATATGCTTTCCTCTGTCTGTCTCCGACGGAGCTTTTGAGACAAGATCTCTCCCTTAACCCACAACTCATCCATTAGCAAGGCTGGGTATTCATTGAGCTCCCCTCTCCCAGGCCTGGGATTAAAGGCATTCACTGCTATAGCCAGCATTTTATATAGGTGCTGGGGTCAGGTTCTCAAATTTACATGGTAAGCACTTTACCCACTGAGCCTTCTCCTTAGCCCTGAACTCAGATGTTTAAAACAAATGGTGGACTGTTCTAATGGTAGGAGTGTGCAGATCCGAAGGCTGGGGATATAGCTTGGTTTATAGGGTCCCAAGAACTGCACACACCAGCTACGGTGGTGCATGCCTGTAATCCCGGAACTCAGGAGGTAGATGGGAGCAAGGGAATCACAAAGCCAACTACACAGTTTGAGGTCAGCATGGACTGACTTCGCAAAGATGAGACTCCACTTCAAGAAACAAACAAAAACCATACTGTCTTAGGAGCCTGTATTTTTTTTTTTTTAACCAGAAGTTTGGATGATTCTCATCAGGAGGATTTGGTATGTAAATTACCATGCTATGGCACATTTTGGCCCAGATAAAGGACTTTAAAGAACCAGGAAAGATTTGCTGTTATAGTATTGGTGAGAGAGGACTGACTCAGAGGCTTCAGAGCACCGGACTTTAGTCTGCTCAGAAGCTTTTGAGGCCAACCATGCCAGATCTTTCCTTTTCCTTTTGAACAGCCTTTTGTTGACTTTGTGTGTTCGGATAACTACAGTGTCATCCAGGATCGTGAAGATTTCTTTGTCTTTATTTCCTTCTTGCAGCTCTGACAGAGTAGCCTAGCATTTAAAGGGACTCAACATTAGGCTCTCCCAGGAGATGACCTCCTTCACGTCTCCTTACTAATTTGTAAAATGGGAAAACTTGGGTCGAAGTAGAAATGCAGCTATCACCTCAGAGGGAACAAGTGGTTGATCAATACATTGGTGGGGACCACAGGTAGGTGGGTGACCACAAAGCAGGGGCAAGTCTGATATAGGTTTAGATAATGTTTGACGAGTTTCTCAACCTTTGGACTTGTGGGTGGCAAAGATTGCACTCTAATGTTTTGATAGTCACAAGGAAGTTAGGTCAGACACAAGGATGACAAAGACTGGATTTTAAAGGTACACTAAACTGTCCAAGATCATCTGGCCCTGGTCTGCAACATTGTGTCTCTCCATAATTAGTTACTCTGCCTTGCAGAATCCTTAATGCAAGGGCAGCTTTCCCCTCTTTCCATCCTCCCTTTTGAGAACTATCTCAGTGGGTTACATTTCCCTTGACACAATTTGGGCATTTTAGGTGCTGACTGGAAAAGGCTTTTCTCCCAGGGAATTAAAGGAAGTCAGATAAGTAGCAGTAAATGTATTTTTTTCCTCTTAAGATTAAAATCTGGACATAGAACACAATACCCAGTTTCCCAGAAAAGGCCATGAAGTGATGGGAGCCCATGGTGGGTGGCTCTTGCTGTTGGTCAGTCCCTCCCTACTGAGATGCTTTCTCTCCAGGGTGGAGATTAGCTTGAAATCTTAGATAAAACACCATAACTCCCTCCCCGCCCCCAGATCAATAATTCTGAGTTCACTTCTCCCTCCCTTTGTAGGGCAAGTAAAATTAACTCGAGGTGAAAAATAGGTAAGGAATACAGAGGCACGGTTTCCATGGCAACAGAGAGAAGCTGTGCCAACTTGAAAGGCCGCATTTTCAAATGAAGTGGTGGGTGTGTGCTGTTTTTCATGACTGAACCTTAGACCCTGGAGGGACCATAAGCCTTTGTCCAGCCTCTTTCTTCTCCCCATAGATTGGATGTCTTAGTCTCCTGTAGCTGTGTAGGCTGGTTTACTTGGGAGGCAGCTATTCTTGGAGCACCCGTGCCTGCCTCTCCCTGTCTCTACCTTCGTGTGGTCCTGCCGGAAGCTCTTGTCATCCTTGTTGTGTCTTATAGCTTCCTGGTTGGCCATTCTTTCAGTATTTCTATCTAAGGCATGAAAAGAACCTTTGAAGATTGCTTCCCTTTATAGCACCAGGATGGCCAAAAAAGCCAATGTGCATGTGATTGACAAATCATCTCCATAGGTTCCAGGCTGTTACCCTGAGGGTTTGTTGCTTACTGGTTGGCACGGAAACCTGTGTACTCTAGCCTTTTAAGTATCTGATATCTGTCATTTTCTGCCAGAGATCACTTTCTACCCAGTGCCAAGAACATTTTTAATTGCATTGATTTCCAACTGCCTCTTCTAAGATGAAACCAGGAAAGTATTGATTGGTGCTTTAGGGAGTAAGATTACCCTGGGGAATATTGTTCAGATACATTGTTTTTAAGTCTTAGTTGTGAGAAGAACCTGTCTCAGTAGAGGGTCGAATTCTTAGCATTGAAGAAACAGTAAGAAGATTGAACAACATGATCTATTAAAAATAGTTTATGCTTTGCTAATTAGTTTTGCCTCCCATTTAACCTTGCCACATTTGCTTTCAATATGATGCATCTATATTAGAATGCTTATGGTGGGAGATGTTTCTCTTCCTTCTCTAATGGTACTGGCTATTCCTTGAAATCTCTTTACTCAAAGCTTTTGCAAGGTATTAAGAATATTCTTATATTTTTTCTTTTTGGCATGCAGTTTTTAATTTATTTAATTTTTTAAGTGTGTATGTGTAAGTTTGGGCACATGTGTTCCACCATGCATCCATGGAGGTCAGGCGTCCATTCTTTCCTTCTGCTGTGGGCCTGGGGGTTGAACTCAGGTCTTTTGACCAGTGCAGCAAGCACCTTTACCCATTGAGCCGTCCTGCTAGCCTTGTGTGGGTTTTTTGAGATAGCGTCTTACTAGGTAGCCTTGGCTCCTCTGGAATTTACAGTATGGACCAAGTTAACCTTGAACTTGTAGTAATCCTCTTACCTCAGTTTCCTGAAGAACATTCTAAATTTCATGCAAATGAGATGGATCAGTGGATAAAGAGTACTTTCTACCAAATCTGACCTCCAAGACTCATACACAGTAGATGGAGAGGAACCATTCCCAAAAACTGAAATCTAACTAAGACTTAGGAGCCATGGCAATTGAGAACACACACACACACACACACACACACACACAGACACAGACACGCACGCACTAAAAGTAATTTTTAAAAAGAAAATATCCGTGTATTGGTGTACATGTGGTTCCCTTGATTTTTTTTTTTTTGATTGTTTGAGACAGTGTCTCATGTAGCCCAGGCTACCCTCATGCTTGCTATGTAATATTAGATGAACTTGGCTGAATCACAGGCATGCAGTACCACACCTACATACTGTTGTTGATCCATTTTTGTTGTCTCTGGGCTTGAGCAAGGGCTTTCTGTGAAGTGCAGGCTGACCTGTAGCTTCCTGAGTGTTGGGGTTACAGCTGTGAGTACCCTATGCTGAGCTTGCTGTCGTGGGTCATTGCTTCCACGTCTTATTCTTCTGTCCCCTCGTTTTATAACATTAAACAAATTAGCTGTTCCTTAGTAACGGTTTGTTCAGAGGCAAACCAGCATAGAGATTATCTTTCTGCTCCTTGGAGATAAACTGAGAAGCTCTGATTTAGGATTCTCTGGGTCTCACACTGACAATCTGTTATTTCTAAGTAACTACACTTTCCAGTTGAATCCCCCCAATCAGACAGAAGAATGTGTAGAGCAGAGTCATCATGTTTATATGAGAAATGCAAGCGAGAGGCCTGGACTCCTAGAATCCTTAGTTTTAAAAGTGCTGTGTGTAGATATATTCAGTGGGGGAATTTTAGAAAGTTATTTAAATCCTTTTAAGTTTGAAAAGTCTATTTTCTTCAAGAAAGGCACACAAGACCTGGACCTCAAAAGTCCGGACAGATCTGAGAGAGTTCTTGTTTTTCTTTCAAGACTGATATTTGATATTTTTAAAACACATATAAACATTTTAAGGAAAACGGCTGTTTGCCTGTGTTAATCCCAGTTAGAAGCCAGGTGCCTCTTCCTCTGAAGTTCCCTTCTCCTGTTGCTGTTCTAAGCGCCCATCTCCTCGCCATCCTGGGGAGGATCTTTTCCGTGGAGGGTTTTCTTTTTCTGATTTACTTTGTCCCAAGGGATGACCTTGAACTCCAGATTCTGCCGCCTTCATCTCCCCCTGCGCTGGGGCAGCAGATGTTGACCACCACCATCAGTGTATGAGGTGCTGGGGATAGAACCCAGGACTCTGTGCTTGCTAAGCCAGCACTCCACTGATAGAGCTACTTTCCCAGCTTATCTTTGTTTGCCTATCTGGTATCCGTGAGAGTCATCATCCTCCTTCCTAACTCATTGAAAGAGATTCTGCCAGTGAGGCTAGGAGCTCAGACCTGTGATGCCAGATAGTTCAGAAGCTGAAGAAGGAAAGGTTGAGGCCCAGGCTATAGAGTGAATCCAAGTCCAACCTGGACAAGTGTGGTTCAGGGTTCCCCCTCTCCTCTGGGAGTGTCTGCAGAGGACTGGGCAAAGTTCAGAGGAATGGGTGGGGTCTGTGGTCCGCTTCTCCCTCCAGGCCTGGAGTTCAGATGGAATCGAGTCTGCAGACCTCTGGTCTGTCCAGGAATGCTGGAATAGTGTTACAGCTCTTAGAAAAGGAGTAGAGAGGTTCAGGCGGCTGGCATGGGTTCAGATATCTCTGTCTTGGTCTTGAGCCAGCTGCAGTAGAGGGGGCCTGAGCTCTGATGTGAGCCTCTGCAAGTCATGAGAACCTGGCCAGGCAAGTGGGTCCAAAGGTCCAGTGATGGATACTTTGATGTGGTGAGTCTTCCCCCAAGTGTTACAGCTCAGTGAAAACAGTCCTTGGTAAATAGCTTGTGTTCTTTATTCTGTGTGGACAGGCACTACATGAACCTTTGTGAGTGGGATGGGATTTGGGGGATGAAGGCATTCTATTGGCTGAAGCTAAGATACTAGGGATGCTCTATTTGCATGGGGGAAGTATTCCAGGTGCTGGACTATATTGGTGGTCACCAGGTTATGTGCTCTGAGGCAGGCACAGAAATAGGGAAGGAGTTAGTCCCACTCCTGCAGTCTCAGGATGAGATTTAAATCTCAAGTTTTGAGATTTTCAAGTTTTGAACATGCTATACCTTGCCAGTTCCAAGTCAGTTCCTCTGATAGCGTGGTCCCCATGCCCCATAGACAACCAAGTGAAACCCTGTCTCTAAGGAAAGAGACTTGAGAACATAGGTCAGCGATAGAGACCCGGCCTGGTGTGTGTGAGGATGGAGATTCAAGCCCTAGTACTGGAGAAAATTCTGCTGCACCTGGTGCTCCTGAGTCCCTTTCGTCTTCTAGGCCATGTGATGATTTTCATCCTCCCATTGTTGTGGAATAAATGATTGCACTGTGAACCCCCAAAATTGTGTTGTTTACTGGAAAAACCTATTTCTAGTTGTGGTGTGGATCAGCCCTTTAAGAACTTCCTTGATTATTGTAAACAGGATTAGAAAAAGTCAACCATGGGTCAAAAGGCAGAGCAAGCAACCAGTTAGCAGGAAGTGAACATAGGATTATTAAGATAAAACCATGGAGAGTAAGAGGGAGTCGGGAGGACAGATAGAGAGACACACAGGAAGTAGAAGGGAAGAACATTCAGTTTCAAGGAGGTTTTGGAGAAGGCATGAGAGAAGGGGATTGCTACTTGCCCATTGGCTGAGGAGGAAGGTAAACTGGGTGCTTCCTCTGCCTCTCTGAGCAAGCAGGCTTTCACTCCAACATCTGATTCCCAAGTTGTCTTGGGTAAAACTGGTTGAGATTTTGTTGAAAAGCAGCACCCCTTCCTCCTTTTCTCCACAGCTATCCTTTCCATCCCTCGCCCCTCACTTCTGCACACTCAAGATTAGCTCATCTTCCAGCCACCCCCGCCGTCTTCCACGCATGCTTTATCTTGTACACATCGTGCCATGAAACCCTTTCCTCTAATAACAACAAATGAAAAGGGTTGTGAGTAAAGCCCCCTTCCACAGCCTCCAGAATGTTCTCTTTATCCCAGGAGACACAACACTTTCTTGATTGTTTTAGTTATATACATCCTTTAAATTTTTTTTTTAAATCAGAAACAAAGTTTCATGTAGCCCAGGCTGACCTTGAACTCACGCCACTGTGTAGAAGGCTCAACCTGATCATCCTCTTTCCATCTCCCAGGTGCTGTATGTCAGGCGTACACTGGGCCCATATGCTTTTACTTAGCACTTCCTGTATGCATAGCTATTACAGACCCACCTAGTCTGTGGAGTGAACAGATTTACGCCTGGTGGCGTTTAATACATGACTTTTGTAACCCATGAATGTCTTCTACTTTTTTTCCCTCTGTGATCCTTTTCTTTCCGCCTGATCTATTTTGTTTTCTAAAGTGTTTTTGTCCTTTTGTTTTGCTTTGTTTTTTTTAGACAGAGTTCCTTGATGTAAGCCAGCTGTCTTTCATCCATGATTTGGGACCAAAGGGCCTGTAAGTTCCAGGGTTGGGTCTTTACAAACAACTGTAAAGGAGCTGGTGGGTTTGAATGCCTGATGGAGCAGCTGGTGACAGGAGTGGGAGCCAGGCCTTCCTGGGGTTCTCCCACCAGACTTCAAACAACTACAGAGAGGTGCTCGTGTGTAGCACAGCGCCCCCTGCAGGAAACAGTGGCTGCAGCTAGCCCATTTTCCAGGTGTGCTGACCCACTGTAACCAACCAGTGGGAATGTTCAATACACATAGTCAGTATCCTCACAGGAGTGAGGGACCAAATACACAAGATGTCTTCTCCCAATCACTTCTGCAAGCTGTTTGCGATTCCTTGATAGTTACTTAAAAATAATACCTTGTGAAATGTATAAGTAAATACATAAGGAATGTACTCTGTGGCTATTTTTCTTTCACAATAATAGGGCTTGCTCACATAAAGAGCTTACCTTTTTAATGATTTTTTAAATTAATATTAACTATATGTATATGCATGTTTGTGCATAGGTATGTGCATATACATGCAGGTGCCTCTGCAGAGGTCAGAAGTGGGTGTCTGATCTCTGGAGTTGGATTCATAGATACTGTGAGCTGACCAGTGTGGGTGCAGGTCCTACCCTCTGAGCTGTTGCTCCAGCCCCAGAGCTTACACTTTTAATTTTAGATATGAGCAATGCTAGTAGTTGTTTAAAATCAATTTTTCTTTTCTTAAATTATTGTTATTGTACATCTTTTGAAATTAAGATATTAGGTTTGTTTGTTTGTTTTTGAGATAGGGTCTCATGTAGCCCAGGTTTGTCTGGAATTCTTTTAATTTGCTGAGGACAACCTTGAACAACTGATTTTCCTATCTCTACCATCCAAATTCTGGGATGCTAGGCATATGCTACCGTGCCAAGCTAAAAATGTCACCACTCGCATAGCCGTTAGCTCTGGTCTGCTTTCTTCCTACGGCTTGGCTGATAGAGATGTGCATGAAGCCATGTGAAAATGTGCTGGACTCAGGGCGGGGTTGGGGCCCACTCCTCAGCTGCAGCAACAATGGCTGCAGGGAGGGCTTAGCATTAAGGTCAGGGGCCAGGGTGCAAAGATCCTACTGTATTGACAAACTCCCTGGCTCACAAATGCAGAAAGGGCTACGTTTGACCAAGGGGCCTGTAAGAGTCTCTGCTGCCACACACAGGCTGACAAAGAGCAGTGAGCAAGTGGAAGGTGACATCGGGAGGGGAGAGAGGAAGTTAGGTGAGAGTCCTTGGGTGGTGTCTATGGTCCCAGGCTGTGAGGCTGATCGAGCCAAGTGTGAACTGTAAGTGTGAATATGATGGCCTAATGTGCTGTCTCCTTCAGGGAAGGAATGATCATGAAAAGATCTGGGGGACACAGGATACCAGGTGTGAATTGCTGTGGCCACGGACGAGCCTGCTACCGGTGGTCAAAGAGGTAGGACTTGGACTTGGGGGTTGGTCTTGTGTGTTTGGTTGAATAAAATGAGCATTTGTGTGTTCGAATCCTAGCTTTGCTTGATTGTTTTGAGATGCAGCCCAATCTGGACTCAGCCATTATGTGGTCTAGATGAACCTTGAACTCCTGGTCCTCCTTTCTCTGTTTCCCAAGTGGGGCATTGCAGATGTTTACCACCATGCGCAGCTCCCAGACTATAGGATGAAAATTTAAAGTGACAGTTTTTCTAACTCAGCTAGCTTCCACATAATCAAGACTAGACCTTTTGATTTATTCAGTAGGCTTTAAGCACAATACCTGAGCAGACAATCCTAATATCTACGCTATCTAACTACTTCCCCAGCCATATTCCCCAAGTTTCTTGCAGTTTGAATTGCCCTGGCTTGTTTTGTTCCATGTGTATCCCCATGAGAGGGACAAACTCCCTTGGTGACTCCTTCTCGTGCCAACCTCATGTTGACCTTCTTCCTTTTGCTCCACCTCATGGCTCTTCTTTACTGGACCCTCACCTGCCTTGTGGTCAACTCTTTCTTCCTGCCTCTTCTCTCTCAGGCACCTGGCTGGGGTTGGAAGCCCAGCCTTTCTGTCCCCTCGGCCCAGTCATTGACTGTTCAGCCTTTTACTAATCAATTAGAGATAACTTGGGAGCATTCTTTATACCACACTGATACAGCAGATTCTTCAATATTCATCACAGTGCCTGTGTCCAGACTATAACTAGATCTTGGGCACAGGAATCAGCCTCTGAATACACAGAGAAAAAGACCAACCCCCAACATCAAACTTGATCTTGCTGCATCTGCTTAGAATGCAGTGGTATACAAAAGCCGGAGACTCACACTTGAGTTGTCTTCTTACCCTAAATTGTGCAGAACCTTGGGAAGAGACTGACCTAAGGATACAAGGGAGAGTGTGAGGGAGCTAGTTACAGAGTCACTCTCAGGAAGCAGTAGCTGGGGGAGACAGCTAGAAAGAACAGGAATGGGAGCCCCTGGGTTCATGGATAACACAAACTCGCCATGTGTGCAGGAAGAGGATGGAGTTGCAGGGCTTGACTACTGCCAAGGCCTTTCCTCTCTAACTGTGACATCTCCTGGAGGCGGTTGTTTCACACTCATGTGGCCCTGATGACCACTCCTATCTTTTTGCCTAGGTCATGTGCTAGAAGCCAGCCACAACTTTTTACACATAAGCTTTACAACCCAGGGAATATTTTTTCCTTCCCAGAGACTCTGGGGCTGCCAGACCAGACTGGGAGACTCATTGGAGCCGTTGGGGGCCCCTGACTTTAGCCAGCGCCTCTGGTCAGTGCTCAGTGGTTCCTGACTCTGGCCAGCACCACCTTGTTATAGGACTCAGACAAGCCAGTGATGATTGATTGAATGAATCAGCCAACAACTGAACCATGTGACAGTGGGCGTGCTGTCACCTGCCACAGTAAAATCTAGGTGATTCCAACACCATACACTGCACACAAATAATATGTACACATAACAGGAGAATCCAACATTTTAAATAAGTCCACGAATGAATCCTTACTGAAGCTGCTAGCCGCTGTAGAAGTAAGCTGTTGGTTGGTTCATGGAGCTCTGAGGAGAATGAGGTCACCTGAAGGTGGGGAGCAGTGGAAGTACAGGCCATCTGAGTTGTGATGAGTGTCTTGTGGGAAGCCCTTGGCACTATTATGACAAGGGTCTGGGATGCAGCCTTGGTCATGGCCCCAGGAGCAGTCAGAGGTCCCCAGGACCAGTTCTGAGCCCTAACCCCCCCCCCCCACCTCAGAGGGCCAACAACAGACAGCAGGGAAAAATTTTGTTACTGATACAAACTTTGGAAGGAATTATGTTTCAGTTAAAAAAGATTATGATTCTTCCTGGAAGGAAATTTTGTTGTTTTAAATTTGGCAAGTATTTGGGTGCAGCCTATAGACTCACCTCCATTTTTACATGCCCCGAGTCACATCTGAGGAAGTTAAAATAATGGACATCATGGTCAGAGGACAGTGTCAGTGCGGAAGGTTTCCACACAGGTTGACGACTGGTATTTAGTAGTAATAGGAGTTACTTCTAAAGGTGACATTCATTCATAATATGTATCTTTCAATTTTGCCTTTAATTCTAATACTCAAAAAAAGCAGAGACAGGTAGATCTCTGAATTTGAGGCCAGCCTGATCTATATAAGACCCTGTCATTTTCTTAATTAAATTTTTTTTGGTAAACTATCAGAAGCATCTAAATCATGTATTTATTCTGGATGGACAAGTTGAAGTAAGGACAGAGCGGAGGAAGACGAACTTCCAATAAAATCTCATGATGGCCTTGTTTCAAGGACCCCTCAAAAAAGAGAGAAAAAATTTAGGAATTAACCCCTCACCCCCACTTTTCAAATAGTCTCTCTCTATAACCCAGGTTGGATTGGAACTCACCGCAATCCTCCTGCATTGGCCTTCCAAGTGTTGGGATTAGAGACACTATTCACCATACCCTGCCAAGATCCTCTCTCTCTCTCTCTCTCCTACCAGAAAACCCTAGGAGGATCAGTTCCATTTTGGTATGCCATCCCTCCAGGTGCAACTGACCTTTGTGATTAGGTGTTGGCTTGCTGTGGCCTTGGTGATGTCTTTTTTTTTTCCACTCTCCACTTTTCTTTATTTTTGATATTTTCTATTATAAATACAATAGAAATGGCAACATAAAAGCTGTGTGATATTAGACACTGCGTGTGTATGTGGTCTGAGAGAAATAGCAACAATTCTCAGCTTTCATTAATTATCTTGGGTCACTTTGGGTGCACTTCATTCTTGAAAATAGTGACTCACAAATGGTGTTTGCTGCCAAAAAGCTGTATTAGTCGAGTGTGATTGTGAAGTGAGGGACATTTGACTAAGGGAAGACGGGACATAGGACATTATAGTCCCCAGCTCATGCAAAACTCCACCACACTGAAATTGGTGGTCTAGAGCAAAGTAGAAACATGCCCTTCCAGAGGACCTGAGTTGGGATTTTAGCACCCATGTCAGGCAGCTCACAACTGCCTCTAACTTCTGCTCCATGGAATCCGACACCCTCTCTTGGCCTCCTCAAGTACCTGAATACACAGTGTATACACAATGTAGTTGAACCATTTAAACTTATCCTCATCTACCTTATGAATGGATGAGACTCAGACTATGGTTATTTTATTTGACTCTGAGAATTACTGGGAGTGGGGGGTAACCCCTAATTTACTTTCCTAACTGCTTGCCTGACTACTTCCCCATTGGTATACCTTAAGTACTTTCTCTTTCTCCTGATCATATACTTATGGTCCATCTCTCATGGTGGTTCCCTCCTTTCCTAGAGTCCTTTCTTTTCAGCCCTGGCTCTGCAACCCCCAGCCAGGCAACTCAAAACCCTCCTACCTCTAATTCCTCCAGTAATTGGCTATAGCCATTTTTATTTAACCAATAGTTTTAAATTAAGGAAAAGTTTATATACAGCAAAAGTTGGTAACAGTGAGAATTCACTCATAGGCAACTGTTGAGCCTTATTCGGCCAGATACTGAGGCCTAGTAAGGGAGCCTGAACCATTGCTCGAGTTTAGAGACCTGTCTCAGTCACCTCCGTACTGGAGTGACTCAGCACGACCTGCTTAAGCCCACCTTTGCCTACCTAACACTAATGTGGAATAACTTTGTTAGCTCTGTCAGTCACCCCATACCCTCCGTCACCCTTCTCCGCCCCCTAGTCATCTCACCTCAGCAGAAATCCCCACCTCCTCTCTCAGCCCTGTATAAACAATAGACTGATACAATTAAAAGAGTTCCTGCTTTGACAGACTCCCATCTCGGGGTGGTTATCCGAGCCACGACACTCACCATCCCCCTCAGCCCCAGAGAGCCTAGGCTGGACCCGGTTCTCTCCTCTCAGCCTAGACCTGCCGCTGGTGATGTCTTTTTAAGTAACTGGATCACATACTTCCCTTTCTGTAGGCTACCTGCCCTATCTCCTCTCCCAACCAGGAAAGAGACAGCCTATATGAGTACCCAAATGCCAACAAGACTAAGAAGTCAGTGCAGATTTATCTACGTTATGGCTCTGCTCACTGGAGCATACCTCAGCTAGTAGATTTAGTAGAGAACTGTTCTAGATGATTTTACATTATCTACTTATTTTCAGGGGGAATGGGTGCTCTTCAGACCCTCACGGTCACCTGGCTTTCTCTGCATGCATGCGTTCTCTCCCCACACTTGCAGTCTGCCTGTGCATTGGTCTCTGTACTGTCTCTACTGTAACAGGATGGTCTTGACCCTGATCCATATATTGGGATCCTTCCTGTCCTAGCCAGCTCCCCGCTTCCTGCATCCATCAGTCCTCTTCCCTTAAAGTGCCCACCCACTTATCCAGGAAGGACCCTGGCTTCTACCACCAGAGGCTCCTTTGGGAACAGACATTTGTCTGCTTAATTTTTGCGTTGCAGTAACTCCTGGTTTGCTATTCCACTCCTCCATCATGAAGATCCCGAGTACTGAGCGGAATGAAGTACTTTTGAGAGCTACTTCCATACTGTTAAGCATCACACTCAGACAGCAGAAAGGCTGGTTTTGTAGTAATTACTCTTCCCACCAGGAATCAGACCCGGTACCTTGGGCATGCTAGGCAAGCATTGTGCCAATGAGCTACTTCCCTAGCTCGTGTTTCATGGTGATCTTTAAAAGGCACATGTCCCCTAGGTGAGACATGACATTATATGCATAGTCTGCCAGAGTGTATTCTCAAGACTTAAGTAATAACTGATCCTCTCGCTTCAGGTATTTGGCTTTGAAACCTCCTATTGTCTCCTTCCAGGTGGTTGATAGTGAAAGACTCTTTCCTGCTGTACATGAAACCAGACAGCGGGGCTATTGCCTTCGTCCTCCTTGTGGATAAAGAATTCAGAATCAAAGTGGGAAGGAAAGAGACAGAAACAAAATATGGACTTCGGATTGATAATCTTTCAAGGTAGAAATTTTTAATGTTTAAAACATTTTTTTCCCAAGTCTCTTTAAGGTTAAAATTTTCTCTTAACCATGAAGGAAGAAACTAGGTTGAAATGTTAGTAATTGTTGCTTGGAGCTCATCCTCAGTTAGAAGTAACAGAACTTACCTTTGCCATTGTATATGTTTTTTAATTAAAGATTCACTTTATTTTTGATGGTTGTGTATGTTGGGGAGGGGTATGTGCATGTGGATAAATACAGATGCCTGCAGAGGTTAGAAAGGGACATCGGATCCCCTGGAGCTGGAGAACAAAGAGTGCTACCCCATCTACCAATTTTCCAAATGAATCGATTTGGAATTTGCATATTTTATTAGTTGAGTACATATGTGTTAATGTAGGTTGCTTTCTGGCATACTATAGTCATACCTTGAAAAAGCATGTGTGTGCATGTGTTTGTGTGTTGTGTGTATGTGTGTGTATATACATGTGTGTGTGCATGCATGTTTGTGTGTTGTGTGTATGTGTGTGCATTCATGTGTGTGCATGCATATGTGTGTGCATGTGTGTGTGCATATGCATGTGTGAGATCATTCTCATGCATATAAATATTCATAACTTCTCTTTGCACAGTTGCAACAGACATGTACATCCCTCCAAATGCATGCTCGTGCATGCCATGTGTGCCTGCATGCACTCCTGTGTGTGTGCATGTGTGTAGGGTGGTATTGGGTGTAAAACAACACGGTGCTTCCTGCTTCTCTCCTAGAAGGGAACATTCAGGCATTACTGAAATGCCTTCTTTCCTGGCTTCCTTACCTCCAGTCCCCACACCAAATGACGCTGTTGGAATCCAAGGTTCTCCTGTCTCCTTCCAAGCACAATTGTTCCTGTCATTTTAGCTAACAAGCCCAGCGCCTCTGTTTACCTAGGGTTCCTTTCTCTGTCTTATCTGAAATGCCCCTCCCCTAGCCCTTTGGCTCTGTGCCAGTACTCTTAACAATACCTGCTCACATATTTATTATTTTTGCCTCCTCCCTCTTGTTCCTTCTTTTATTTATTCATCCATTTATTTTTGTATATGTGTGAGTCAGTCCGTTCTTCCCACCATGAAAATCTGGGGGATTGAACTCAGGTCGTTGAACTTGTACCCACTGAGCCATCTCGCTGGCTTTCCTATTTTTTTTAAAGTTGTGTGTGTGTGTGTGTGTGTGTATGTGTGTGTGTATTGGTGTGATATGTGTGTGTGATGTGTGTGTATGTGTGTGTATGTGTGTATATGTATGTATGTGTGATATGTGTGTATATGTATGTGTATATATGTATGCATGTGTGTGTGTGTGTGTGTATTGGTGTGATATGTGTGTGTGATGTGTGTGTATGTGTGTGATGTGTGTATATGTATGTGTATATATGTATGCATGTGTGTGTGTGTGTGTGTGTGTGTGTGTGTGTGTGTGTATGGGGGTGCATGAGTACCACATCACACATGTGGAAGTCACAGGAGAACTTGGTTAAGTCTGTTCTCTCCCTATGCTGTTTCAGGCATGGAATTCAGGTTGTCAGGCTTGCCCTGCAACCCTTTAGTCTGCTGAGCCATCCTACTTGTCCTCATTCTATTTCTGTGCTTGGCATAGTTTCCTCTCGCCAACCACTAGGCCTGCTGTGCATCTCTCCAGCACAACCATCTTCCCAGATCAGGTTTAACCAAAGGGCAGGAGGACCCAGGAAACTTTTGAGCCCTCTTGCTCCTGCATGACTCCATTGCTATACCTTGGGGAAGCTTCTCTCCCACCCCAAGCTGTCTCACCGTCCTATTCCCACACTGCACCAGCATCAACCCTTCTGTTGGACAGTAGCTGTCTAAGGCCAGTGTTCATCTGTGAAGCATTGAGAGGAGCTGTCTAGACATCCCTGAGTCTTATAAATAGTTCATTGTAAAGCCTGTGAATATTACTCTTTCCATGCTTTTTATGAGAACTGTTGTACCGTCCCCCTCCCTATAAATAAACAGAAGCAAAGCTCCGCCTTCTGTCTCAGTCCTATATTATCACCATGGCGTAAGGCAGCTAGTGCCCTACCTTGCTGTCCTCCAAACTTCAGTTCTAGGTAACTTATTTTCATCTCTTGGTCCTGGTCATTCTGACAACTGACAATTTTTTTTTCTGTATTCCACCAGAATTCTCAATATTTCTAATCCTGTAAGAAATTAAGGTAGCTTGCTTATGTGATAGAAAACCCAATGCACTGTCTTATTCCAGAGCAACTTAATCAGCCACACTGGGTAATTACTTTTTTAAGATAAACTATGACATTAAGACACATTTTCCTAAGTTTGCTTAGCTTTGGTATCTGTGATCTGCCCTATCCTCAGATGAGTCCCCTTCTGGTGGTAAGATAGCTGTTGTGTCCTCAGACCTACTCTCCTGGGACGGGACTGGCTTTTGTAAGCTTGCCACAGCCCTCCAGGACTAAAGGAATGGGGCATGCTGTTTTGCATAAGTTTGCTGGAGCCAAAGAAGGAACGAAAGGACTCTCCCCTCCCCCCGCCCCCCCCCCCGCCCCCAAAGCACATCAAAAGCCAGGGTAGTCAGTGCAAAGAAACCTGTGCCGGAGGAATCAGCAACTCCGACAGAGCGTGACATTACTTTCTATCTTTTCCACAACCCTCCTGGTTTCCCATCATAGTTCAAAGTCTGCACTAAACACCCTCATGTATGTCTGCCCGCATGAGCGAGTGAGGAGCCCAACGAGTTCACCCAGTGAATGTTTTCAGGAATTCTACTAAGATGTTTCAGAAGCTCACTTTTTAAATGATCATTGACTAGAAATTTCAATTCATGTTTGCTGTGGCATGTTTAATCTTTAAATCCCTTTTAAGAGATAAAACTCAGAGTAAACGCCCAACATTCGCTTTTGCTTCTCTTTAAAGGACGCTGATTTTAAAATGTAACAGCTACAGACATGCGCGGTGGTGGGGAGGCGCCATTGAGGAGTTCATCCAGAAGTATGGCACTGACTTCCTCAAAGACCATCGCTTTGGTTCCTACGCCGCCATCCACGAGAACATACTAGCTAAGTGGTGAGACACTGTTGCCTGCGGGTGTTCATTTCATATTGTAAGGGTTTAAATCTACCTGGAATCAGCTTCAAAACTAAACCAGAAACTACCCAGTGATCTCCCGAGGTCTCCCCTTTCCTAGGCTGTCGTAATGTTGTAGGATCACAGGTTAGTTTTTTAATTTTGGTTTTTGAAGGTTATTTTTATGGGGGAGCTTATCTGCCTTTAGATTTGGAACTTTGTTTTGTGAGATAGGATCTTTTGAAACACAGCCTGGCAGTGAACTTGCAAAGTAGACAAAGATGACCTTGAACTCCAGATCTTCCTGCCTCACCTCCCAAGCCGGGATGGTTTACCCTGCCCCACTGTGCCTGGATTTTTAAAATTAACCTAAGGACTAGGCGCATAGCTCAGTTACAGTGTTCATCTAGCATGCCTGAACCCCTGGTTGGATCCCCAGCACCCCATAATGATGATGATGGCACAGGATTGTAATCCCAGCGACTGGGACAGTGGGTGCAGACAGATGCTTAGTTTAAGGTCATGTTTCAATTCAGAGGCCTGTCTAAGCTACCTGAGGCCCAATTCTAAAAAAGAAAGGCAGAATGCAACTTCGTCCATCTCTTAAAGGTACGAGTGGAAGTTTGATTAAATTATTTATGTGTTTTCTTCTCATACCTTTGAGCTGGTCTGTTGTTAGACTCAAGAAAAACCATATGCTACAGAGGTTCTGTAAGTTGGGTTGATGTGCTGCTGTCTAAGCAAAGACTGCCTGATCTGTCTCCTAACTACCCTTCCTAGGTGATAGAGGGAGGTGAGACTGTGTTTTCAGTCTTGTTTCCAGTTACTTAAAGTTAAATGGTAGTCATGTCAACCAGCAGAGCCCTCTGTGCATTGCTTTAACCTAGGGTGTGTTTTTGTTGTTGCTGTTTGGTCTGTTTTTGTTTTCTTTTTCCATTTTGTTTTTATTTTTGTTTTTTTTTTTTTGTTTTATTTAAAAAAAAAAGCAACAAAACAAAGGAACCAACAAAGGAACAAAATCTTTATCTTCCAGGTATGTGAATGCCAAAGGTTACTTTGAAGATATTGCAAATGCAATGGAAGGGGCATCGGAAGAGATTTTTATCACAGATTGGTGGTTAGTATTTGTTGTGAGAATATTGTCTAGGAGCTTCTATGCTTAGAAATGTGTTATTGGAGAATCAGCCCCCACACCATGAAACCAACAGTAGTTGTGATGGTTTGGCCCGGTCACAACCCACTGAGTAGTCGACCCCAGTGAAAGACTTTCCAAAACTTGTCCTTCAGATGTTACACGGGTCCATGTTCTCATCGTTGGGGCAGAAGCATTATAAGGGAGGAAGGTTGGCCTTGGCTCACAGTGAGAGGATACAGTCCACTGTGCTGTGGCAGGTAGACCTGGTGGCAGGCGTGTGGAGGGCTGTCACTTATATGCATGGCCAGGAAGCAGAGGGAGATGAACGCCTGTGTCTTATTCAGGCTAGGATGCCAACTTGAAGATGATTGATGTGCTCCCATCAGTTGTGTTAGGACAGGTCTCCCCACTTGAACCTATCCAATCTGAAAACCCCTTCACACACCTGCCTAGAGCTTTGTTTCCAATGAGACCCTAGGTTCCATTAAGTTGACAACTATTGTTAATGATTAAAACATTCTTTTTTTCTTTTCTTTTTTTTTAAATCAATTAGTTTATTTACTATACATCCCAATATCAGCACCTACCCCATAAAACTAGAGTAACATCTTGTATTTTTAAGATTATTTCACATTGTGTGTATGGATGTTTTGCCTGCTTGTCTGTCTGTATGTCACATTTGTAGCAGGTGTCCTTGGAGGCCAGAAGAAGGCATCAGATATCCTGGAACTAGGGTTAACAGATGGCTGTCAGATACCATGTGGGTGCCGGGAATAGAACCTAGGTCTCATAGTAGAGCAGACACTGCTCTTAACCACTGAGCCATCTCTACAGCTGTGAACATTTCCTTAAAAATATGGTTTATGAATGGTTTAGAAGCAGACATGTAAATTTTGTGTTGGTAAATATGTTACCATGCAAATGTGGCTGTGGAGATGGGAAAGCACATTCTATCTAGGTATCTATCTCTTCATAGCATGTCCTTCATGTGGTCCAATGAACAGCTCCTGAACTTTGCCTCCAATACTGAAATACTTGCTGTTACTGTTAAAAGGATCAGGCTGGAGAAGCTCTTTTGGCCTTCTATCAGATTTTAACTGTCTAACCTGTTGTGAAAACCACCATGGGAGTCATGATGCTTATTAAAAAGATCTTTAGATCTCTCATATCTAAAGCTCCTTGGTTCTTGGGGAGTTTGACCTGTGCAGTTGGTATAGGCTTTGTATTGTAGCTTGATTTCAGGTCCAGTTATCCATCATCTAAGAAAGTGAAATCCACTACAGATGCCAACATTAGGTATGAGATGAAAATGTCCTGGAATATGTTATACTTGTAGGAACTGAAGTGGATTTCTAAATCCACCCTATCTCCTTTTGAGAGATAAGGTTTTTCTTTGTAACCCTGGTAGACTGAAATTCACTATGTGACCCAGGATAGCCTTTAATTCACAGCAGTCCCTCTGCCTCAGCATCCTAAATGCTAGGATTACCGACTTGAGCCACCATGCCTGGCTCTGAAATTTTGCTTTGGTTTATAACTTTCTTCCTTCCAAATAGTACTCATATATGAAGCCTGAAAATGTCATCCTGACTTTTTTCCTGTAATCCTAGATTGGGGGATGGGGCGAGCAATGGGAATGGGAGGCCATTTTCTGCGTCACTTCAATTATAAGGAAACCTGGAGTTAGTTCTAGGGCCTCCTTCCCTAGTTGGTGCTAGTGACAGCTGGGGACAGATTCTTTGCTGTGGAGGACTGTCCTGGGACACTTGTGGCCTCCAATGACTGGCTGCCAATAGCAGACCCTGCATTGTGACAACCACAAAGTCTTTAGTCATTGCCAAGTATTAATACTGTCTAAGCACTCAGTAAGATAAGTCCAAAGCTCAACGTCCCACTATAGTCATAAAATATCCCTGCAACTTTAGCAAGGACATGAATGAGTGACGAGAGGGTTTTTGGATGAAGCCATATTTTTGTGGAAGAAAGTAATGTGTCTTTTGAAACTGAACAGTAAAATTTAGACTCCCGTTTGAAACACCTAAGGAGCTGGAACCTATGTGATTTCTCCTCTACTTCCAGCAGGACAGTGAATGAGGTGCCATTGGTTCCTATTAAAGCCCTGCGCCCACATCTTATGACAACACACATTTTGAAATGAAACCCCCACAATAGATTCCCTTTCTGATAAAGAAAATCCTCAGCATTTTGGGCATTAGTCCAGAGAGCATGTAGCAGCATCTTATGGTTTGTTTTTTAAATCAGTGGTTCCTTCAAACAATGAGCACTTTCTTGGGTACTTTTTGGACACTTGTTCAGCATTTTAGAGCCCCCCCTCCCTTTCCCCTCCCCCTCTCCCATTGCCCTTCTTTCTTTTCCACAGCCCTGGAGAGTTCCTTCTGAACTCAGCTGTATTAATTATCTAGGATCTCTATGCATTCTAGTTAAACAGTCCTTCTCAGTCTGGCCTCCAGCACTTCTGAAGAAAAACATTTAAGCAATATACTATTTTTTTCCTTAAGTGCGTTCAAATTTTTCTGACTGTTTGGTTTTCAGCTGTTTGGTTATGATTTGTGGGTTTATCTTATGTGCTACTCTGAGACTCTTGAATTTATTTTCTATATGTCTATCCAAAACTGAGAAAACATTTCTTCAGCATATATATATATATATATATATATATATATATATATAGTTAGGGTTCAAGAATCGCTGAAGGAAGACCCCAGACTGAAATAGTATACAAGGCAAGGAGTGTTTGTTCTGTAGAAATTACCGACATGCAGGGGTCAACCCATCAAAGAGGCTCATAGGCCCCCTTTTACACAGTGCTAGGGGAATTTTCCAGAAGGGTTAGGTAACCTCTAATATGATTAGTGGGGTAAAGCAGTGACATTAGTACAGTTTCGATTGGTTGCTAAGTTAATTTCATTATATTTGGTGAGACTTTGAAGAATTTTGGAAGCCAGTTCCGTTCTGGCTTTGTTATCTCCTATGGCTAGGTGTCCCAGGAGCTGCTCAGGTCCAGACTTATCAGGGCTGTCACTGACTAAAGGCCCATTGTCAGTGGTTCCTTCTGAGGAGCCCAGTATGCTCCCTGGGGAATTGGAAACTTTGTTCCTAAGGTTTTTGGACCTCTCAAAGTGTGTGTGTGTGTGTGTGTGTGTGTGTGTGTGTGTGTGTGTGTGTATGTGTGAAGCTTCCAATAACTCAAAGATTTTCTCCTTTCCATGTTGTCTCACAGTCTCTAAGGCTGTCTTCATATCTTTAAATGTTTTCCCTCTTTGTTGTCATATTGGATAGTTTCTTTTTTTTCTCTAAGTTTACATTTATTTTTTTGTTTTGTGTGCACATATAGTTTTGTGTGTGTGCATGCATTTGTCACAGCTGCCCCATGTGGAAGTTAGAGGACAACTTGCAGGAGTCAATTCTTTCTTCACCATTTGGGTCCCAGGCCCCAAACTAATGTCATCAAGCTTGGTGGCAAGAGCCATTACCCACTGGTCCTTCTCTCCTACCCCTGAGCTTTAGCCATCTTCAAACTTTCTCATTCAGTGCTCCATAACCTTTATTCTGGTGTTGATCCTTTGGAGGGAGGTCTGTACTTCTTGTTTTTCTATTTCTGTGGTGATTGTGTCTTTCATTTTAGAATTTTCTGATTCTTGGTATCCTCTGTTCCTCTGAGCTTTTCCCTCCTTCCATTCATCTTTAAATATTGTAGTGCTTTTTTCATATTAGATAAGGGATTAAATTTATTGAGATGACTCAGTGGGTAAAGGCACTTGCTACCCCATGTCTGATAAGCCAAGAGTCAGTCATGGAACCTACAATGGTTGAAGGAGAAAACTGACTCCTACAAATTGTCCTCTGTTCTCAAATGTGCACTCCAGTTACAAACACACACACACACACACACACACGGGGGGGGGGGGAGGTAGAGGTAGAAAAAGAGGCAGACAGACAGACAGACAATAGAGTTTTTTTTTTTTTTTTTGGTTTGGTTTTTCGAGACAGGGTTTCTCTGTGTAGCCCTGGCTGTCCTGGAACTCACTTTGTAGACCAGGCTGGCCTCGAACTCAGAAATCCTCCTGCCTCTGCCTCCCAAGTGCTGGGATTAAAGGCGTGCGCCACCACCGCCCGGCGACAATAGAGTTTTAAAATATATATAAAGTAAATAATGATAATCTCAGCATCCCCAATTCCTGTTGGTATTTATTTCATGCAAGTTGATTTTTTTGCTCTGTATCAAGTATGTTTTTCAAAAGTATTCCAGAAAATTAACAATGATATAATACTTTCAGTCTTCTTTCTTTCCTTTCCTTTTTGTTTGCTTTATTTTTGAGACAGGGTTTCTCTGTGTAGCTCGGCTGTCCTGGAAATTGTTCTGTAGACCGAACTGGCCTTAAACCCAGAGGTCCTTCTTCATCTGCCTCCAGAGTGCTTGGATTAAAGGCATGTGCCACCATTCCCAGCTAAGAGTTTTAGTCTTACTTAAATATGTGGAGACTTCTTCCTAGCATTCCCTGCCTTATTTGGATTAAGTAGAAAGTTCAAAGCAGCCTTTGGGATATTTAAAAATTCTTATTAGATTTATTTCTTTCATTTTTGTATATATGAGTGTTTACCTGCATGTATATATGTGCACCATTGGTCAGAAGGTGCCAGATCTGGAACTGGAGTTTGAGTACTAGGAAGTGAATCTGGGTCCTCTGCTAGGACAACAAATCCCCTTGACTGCAGGCCATCTTGCCAGCCCCTGGGGATTTTTCGTATGTATGTATGTATGTATGTATGTATTGGAGATGGGTTTTATTTGTTTATTTGTTTTATGTATATATGTACACTGAGAAATGGCTCAGTGGTTAAGAGCACTGACTACTCTTCCAGAGGTCTTGAGTTCAATTCTCAGCAACCACAAGGTGGCTCACAACCATCTGTAAAGGGGTGGGGTTTTAATGCCAGTTTTATTCCCAAAGCTCTGCTGTTGTCTGGCCCGTATAGGGTACACTCCCTGGTGGTCTATCTGTGGCGTGGTCTTTCTGGGGCATGGCTGCGCTCTGTAAGTTCAGTTCCTCAAACTCCTTTGCTGCCGATCAAATCCCCATAGAGACAGCTTGTGAGTGAGCCAGGTAACCATAAGCAGCTTTACGGGACTCTTCGTGGTCGCCCAACAGTTTTTGAGTTTCTCCCAGCTTCCCCTCGCTGCAAGTGGGAGTCTCGACTCAGGCTCCTCTGACGTGTGACTCTGAATCCATGCTGAGTTAAGGAGCTGAGTGAGCCCCTGGCGACTTACCATCCTCCTCTCTGGGTCAGCTCGGCTCCAGCTGGAACCTTCTGTGGGTTCTCTCCTGCTGCCCTGGCCTCCGCAGGGAATGAATCCTTGTCTCTCTTGTCAAGCTGGAACTAGAGTTCTCTGGAGCTCTATGTACAGATCCCATTTCCAGGTTTTCCTTCCAGACCAAATAACCAATAAGCATAGTACTGATTGCACACTGCTTCACGTTGCTTTTCTACCCTTCACTGAGCTTTTCAGTTAATGAGTATTGCCTAATTCTCCATTACATGGAATTCATTTAAATTTCCTTATTTAATTTTGTATTGATCTACATAGAGCTCTTTATAAAATTACATCTTGGGCATGCATATGTCATGACACCCACGTGGAGAAAAGAGGACAACTTGCATGGTCCTTGGGATTGAACTTGGGTTTTCAGGCTTTGCAGCCAGGGCTATTACTCACTGAGCCATCTCACCACCCTCTTTAGGGTCCTGTAAGTACAATTTGATAAAGTTGTCAGTAAGCACTTCAAATTTTTTAATGTTATTGTAAATGGTAGGCTTTTGTACATTGTCTTCATATCTTGTGACAGTGCTAACTAAATGCACTTATTGCTGGCAACCTTTTTTGTTTGTTTGTTTGTTTTCTAGACAGGGTTTCTCTGTGTAGCCCTGGCTGTCCTGGAACTCACTCTGTAAACCAGGCTGGCCTCGAACTCAGAAATTTGCCTGTCTCTGCCTCCCAAGTGCTGAGACTAAAGGCGTGCACCACCACTGCCCGGCTATTTCTGGCAACCTTTTTATAGATTCTGTATGACATGACTTCTGAATGAAAATGAGTTAACCACTGCCTTTCAAATTGGTTTGTTTTATGTTTATCTTCTTGCCTTATTGCATGGACTAGAGCCACCATAAGATTGAGTTGTCGTGGTAGTATTGTTCTCCATGTCTTTCCCCCATACCGATATGACACTGGGTTACATTTTGAACACAGGCTCTTTGTTTTTATTTTTTTTTAATTTTTTTTTTTGGGTTTTCGGTTTTTCGAGGCACGGTTTCTCTGTATAGGCCTGGCTGTCCTGGAACTCACTTTGTAGACCAGGCTGGCCTCGAACTCAGAAATCCACCTGCCTCTGCCTCCCAAGTGCTGGGATTAAAGGCGTGCGCCACCACTGCCCAGCCACAGGCTCTTTATTGAGCAAGTTCATTTAAGGATTTTTTTTTTTTTGAGGTCGTTGAACAAGTCAGTCAACTCTATTGCTTCTAGGGTGTGGGGCTCAGGAACTCTTGGTGGGACGGTCCGTTTCCTCTTCACCACCACAGGCTTCTGGCTTTGAAGGATGGTAGTGGCCCTGTAGATGGCTGCCATTCACTGATCAGGGCGGTACTTGTTTTTTCGGATCACGTGCCTGATGCTGCTGAGGATAGCCCGAGCATTCTTGTTAATGGTGGCCCTCACATAAGAAGTGGCAGGTTTTCACTGACCGGTCTGTGTTTCACAAGTACCACTACTACCCCTTTGCCCTCAGCCGCGGGGCTCCACTCCCACGGTCTTGCGGTGAATTAGCCCCTTGTAGCACTGTAGCGGAAGGAGTTTCAGGCCTTCAGAATATTGGGCTCCGTGCTGTACGTCTTCTTATTCCTCTGGATCAAGAAACTGGAGCAGTTCCGAGCGACCATCCATTGTAGATGCGCAGACATGGTGGCGACTCCTTTCCCCATGGTGGCCGGAGACGGAAAGAGCTCATTTCATTTTTTAAGTTAACAGTTATTTATGTGTATACATATGTGTACACGTATATGCCATAAGGAAGGTGCTCACAGAGACCAGACAAAGGTATTACACGTCCTGGAGATGGAGTAACAGACACTTGTAAGCCCTCCAATGTGGGTGGCTGGGATCTGAATTCAGGTCCTCTGCAAGAACAGGAAGTAGTTTTAACCTCTAAGCTGTCCCGCCAGCCGGTAGCTCATTTCTATTTGTACTTTATTAAGAATTTTGATTGTGGAGGGAAAGATGTCTCAGTGGTTAAGAGTACTAGTTGCACTTCCAAAGGACTCAGGTTCAATTCCCAGCATCCACATGGCAGCTTACAACAGCTATAACTCTAATTCCAGAGGATTTGACACCCTTACACAGACATACATGCTGACAACATACCAATGCACAGGAAATTTAAAAAAATTATAAAAAAAAGAATTTTGATTGTGAGTGGTTATTGAATTTTGATTGTGAGTGGATATTGAATTCAGTTAATGCTCTCTGCATGTTTTGTTCTGGTTTTTTCTCCTCCTTTTTTCAAATAAATATGAATTACATTGCTTTTTACATTTTAGGAATAAATTTCTTTTGATTTTTAGGTAGAAAGTTTTTACTCTTTTATAAAATATGAAGGTTTTGTTTTCTTTTTCTTTTTTTTTTTTAATTTAATTTTATTTTATTTTTTTAATTTACATTCCAAATCACTTCCCCTTTCCCGTTTCCTCCCTCCCCGAAAGTCCCATAAGCCCCCTTCCCTCCCTCTTTTCTCCGTTCAACCCCCTCTCATTACTCTGTCCTGGCGTTCCCCTACATCCAGTCTTTCCAGGACCAGGGGTCTCTCCTTCCATCTTTTTAGAAATCTATTGATATGCTGATTGTGTCTAGGGTATTCTGAGATTCTGGGTCAATATCCCCTTATCAGTGACTTCATACCATGTGTGATCTTTTGTGATTGGGTTACCTCACTAAGGATGATATTTTCAAGTTCTGACCATTTGCCTAGGAATTTCGTGAATTCATTGTTTTTAATTGCAGAGTAGTATTCCATTGTGTAGATATACCACATCTTCTGAATCCATTCCTCCGTTGAGGGACATCTGGGTTCTTTCCAGCTTCTGGCTATTATAAATAAGGCTGCTATGAATATAGTGGAGCATGTTTTGTTTTCTAATATGTATTTTCTCTTGAGAATTTCATACATGTGGACAATGTATTTTTATTATGATCCCCCTCCAGTTCATCTCACCCTGTCTCCCTCCCAGCTTCACATCCTCTGCTTTCAACCCACTGTGGCCAATTACTGTTGTCTGTATGCATGTGAATGGATGCGTGATATAGAGCTAGCCCCTGGAGCTTGGTCAGCTTTCCAGAGACCACACCCCAAAGAAGAGAGACTCTCCCAGCAGCCAGCAGGGTCCAAACCAGCTCAGTCAGTCAACAGGGTCTCTAGGGAGAAAGGGAGGATTGAAAAGAAAAAGATAATTAGACAACATTATAACATGACCCCAGCCAGTTGGAAGTTGAAGTGGGTTTATTTTTCTCTAGTCTGCTTTTATACCATTCTAGGTTCACAAAAACAATGGAGTAATTTCTAGGTCAAAGACAAGGTAGTCAAGGAACAAACAAGGTATAAACAGAGTAGCTAAGGAACAAACAGAGCATAAACATGATTACTGTATTCAGGGTCTTAACAAGGCCCATCGTGATAACAATGAATACATTCCTCATCTCTATTCATCTTAAGCCTACTTCCTTGTCCTAGCCCAACATCAAATCCCTGTCAAATTCTTAGAAGGCAGCCCCAAAAGCTCTCCACACAACAGCCAGCAGCCAGCAGCCAGCAGTCAGCAGCCAGCAGTCGTTCCTGAAACACTCAACCCTTGACACCTACTGGGATTTGATTGCTCCCAGTCAATCACCACCCATCACTATAGCCACTGCTGCTGTGAATTCATCAGTGTAGTGTTCCCATCCAGTCCAGAAAATAGCATTTCACACCAATCCAATTCAGTAGGCTCTTCCTGCCTACTGACATTGGTTTTGTTTTTGTTTTTAATGGATAAAATAGAGCATATAAATGATTTCTTTTCATCTTTGTCTCTTACAAATCCTTCTGGTTTTCCTTAAGCAGAGGACCTCTTGAAGACCCATGCTCCCATACAGAACTCCATGAGATTAATCCTCCACTGTCTCCGGCTCCCCCAGGCCTCCCATTTCTGGGAAGAGGGGATGTTTTTGTCGTTGTTTCTCATTTCAGAGGAGTTACATCAAATGTAGGCTGGACTTGAGTTGCCTTTAGACCCTAGCAATTGGTTTGTGGGGAGTGTGACCCTGTTGGTATTCTTAGCTGGCTTGTGGCTGCACTTAATATGACAGAAGAGCCCAAGGGATAATTTCTACCTTTACAGAAGTCAAATGTATCAGTGTCCTTCTCAGAAAGCTCCAGGCTCCATGGAACATGGAAATTCCTTTGTCATCAGAAGTCAGTATGTGTATAAATGTGTCAGAATGCCTTCAACTTGCTATAGCTGAATGCCTATTTACAGAGAGCTTTGTTTCTTTCAATGAGATACCCAGAGTTGAGCAATCCTATGGTTGGGGACATAGCCTCGAGATTTCAAGGTTCTGGTTATCCCCTTAGATTTAGCTATGTATATGTCCCTATAAGCACCTGCCCCATGCAGTATCCATCCTATAGCTGCAAGCATAGGCAGGCCTTTTTTCTGATGTGGTGTGTGTGTGTGTGTGTTACACCAAGAGAAGCTTTTTCATTAACCCTATTTATCCTGTCAAATATCTCACTGTCCAGGATTAAGTAAGCTTTAGATGCACAAATGTAGAAAATGTAAATTTAATAGTGCAAGGTAAGCTATGACAGCAAAGAAGGAATAGAAAAATGGGTAGGTGGTTGCTTCTCTTTCTTCTCTCTCTCTCTCTCTCTCTCACATTTTATTTTGGTACAGGCCTCAAGCTCTCTGCACAGTCCAGGGTGGCTTTCAACTTACAGCCCTCCTTTCTCCATCTCCCAAATGCTGAGATTATGGGTGTGGTTCCTGAATTATTTTAATTGGGCAAAGTTTCCTCTATGAAATTGCTCATAGTCTTGCAGTCTAGAGACCCCCCACAGTAGACTCGGTGGCATGTGCCTAACACTGGTCTCTGTGACAAAGAACTTTTTCTTTTGTTTCAATCTCTCTCCTTTTTGTTTTGTGATTTCAGGTTAAGTCCAGAAATCTTCCTGAAGCGTCCAGTGGTGGAAGGCAACCGCTGGAGGCTGGACTGCATCCTCAAACGGAAAGCAGTGAGTATTTCTAGATGGGCTCCCACAGTTGTTTTACCATCCATCATGGATGCATGGAGTGGGGTTTAGTTGGTGAACACTTAGTCTGCATAAGGCACTGGCTGGGTTTTATCCCAAGGACCATATAAACCAACTGTGGTGGCACACACCTCTAATGACAATGCTTAGGAGGTAGAGAAAGGATTAGTCTAGGCTAGCCTAGGGAGTAAGGCAATGTCAGAACCAGCCTGGGCAATGTACTGATAGCTTTTACTTTAGTGGTTCTCAATATTCCTAATACTGTATCCCCATCATGTTGTAGTGATCCCCAACCACAAACTTAATTTACTTCACAAGTAGTCTTGTTACTGTTACGGATTATAATGTAAATATATATACATAAATACATATAATGTATATGTATATATATTACATACATACATATATATATATATATAGTGGTGGTCTTAGATGATCCCCTTGCCTCGAATGGGTTGTGACCCACAAACATGACTGTGCATGTGAGCACACGCGCACACACACATACACACACACACACACACACACACACACACACACTTGTTGGGGGAACTTCCTGTTTCCCCGTTCATTTGGAAGAGAAGAATATGGGGTGAAAGTAGGGGTGGGGTGGGAATATGTCTCAGCAAGTAAGAGCTTTTGCTGATCAGTGTAGAACTGAGTTTGAATCGCTAGTACACAGATAAAACATCAGGTATGGTCTTGTGCACCTGTAACCTTAGTATTGAGTGAGATGGAGACAGGGGCAGTGCTAACTTTTGTTGACTGCTTGCCTGGCTCTGGGCTCAGTGAGAGACCCTGTCTCAGAGGAATAATGTAGAGAGTGACAGAAAGGGGACATGGATATCTTTCCCCAGTCTACACACATGCACACTGACACACACCCCTACGTCCCCCTCCCACACTCTTCCCTACATACATACATATACACACAATATCAGGGAAGATGTTAAGAAATATGGGGCTTGGTTTCAGTCTGAGGACAGTTTACAGTGAGGCTATAGATTCTAAGCAAATGCTGAGTATGTTCTTTTTGTTTACAAAGTTAACAGCAGAAGCAGTGTAGATACATTTATATTGCTAATGAATTCTGCTTATGTGACTAAATTAGAATAAGCTTGGGTTTATTATTAATCCTCTAATGAGGAAGTGCTAATCCCTTTACTCTGGCTTGAATTTGTCTTTTTCCCTCCCTTTTCTGAAACATGTTCTAGCAGATGTTTGGATTCAGAGTCACCCAGGCCAGCATTTCTCCTTCTAGAGGTCTGCACACCCTTTTCCCTCGTATCTTCTTGGTCTCACTAACTTTCTACTTCCCCCTCCCCCATTCTTCCTTCCTCCCTTCATTGTCCTTTCCCCATACCTTCCAGAAAAGTTTCCACAGGCATCAGTACACAGATCTCATCACTGGTACTAAGGGAAGGTGAACTTTTCTTCTATCCACCCAGCGTGACTTTGATGGGTAGCATCATCCATTCCATTAACAAAACAGGAAACTCTGAGCCTGAGAAGTTCTGTTCACACAGTCCTTAATAGCTCGCTCAGTATATCTGTGATGAGCTATGTAAGACACAGCCACCACAGAGCCTACGGTGGACGTCTTTCCAGCCCATCCCAGCTACTTCCTACTTCATACCTAGCCTTACCAACCAACTTCCTACCCATGAAAGGATTTGGAATTCTCCCTATTTTTCTCTATGAAGCAGCTCCTTTCCTAATCCCCCTTAGAGTCTATGTCTGCAAATTCTTCCGGGACTCAGCCAGGAACCTTCACTCACACTGGGAGATCCCGCCCAGTGTTTGTCTGGGAATTCACTTATTTTAGGTTTCAGTCACTTGAGCTTGTTGCATGCCTCCACAATGTTTAGGAGCATGGCTGACCATAAAGGAGTATGTGATTTAATAAATGCTGTGATTCCTAAGCTATGGAAGGGTGGAGGTCACACATGTACTGTTTTCCTGTCCTATGGAGAATTCAGTCTCTAGGCAGACATCCTGGTCCTCTGGCTCCTACAACCTTTCTACCACTTCCTCCGTGATTGACCCTGAGCCTTGGATGTGGGGATCTCATTGCAGATGAGGCATTGGTACTGGGCACCCACAGTCAGTTGGTCTGTGCATTTTCTTTAGCCTGTTACGGCTTTCTGTAATAGCCTCCATCTGCTACAAAAAGAGGCTTGTTTGATGAGGGGCGAGAACTGCACTGACCTGTGCACATAGGGACAAGTGCTGAGAGTGCAGCCAGACATGATCCTGGCTTGGGAAAGTGGCAGCAGTATGCTTTCCTTAGGTCTGCAGCCTCAGCAGCCATGGGTAGTTAGAACTACAGTAGTGATGGCTGAGAAAGGGAGAAGCAGAGCTCTCTAGAGAAGAACCCCTGACTGGTTTCCGGTGCCCAATGGTCAACCCTAAGCACATACACACAAGAGACACTAAATGCACTCTGCAGGCTGTATGTATATATGTGTGTGCATGCGTGCATGTGTGTGTGTGTGTGCATACATATCACAATAATGAAGAAAATTAGAGTTCATACATGACAGTAGGAAGAGGGCACAGAGGCAGAGGAGGGGAATTGGGGGTGGGGCAAAGTGTGATAGTATGGAACTGAAAGATGATCAGAGCATGTTATACACTAGTCTAAAATGAAACCCATTGGTTTCTTTAATAAATACTAATAAAAATGAAAAGAAAAGCCACAAACACATCGAAGGGGAAACATTCAAGGGTTGGAGACAGCTCACTAGGCAGGCCTCACAGGGTATCTCTCACAACCTGAGGCCTTTAGGGGCTCTTGGGGTGGGAAAATCTCACAGGTACGGTGAGCCTTGAGAAAGTAGGGATGTTCTGTTGCAGTAAGGCAGGAGGCTTGGTTGGGTTTCCACTGAGAAATGGCTGCAGCTAAGGGGTCAGGCTGAGAGAGAGCCAAGTCAAGGGTGTGGCCTTCCCGATGAACAGTTAGGAGGGTCTATGGGATGCTTAGTCCATGAGGGAAAGTCAATAAAGTGGGATTGGAATCTGGTAGTGAGAGTAGAGGGACTTGGATTTGGGAACTTCAAGTCTTTCTCCCTCCCTCTATTCTTCTACTCTTCTTCCCCTCCTTCATTCCTCCTCTCCCTCTTCCTTGGATTTTCGTCCTTCTTTTCTCTTTCTGTCTCTCCCTTCTACTTTCTTTCTGAACTAGCCTGGTGAATGCTCCTGTGGGGGATGGGGAGGTTGGGTGGGCGTGGCGACTGCCTTTGGTTGCTACTGCAGAGGGGACACTAAGCACCAAGAGGATAAATTGTCTTGAGCTATGGAAACCTGAATTCTGCAGCAGTTGTGAAGGTTCCAATCTGAGGAATAAGAGACTGACATCAAAGGAACTTCCAAAGGAGGAAGCTGACAACAGTCAGATAAGGGTTTTGCTTTCACATTGAGTTTGTCATCAATTTGAAATTTTTTTTCTTTTGCAACCACAAGACACAAGCTAGAGCTATAGTCAGCTGTCAGTGGGAAAGAAGTCCACACCAGAGAAGGGAGATAAATTGCTACCCATTTACTCTGAGAACCAGTGGGATCCTAAGCTGAAAACTGGGATGGCTTGTAGGGATAGGGAGATGGTATCTTGAACTCCCAGGACAAAACAAAATTGGTTAAAAAATACATAGGTATTTGTGCTGTGGTAGCCCAGTTTCTTATATTTAAGTCATGAGGATATGATTTCTGCTTTTTTTTTCTTAAATTACATTTTTAATATATTTGTATGTGTATACATGTGTGTGGAGGTCAGAGGACAACTTGTGAGTTGTGGAATTCATATTCAGGGAGTCCAGCGTGGCGGCAAGGCCTTTACCCACTGAGCCCATTTTATCTCAGAGCCAGAGTCCCCCTTTTCGAGATGGAATCTCGTATCCCCGGTAGTGTCTGTCTCCTGATCTGCCCCGCCCCTCTTCTCCAGTGCTGGGATTACAGCTGGACACCACCAACTTTCATTGTTGTTTTTCCATTTTCCTACCATGTTGGACCCCACCCCCACCCCCAAGAAGTTCTTGGCAACGAATTATTTCTCTGGGGTGGGGTTGTATAAGGTAATGACAGACAGTGGACCAGGTTGGCGGTGCTTTGGAAATATTTGAACCATGCTGTTTTGAATAATCAGAGAGGAAGGTGGCTATGAAGGGGATCTTTTGGATTTCCACTCTAATTTCTTTTTTTCTTTTCTTTTCTTTTTTTTTTTTTTTGGTCTTCATGTATATTTTGTGTATCCAAAGCCCCTAAAATTCTTGTATTTGTCATGTTGTGCCACTGTGTCTGATGACAAATCAATTGGGAAGGAGATCCAGATATACATTTGCAGCAACTCATCTCTCAGGAAGGCTATTCTCTAGAACTTTCTGTTTGCTTAAGTTGATCAAAGATAAGAAACATGTTATTTCACAAAGTTCTCTTCAGGAGCAAAGTGTGTGAATGTGCATTTATGCATGCATACGTGTGTGTGTGTGTGTGTATGTGTGTGTGTGTGTGTGTGTAAGTGCAAATGTAGCTGTACGTGTGTGTGCTTTGAGAGAGGGTCTTACTATATAGTCCTGAATAGTCTGGAACTTGTTATGTAGACTAGGTTGGCCTTGAAACCCACAGAGATCCATTTTCATCTGCCTCCCAGTTGCTGGGATTAAAGGCTTGCCCCACCGTGCCTGGCCTGGAGTTGACTTTGGTGCAGGATGAGGATGAGGATGATCAGAATGTAGTTTTGTTCTGCTACATGTTGAAACCCCATTCCCCCAGGGCCATTTGCTGAAGGAGATGTCTTTTCTCTAATGCAGTGGTCTTTTGTTGTTTGTTTTGCTTTTTTTACCTTTTGCCAAACAGCAGGTAGCTATACCATGTGAGTTTACTTTTGGGTCTGTTCTTCTAGTCCATTGATCTGGGTGTCTATTTTTTGGCTAGTACCATGCTGATTTTGTTTCTTTGATAGCTCTGTGGCATAACTTGAAGTCAGGCATGGTGATACCCCCGTATTGTTCTCTTGTGTAGCCTTGTCTGCTTATTGAGGTCTTTTAGGCGTCTGTGAATTTTAAGAATTTTAGAATTTTTTATCTTGTGAAGAATGTCATTAGAATTTCTGTAGTGATTATACTGAACCTGTAGACAATCTTGAGGGTCACACCCATTTTCACAAAATTAATTCTGCCAATCCTGGAACTAAGGAGATCTTTCCACTTTTTCAGTTTTTCACATATTTTTCAGACATTCCACACAGTTTTACATATCACAGGTTGACACTGAACTCATTATACAACTGACTTTGAACTTCTAATTCCCCTGCTTCACACACCAACAAGCCTGGCTTATGCATTCTGGGGCTGGACCCAGGGCTTCGAGCACTCTGCCAGCTAAGCCATCCCTTCAGCGTGTTGTCTGTAATTAATTGCTTTAATGTTTTAAATTTTCTCTGTAGAGGACTTTGATTTATTTGGTTAGGTTTATTCTGAGGTAATTTCTTTCTTTTAAGCTTTTATGAATGGGTTTGTTTTACTGATTTATGGTCTCAGCACAGTTCATTGTTTGCCCATATGAAGGCTACTGTAAACTACTTTTTCTAATTACAGACTTAGCATCTGTCTTTTGTAGATCGGGCTTTTGCTTTACTGCAATAGTGTCTATGGTTTTATAAGCCTGCACAATTACAAAAAGGTAAATGGCTTTACCATAAAGGAATGATTTCCTTTGCCATTTATAGAGTTTGTGACTGTGTTGTAATACAGCTTGTAAAAGAAATTATTGCCTTGTTATCATGGGAATCTGCCATGAACTAACTGTTTATTACAGGTATAAGTAAGTATAAGTATGTAAGATAAGCCCCACTAAAAATCACATTTGTATAACGACTTCCTTGTTAATCGTTGGTATTTAAGATAAAAGCAGGCAGAATTTCTACTCTATTTCCTTTAGAGTCACTTTAGTCAAATGAGAAAAGACATGATATGAAACAAAATGCAAGGTGTAATAATTGGAAGGTATTAGTGCAATCCATTAGCGTTAACATCTTCATTATCTAAAAGTCCACCAGTTACTCAGGCAAATGGGAAACTTCGGGATTTAGGCCGAGTGAGTACCTAATTTGCAAATACTGACCTTCATGAATGCTCTGCTTTAAGCTCAAGAAGCAGAATTTGGAGGCCTGGAGAGATGATTTTAAGAATGTTTGCTGCAAAGTCATGAGGTCTTGATTTTAGAACCATGTCCACATGGAACTGGCTGGGCACAGTTTAGTGCAGCTCCATCACCCCTGTGCTGCAGAAGAAAGAGGAAGACGCTGGGATTCACTGGCTGCCAGCCTGACCAAACAATGAGTGCCAGTTTTGGGGAGAGACCTGCCTCAAAGGAATAAAGAAGAGAGGGACGACAGAGGGCACGAAGAGCCTTTCTGTCGTTCACGAATAGGGTCCCTTGTGCGTGGGAATGTATGGATGCTGCACATATACCACACACCCCCATGCACACAACAGAATGAGAGAAACACTCTCTAAAGACAAAAGCAGGATTATATCCATTTGAAATAAATGAGCTATGAGGAATGGCGTCAGCTATAACCATATATTACTTAGGTTGAAATTTTGGGTTGTAAACTGAGTTATATTTACCCCTAAGTGTTTTCTTCTTAGCACTGACCATTGTTCAGTGCTAAAGTTTAAAATATTTAAAAGAAGCAGAACACTGAATGATAATCAGGAAAAGAATGCAATCTAACTTTCCTTTTGACCCCTCAGTTAGTGCTTTATTAGAGCACACTGCCTGGCCAGACCATTAGAAATCAAGCTATTCCCTTCTTTTTTTTTTTTTTTTGATTTTTTTATTAGGTATATTCTTTATTTACATTTCAAATCATTTCCCTCTTACTGGCTCCCCCCTTCCCCAAAAGTCCCATACGCCCTCTTCCCTCCACCTGCTCCCCAACCAACCCACTCTCCCCTTCCCTTCCTGGTATTCCCTTACACTGCCACATTGAGCCCTTCCAGGACCAGGCGCCTCTCCTTCCTTCTTCTTGGTATCCTTTGATATGTGAATTGTTCCTTGGGTATTTCAAGCTTCTGGGCTAATACCCGTTTATCAGTGAGTGCATATCATGTGTGATGTTTTGTGAACAGGTCATCTCACTCAGGATAACATTCTCCAGTTCCACCCACTTGTCTAAGAATTTCATGAATTCATTGTTTTTAATAGCTGAGTAGTATTCCATTGTGTAAATGTACCACATTTTCTGTATCCATTCCTCCGTTGAGGGACATCTGAGTTCTTTCCAGCTTCTGGCTATTATAAATAAGGCTGCTATGAACATAGTGGAGCATGTGTCCTTATTGCATGTTGGAGAGTCCTCTGGGTATATGCCCAGGAGTGGTATAGCTGGGTCCTCCGGTAGTATTATGCTGAGTTTTCTGAGTATCCACCAAACTGCTTTCCAGAGTGGTCGTACCAGCTTGCAATCCCACCAGCAGTGGAGGAGTGCTCCTCTTTCTCCACATCCTCACCAGCACCAACTGTCTCCTTAGTTTTTGATCTTAGCCATTTTGACTGGTGTGAGGTGAAATCTCAGGGTTGTTTTGATTTGCATTTCCCTGATGACGACTAAGGATGTTGAACATTTCTTTAGGTGTTTCTCAGCCATCTGATATTCCTCAGGTGAAAATTCTTTGTTTAGCTCTGTACCCCATTTTTAATAGGGTTATTTGGCTCTGTGGAATCTATCTTCTTGAGTTCTTTGTATATCTTGGATATTAGCCCTTTGTTGGATGTAGGGTTGGTAAAGATCTTTTCCCAATTAGTTGGTTGCCGTTTTGTCCTTTTGACAGTGTCCTTTGCCTTACAGAAACTTTGTAATTTTATGAGGTCCCATTTGTCAATTCTTGATCCTAGAGCATAAGCTATTAGTGTTCTGTTCAGGAAAATTTTCCCTGTGCTCATGTGCTCAAGGCTCTTCCCCAGTTTCTTTTCTATTAGTTTCAGTGTTTCTGGTTTTATGTGGAGGTCCTTGATCCACTTGGACTTTAACTTAGTACAAGGAAATAAGAATGGATCAATTTGCATTCTTCTGCATGTTGACCTTCAGTTGAGCCAGCACCATTTGTTGAAAAGGCTATCTTTTTTCCACTGGTTGGTTGTAGCTCCCTTGTCACAGATCAAGTGACCATAGGTGTGTGGGTTCATTTCTGGGCCTTCAGTTCTGTTCCATTGATCTACTTGCCTGTCACTGTACCAATACCATGCAGTTTTTAACACTATCGCTCTGTAATACTGCTTGAGGGCGGAGATACTGATTCCCCCAGAAGTTCTTTTACTGTTGAGAATAGTTTTAGCTATCCTGGGTTTTTTGTTATTCCAGATGAATTTGATAATTGCTCTTTTTAACTCTATAAGGAATGGAGTTGGAATTTTGATGGGGATTGCACTGAATCTGTATATTGCTTTTGGCAGGATAGCCATTTTTACTATATTAATCCTGCCAATCCATGAGCATGGAAGATCTTTCCATCTTCTGAGGTCTTCGATTTCTTTCTTCAGAGACTTGAAATTCTTGTCATGCAGATCTTTCACTTGTTTGGTTAGAGTCACACCAAGATACTTTATATTGTTTGTGGCTATTGTGAAGGGTGTCATTTCCCTAATTTCTTTCTCAGCCTGTTTATCCTTTGAGTTTAGGAAGGCTACTGATTTGTTTGAGTTAATTTTATATGCAGTCACTTTGCTGAAGTTGTTTATCAGCTGTAGGAGTTCTCTGGTGGAGTTTTTTGGGTCACTAGACAGATACCAACTACCAAAGTTTAATCAGGATCAGATAGACTATCTATACGGTCCCATAACCTCTGAAGCAATAGAAGTGGTCATTGAAAGTCTTCCAACCAAAAAAAGCACAGGACCAGATGGTTTTTGTGCAGAATTCTATCAGACCTTCAAAGAAGACCTACCACCAGTACTCTTCAAACTATTCCACAAAATAGAAACAGAAGGAACACTAACCAACTCATTCTATGAAGCCACAATTTTGCTGGTACCAGAACCACACAAAAATCCAACAAAGAGGACTTCAGACCAATTTCCCTTATGAATATAGATGCAAAAATAATAAAATTCTTGCCAACAGAATCCAGGAACACATCAAAACGATCATACATCATGATCATTAGGCTTCATCCCAGGAATGCAGGGATGGTTCAATATAAGGAAATCCATCAATGTAATCCACTGCATAAACAAACTCAAAGAAAAAAACCACATGGTCATTTCATTAGATGCTGAAAAAGCGTTTGACCAAATTCAGCATCCTTTCATGTTAAAGGTCTTGGAAAGAACAGGAATGCAAGGCCCATACCAAAACATAGTAAAAGCAATATACAGCAAACCAGTAGCCAACATCAAACTAAATGGAGAGAAACTTAAAGCAATCCCACTAAAATCAGGGACTAGACAAGGCTGCCCTCTCTCTCCATATTTATTCAATATAGTACTTGAAGTTCTAGCTAGAGCGATTAGACAACAAAAGGAGGTCAAAGGGATACAAATTGGAAAGGAAGAAGTCAAAGTATCACTATTTGAAGCTGTTTCCTTCTACCCTACGTTTTTATGTGCTTATTTCTTTATTCAAACTATGCATATGTGTGATATATCTTTTTAAAAAGATAGTTCTAACTTTTAATCATATGTTTGTGAATGTGTATATATGCACATGGTGCTTGCTAAGGCCAGAGATGTGTGTGAGATCCCTGGGAACTAAGGTTGTAAGCTGCCTGGTCTAAGTTCTGGGAGTGAAACTTATTCTCCAGTACAACCTGCTCTTAACTTCTGAGCCATCTCTCTAACACATCATTCTTTAAAATAGACATGTATTATTGTGTGTGTGTACTTGTGTGTTTGTGCATGTGCGTGTGAGCATGCTTCAGTACACGTGTAGAGGCTTTCTCCTACAACATGGTTCTAGGGATCAAACTGAGGCCATCAGGCCTGGCAGTAGGCACCTTTGTCTGCTGAGTCTGCTTGTGCCTTCCCATTTGATTGTAATAGTAACTGAACAGTTGCAGTGTGAGCAATACAACAGTTCCCAAGGCCAGCTGTTAACTGCAGAGTAGACTTTCATATGTGTGTATACATGCATGTGCAAACAAGTGTGCCACATAGATTAATTTTGACTTTAGGGGATTTTGTTATTGTTGTTGTTGTTGTCTTTTCAAAATAATGGTGATGTATTTTCTAATATACCCAATGAACACATGATTGTAAATCTAATGTTCTTCCAAAACCATAGACTCATTTCAGCTTTAACTAGCCAGTGAAATGGTATGGTCTTATGAGAAATTCACATACTATATCATGTTGACCGAATAATAGTGGGAAACTATATTTATTTCTATTATCTACTACCTAAAGGCATGGACTTTTATGCCATTTGAAGTTGTAGTGTTGTGAAAACACATTGCTTTTGTTGGTCAGATGGCACAAGCCAGTAGGAGTTCACCAGGTACTTTCTGCTTTAGTTTGACAGTGAAATGGTCCCCAACAGCTCTGGCTGTGTGTTCTTTTGGTCCAAAGTCTATGGGCAGATCTGTGTTAATTTGTGAGTCTGTGTTACACTTAGCTACTGGTACAATGAAGTCCTTTTTCTAGTGACATAGATATTTAGTATCTAAGTGTGAGGTAAGACCTAGAACATTCATCTTTGAAGATTTAGAAATATTTTCTCCATGTAAATCAATATTTTTTCAGGAAAGAAAAATTCCATATAAACTCTACCCTGAGACATTTAGGGCACATTGGGTACTAGCTGTTGCTTTGAAGACTCAGGGCACAGTTTTCCTGGGTGATAAGTGCTTGGCAGTTTTCAGAAAGGTACTACAGATACTGGATACTTTCAGGTGTTGATCTCTGCATTCTGGATTTATAATTAGTGCAGTATCAACACTCTTGGGATTGATCATGGGGGAAGGGAGTGGTTTTCTTTTGAGATAGCATCATATATAGCCCAGGCGGGCCTTGAACAATCTCTGTAGCTAAACTGAGCCTTGAACTCCAGTTTCTCTTGACTCTACCTCCCAAGTGCTGGGATGACCTGTATTTGCCACCACACCTAAGTTTTGTGTTTATTTGTGTCTTGACATCATGTGTGTCATTCTGTGAACTGTCTGTTCGCGGTTTTCATACTAGTTTCCAGAATAAAGGAAATCTAACACACGGAAAGGAAGAAGGGAAGGACAACAGAGGGCACGAAGAGCGTTTCTGTCGTTCACGCATAGGGTCCCTTGTGTGTGGGAATGTATGTATGCTGCACATATATCACATGCCCCCATCATTGTCGAGGGTCTCATTCCTGTTTCCTCATGACAGCAACAAGGTGTGCGGATTTTCATAATGCTTTACAAAGAGGTGGAGCTAGCCCTCGGGATCAACAGCGAGTACAGCAAGCGGACTTTGATGCGGCTGCACCCCAACATAAAGGTACCCTGGAATCAATGATTACTATCCCACAGGGGCCATTTCTGTATAGATTCCCTTAATGCTCATTTTAAATGAACAATGTCAAATCTTCAGAAATGCAGACAGTATTACATGTTCTTGTGTTGCTTTCCAAAATTAGCACACAAAGGCATGAGTATTTCACACATACATACCGTGTTTCTATTGAACCCCTTCTCCATCCCCTTTGCCTAGCCTCCTGCTCCCCTACACCCCTCTCATAGTAGCCTTTATTCTGTGTTTGTGGCCCATGTGTTTTCATACCCTCTTTCTCTCTGTTCCCCATTCCCTTAAGACTCCTCTTCCTCTCTCATAATCCTCGTTTCAGTCACTTGATTCTGTTCATACCCCACAGATATACACATACATACACACATGTTTAAATCTAGGATGCGCACATGAGAGAAAACATTTGGTATTTGCCTTTCTAGGTCTTGGTTACTTTACATAATATAATAATTTCCCCTTTCATCCATTTTCGTGAATACTAAATAAAATTCTATTCTGTATACATGTACACATACATACACATCTGTCGATGGGCATTCGGGTCAGTTCCACTTGCTTGTCCTTGTGAATAGAACAGCAATACACACGGATGTACAAGGATCAGTGTGGTGGAACAGAGTTTTTTGTCTAGCCAAGAGTACAGCTGAGCCCTATCGCAGTTTTAATTTCAGTTTTCTTCTCTTTCTTTTCTTCCTTTTTTTTTGGATATATGATCTCACTATATTAGTCTGGTTGGCTTGGCACTTGCCTGTAGACTAGGCTAGCCTATACCTCACAAAGATCCTCCTGCCTGCCTGCCTTCCAGGTTTTGGAGTGAAAGACATGCATCACCCATCCAGGCTGAGTTTTCTAGAGACCTGTCCACTGATTTCCCACAGTGGCTGTACAAGTTTACTCCACCTACATGAAGCAAAGCTTCTTCTTTCTCTACATGCTCTCCAGCATTCACTGTCTGTTTTGCTGAGGATAGCTCTTCTGCCCAGCCAAGTTGGAATCTTAAAATGTCTTTAATTTGCATTTCTTTCACGACTAAGGATGTTGAATACTTTTAAAACTATCTTTCTTTTGAGACTTGTCTGTTCAGCTAAAATATTTCCTCATATTACCTCTGTTGATGGGGGTGAGTAGATCTTACGTTTCTCAATTCTGACCCTGATAACTGAGGATGAAAGTGGAGCCAAGAATATGCTTCCTGTACTGTTAGAATCAGGAGCTCTGTCTCCTGTCCACATCGACATTAGGATAAGCCCAGAGGCACGTGGATGGAAGTTCATCACGGAGGTCTCTGATCGCTGAGAGCGATGAAGAGCCTTGTTCTAGGATGTGAAATGCTATAGATTTTCAGATCACCAGTGTCTAGGGTGAGATGTGGGTAAAGTAACTGAAATGACAAACAGTTGGAAAACTCATCTTGACATCTCACTAGACCTAAAACCTACTGATAAAGATCATCCAGTCACCAAGACACAAAACTAAAGCTCTAGCAGGCTTAAACTTGTAACAGTTATATACCACACTTGGTTAAACATCGGCCCAGAGGTAAGCCACATTGTAGCATCTCAATGCTCATTCACCAGTGTGAGAGAACAAGGAAGGATATCATTGAGGACAAGCCACAAAAAAGGTGGAGATATTCACAAATCATAGACCAGAAATGGACATTTCAGACGATTCCAATAGCCAAGCCGCACATGACATCAAACATTATTGCTAATCAAGAAAATGCAAATCAAAACTCCAGTGAGGTGCTATGTCACATCTACTAGGAGAGCTATAACCAGTGGTTAGGTGGTATCTTGTATTTCAGAGAATCTAGAACCTTTGTCCATGTTGTTGACAATGCAGAGTTCTCATACATGTTGATGAGTAAATAACAGTATAGCCACTTTTGAAAAACAATCTGCTTGTTCTTCAGGGTTAAAGATACAGTTGTCATATAATCTAGCAATTCCACCTCTAGGTCTACACTCAAGAGAACTGAAAACATAGAACTGTGTACAAACTTATATAGAAATGTGCCTAGTAACACTGCTCATAATAGCTAATAGATATGAACAACTTAAATGCTGGTCAGACAATAAATGGATGAACAAAAGTCAGTATCTTTATGTTCAACATAGACAGAGGTAAAATACTAAAAGATGACCCAACAGGGATTAGCTTCTAAAACTCTACACTAAAGAAGCTGTCATATTGGGTATAGTGGTCCACACCTGTGATTTCAGCACTTGGGAGGCAGAAAGAGAATTGTCATAAGCACAAGAATAGTCTAGGTGATAAAATAAATGCTAGGGTCAGCCATAGCTACATAGGAAGTCTCTCTCTCTCTCTTTCTGTGTGTGTGTGTGAGAAAGAGAGAGAATGAGTGAGAGAGAGAGAGAAAGAGAGAGAGAGAAAGAGAGAGAGAGAGAAAGTATGTTATGTGAAAGTAGCCAGGGGTTCTGTTTGGGGTCAGGAAGATGATCAGCAAGAAAAGGGAGAGAGAATGGGAAGAAAGTCTGATGATGTCATGTATAATGAAAACTGTCATTCTGCATGCTCACTTAAAATGAAATTCAAATTGTTTTTAAAAGAAGAAATCAGGGTGGTGTGATGGCTCCTGCCTTTAATCCCCCCACGAAGGAGGCAGAGGCAGGAGGATGTCTGAATTTACAGACTGGTCTATAAAGTGAGCACCAGATTAACCAGGGCTACATAGTGAGGCCCTGTTGGAGGGAGAGGAGGAGATAGAAGAGGATGAAGAAGACAAGGATAAGTCAAATCAAAATAAAAGAACATATGGAAACTGGTAAGAATTAGCAAAAGCAGTACAAAGGGGATATGTTTCCAGCTATAAATCCTTCATTAGAAAAGAAATAAGGTCTCAAAATGTCAGTTTAAACCTAAAACTTAAGGATCCAGACAAAGGAGAACAAAGCAAACCTCACGACAGCAGAAGAGTGGAAATCACAAAGAGTGCATAGACACACCACAGACAGACAGGAAAAAATAACTTAGTGGAACCAAAAGTTGGTTCTTAGAATGATTGACCAGTGCAAGAAACCTTTACGTGGAAGGAGGAGGAGAAAAGGCTCGAGTTTCTGAAATCAAGATGTGAAAGAGGGGCCCTGGGGAAGAATCTACAGGAATGGAAGGATTCTAGAGAGTCTGTGAACACAAGCACACCCAGTAACTGGGTGAATGGGACAAAACCTGCCAAGGCTAGCTCAGGAAGAGGAATCTGGATAGACTCGGCCAGTCGGGAGATCGACCAATAGTTAAAAATCTCTCCCCAAGGAAAAGCACTGGGTCCTTTTGGTGGCTTCACTGATGAACTCTACCCAACGGTTAAAGAAGGCCTACATCAGTCCGTCTTAAATATATTCAGTGACCAAAAGGGAAGACTGGCTAGCTGATTACTTTGGTAAAGCTGAGCACTGCACACCAAAACTGGTAATGTGGTAAACTTCATGTTTTATGTACTTTACCACAATAAATGAAAGCATTAGCCAATACTTTTGGGGCCTTCCTAATTGCAAAAAAATAGGAACATATAGGGAATCGTCCTGAATTGGTTTATCAGTTTCTCCAAGTACCTTCATATAAGGAGCTTTCCAGGTATGCTTCTACCACCAGGATACAAATATAATTTCTTCTTCTTTGTTGTTTTTGTTTGTTTGTTTGTTTGTTTGAGACAGGGTTTCTCTGTATAACCACTCTGGCTACCCCGGAACTTGCTTTGTAGACCAGGCTGACCTCACAGGGCTCTCCTTGCCTTTGTCTCCCAAGTGCTGGGATTAAAAGCATGCACCACCACACCCAGCACAAATATAACTTATAAGCATCTTTCCACAAATGCCTGTTGGCTGAGTGTCTTATTTATTTACTTATTTATTCATTTATACCGAGAGTTACCCTTGGAAGGGGTGGAGAGAGAACCTACAGCTATTAAATTGACATAGCTTTAATGGTTGCCTTTCAAGTCAAATGACAGTTTCTTCAAAATATCTCATCTGGCTGAAAACTTAACCTGTAAGAGGGCATATGTAAGGGCCTATGCCTGGAATCCCAGTGTTTAGGAAGCTGAGACAAGAGGATCTCAAGTTCGAGATCAGCCAAGGTAATCCTTAAAAAGAAAAAAAAAATAGATGTAAATCTTTCTCTGCTAATACTGAGACTAAAATTTGAAGTTTAAGAAACTTTCTTTGGCATGTATAAAACACATTTTTGTACCTGAATTACTTTTAAGAATGTTTTTCAAGGAGAAAGCAGTACTGTCTTATTGTGACGTGAAGGCCAGTTATAAAGTACATTCTCTGTGGATTTCTCCTGTCTCCAGGTGATGAGACACCCAGACCACGTGTCCTCCAGTGTGTATCTGTGGGCTCACCATGAGAAGCTTGTCATTATCGACCAATCAGTGGCTTTTGTGGGTGGGATTGACCTGGCCTATGGAAGGTGGGATGACAATGAGCACAGACTCACAGACGTGGGCAGTGTCAAGAGGGTCACCTCAGGACCATCTCTGGGCTCTCTCACGGTAAGTACCTGTCACCCGTGTGGGACAGCACAAAACCGGCAGGCTTGTCTAAACCCATGTATGTAGCATAACTGAAAACGGACAGGATTGTCATATAAGTAATGGGACTGACCCAGTAATGCAGAGCTGGCTTCTCCTGAGAGGCATGGTGGACATGCCTGCTTTCCTGTGCTAGCCTACACTGCCTGCCTAGCCTGGAACCCAGCCTCTTTCCGCTTCTCTTCTGTAAGAAGACAAAGCAAGTTTGGTGTGGAGTATGTTAACTGAATCAGCTCCCTGGTTTTCCATTTGAACCAAGGATTTAATTTTGTGTTTGAGAAAAAAGATGTTCATTAACAAAAATGTGTGACAATCAATACTTAGGTTAAATCAGAGTAAGACGCCCATTAAAGGTCGCTGCTGCAGTGACCTTTGCTCACTTATAAGGGTGTGTGCTCAGCTACGGTGAGTGCTTTTTAACATTTTCCTAGTTATGGACCCAAAGATCAGTAAATCATTCTGGAGTCAATTTGAGGGAATTGGAACAGGAAACTAACTAATAACTACCTGCCAATCAAGAGCTGCCGAAATGCCTCATTTGCATATGCACCTGCTTTGTGTCTCAACTCTATACTGTCTAATATTTATTCAAAAACTTGATGGGTTCTTCTTATTTACTGATGGGAATATCAGTGGTTTTTCTGGGGGTTGAAAGAAAGAGCAATGGACTGACTAATGTGTTCTTTAACTCTTCTTATTGCTACGTGTGACCAAGTACTTGACAAGAAGCTACTTAGGGAGATAGGATTTGGTTTTGACCTGCAGGTTAAAGGGTATAGCTCAGTACACTGGGGAAGGTGTTCAGCCTGTCCCTTGCTTGTCCCATTACATCTGTAGTTAGAAAGCACAGAGAAGACAAGCAATCAAACCTTGAAGTCCACCCACAGTGATTCCATTCCCCAGCAAGGTTCCACCTCCTAATGCCTTTCAAAACTGCCACCAGCTGGGGACTAAGTGTCCAAACAGCCCGTGGGGGGACATTTTACATTCAAACCGCAACTGTGGGGAACATAGAGAATGATTGGCAGAGGAAATCAGAGAAGTTGGGCAGTTTAACAATGAATTTAGATAGCGTAATCAGTGGGAGATAAACTGGTTAGTGAAATGAATTCAAGTTTTATTTCAGCACTGTGGCATGCACCTTTAAATCCCAGCATGTGAGTGCCAGAGGCTGATTGATGGATCTCTTGAGTTTGAGAACAACTTGATATACATAACTGTCCCAGGAAAGCCAAGCAGAGAGAGAGAGAGAGAGAGAGAGAGAGAGAGAGAGAGAGAGAGAGAGAGAGAGAGAGAGAGAGAGAGAGAGAGAGAGAGACCCTGTCTTGTAAAACAAAGAACAAGAACAGAATAAAAACAAAAGAATCTGGCCTGCTAAAGAAGGTGCCACCGCAGGGCTGAAGAACACATCACCACCCTGTGGCCTACCTGAGACTCTATAGAGCATCTGTTCTGGGGTCACCACCGTTTGTAAACTGCCTCTTAGCTCTAATTAAGTGAAAGCCCATTGTAGCATTCTTCATGTGTGGTCTTTTTTTTTTCTTAATAACTTTCTCAGGCAGCATCAGTAGAGTCTATGGAATCCTTAAGCCTCAAGGATAAACATGAATCTCATAAAAACGAGCCCATCTCAAAGATTGTTGATGATACGGACATGAAGCTGAAAGGGATAGGAAAGACCCGGAAGTTCTCCAAATTTAGTCTGTATCGCCAACTGCACCGTCGCCATCTGTACAATGCGGACAGCATCAGCAGCATCGACAGCACCTCCAGTGAGTCACGCCTTCTCTAGAACTTTCCATGGCTGCACCATGGGCCTTGCAGCCCCTTGCCTTTTTGCTTTACAAAGATCCATGGTGACATTCAGTGGACAAATGTGTAATGCCTGTCATGCATCCTGTGTGACACCATGGCACTGAGACAGTATGTTTTGAGACAGGGTCTCATGCAGTCCAGACTGGTCTCAAAGTCACTGTGCTAGAGACTGATGTTGAGCTCTTGTCTGTCCTATGTTGGGATCACAGGTGTGCACCACCTTGCCTGTTTTATAAGGTTCTAGGGGTTGAACAGGTTCCATGCATGTAAGCAAGCACTCTACCAATTGGACTCTATGCCCAGTCTCTTTTGCCTCATTTTAAAAACATATTTATTATTAATGCAATGTAATCATAGCCACTATTGATACTTTTGATGGTCACATAATGACTAAAGCTTTCTAAAATATGACAAGCTATAAAGAGAAAAGGCGCGTTAGGTGTCCTTTATAAACCTTTCATAGAATAAATTTATTTATTTTTTCATCCATAAATATATCAAGCTTGTTTCAGCAGACAGCAGATATTCTATATCATATGAATTTACTATTCTTTGCAAATCTTGCTTAAAGTGCTGTGATTTTTCTATCACACGAGATCTTATACCTGATTTTATAGACTTGCTTGTTCTAAAAATCATTACGTTCATATGCTTTCAAGTTGATAAAATTTGATACATAGACATAAATTTCTTTGTAAAACAGAAAAGAACTCTCAACTTTCTCCAGGTTATTTTAACCACTATAGAAGCCATCAGAATTTAATCCATGGGTTAAAGCCCCACTTGAAACTCTTTCGCCCTTCCAGTGAGTCTGAGCAGGGACTCACTAGGCACAGCGCTGGTAAGTGACTGGCTAGTGTCAGAACCCCATGGGCTTCAGCTTTTGTTGCTTCCTCTGCTGCCCGACCACAGTGAGTGTGTGTTCATGTTGTCTTTCCGCTCAGTCTTCTTGTCCCATATGTTAGGTAGGATTTGCTCCAAGCAAGTGCAAGCTCTGTATGTCTGAGGACCTTGAGGACCTACTCTCTAGCAGTGAAGAGAAAGAAACACAATGAAAAGTCTCATAGCACAAGGTGTACATGCACACACACAGACACAGACCCACCAACCCCCCCCCCCCACACACACACCTCTGTGAGAGGCAGAAGGACTTCCTCCTGCTGACCTAAGGAAATGTTTTGAGTAGGGAGCCTGTCCTTGGATCTGACAGTACCTGGAGAGGGTAGGTGAGGATAGGAAGGTGTTACAGGTGAAGGAAATGAGTCCCCCAAAGGCACATGGATGGAAAAGACCAACTTCTGACCTGTTACTAGGAAATGCCACTTGCAGCTAAGGCACGGGATTGGTGTTAAAAGGATGTACTGAGGCAGAGTCCCAGACAAAGTGAGGAAAATGCAACTTCATTTGTTGGAAAAAGGTTGAAGGTTTTTGAATAGAACTAAAATGTTTTACATGGGAATGGTTAAAAAATGTTATCTGATACCTTTTACGGGATGAATCAGATTCTTTTTTTTTTTTTTTTTCGAGACAGGGTTTCTCTGTGTAGCCTTGGCTGTCCTGGAACTCACTTTGTAGACCAGGCTAGCCTCGAACTCAGAAATCCTCCTGTCTCTGCCTCCATGAATCAGATTCTTAAAGAATGAATTAATCAGGGCCTAAATTATGGAGGAGAGAATGAAGAAGGTTTTGACAAACGATCTCAGGATGGGGAGTCACTCCAGTAAGTCACCAGCCAAGTGTGCAGATGGTCCAGCACTGCCTTGGATGCTTGTGATGCTTGACAGGGATAGCATCTCCTTCTCACAGATAAGAGACTTTGACTGGGATGCCGAGGGATTTTCCCAGTGTGGTCCAGGTTATCAGCATCCTCAGGCTCAGTAGTCACACATCTAACTCAGCAGAAATGCAAACACCTATCCATCTTGACCTTTTGCTTGACCGCAGGCTACAATTCTGTTCTGCTAGATTAGGAAGTTGGAGCCTAATTGACAGACCTGGATGAGTCTCCAGGGCACCTGATCAGTGAGGCTGGAACTTGAAGGCTATTAACTTATTTTTAATTATATGTGTTTAGTTTTCTGTGCTTATGTGTGTATACAGAGGCCATGGTGCCTGTGTGGAGGTTAGAGAATAACTTGCAGGAATTGTTTTTTCTTTCCTCTATGAGAGGCCAAGGGATTGAACTCAGGTCTCTAGGCTTGGTGGTAAGTACCTTTATGTACTTTATCACATGGACGCAGACCTAGCAATATTTAAAGGGCATTACTTATATGTAATGAACCAAAGTTCAGTATAACTGGTAGTTTTGTAAATCTAACAATATGGATACACAATTTAAAATGGAAAACATTATATGGGAATATATTATATGGCTTAGCAATTTAATATAAGGCTAGTTCTTGATTGACCTATGAGTTTAGGGGCAACTTTCACTATGTCTGTTTATACCTGTGTGAGCCTCAAGGTTCTGAGGACTAGAAGCTTCTTGGAAACTGAGGGAACCAAGGCAGGATACCTGCAGCCGTAAAGAAAAATTAAGAGCAGGTCTGGAAAGTGTTGATTATGGTATGTGTGTTTGCTGATTTATAATTGAGGTTCAAAATGAGATTGAATAATAAGGTTGCAGAAGTATTAAAGAGGGGGTCTGTACTTTAACGATTGGTAGAGTGCACAATGGAGCAAGTGGGACATAGGCAGAAAGGTATTTGCACATTAGGTCAACTTCTGGTTGAGGGTGTGAGACCCATGTGATGATCTGAGGACACAGTGCTGATGGAAAGTGTCCTTGGCATGCATTCACTATCTCCTCCACTCATTAACTGGAGACAGTTTTGTTTTAAGACAAAAGGAAGAGGAAGTAAACAACACAGATTTTAGACTCTGGGAATGATAAGGAAGTAGGGGTTGGGGGGGACCCAAACTTGAGTCCCGTGAAATAACAGTATGTACTGCTAAACACTGAGCCATCTCTCCAGCCTCCTTATGAACTTAATTGAATAAATATGTACTGAGCTCCTATGACATGCCAACCACTGCCCTAAGTACTATGGATAAAATGAATGTAACAGATGAAATGCAGTTTAGCAAACTGAGCAATAAGGACGGGGGTTACATGCACACATAGATTGCTATCCATAATTGTCATGGAGACCAGTAGGGTGAGAGCAGAGGATGAATTAACTGTTCTGTGTAACCTGAAAGAATGGTATTCTTATGAACATTTTAGAAACACACAACTCATTCAGGACTTGGATTGGAACCACCCTTAGATATGAATATAGATTGAAAAATAGGGTGTTGGGGATGTCGTTCAGTGGAATGCTTGCCCAGCAAGCATGAGGCCCTGGGTTCGAGCCTTAATACTACAAAACATTTGGATGGTAGAGACTAAGAAAGAGAAATTATTTCAGGATATTCTCTTATCTTCGGGCACAGATTTGGCAAATACCAAAAGCATTTATTTTCACTTCTCAGCCCTAAGCATTCAGTGGGACAAACCCCAGAGTTCTCTGAGAAACCCTGGAGTCAGATGTTCTTCAGAAACTAGAATGTGCTAGTGTTTAGGAAGGTAACATACTGTCTACACCCTGTGTATAGACCCTCTGTTATGTGGCATTTTCATCAGGCCCCAGCGACACAAGGAACATAAGTGAGCTCTTTGCATAGGTGTAGCATGAGTGGACCAGTGGAGCCAGGAAAGCTTCCTTGTCAGTTCAGGTCAGTTTCTGATGACACATGCTCTATGAGACATCATTGAGTTTTTAGAAATATGGAATTGGGGGTTATAGTTAAGGGTTAATTTATGTGAACTGGCCTGGACGACTCTATCTAGCCTTAAGGAGGCTTTAGTGAGTCAGGCTAAAATAAACTAATCCAAAAACTGCTGGAGAATGTGGTGGTGGTTGCTGGTTAAAGGTAAAGATGCATGAAAAATATACTTGATGGAGAGGGATCCAGCTAGGTTGTGCCAGTGTGCTCAAGACTGAAGTAGATGGAAATTTCCAGAAGGATTATTAGAATGCCATTACGGTTTGGGAAGCGGTGGTGGGAAGGATGTGAGGGAGACAGTTGGGCAGAGAAGAGGAGAGAAGCACAGGTGCCTGGGAGGCTGGAACTGAGTCACCCTTGAAGGGATCATCGATGCTAGAGGATACTGGCAATTGTATGCTTAGGTATGACAGCAAGGTGACTTTCAGAAAGAATGAGAGGATGCCCCTGCTGCAAACATTGGCTGCTGACAGACAGGCGTGCAGAAAACTGGCACGAGATATCCAGGGAGTAGACACGCAATTGTGATGATGTCATCTGGGAGCCAGATATGGTGCTGCAGTGCCAGTTCACAGAGTGCATGCCTGGCTGCCTCTGAGTGCTGTTCGGAGGACGGCTTGGAAAAACTGAGCCTTGCCTAGTAACAAAAGCATATCTGAATTGTGAGCATCTGAATTCAGTTCTTACCAGGGTCATTTTCTGAGACTAGAAATTTACTCTCATTTTGTTTTCCAAGTGATAGCTGGCTGTGGTAATATACATGTATATGTTAAAACCTTAGCTTCATTTCTCAAATTGATGAAAATAAATTATATATTATTATTTTCCATATTTGTAGTCACCACACACTACCAATACTATATCTCAAACTTAATAATTATGTGTTTGTGTTTCTTAATTTTTTTTATTAAAGTATGTGGGGGTGATGGGAGAGGGGCACGTGTGTGTGCAGGACACAGGAGGCCTGTAGAGATCAGAGAACATTTTGGGAGAGTCAGTGCTTTCTTTTTTACCATTTGAGTCCTGAGGACTGATTGATGGCCTCAGGTACCTTTATCTACTGACTGAGCCATCTCTCTGTGTCTATGTTTTGTAAATTTGGAGTTGACTTATCATTTACTTCATTTTCTCACTCTTTCTGCCCCTCCTTACCTTCCCTTCTCTCCGCACATATCCCCTCCCCAACATATACCATGTTCACTGTGAAAATCCTATAGGCCACAACAGGTTTTCTGTGCTCTTTCCTTTAGGCGTACACAGCAGGAAAGCCAATGGCTGGGTGAAGATAATAGAAATCTGTCTCAAACATTAGTTGGTTCTGTTGACATTGACAATTTAAACCATTCGTTTCCAATACTCCAACAACCTTTGGAAAGTTAATTAATTTTGAGATAGAGTGTTAGTTGTGTGTGGTAACTGCACAGTAATATTTGTTCTACAAACATCTTTTAATTACTTCCTGCATGCTGGGAACTCCAGTAGGAGGTGAAGGGATACGGTGCCTACTATTGACTTTATTGACTATTGGAGGAGGGAGAGCCGTTCAGAGTTTTATGCAATTACATGGCCTGGGCCAGAGACCTTCAGTGGGCATTTTCAAACAGGACCCCAATGGTGCCAATGATGCCACTCCCTGCAAAGGTCTGCACTGTCTTTTTGAGGCCAGGCTGATATGGTTCATGAGGAATGACTAAGAGGTCAGGCCAAAGGGAGGGAAGAACATTCTGTGCAGAATGGGTCACATGCAAACTGCACAGAGGCAAGGCAGTTCAGCCTGTCAAATACAATGAAAAAATAAGACATGTGAAGCCTGGGACTATGCAAAGGGAAAAGGAGGAATCAAAAGACAGATGGCTGTCAGCTTGGGAAGCAACTCCTGCACAAACTAATTCCTCAGCACGTAACCACCTGTAGGCAGTAGGTGATTTAGAGAGGTTTCTAAACAACTTAGCATTTTACAAAGGCAGTTCCTGGGGTGATGTGCAGTGGTAAAATGTGGTGGCCTCTCATTAGCCTCTCCAGTGGTTCTATTGTCCATTTAACCATGGTTCTTGTCCCCCATCCCTGCACGAACCTGCGTGGCTAACATCTCTGTGCCAAGCACTGTGTGTGATTTCAGTTCTGCTCTTCCCTGCTTTGTTGTCTTCATGGCTGACACATCCCGGAAGCTTTCACACTGTTTCACTTGGGGCATCTGTCCTTGAGTAGAGAGGTCCATTCGGCTCTTTGTGAAATGCTACTGCAAACTGCAGCTCTAGTGCCTCGATTGTAAGCTTTCGCCTGTTATATTTTTATGGATGGTGTTTGTGATTTTAGGGATATAGAATGTTAAAGACTACAAGTTCTTAGTTGTCATCTAGGCCGAACCATACTCTTTACATAAGGCTTTATGACCCCAAAAGTTGAAGCTTTGTGTTGTGAACTATGGGGCTGGAACATGGGCTGCCTGTAAACAGGAGACTCACACTTTCCTAGATGAGAAGGCCTGGGGTATCCACTGTATTGGTAAGGGAAGAGGTAGCCTGGGTCTTGTTGCGTCTGTCTGGGGTAGTCCATCCTCACCTGGCTACAGTGTTCTCCTGGAGCCCCACTTGGGGAGTTCTCTCTTTATAGTTTACTCTGTGGGCCATTTCCCTGACCTGGTAGACTTCGAGAAGAAATTGCTCAACTGCCGAGAATGTTAAATTCCATGGTGTGATGATAACTCTGGTTAGGGCCGCCATTGCTACCTACAGTGAATCTTGTGAGAGTTGGCATACAACGTCAGCTCACAGTCCCTGATCAAATGGACGCAGGCTGTTCTAGTGAGGGTTCAGGAAGGAAAGTGAGTGTGTGTTAAATGTTTAATAAGGAATCAGGAGGTCCCTCTCTGGGCCCTACCCAACTCTCAGTCTCTGAGCCAATCTTGCATGTTCACAGACACCGGCTCCATCCGAAGTGTGCAGACTGGAGTGGGAGAGCTCCATGGGGAGACCAGGTTTTGGCATGGAAAGGATTACTGCAACTTTGTCTTCAAGGACTGGGTTCAACTGGACAAACCTTTTGCTGGTGAGTATAAGGGTGGCCACGGCTGCAGAGTGTATTCTGTTTTTCACTTTGGGACATCTCAGAAGTATACATGTGCACAATCTAAGGGCTGTCTGTTTTGTTTATTTAAATTTTTTGATTGGCATGTATTAATTATATACAGTAATGCTTCATTATGACATTTTCATAGATGTATATAAAGAATTTTGATTACATCTACCCCCATCTATTACCCTCATTCCCCTCTCCTGTTTCCACTGATCCCCTTTCTTGTCCAATGATGAACCCTTCTTCCTTGTCTTTTGATGGTCCAGTGAGTTTAATTAGGTTTGCTTACAAGAGCTTGGATAAGGAGTTACTCATAGGAGCACAGGCGACTTACTAATGTCTACACCACTGAAGAAATATCTTTCCCTCCCTGGCCATTGACTACCTACAGATCCTCAGTCAGGGCCTCGGAGTCTCATTATTTTTTTATTTTTGTCTTTGAAATTTTGGTGATCTGATTTTGTCATACCCATATGAGTCTTTTGTTGTGGTGATAAGAAAAAAAAAAACCATTTTAAACCTCTAAATTTCCCATGGGTATATTTTAGGGTAATAAACTGACATTCTCCATGAGAGGGTAGTCTTTTGATCATGTTCTTTCGTACTCATTCTCTTCATCTTCCTTCATGAGAGAGATGTATCTTAGATAATGATCATGCTCATATGTCTAAAGAGGGGGTTAGTATAGAATAGTATAGTATAGTATAGTGTATTTATAACCTGCTGTTATATCCACAGATCCAAAAGAAAATCCTATCAAGCAGGCAGGCTTGTATCAGTTTACATCTTACCTTGTCTACGGATTAATATTGAGTAAAATGGAAGCATATGTTATGGTCAGTAGGGAGGTAAGGGGATCATTGAAGATCTGTGTTTCCCTTGATCATGAATACCGTGATCTCCTAGTTGAGATCAGAGTGTTTCTGTCCCTGTCACCAAACTTAGAGATGGGTCTTTGCCTGGTGTCTTTGCCTGGCAGATTTCATTGACAGGTACTCCACACCCCGGATGCCTTGGCATGATATTGGTTCTGTGGTTCATGGAAAGGCAGCTCGAGATGTGGCTCGACACTTCATCCAGCGCTGGAACTTCACGAAGGTACTGATGTTTTTGTTTATGCCTTGGCCTACACGAAAAAGAGTGGTTTCTGGCCAAGGAGAAGCTCAGAGGGTGGGCAGGAAAGGGCTGCCGTGGCCATGTCTGTGACACCATCTATTGTCATAATGCTGGGCTTCAGAATTCTACAGGATTCTACAGAAAAGGAAAATGGTTTTTGGGGTATTATGTTAGACAGCTTTGGATGCAGAGGGATAGACATAGTAATCCTAGTCTGTGAATTTATGCCTTTGAACCTGGTAGGCATACATGTTAATTATTTGCAGAGATAGGACCAGTAAACAGCTATTATATAGGGTCTGTGGGGCTTGTTTAGATGAGGGGCTCCAACTGTAAAGTCCCTTCGAGTCCTGGGCTGCCTGGCCTTGTGAGGATACAGGATTGTGGAGTTGGCTCTGAGCAAGGAAAGCAGGATGAGGCAGAGTTATCCTTTTTCTTTAGATGGAACCCACTTAAAAGCCACCATCACTTATAACAGCAAGACCTGAACATGCAGAAATCCAGTCAAGTAATTGGTGTTATTAAGGGGCCACAGCATTACCTGAAGTAATGATGCCTGTCTTCTCTGATAATCCGGAAAAGGGAGTTAGTTGAGTTACTTCTGTGAACAACTTAGAGCTTCAATTTACTTGTCATTCATGTGCAAGTTACAAAAAAAATTAGTAGAGTTTTTTTAAATACAAATTTGGAGGAAGATAAAAACGAGTAAGCAAAACAATATTGCTTTTCATCTACTGAACTGTCAGAAACAAAAACACTGCTAATATTCACAGTCAGGTTTTTCTTTACTCCCATGCCCTGCTCCTGAGAGGATAAATTACCACAATACTCAAAAATAGATTTAGATATAAAATCTTTTCCCAGAGAAAGTATTTCCGCATCGCTTCCAATTTTTCAAATACAGCAAGAATTAGTTAAAATGCTAACTAATAGTACTAAAGACACGGTTTTTGAGACAGGGTCTTACTGTAGGCCAGTCTGGCCTGGTGACGGATGATCCCCTGAATTCCCGAGTGATAGGAATCTAGTGAGTCGTCATTCTCTTTTACCATGGAGCTGTTTACAAAGAAACCATGCCTAATCACAGTGACTAGACAGTTACAACATGTCCGCAAAATAAGAATTTCATTTTCCCAATTATATATCTTCATAACTATGGATTGCATTGAATTCTCCTTTATGTCATGAACAAAACGGTAAAAGAGGGAAATTTGGAAGCAGAAAACAAAGACAACTTTCAGCTTTTAACTTAAAAGTGCGCACGCCTTTAATCCCAGCACTTGGGAGGCAGAGGCAGGAGGATTTCTGAGTTCGAGGCTAGCCTGGTCTACAGAGTGAGTTCCAGGACAGCCAGGGCTACACAGAGAAACCCTGTCTCGAAAAACCAAAAAAAAAAAAAAAAGTATCTATTAATAGTTTTTCTGGTTCGCACTTCGAAGTCAGGGCTAACGGACCTCTTTTCTCATTCTGGTCATTCCTTTTCTGTTTCAGATTATGAAGCCAAAATACCGCTCCCTTTCTTATCCTTTCCTGCTCCCAAAGTCTCAAGCGACAGCGCACGAGCTGAGGTATCAGGTGCCAGGGGCCGTCCACGCCAAAGTGCAGGTGAGGAGCATGCTGGGTAACGTCACTGCGACTGGGCCAGTTTTCTGCTGCCTTCACTTCAGATTTGCCTAAAAGCATTTTTCTGTAGCCACCTAAAAGGATCTGTGAAAATTCGGTGTTGTATTTACTCTTAATGGGTTTAATTTGCAATCTTTCTTGAATATATGTCTTCAGAAAGGCTGCGGTGCCGGGCGTAGCTGTTCGCGTGATTCCTTGAGGGATGATGCGAGCAATGTGTACATAGTAAATCTGGGACTGGGGCTGCTTAATCCCCAGGAATGAGGCAGAAACGAGTCTGGGAAGGGAGTTCTCAATCAATTGAATTTCAGTGCTTAATTAACCAAGTGCCTTTTAGAGGCTCTTAAAAAACAAAACAAAACAGGAAGTTGTTTAATAGAGTCACAACGTTTTAGAGTTTCAATTCCAACCATCTCAAATTACAAACAAAAAAACTCGTGGGACTCTGAGGCTTATCCAGGACCACCCAGTACTGATGGGTGGATTCGAGCTCCGGCTCAATGGTACTCAGTTGGCTCTCTTTATCAATGGCCTCTCATATGTCTTGAAGTTATGCATAGATGGAATGCAGATGGACTACCTTTGGCATTGCCTCTGTAAAACCAAAAGCACTTTTTAGGCAGATATCCAGCATCCTGTCTGCTGTTCATATCGCCAGTGTGGACTGACCTAATTTAGACAGGAATTTTAGTGACCATGCCTTTAAACACACAAAGAAAATAAAAAAGGACAAACCACTTGAGAAAATTGCCGGTGGTTGATATGTAGTCATTCAAGTCTAAGAAGACATAAATACTTTACTTGGAGGCACAGCAAGCTATATATTTGCATATATGTTGATGAATATTTTATGAACTTATTTCATTTGTTGTATGTGGTTAAGGAGAGCTTACTCATTCTGAGAGATGAAATTAGGATATTGGCATTAAGATAAAAAAAACAGAATTTAAGATTTGAACTTGCATTAAAGTTGGTGTGGCAAATCTTAGCGAATCTAGCTTCTGTTGAGTATTGGTCAGAAATGTATTCTTGATGGGCTGGTGAGATGGTATGTGGTGGGGAGTGCTTGCTGCCCAGCCTGATGACTTTGATTTTGAAAACTGCACTCACATGGTAGAAAAAGAGCCCTGCAGGCTGTCCTCTGACCTTCACACTTTCCTGTGGCAACGTGTGCCCCCCACACTGACACAGTTAAGTAAATATATGTAGAGGTATATATTAATCTGCTCTATACTTTCCAGTGGGTGTGTGTGCCTCCTCTATACCTGCCCAAATGTTCTGGATTCCCAAAAGAAAGACACACACACACACACACACACACAGAGAGAGAGAGAGAGAGAGAGAGAGAGAGAGAGAGAGAGAGAGAGAGAGAGAGAGAGAGAGAGCTTTATATTTTATATACCTTAAACAGCTCAATGGTTGGGCCACTCTTTAACTCCACATGGCTAACACACACTCCCCTCCAACATTCCTGTGTTAATACTTACTAAATCTATATTTTTTCTTTGCTGCCCTGGACCCTGCTGGGTAGCCCTCCTGGGGCTGCTTTCCCCCTGCACCTACATGTTCAGCTGTCTTACCCTCCTGGACTTTTCCCGCATGGTCTGTCTTCTACTCTCTCATCATGGCAGAATACCCTCTTCCTCCTCTTTGGTCCCTTCTCAGGAATCCTAAAAGTTCCATCTTTCTCCCTGTCCACCCATTGGCCACCAGTAACTTTATTGAACAGTCAAAAACCAACTGGAGACAGTTTCTTTAGTTGTATGTGCAGGATACTGCAAACAGGTTTTTGGGTAACATAATTAGCATGAGCACACAAGCCACTACAAATATATATGATAATTTAAAAATCTATATACTACTGAGATATTTTAATCTACTGCTGATTATATTAAGACTCATTCAAATCATTCATTCACTGACTCAGCCAACATGTTTAAGGACCATATGCTTATATAACTATATGTTTAAGCACCATCTGTTTACACTGTAAGTCAACATTTGCATCCTGAGAAGGGAGGACCGAAAAAAAAAAAAAAAGCCAGCTTTTGCTGTCTCTGGAAACATAGTTTGCTGGGAAGAGAAAGCAATGAGACTGGAAAATTCTCTTGGTAACTCACTGGGATGCACTAAGAGCTTGCTAAGGAGAAGGGACAGTGCTGGGTCTCTTCCCTGAAAAGAGGCCACCTGCTGCATACCACAGCCCTTGGAACAGGCAATGTAGCTGGTGTGAGGCTAGAAGAGGGGTCTGAAGGTGGCCCTGGAAGCCCAGTGACCTTGAACTTTCCCATCACTGTGAAGATGCATGCTGCATAGATGCCTTTTGCTGCATAGATGCCTTTTGCTGCATAGATGCCTTTTGCTGCATAGAAGCCTTTTGCTGCATAGATGCCTTTTGCTGCATAGAAGCCTTTTGCTGCATAGATGCCTTTTGCTGCATAGAAGCCTTTTGCTGCATAGATGCCTTTTGCTGCATAGATGCCTTTTGCTGCATAGATGCCTTTTGCTGCATAGATGCCTTTTACAATGATTAAACCACAGCAGCAGCGTTTCCTGAACTGGCTTTTCCCTGTGGAATGCTGGTAAGGAGCCACTGAAGGGCTTGCCTGCCTTAGGGGCATCTCCAAAGGGTCTCTGTTGGAAGATTTCTCATTTTATTCTCATCAGTTTCTGTCTGAATAGATGCTTTGGAGCTTGAGGCTCACACATGTGAAGAGCTCTCTAGTGAAAGCCAGGACAGTGAAGGTCCCCAAAGTACTAACCCCACTATGGGGCTGAACTAGGAACGAAAGGGGAGAGATACATACAGTATTGAGGGAAGACATGCACTCACTGGAAACTAGGGACAGGGAACTAAAATGAGAGAAAATTAGTTAGATGTTACTGATGTCATCTCTAGAAAGGAATGTGTGTCATGCTGGGTGGGCCAGTGTGTGAGCTGAGGTCACCACAGAGGAATGCTTCCACAGCTCCGTGGTATGTCTGTTCTGTGTGACGCAGAATGTATCTGAGAGCGACCATGATAAAGGGGTGAAAAAGTTCGCTAGGCAGCACTTTCGGAGCGCAGGGCAGTTGTCAGCTAAGTAGAGCCAACTTGTCAGACAGGAAAACACAGGGTCCTGAAGCAGCAGCCACGGGGTTGAGGGCTCGGCAGATCATCCCAGCCGCCCTGGGACCTCTTTCCTTATCGGAAAACCGCATGATGCATGTGAACCAGATCTTAGCTCCCTTCAAATCCTAAAGAGACTCTCTCAACTCAACGTCTTTGATAAATGAAGGGTGTAATACTATATTAATCATCTTTTTTTACTCCACCTGATGTAGCTCAGAGGCCTCATAAAGCCCAAATACCTACATACCCTGATTTTTAAAGTAGTTATGTTGATTACTAAAGAGAAGCCATTGCTAGAATCTGTGACTTGATAATTAAGCCTATTTTGGTGGGTTTCAGAGAGCAAATGAAAATATGAAAATGAATCACAACATTATAGGTACAGCCTGGCGCATGGGTAGCTGCCAGATAGTGGCTACTGGAGTCACAAGGACACCAAAGTAGAAAATGCATTATTCATGTACTCTTTAACTCCAGGATAATAGTGTCTTGTATCCTTCTAATCCTCAAACCTAGTATTTTCATAGTTAATGTTTCATCTTCTCAGTCCCCAGAGTGAGGATTACTTCCCGGCTATTTGAAGTTAATCCCATGAGGAGAGAAAATGAATTGTCTCCTGTAAGGAGCCCACATTCAGGGTCAGTTCTGGGCCCAGCCTTTGGGTTAGGACAACTCACTCTTCATCCCTTCTTAGCACTTGTACCCAGGGCTAGAGCTATTGCTCTGCTGGTAGATGCCCAGTGTGTCTAAAGCCCTGGGTTTGCTTCTCAGCATCCCATAAACTCAATGTGTCAGGACAAGCTGGAATCTCTAAAGTCAGGTGGGAGAGACAGGAAGACAGGAAGTGCAAGGTTATCCTTGGCTACATAGTAAGCTCAAAGCTAGTCTGGGATATAAAGACCCTTTCTCAAAAAAGACATATATTTAATTTTGTAATTTTTGTGTTATTTTTCTTATAGGGCCCTTTGCCCAACTAAAAGAGCCCAAGACCTAGAGAAATTTGGAGTTGTTCAGGTTTTCAGCTGACATAACTGTAGTTCTGAAGAAAAGATAGTCTAGATAAGCAGACACTTTAGAAATCTCACCTTGCTTCATTTCTGCCCTTCCATTCCCACCAATGTGACTCGGCCTTTCACCTCTTGCTTATTTGTGATAAACATTCATCTCTAGATCTTTTTTCCAGAACCATGGCTGTTCATTGCTTCAAGGCTGAGAGCAGGGATCTAGGCCAGTTCTGATTTTTCTGTTTACTTGTCTCATTCCGTGAAACAGTGGAGATTGAACCCAGGTCCTTGGACATGGGAGACAATAGTTCTACCACCTTTCATTTTCCAGACAATCCAAAAGGGGACAAAGAAGTAGATGCTTGGCCTTTGTCTTTACTGTTTCATCTTCAAAGAATTCAGTGTTATGTTTTCAGAACTCCCACCCTCTTGTCTGCCATAGAAAGCCAAAATGACTGAATTTATGACCTTCCTTCCCCTACCTCCAGAGTGCTGAGATTTCAGGGGTGTGCCGTTACTATCAGTTTCTGTGGTTCTGGGGACAGAGCCCAGGGCTCTGCATAGCAGGTAATCATTACTGACTGAGTTATGGTGTCAGCACACTTCACTGAGGTTTTAGAGCTCAGTGTATTTAATAACATAGCAGAGAGGCCTCTTCTTACTTGTAAATAAGCATTATGATATCAACTATGAAGAGGTCGGTTCTCAGGTCAAGCCCTAATACTACTAGCTATCACCCTTGGGGAAACTGCTTCACCGCTCTGGACACATTTTCTTCTTTTATAAATCAGGGCTATTAATACTGTCCACCCACTCCACAGGGCCAGTAACAGACAGTGATGGGTAGAGACGCTAATTCATGCAAAGTACTAAAAAGGCCATGGGGCTCTGTGTAGTTCTGTGGGCACAGTGCTTGCCTTGCACTTATTAAGGCCTGGGGTTTTATCCAGACAGCCACACAATCCCTAAAGAAAACTGACTTCCTCCCTCCCAGCAGCTATCAACTGCCAATATCACCTCAGCTTTGTGAGTCCTCCCCACCCCCATCCATGTAGGATGTTGTCTGGACTTGGTCTTCTGTGTCTTATCACAGCCAGTGGGAGTTCATATCTGCAACTGCTCTTTGGTGTGAGAAAGACACAGCTGTTCTGTTTACAACTGAGCACTCCACACTCCAGTATATGGTTCTCACCCACGAACAGACTGGCAGCGCTAAGTGGACTTAATGGGTCGCAAACAAAAACACCCACATGAAACTGGAAGGGAAGTGTGGATAGGGGAGGAACCAGAGGTGGGGAATGAGGGGTGGACTTGATCAAAACAAAACGTCTGCATATAGGAAATTCTCTACCAATTAAACAAACAGCATGGTGGTTTACTGCTATAATCTTAGCACAGGGGAAGTAGACGCAGAAAGAACAGAAGTTCAAAGTCAGCCTTTTCCACGTAATGAGTTCGAATCCAGTTGTGGTACATGAAACAGGAAACAAAGAAATATCAGCCACTGGAAAACGCTCCTCTGTGTTCCATCAGTATCTGCGCTTTGATGATTCCTCTAGTGCAGCGAATGGTTCTCAATCTTCCTGATACTGTGACCCTTTGATACAGTTCCTCAAGTTGTGGCGACCCCCAACATAAAATCATTTTCATTGTTACTTCATAACTATAATTTTGCTACTGTTATGAATCTTAATGTAAATATATGGTATATAGGAGATCTGGTATGGGATCCCTGTAAAAGTTGATTGCCCTGCACCCACCCAAGGGATTACAACAGGCAGGTTGGGAACCACTGCTCTAGTCTTTCCAAAGTAATTTCCAGTCCTAGTTATGATTTTGACTTTAAACCATCAAATCAGATCTATACCATTTTTTGTATATTTTTAAGTTGTGTATTCAAATGTGAGGTCTGATAAGTGTGGGTTAGAGTTTATTCTGAGCACATTTCCAGTAGCTTTCTGCATTCGAGGGGTTGGCCTTGATGCTTCCCTATGCATGTGAGGGGATGACTCTGAAGCTCGTCTATGTTATACTGTTTCAAAACTAGAAGCATTAGACAAGTTGGTGAGGTCAATCCCACAGAGAGAGGAGAGTGATTCTTAAACTGAAAACAAACAGACATCAGTCAACGAGTGTTTGACATTCTTGACTACTGAGAGAACTTTCTGGACTATCAAAGATGGAAAGCCATTAGGGTGATTTTCTACAACATCAAGGCTCAAAGACAAAGGTGCAGGCTGAGCCAAAAGGAAATTCATCACTTTCAGTGACTCTTCCATGACAGGCAGGTTCTAACTGCCTAGAAGAGTAAATGGCTAATCATTCCAAGTAGTATTTTCCCCCTTTCTTGCTTAAAATTTAACTTTCAAGTTTGTCCCAGATAATGACTGCTTTTAAGTGACTTTTCCATTGTGAGTGTAAGCTGTGGACATGGACAGATGGGATTCAAGACGTTAAACACTCGGGAGTTGGGCAACTTCCTATATTTAGGTGTTGGAAGCATTTTGAGACCTTCCACTTTGGCATATGATCTGTCCCATACAAAGGATGTGTTCTGTGGTTATACAGCTCAACTTTAAACATTTAAATGCCTTTGATTACCTGTTCTTCGTGGAAAATGACAGCTATCGTTCCTCCCTGCTTTCCTACCTGGCAGGCATGACTTATCAGCCTCAGAGCTACCTATTAGTGTGCCTGCCCCAAGAACTTCTTTTCATTATAGCTTGGAAGGCACTCTGTTGAATTGACTGGATATGACATGCAAGTTGACATCTGCTATGACACCTGCCTGCTGCTAATTTTATCTTTCATGCATGAGTTTCTTGAGTCTTTGAATCAGAGCAAGTATGAGAGGGTGAAGGTGTAGGTTTCTGGATCTCAGGAAGGCTAGGATGTTCCCATTACCGTTGCTTATAAATTCAAGCCCGTAACTTGGCGAGCCATTCTTATTTGCTCAGTTGTTCAGTAGAGGGAATGAGCCTCTATGGCATTGAAATGGTCAAGGTGATGGTGTTAATGCTACAACTGGAGTGATAGGGCCTGTCTTCCCACTGCATGCTGTCAGGGCCAGCTTGGCTCCAGAGCCACAGCCTGGAGGATGTGGGCTCTAAGGACCTTTTCACTGCATCTGCACTCTCAGGGTCATGCTACTTGGCAATATCATCTACTGAGAATCTAAACAGACCTAGAGTTGAAGCTGTCATTTAATCCTTATTTCTATCTGCTGATTAATAGCACAGTTCCTTGGAAATCCTGTTATTTCCTGTATCATTTTAGTTTGATTCCTGTTCATGGTTACATTTTTCCACTTCACATATATCCATGTATTTACCTGATAAAAGTGAAATAAAACTGTGTGTGTTGGTGGAACTGTCTAATAAATACCTCATTTCAGATCAACATTTAGTTTTGAGAGCAACATGGTTAATGCCATTTAGCAAGCATTACCTTAGGCTGGTAGATACTATTTTAAAATTGTTAAGTACTTTACCAGAGCTTTCTGAATCTCCTGGGTTATGTTTTACAGCCCAAGTACTTGTTCAACTATCATTATCACTTGATTTTAAATTTTAGTTGACTCTGTGAGGGATGCTTTAAACATTCATTTAAAATTAGAAACAACAAATGCATTTTTTTGTTTATTTTATTTTCTATATTCTTTATTTAGATTCCAAATGATTTCCCCTTTCCCGGTTCCCCCCTCCCCGAAAGTCCCATAAGCCCTCTTCCCTCCCCCTGTTCCCCATTCAACCCCCTTCCACTTCTCTGTCCTGGTATTTCCCTACATTGCTGCAACAAGTCTTTCCAGGACCAGGGGCCTCTCCTTCCTTCTTCTTGGGAGTCAATTGATATGTGAATTGTGTTTTGGGTATTACAAGCTTCTGGGCTAATATCCACTTATCAGTGACTACATACCATGTGTGTTCTTTTGTGATTGAGTTACATGACTTAGGATGATATTTTCCAGTTCCAACCATTTGCCTAAGAATTTCAATAATTCATTGTTTTTAATAGCTGAGTAGTATTCCATTGTGTAAATATGCCATATTTTCTGTATCCATTCCTCCATTGAGAGACATCTGGGTTCCTTCCAGCTTCTGGCTATTATAAATAAGGCTGCTATGAACATAGTAGAGCATGTGTCCTTATTGCATGCCGGGGAGGCCTCTTATGCCCAGGAGTGGTATAACAGGGTCCTCTGGAAGTGTCATGCCCAGTTTTCTGAGGAACCGCCAGACTGATTTCCAGAGTGGTTGTACCAGCTTGCAGTCCCACCAGCAGTGGAGGAGTGTTCCTCTTTCTCCACATCCTTGCCAACACCTGCTGTCTCCTGAGTTTTTGATCTTAGCCATTCTGACTGGTGTGAGGTGGAATCTCAGGGTTGTTTTGATTTGCATTTCCCTAATGACTAAGGATGATGAACATTTCTTTAGGTGCTTCTCAGCCATTCAGTGAAAATTCTTTGTTTTGCTCTGTACCCCATTTTTTAATAGGGTTATTTGTCTCTCTGGAGTCTAACTTCTTGAGTTCTTTGTATATATTGGATATTAACCCTCTGTTGGATGTAGGCTTGGTAAAGATCTTTTCCCAATTTGTTGGTTGCTGTTTTGTCCGATTGACAGTATCCTTTGCCTTACAGAAACTTTGTAATTTTATGAGGTCCCATTTGTCAATTCTTGATCTTAGAGCATAAGTTAGAGCATTGGTGTTCTGTTCAGGAAATTTTCCCCTGTGCCCACGTCTCAAGGCTCTTCCCCAGTTTCTTTTCTATTAGTTTCAGTGTGTCTGGTTTTATGAACAAATGCATTTTTAAAGATATTTTATTTATTTTAATTTTATGAGTGCTCTATCTGTATGTCCACCTGCATGTCAGAAGAAGGCATTGGATTCCATTACAGATGGTTGTGAGCCACCATGTGGTTGCTGGGAATTGAACTCAGGAACTCTGGAAGAGCAGTCAGTGCTCTTCACCACTGAGCCATCTCTCCAGCCCCCATCAAATGTATTTTTATAGTCCTCCTCTTTCCCCTTTCTTTCCACTATCCTCTGCCTTCTTCTCACACTTTTACATTTTGGAGACAGGGTTTCATGTAGTCCCAGCTTGCCTTAAACTCACTATGTTGCATGGATGACTTGAACTTCTGATCTTCCTGCCTCTGCAAATGCTGGGGTTACAGGTATGTGTCAATTACACCTGGCTTATGTGGATAGGGCTTTGTGTATGCTAGGCAAGCACTCTGCCTACTGTGTTCCATTCTTGGGCCTCTGATTCTTCTGTGATGATACGGAGTTGTTTACAAAAAGCCAAGGCATATGTACTAAGAGCTTAACTCATTGTTGAAAATGCTGGAAGGAATGGCAAAGGAAGGTCATTCAGTGTTGAGAAGGCTATGAGATGCCTCCAGTGTCCCCGTCCCCACCCTGCCATACACAGCCACATTCTGCTCTGCATCATCTCTGATATGATCCATGCCTCAAATGCACCCTCTAATGCTGGCATCATCAGTAAACAGTTGTGTACTGTTTATTAGGCCTGACACTTCACGGTCATTAGGCCATTAATCTCTGCCCTGCATCAAGGGTCTTGACCTGTATGCATGTGCAGTTGAAGAACTTCATAGGGAAAGAAGACAGCACCATGTTAGTTGTTAGTGACCTAAATAAGTCTTTGAAATAGCCTTTGTAGGAACCACAAGGTAAGTCTTCACATTTTGAATGAAAGCAAGGCTGGATGGAGGACTGCTAATTTTGTTTGCTGTTCTGTTGCTACGATAAATGCCATGGCAAAAAAAACAAAAAACAAAAAGCAACAAAACCCCAAACCTTGGGAATAAAGGGGAATCTGTCCATTATTCAGGGAAACCCAAACAAGAACTGAAGCAGGAACTGTGGAGAGACATTGCTTACTTGCTTACTTCCTGGCTCACATTCATGCCTTTTTAATACAGCTCAGGCCCACTGGCCTGGGTATGGGCCTGCTTACAGTAAGCAGGACCCTTGTGCATCAATTAGAAATCACGAAAATGCTCAACAGGGCTGTCTGATGGAGGCAGTTCTTCAGTTGAAGCTCATTCTTCCCGGATGTGAAAAGCTGACAAGGTTAGCCATCACAAGGGTGTGCTCTGCATGTGCTCTCACTCTCCTTGGACCCCATGGGACTCCAATCTCTACAGTCCTGGGTTTAGAAGGACTGACTTCATTGCATCAGTACAAATAGTATCATCCCTGTTGTCTGATGTACACTCGTTGCTGATTGCTGTCTTGTAGTTGCTCCGATCTGCTGCTGATTGGTCTGCTGGTATAAAGTACCATGAGGAATCTATCCATGCTGCCTACACCCATGTAATAGAAAACAGCAAGCACTACATCTATATTGAAGTAAGTATGTCAGCGGAGCAATTACAGAGGAACCTGCCTTCCAAGTGTCTTAGTTCCTACTGCTATGAAAAATGCCATAACCCAAAGTAATTTGGGGGAAAGGAAGCCTTTATTTGGGTTGAATTTCCATGTCACCGTTTTTTTCTTTGTGGGAATTCAGGAGAGGAACTTTATGCAGGGCAGGAACTGAAGTAGAGCCCATGGAGGGCCAGTGCTTACTGGCTTACTTCCTGTGACTGGCTCAGTGTGCTTTCCTACACCACTCAGGACCACCTGCCCAGGGGTGCAATGTGGCAGTGCCCCCAATGGCCCAGCCCCTCCCATATCAATCATGAATCAAGAAAATGCTCCATGGATTCACTTGCTGATGGGCAATCTAATGGAGGCATTTCTCAATCTGGAGTTTGCTCTCTCCAGATAACTTTTGTTTGTGTCAAGTTGTCAAAACACTAATCAGAACACCAAGTATTATGGAAGACTGTAGGGGCCCCAGTTCAGGATTCTGTATTAATAAGTGTGAATTGAGTTATGATGAATTCCAGAGAAGTACTAATTGAGGTGATCTCCCAGCATGCCTGAACTCACTTTGCATGACCTAATTCAAGACTCTAATGGAACCTCACAAACTCTTGCACTAACATATACCAGCTTAGGTATACTTTTATTTCTTCTTTTGAAACAACCCTGTACTCTTCAGTATAACCCTAGGTTGGATGTGAGAGTCTTCACTGGGGTAGTTAGGGAGTCTATCATGAAGCATGTGCTGTTTCAGGAGAGTGCACCCTTGCACACATGCACAGTAAGATGCTTATGTAGTGGACCAGATACCCTTGCTGTGGGATCTTGGAGTGGGAGAAGGCAGGGCAAGGACATGGGGATGGGAGATGTGAGGACTGTAGAGCTGAGGGGTGCTACTCATGATCAAGTGTTTTCAGACTCCAAACTGTTGAGAGGCCATGAGAAAATCTGAGAGCATTAAGTTTAGTGTGGGAACTTTAACTGAACTTCAGAGAAGATACAGAAATAGTAAAAAGCCCTTGGAACATGAAAAAATTCCAATAATGGGAGACACGCAAACCAAACACAAAGCTCCCCCCTTTATCCTGGTTTTTCTTTCTCACATTGAATAAAAATAGAGTGTTTAGCTAAAAGTTAATTGTTGGAAAAACATTTGAGCCCTGTTTCCCCTCCCCTGGAGCCCTGCTCTTCTTCCCTTCCTTAGAGTGACAGTTGATTTAAGGACCATCAGCAAACGATCATGCTTTAATTATTTCTCAGACCTGGAGCAAGAGAAAGCTCATTAAAAACATTGCAGGCTGCTGTGCAGTCTCTCACATGGGATCCTGTCGCAGATAAAAGGCATGAGTGGAAACATCTGTTAAGTCTGTTGTGTAGTTTAGTAAGATGTTTGTTATCAACTGTGGGAATGAATCTGTAGCTGCAAAAGATGTAAGTTGCCTCCTCCAGCAACTAGTCATTGTGTTTCATCTTAAAAAAAATAGCATCAACACCGGTACATTAGTTACTCTTCTTGCTGCTGTGGTAGAATAACTGACAAAAGCAGTTAGGGTAGAAAGAGTTTATTTTGGCTCACAGTTCTGAAGAGTACAGTCCATCATAGCCTGGACACCAAGGCAACAGGAGTAGGAGGTGTCAGTCACAGCTGGGAAGCAGGGTGCTGGATACAGGTGCTCAACTCTCCTCCTGTTTTTCATCAGTCTGGAACCCCAGTGTGCAAAATGATGCTGTACACATTTAGGGTGGGTCCTCCCACTTCAATTAACCTAGTCTAGATACACACTCATAAGCAAGCCCATAGATTTGTTTCCTTGGTGATTCTAAATTCCATCAAGTTCACCATTGTGCCTATTACAAGCTACTCTTCTTTCTCAAGCTGGTATAGCATTGAATAAGGTCAGCAATGCTGTGTGGGAATACATGGTGGTGGACATTTTTCTGGGTAATATTCCTCAGGGTAAACAGTCATCATTTACCTTAATCAGGAAGGAAGGAAGGAAGGAAATGCTTGCAGCAGTTTGTCAGTATGTTCTTACAGATGCTGATGCATGCTAACCTGCCGATGCATGCTAGCCTTCTTTGTAGCATTTGTTTGCATCATATTCTCAAAAGAGGCTCTGCACTTAGCTTCTTGCATGTTGTCTTCTGGAGGCACTAGACCTCTCTATGCCCTGCTACATAAAAGCTTGTGCACTCATACACAGGGTATGACTGTCAAAGAATGCAAATTAACTTCAAGTTATTCCTTGAGACGACTAGAAAATATTCTTTCTTGAAGAAGTATTTTGTTAGAAATTACAGTTGTATTACAACAATCTGGATTCTATTTCAATTGGCAGTATTCTTATTTATTTGTATTTCCAACATTCCTTTATGCAGCAATAAAACCTTTTGTATCATTGGGATAATAGTGTGGCCATTTTCTAACAATAGTGTTGAAGGATGTTTTCTAGATCTATGAATTACAGAAGTACTTAAAATGAAAACTTTTTTCTTTCTAATTAGTTTGCATATATATATATAAATTTAAGAGACTTGAGAGCTTGGGAGATGACTCCCTGGGAGAAGTCCTCTCCATATAAGCATGAAGGATGAGAGTTCAGATCCAGCAGCCACATTATGCTGACTGAGCACAGAAGTCTGCTATCACTTGGAAAGTGGAAACAGGAAATCCCCGGAGACACTGGCTAGCTGGACTTGTCCTGTGGGCAGTTCTGGATTCAGCTGGGAGCCCTTGCCATAGTTAATAAGATTGGAGAGATGAAGGGAGACTCCTGAGCTCAGCCTGGAACCTCCACAGCCATGCGTGGGCACCCTCACCAGCCCAAACGCATGTACCCATACCATGTATGGTTGTGCATAGACCATGCATAGGCATGCACTCCACAGGGGGGGAAAAGTCTTTGGAAGAGAATTGAAACTACTTAAAATAATAGTTCAGAGACAGGAGACAAGGCAAAAGTGGGTGCTAGGAAACACTGCAGAGAACCTGGGCAGAATGAACAGGACCCTGGCCAGGCACCATCTTGAAAAGTAACCTCAGCCCAAGACAGGACACTTGCCAGTGCAGACTTTCTAGTCATACGCATGGGCACAGTGTAAGAATCAGAAGGAAACATAATTGGGAAATGTCCTCAGCCTTCTAAGAATGTAGTTTCAACATCTGCATTAGGAAAGTCACATAGCCCTCCACTAGAGAACGATATGATAAGCACTGGAGGATGTGATAATGCCCATGAGACGTGGAGCCCGAGGGCACTTCCCATATTCTGAGCCATTTAGTTTCCTTGAAAGGTCCAGTACCCTGGACATACCCAAGTGAGCATTTTTAAATAGTCAGTATAGTGTTTGACCCCCAGTCTCCATATGTTGTAGGACACCCAGCAGAGAGAGCAAGGCCTTATACAAGTGTCCTATTTTTTCCACAGAACCAATTTTTCATAAGCTGTGCTGATGATAAAGTTGTGTTCAACAAGGTGGGCGACGCTATCGCCCAGAGAATCCTAAAAGCCCACAGGTAAGGTTGGCCTTTGAGCAGAGTTTAAGCTCACCTGCTGCGGCTACTCTGGCTTCCCTGTAGAGGTGGTTCCCAAAAGCCTGTGTTGAAAGTGTACTCCTAGTTGTCTTATGACAGTTTGAGTAATTTCCGGTCCATCTTGGTGGGAATGTGGAGTTTTCCAGGGTACAGTCAGCTCCCTGGCCTGCCCTTTGCCCACACACGAGGTGTGTGTGTGATTTATTTATTGGCAGATAGTGAACTATGCTTGCATAAACAAGGCAACGTTGTATTTAAATTCTTGTTTCCGTTTGCCATATTTCTTTGGTTCACGGAATTGTTTCTCAACAGTTTTATTCTGGTCATATCCATAGAGTATGCAACCCACCCAAAAACACCAACAGTTCAACAGTTTAGCGTATGTGTTAACCGAGTAACTGTCACTTGACCTGTTTTGTTATGTTTATTTTAATAACAATATGTGTGTGTATATGTATATATATATATATATATATATATATATATTTATGTGGTGTGTATATGTGTGTGTGTGTGTGTGTGTGTGTATGTGTAGAGGCACACACATGCCTACCAAGCTATCTTGCTGTCCTAATGTTTTGGGGTTTTTTGTTTTGTTTCGTTTTTGTCTTTTATTTTTATCTCTAAATATTTGTGTCTCTGACTCACTTCGGGCTATTTCTGTATTTGTGTGAGTTAGAAACCCACCTTCATGGTGTGGTTGTGACAGTAGATTTCCCCCAGCACCATAGATGGAACAGGACTCACTTGTCTGTGGCCATACCACTGTGAATGCATCCAGTGTGGTTTGAAGAGACTTTCCTTCCCTAACTGAACTGTTTTGGCCTCTGGGAGTGATGTTTATTATGTTTTTTTGTTTTTGTTTTTGTGGCTAATTTGAGCTCCATGTAAAAGTCAAAAAACAGAGCCATTACACCTCACTATTAAAGACTCTGAATGCATGCAGTGAAAAATATCACATTTATGCACATTTGGAGATGAAACCATTTTTCCTTCTTTTTTCATAATTATGTGTGGATTTTATACTGAAAGATATCTTAATGGTAGCTATCAACATCTTATCTCTTCTTCATATTTCCCTGTGAAAGGGTCTTACAGCTGCGAATGTTCAATAGATCTCATGACTCGTGCTATTACTTCCTGTTCTTGTTGCTGTGACAGAATCCCTGACAGAAGCATCTGAGGAGGAGGGGTTGCTGTATCTCAGAGTTTGATGGTACAGTCCATCACAGTGGGGAGAGCACAGCAGCATGTGAGCTGGCTGGCTGGCTGAGTTACATCTGCGGTCAGGAAGCCTACATGATCTCTGATGCTCAGCTCATCTGCTTCCCTTGTTTTAACTCAGCCCAGGGCCTCTGGGCCATGGAATGGTGCTGCCTTTTTTAGAGCAGGTTTCCTCATGTTAATTGAGCTAATCTAGTAGCTCTCCCCATGACACCCCAGAAATCTGACTCTTAGGGGATTCTAGACCTTGCCAAGTTTCAGTCAATGTTAACTTCATGCTTGTCCAGGCTGCTTGTCAGCAATAGGCACAAATAGCTTTGAGCCCTGTCTCTGGGATTTTGATGAGCTAAACTTTCCTGACAGCATGTAAATACAATCCACAGATGCTTAGGGAGAAAGAAATACTTTAGAATGTGAACCACGTTGTTAGTACTTCAGACTGAGTGGGAAGGTAAAGGACTTCCTCAGTTAAAAACAGGTATGTCCAAGAGAAAGATTGAATTTAAAAAAATTCAAGACTGATGTTTAAACAAAATGTTTAGATTAAACCAGGCATTGTGGTGAATTCTCTTAATTCCACCATGCAAGCAGAGTTCAGGGCCAGCCTGGTCTACATAGTGAGTTCTAAGATAACCAGGGCTATGCGAAGAGACCCTGCCTTAAACCAAACCAAACCAAACAAACCAAAACCATAAAACCACCCTGCCCAAACAGAAAAAACCCCAAAGGGTTTCTTCTGTCTGTCTGTCTGTCTGTCTGTCTGTCTGTCTGTCTGTCTGTCTGTCTGTCTATCTATCTATCTATCTATCTATCTATCTATCTATCTATCTATCTATCTGTATATGTGTTCTCTCTCTCTCTCTCTCTCTCTCTCTCTCTCTCTCTCTCTCTCTCTCTCTCTCTCTCTGCCTAGAATTTACAATGTAGGCCATGTGACCATTCAGATGCTTCTGTGCTCACCTCCCAGCACCAGGCTAAAATTCTGACCTATCACACACACTATCACACATAGCTTTCTGAAACATTTGGCCTCTGGGGATTGAAGTCAGACCAGGCCATCATGCCTGTACACAAGTACCTTGCTGGCTGAGCTGTTACCTTAGCCCTAGAACACTTTTCTCTACCATTTCAATTTCCATCTAAAATGTTGGAATAGTCCTAAAATTCTAGTAATTTAGAGCAGGAAGGAATTCCAGTGTCTTCTGATTACACATTTCCTAGTAGTCCTGTGAGCTGATTCTCATGGTAAGAGGTTCATAAGAGCATGGGAGGGCAGTACCATCTGACTATACCAGATAACTTGAAGTCTGTGGGCTGGTTTTCTTGGGCATCATCAAGACAGAACTCTTGCAGGCTCCTGCAGGGGGCAGAGGTGTGAGGTCCAAGCCTTTGTCTTTCTCTGTTGATGTCCTTTGCCAAAGACACATCCTTAGCCACAAGTCTGGCTTAGTGGCTGGACAAGGGCTAGCCTAGAGTACAAAGCAGAGGTCAGGAAGTGTCAGCGGGCTGCCAGGTCTGACCAATGAACATAGGCCCTCAGTCAAGGTCCTTCCCAGATCCCTCCCACCTCTGGTGGTTCCCAGTCCCCATGTTGCCGGGCCCCTCTGCTAGGTGGCCTTTGCTTTATTCCAGCATTGGAATGAAGCCTCACCCAAGTCCCCCAGAACCATTTACTTCCTTTACCATAGTCCTCCTTCTTCACAGAAATGGAATCCTGCTAGGTCTCTGTGATGTCACCCATGACCTATGCTCAGTCCACTGTGATCAAAGAGAAGCCTGGGGAGTTGCTGCAGAGAACACATTTGCTCTAATACATGAACCAGTCTCAGAGTTGAAACCAGCTCCCAACCCACTTGAAACCTGCCCTTGACAATCCAAATGTGTCTGGGACAGGCAGAATAAATCATGACCCTCTGTCTCAAGCTATCTCTTTCATACCTCGGCTGAGTAACCCAAGGGATAAGATAATACCCTCTGATCGAGACAGAAACATTTTAAAGCACTGTGGGTCATAAATTAATGGTATCTGGGGACCATCTCAGGTCTCGGTCTATTTCGACATCTCTGCTTTGGTAGAAAACTAGGGGATGGGAGTGTGTATCTCACATGACTATCACCAGAAACTTGATGTACAATGAAAACGGGCAGTAGACGTCACCTGTCTGCTAATACTGAACTGCACTGAAAACTAGCTTACTGAGCCACCTTTAAAACATGCAGCTTTAACAGCTGTTTTACCTTTCATGATGGTTCTTACAACTCTGGGGGAGTTAAGGTCAATGCCTGCTATGGACAGTAGCCAATGGTGTTCTCAGTCCTCGGGGACCAAGGGCACTTTCCTGCTGTGTTATCCACAGACATGCGGCCTCTTCAGTCTGATGGTTTGTTTTTCTAATGCTGTTTTTCAGAAACAAAGACAAGAATGATGTCATTATGTGTGTGCCTATGATAGCAGTTAGGTGATAAAGCGCTAGTTAATGTGACATTATTATAGCATTCCTTGGCCATCCATCATCTGCAAACAGACTACACACTCTAAATCAAAAGTGTAAAGAGTCGTAACCACTAAGTCAAATTCTTATTTGTGCTAGAAACAGAGATTCCCATGAAAAATGTTTTACAATCTATATTTTAAATTGTTGGGTACATACTGTAGAATAAAACTTGCTTTAAAAAAATTAATTTGTTTTTTAATTAAAAAAAAATCTTTCCTTTAGCTCCCAGACACTGGCTCCTAATTGTCTTCCTTTGTCTCTGGGTGACCAGCTAGGACTGTAGTGAATTCTCCTTTCTGCTGGACTTTTATATTCCCTTTTAAAACAGTTTTTATTGTATTTATTTGTGTGTGTGTGTGGGTGAGTGTGTGTATGTGTGTGTGTATATATGTATGTGTATATGTGTATGTGTGTGTGGTGTGTGAGTGTGTGTGTGTGTATGTGTATGTGTGTGTGGTGTGTATGAGTATGTGTGTGTGGTGTGTGTGAGTGTGTGCGTATGTGTGTGTGTGTATATGTGTGTGAGTGTGTGTGTATGTGTGAGTATGTGTGTATGTGTGTGTGAGTGTGTGTGTGTATGTGTGAGTATGTGTGTATGTGTGTGTGGTGTGTGTGAGTGTGTGTGTATGTGTGTGTATATGTATGTGTGTATGTGTGAGTGTGTGGTGTATGTGTATGTGTGTGTGGTGTGTATGTGTATGAGTGTGTGTGTATGTGTGTGTATATGTGTGTGTGTGTGTGTGTGTGTGTGTGTGTGTGTGTGTGTGTGAAGTCGCATACATGCCACAGGACATGACTAGGACTCAAACCCTGTCCCTGAGTACTGTGAAATATCTCCCATAGGCTCATATGTCTGAACATGTGGACCCCCTACCAGTCGTGTTGTTTGGGGTTGTAGGTCCTTTAGATGGCAGAACTTCACTAGAGGAAGTGGGCCATTGCTTGTAGGAGCTAATGTGATGGTGCTGTTTAAGACAGCTTTTCTGGAAGTCACAGTTAACCTTGTATCACTGATCCTTTTTTCTCCATCCCTCAAGCCTTGGGATTACAGTCATGTGACTCTAGGGCTGAATTATGCAGTGATGAGAATGGAACCCAGGGCTTTCTATATGCTTTGTAAGCACTCTACCATGTGAGCTAATCCCCTACACAGGCCTTGAAGTTTTATAGCCTGGGCATATGTCCTGTCCATTTTGCTTTCTGATGAAGGAGGCAATGTGGCTAACAGCCTTAGATTCCTGCCACCATGCCCTCCCCACCATGATGGACTGTGGGCCCTCCCCACAATGATGGACTGTGGGCTCTCCCCACAATGATGGACTGTGGGCCCTCCCCACAATGATGGAATGTGGACCCTCTCCACAATGATGGACTGTGGGCCCTCCCCACAATGATGGACTGTGGGCCCTCTCAACCATGATGGATTGTGTACCCTCGTACTGTCAGCAAAAATAAGTCATTCCCTTAAGCAGCCTTTTCTTGGCTGTTTGATCCAACAACAAGAAACATATCTAAGTCACCAGGACTTTAGCTTCTATTCTTCATCACTAAGTTCGAAGCTTCCCTTGTTTCTAAGGAAGTACACATTTTTGATAAGGTTTCAGAAAAGCTAAGAGAGCTATTTCATTTAAAGACTATACAGATATTGTGTTTCTTAAAGTAATTACTTGGTGGATAAAGCTTCTTTCGGTTTGAAGATATCTCTATCCTGTAATTTCCAAATCCTATAGTTTCGTGCTATGAGAAGGCATGCCCAAGTTGGTGTAGACGTGGTGTGCTGAAGGGTTTGAGCTGCAGTTATCAGACAACGAAGGGAACACGTGTTCAGTACGACAAGCTCAGGCTCTGCCTCTTCCCTGTGGGCTACCATCTTCCTGGCTCCAGACAAGGTTTGGAGAAGAGGTCAGGATACAGATGATCACAAATCCTGGCAGGGGAGGCTCTGTTTGAGATCATTTTATTGCTTTTATTTTATTCTAAAACAATCTTATAAATGGCCTTCCCAGCTTCTGGATATAAAACGGAGCATCAGACTGGGGCCAGCAATCATTTTGAGCCTGAGTTTGTGTTCGTTCTGGGGTTGGTGGAGAACAGTTGCCTTAGTAAATAATTTATAGGGTCTCATTTGGGGTTGTGTCTTGGCGGAGGTTATCAAGCCTGGGGTAAGGTTGAAGATAAGATGTGCTGGGCTAACCCAACCCTCTTACATGTCAAAGCCTGCCATTTTCAAAAGGCAAGCAATGAATGGACTTCTATGTGTTTGGGTGTAACGCAGTCTGTCACAGCCCACATGACCTTTTGTATAGTAGGTAAAGATCAGGGTTCAGCCACGTGGACATTTCTAGCATACTGGTAGATTTCAGCCAAGGATATCATCTATACATGAGAACAGGACAGGGGCAGAGAGATACGTCGCATCTTGAAAGGTTCTCTAAACACAAAATGAAAAGGTGTATGTCCCGAGAGACTTCAGATCTGAGCCCAGCAGAACTCATTCCGCCACAGTCTAAAGAGTGCCAAGGAGCCCCACGCATGACTTCTCTCTTTCTGACAGCATTCATCATGGCTGCCCAATCTGTAACCTTAGAACCTCCCCATTCACAATGATGAGCCCCTACCCTGACTGCTCCTTGCTGCAGAAGCTTCTTTGGGGTTCCTTCAGGTCCTGAGACCCAACCTTGAGCTGACCCCACTTCTCCTGACTGCCCTGCATGCAGTGGAGAGCTAGGGCACGAGGGAAGAGGCATTAAGAAAGAAAAAAGGTTTTATAAGAAAGAGCAGGAGGGGATGATGGAGAGGCCTTCACCTACCTGGAGGAAGCTGCTGCTCTTCTTTGAAAGGTGCAAGCAGCTTTATGACAACCAAAGGCCTTAAAATATTCTTCTTCAAAAGCCCACATCCATAGGGTGGAGAGAGGTCAGTCAATAGAGCAGTAGCTAGAGAAGCCTGAAGACTGAGTTAATCTCCATAATCTATATGTAAATCCTGGGCATGGCAGTATAAACTTGATCCCAGTGCTGGGGCCTCGAACAACTGAATCCCTGGGCTCAGTGGCTGGCCTCTTCCAAATGGCAAGTTCCAAGTTAGTGAGACCCTGTCTTGAAGACTAAGTGGACAGGTGCTGAAGGTGACGCTTGAGTTTGGCCTCTGGCTTCCATACACATATGTAGGCACATGCGCATTCGAATACATGTGCATTCACACACACATGCACGATAACTTAGATAAACACACACAAATAAATATTTTTTTAAAAATCATATAAAGTAAATTAAAAAGGAAGTGGGCTGGGGCCTGTTCTAGTTCCTCTGTAATTCTGCTTAGGATGAAAGAACAATTTTCACTAGCTCACTTTTTTTTTTTAATTAAAAAAAAAGAAAACTTTGTTTCTTTGTTTCCTGAGACAGGGTTTATCTGGGTAGCCCTGGCTCTCCTGACACTTACCCTGTAGACCACATTGACCTTGAACTCAGAGGCCTAATAATGCAATACTGATAGCAGCTTTATTCCCAACATCCACAAGGCAAAACCAACCCAGCAGTCTACTAGCAGATGACTGTGTATACACAATACAGAAGAACATTCAACCACAAAGCTGAAGAAATTCTGAGGCAAGCCATTGTGTGAGTGAACTGTGAGGGTAGTGTGCTAGGAAAAACAAGTTTGATCTAAGAGGACAAACTGCGTGTGACCCACAAACATGCAAAACCCAGATAAAGTGAACAGGAGTTCACCAGGGACTCTAGGCGGTAGGAGGTGGAGGGTAGGGGTGAGGGGATTTCTATCCGTGATGATGAAAAGCTTTGAATAGGGAAGGGATCACGTAAAATTAGGACCACAATTAATGATGAAGGCTCTTACAATGGACAGAATGCCCAATTTTACATTTTGCATATTTACATTTTGTATATTTACCATAATGAAAATTCAAATGAAATGTAATTAAGAAAAAATATCAAATATAGCTTGATCTATTCTTCCCTGAAATGTTCTTTTAATCTGACTCCACCCCCACCCTCCCGGCCAACAGAGCACCCTGAAAGTGTGGGTTTTCTACTGAAGGCTGCCCAAAATAGAAAGCTATGTGAACATCCACCCTGTGTGTTGGAGCAGGTCAGCCCTCAGCCCAGGGCATGAGCTTGTCACAAATGAACAAGACACAGAGCTTATGTGTCAGCGTGGCCGTGGTCTGGGAAAGAAGAGGCCAGTGTGACCCGGTTCTGACTACAGAGTCAAGGCAGCTCCAATGAGGACGATGATCTAGAAGTGATTTCCTTCCTGGGCTAGGGGCTGAGCTGCCGTGCCTCATTAGCACATGGGTGGGGTACCATGGGCATCACTGGAATGATTGTGGGATGTCTCACTGGAATATACTTTTGTCTAGAAAAGCAGTGTGTGCTCATAAGTGTCCTCTTGCATTCATTTGGTCTTTTAAATGTGGGCTGTGGGAAAATAGCTCAGGACTTCCCGTTCTTCTCTTCTCCTGTGTCCTGTTTACCATTTAAAGACTGTGCCTTCTCTCCTAACTAAGGCAGTAACCAGGACTGTTCATATTTTTTTTTCTTTTGGTATTCTTCCCAACTCAAACTATGTTTGCCATCTAGTGAGTAATCCCTGACATTACAGCGGTCTCTGTCAAATGCCTCATTTCTCAGCCACTGACTCTTCACACTCTGGTCTCTTCTGGATGGTCACGTCTGTCCTGTGCTGGCATGAATTTATGGACATTCAGACCCAGCAGCTCGGTCTGAGCCATTAGAATAGAGAAAATTCTCACAGGAAGGGTTTCTTCTGCTGTTCCCAAGAAGACAAGCTATGACAATTAAGTCTTGTAAAAGGTTTAAGCAGGATGGCGCGTAAGGATTAGCCAGCAGCAGGAATGTGCTCTAGCAAACTGTATCTGTGCACTGTCAGGTAGCCAGAGTCCTTCCTCGCTTCTTCTTCTTCCTGTGTATTCATAAAGCCAGAGGCTTTAATAGTTGAGACTCTCGCAGTACATGCTGCTAGTGGGCTATCCAGCCTGTGGCCAAGGATAGCTGTAAAGACAGCCTGATGCAAAATATTAAACTCACACAAAGCATTATCAGAGGGTTTTTGGCCTAACTCTATTTTACCATTCTCCAGCATAACCTTAATAGATGACAACATCCTGCCTCAGTGTCAAAAGCCTAGATGTGTCTATCAGAGCATAGTATTCTGGGTTTCTAAAATACACATTAAAAGAAAGAGCTAAATTTTCTTCTGTTGTTATAGCTGTCATTAAGTAGCTTCATTTTCCTTTAAAAGGTGGTCTGAAGATACTGTATTACATATGTTAGGGATTTTAAAATCAACACTAGTTGCTCAGTGGGTAAAGGCGCTTGTCACACAAGTCTAGTGACCTAAGTTCAATCTCAAGAATCCATGTAAAAACAGTGGGAGGAGAGAACCAACTCCATGAAGTTGTTCTTGAACTCTCCACATGGGCTGTAGCATGCATGCCTGTGCTCCATACACACAATAATATTCCTTTTTAAATAAAATAAGGGCCACTGAGATGGCCCAAACAATAAAGAAGCTTGCTGCCAAGACTTATTCTGAGTTCTATCCTTCATATGGTAGAAAGAGACAAGTAATTCTCACAAGTTGTTTTCACACACACACACACACCCAGCTATGCATAAATGTTTTAAAAATAAAATAAAAAATAACACTAGTCATTCAAAATTCTTGAAGAATCCCTGGTAACATTCTGTGGCTGGAACCTTAGCATTCCTAAACAATGACGACTCTGTTTTGGAAAACATACTGAATCCTATGTGCATATTTGCTTCTAAGACATAGGCATTGGGAGCCCCACAGTTATGAATTGAATGCCTACAATTTGCCAAGCTGTATCCCTATGGCTGTAACTTGATACACACACACACACACACATATATAATTATAGTTATATAGTTTTATATATAGTTATATATGTATCTATATCTACACATATGGATATGCATATTTAAGTAAAATCTGATATAAATTATACAGATATACATACACACATAATCTCATTGTGGTAATACCCTTTTCTAAACTTTGGTATAAGCCACTTCCTACACCCTCTTCCATGAGATCAGCAAGACTTATTTTAAACTGCCTTCTGTCCTGCAAAGGATTATGAATGTAGAAGAGGAAGCGGACACAATTCCCTCTCTACTGCCAAATTAGATTTATCATTCCATATAATGTTCCATAGTGATAGCTGGGATCCAAGAGCCACCCAAACTGAGTGTAGGAGGATGTGTGGAAGCATTTTCTTTGTCTCTAGAGCCCCTTGGTCTACTGGATGGTGATGTAACTGGTACTTGGTTTTATTTATCTTTTTGTTTGTTTATTTATTTGTGACTTTCTGTGAATGTGGCTTTTGCAGGGAAGGCCAGAGATATCGAGTGTACATTGTGATACCACTGCTGCCGGGATTCGAAGGAGACATTTCCACAGGTGGAGGGAACGCTCTACAGGCAATAATGCACTTCAACTACAGGTACCCTGAACTCCAAGAAGGGAGTTTAGGTGTTTCTGCACATTTGTTCAGTATTGTGCCTTAGTCTTTTAAACCTTAGTCTTTACTAGGTGATAAAATTCAAATGTCACAGTTACACATGGTGGCCCTGTCAAATGTAACAGCACCAAAATACTAGCTGTTCTGTCTGCCTCTTTCTGTCTCTGTGTCTCTCTCCTGTCTCTCTGTCTCTGATCCTCCCCTCCCCTCCCTTCTTTCCCCTCCCCCTCTCCATCTCACTATGTAGCTCTGGATGCCTGGAACTTGCTATCTAGACCATGCTGACCTTGAACTTCAGAGATACCCCTGCCTCTGCCTCCAGAATGCCCAGCTAGTGCCTCTTTTATATTCATTTTAATATATCATATTAGTAAAAAATATCTCTGTACCACTAATCCCTTTATTCTTTTCAGGAGGTAGAGAAAAATAAAACAGGAGAAGTAAGTGCTAACACAATGCAGATACAGTTTGAGTGCTTTCAGCTAGACAGAGCAGAGATGACAACCTGAATATTTTCTTTATGTTTCACACTTGTCTAATCATTCTTTTGGGGGTCAGGGAGGCAGCAGAATGAGACTTTATGGTGGCCCAAACAGAGAAGGGTTCAGGGCCTTGGTCACACTTGGGTAGAGGGTGACATGCCCCTTGCTTGGCTTCAAAGGTCCCCAGTTGATTCTGATGACAGTTTGAGGGTACCCTTGGGTGGGATTGTGGTCGTGTTTGATGCTAAACCTCATATGACCCAGGCTGCCTTGGAACTCCCTATTTAGTCAAGACTTTGAACTTGCGATCTTCTTGCTTTTACCTCCCAAGTACTGTGATTATACATATATGCCACCATGCCTGGTTTCAGTGCTGGGGGTAAACCCAGGTCTTCCTGCATGGGATTAAAGGCATGAGGCACCATGTGCCCAGTAGTTGATTTCTTTCTTCCACTGACTTCTACCTTGTGCCTGCATATCTGCCAGGAATTAAGTAAATTTTTAGGGCTGATACTGTAACCCAGGGGTAAATTCACCTGGTTACAATGGCAGCCTTTGGTCTACATGTTTGGGCTGCACATAGGTTCATCTCAGATGTTGTCTGACGTCGTACATGACCATGACACTTTTGGGATGTTTAACTGCACTCTACCTGCTTTCTTGGCAATTCAAATATTACTTTTGGAATATTGTCAGTTGCGATTATTTTCTATGACTGTTTCTTGATATTTTTTTGAACCAACTGAATGAAGTACACATTTGGCTGTTGTTCAGCAACCCAACCTATAACCTTTCATTGCAAAAAGCATCTCTACTTGACGGCCATCAGCCACCCCAGGCATATTGTTCATTACTTTTACACAACAGGCAGATGGAGCAAAGAAGTTTTGATTTTTTTCCTTTTTATTACATTTTTATAATCATCTAGATCAAATATTTTCAGTTTTAATTTTAAAGTTTTTATGAGTACATATTAATTGTAAATAATAATGTGTTTGCCATGACATTTTCTTACATGCCTCTAATAATTTGGTCGTATCTGCCCCCCATTATTTTCTTTTGTCGCTCTCACTCAGGCCACCCCAACCTCTTTCCAACTAGTCTCTCTTCTGCTTTTCTTTCTCCTTCCTCTTTCTTTTGTGAACCTGTGAATTCCCTTAGTGTCCTTTAAGGGTACATTCGTGAGAGGTGATTTGTAGAGGCGTGAACATCTTGGTAGCATACCACTGAAGAAAATGTCTCTCTCTCTCCCTCCTCTGTAACCATGATAGAGCCTCAGGGACGGCTGGCCTCAGGGCCCCTTGCTTGTCCATTAGAGTCATCAATATTTAACAGCTTGAGAAACAAAAAATCCTCAGCAGAGCCAGTTATTTAAACCTTGATTTTTCTCGTATCCAGGGTTTTGCTGACCCAATGGAAATGACCCAATGGAAATGACCCAGTATAATAGTTTGCTCTCACCCTGGTGCTCTGCCAAGAGTTTGCCCTTTTAACCCCAGAAAGCAGGATGACTGTATAAGTGCTCTTATCTGGGAAGACTCCTAAATTTATCATTCCCGGCACAAGGTTTTCTAAGGGAAAGTTCATTCAGAGCCCATCTCTCTCCCTAAAACCTGGTAACAATTTTATAACCCTTCCATTCACTCACTTCAAAATAACTATCTTGTGTTTTTTTTTCAGTAACATTACACAAAAAATTCCTATTACAGTTTTAACTTTTGAAAATGAGCTTAGCATTTTCTCACAAATTCATATGTCCCGTTTCTGCTTGGGTTAAGATCACTTCCACAGGTAGTGGTGTCAGACTTGGTTATTGGAGATCTGCATAACTGTGCCTTTACATGTGTGGGAATCTCCATAACTGTGCCTTTACATGTGTGGGAACCTCCATAACTGCTGTGCCTTTACATGTGTGGGACCTCCATAACTGCTTTTACATGTGTGGGAACCTCTATAACTTTGCCTTTACATGTTTTCAGAACCATGTGCAGAGGGGAGAGCTCCATCCTTGGACAGTTAAAACCAGAGCGTAAGTGGTGCTTTTTTTCTTCTGTAATTGTTTGTAGGGAGCATCAAGAGTTAACAAGGTTAGAAGCAGAGAGAGGCAGATGTACCCTTTGTCCTTTTTGTTCAGTCTGGAGCCCCACACATGGAATGGTGCTGCTCAAACTAGTAGGCTCAGACCTTTTTATTTATTAGTGTAATCTAGAAAACCTCTCATGCACACATCTCAAATGGATAAACAAAAGACTATTCGGGTATCTGTGACTGCCACATAGTGTGTTTACATGTAAGCCACTTCATGAAACACTCAACAGAGGTAAATCACACTCAACAGAGGTAAATCATCTTTGCTCATTAAATCTCCCAAACCAATATTCAAATGAAAACACCTCTGTGTTAGATACACAAGTGAGAAACATTAGAAATACTCTGCAGTTTTTATTGATCAATTTACTTTTTAATATCAGTAATTGCTGGAGAGTCTCACAAGGACTGTCTATATGTATTCTCCACTTATCTCCAGCACAGTTTCATATGGGTCATCCCTGTCTTAAGGATGAGGGAAACGGATCTTTGAGGCCGACAGGAATCTATTGCATCTGTATTTTCTTGTACTTAATGAACATAGCCCATAACATAACCATATTTATAATCTTTGAGACAATTAGAGATGAGGAAGGAAATACTGCTGTAGCTCTTTCTACAAGTATATTGTTAGTGGGTATGAGTAAAAAAGAAGGAAAGAATGAGAGAAAAATGTTTGCTCCAAATATATATATATATAATGAAAAATAATATAATATAAAAAATTTTTATAACTTATAAAAAAAGGAAAATTGGCTCATTTTTAAAATAAATAAAATACCTAAGTAGATATTTGATTTCAAAGAGATATGGAGATAATTATTAAATACATGAAAAACTCTCAGTATCCCTTGCCATTGGGTAAAACCAAGTGAAAAATCACCGTGAGATACAACTTCACCCCCTCTAGGATGGCTAAAATAATAGTCAGGTATTATCATGGTTGTATAAACACGCATTACTGTTGGGAATGCAAATTGGTACATTTGATAAGAGTTCGGTAGTTCTTCAGAGGTTAGACATGAAGTTCTGTATAAGCCAGAAATTTTCTTTAGTATATACCAAAAAAATGTATCTATTCAAAATTTGCACATGAGTGGTCATAGTCAAAATAGCCAAAAAAGGGAAAACCATACAATGCCCAATAACTGATCAACATTATATGAGCATGTGTGTACATACATGAAGGCTAGAAAAACACATTAGGTGTCCTCCGCCATTCTCTGTCAATCATAATGATGAGTCAGTATTGATAACTATAGAAAGCAATGAAACATTATGTGCTACAATATGGATGAATCATGTAGGTGCTGGGCTAACTGAAGGAAGCCAGGCACAAGAGACCCCATAGCATATGGTTGCATTTTTATGAACTATCTTTAATAGGTGAATCCATAGCAACAGAAAGAAAGCTTTATGGTGATTACTAAGGTCAGGGAGAGTTGGTAGGATCAGATGCTAAGTAGAAGGGCATGGGGATATGAATCTCTTAACAGTAGGTCATGGTGATGGCTATGTAGCTCTGTGAATATACTTTGAAAACCTATGCGTTCAGAACACAGACCAAGTACAGTGATACACATCTGTAATCCAAGCATTCAGAAGAGAGGGAGGAAGATCATCCTTAGATATACAGGCCATCCATACTCAAGGTCATCCAGGGTCATCCTTAGATGTACAGTATGTGCAAGGACAATTTGGGATACATGGAAAATAAATTTAAGAACAAATCTGCTTCAAACAAAGAAATCTGTGGTATGTGGTAGTACATGCCATTGAGCCAGCACTTGGGGGGCAGAGGGAGATGGATCTCGTAGAATTGGAAGCTAGCCTGGCCTACAAATAAACAAAATGACCAAAAAAAAAAAAACCACCTACTGAACCATAGTTTTTATTTATTTGTACTTCTGGGATTAGATAGAAAGCCATGTACACATTAAGCAAGCACTCTGCCACTGAACCTTATCCCCAGCCCTGAACTGTCCAACTAAAAATGGGGAATTTCATGCTGTGGAACTTTTGGAAATATTTATAGATTTTTATGAATTTTTAGAGAATTTGTTAGCTTTAAGAACTATAGGTTTAACTGAGTATGATGGTGCATGCCTTTAATTCCAACAATCAGGAGGCAGAGACAGGACTCTGTAAGTTCAAGGCCAGCTCAGTCTACATAGTGAGTTCCAGGACAGGCAGGGTTACATTAGTGAAACTCTGTCCCTCAAAATAAGTAAGTGAGTAAATAAATAAATAGACTTGAACTTCTGCTATGGGTATATCATATGTGCACACACACATGTCTATCAGTATTGGAGTTTAGGAAGTTTTTGCTTATGGTGTGTTCAGACAGTTATGCACATTGCCTAACTGTACCTAGGAGAGAGCAGATGTCTTAGAGTGTCACCTTGGTCTCTTTGGATTGATGAATCAGCCTATACAAAAGACATACTGACAGAACAGAGTGGGAAGGCACCCAGGCTGCCTGATGCTTGTTAAGTCGAAGGTGAGGTTATAGGAGAGTCAGGAATCAAAGCAAGCTGCTTCTTTCCTTTCTCAACTTTCCTTTCTGCACTTCAATAAAGCAGTTTTTCTTTGGCTCCAGACCCATCATCTCTTGCCTTTGCCATTCAGGGGAAATAAATTGGATTTTAACACAAGAAACAATTTCAATGGTAAGCCTGCTTACTGGGAAAGTTTCTAAGCACCCTGGGAACAAGTCAAAATAAGGCCTTTCTATGGGGGGAAATGTTCATGTTCTAAACCTGGAGAGAAAAGATTAATTACAAAGTGCCCTTTTCTGAAGCAAAAGGTCGAGTTGTCGGTTTGTTTTTGTTGGTGTGCTGTGGGTTCTGCAGGCCTGGCTTCCTCATCTCTAATTGGGTGCAGGGCTGCAGCTCCTGTCTGCTTCAGTTATTTTGAATAAAACTGCAGCTGTGGTGAAATTAAAACTCTTGAAAATAATTCCAGCCCTAGCCGGTCTCTGATCTGGTAATCTCCAGAGACTTAGTGTTCAGGTTAAAGCATTCTGTTATCATTTCTATAATTTTTGTATAGATTATATTAAGTATATACTAAGCATAGCATTCTGGACTTTAGGACCAAGCCAGTGTAAATTAGTGGTCAGGGGTATTCAATCATGATTATAAATACACAAGTACCCAGAGCTCCAAATTTAAGCAATAAGTCTGTGCTAACGCTTGGTGGGTTTTGTTTTTTGTTTTTTCCTCTCAAGATTGCCTTGTAAACTTCCAGCACTTGTGTGGAGCCCATCTTCCTTCTGGTATCCAGACAGCATTGTCAATCAGAGTTAGTCTCAGACTGTGTGTCTGCAGAGTCTCATATTCCCATGACATCATCTCCCCAGGACTGGTCTTTTCCTTTCCTCACAATGGCGTTAAGAGTATCTGTGGTGCTGGAGCTTGGTTTCCCTCTGAAACCACTCACATTCCTCACTGTAACTCGGTAGTGCCCATTAACAGCACCAGCTTTGTATTAGTTTCCTGTGAAGTAAGCTTTCTTCAGACTAAAATACCAGTTCTCAGATTTCCTTGATTTCCTTCACTAGGAGCATAGGGGGCATGTGTGTGAAAGGTGGGGTGCATTGCTGTCATCGCTGCACACCAACTGAATCTGACAGACCACACCAAGATTACCCACGGTGCCCCCTTCCTAGACAGGACTTTTCTCCCTCTCTCTTTCTTTTTTCCCTCCCTCCCTTCTTTCTTCCTTCTTTCTTTCTTTCTTTCTTTCTTTCTTTCTTTCTTTCTTTCTTTCTTTCTTTCTTTCTTTCTTTCTTTCTTTCCTTCCTTCCTTCCTTCCTTCCTTCCCCTCCCTCCCTTCCTCTCCTTTCCTCTTCTTTTTCTTTTCTTTCTCCTCTTTTCCTCCTCTTCCTCCTTTAGAATCTGTACTGTTAGCTTTCTCCTCAAGGCCATTTTTTATACATGAGCCTCACTGTCTGGGGGAGGCAGAGTGGAAGGTGGTATGGACTGTGGTCTGGGCACCTTCACTGACAGGTGCTTGGCTGCTGTGCGCTAGGCCTACTGTGGAACCATGCAAGCCAGAGCTTTGACACTGTTAAACCATGGCACATCTTACAAGTCAGGCTGCTGGAAGCTAGTCAACATAACTGATCTTTTCAAAGTGATTTTGAAATATGCTCAGACTCTTGTACATGTGCTCATTTTACTGCTGGAAGCACATGCCACCTCTTGAGTGTGGAGGTCGGGGACAACATTCAGGAGTCAGTTCTCTCCTGCCTTTTCATGGGTTCCCGGCCTCTAACTCAGGTTGTCAGGTTTGTGAGGCAATGGCCTTTACCCCTGAGACAGCACTAATTTCAGTCTGTAGGACAATTTTGGGGCTCTATCTGAACCTAAACCCTGTGTTTCTGAATGCTGACATTTTACCTCCCTCTCCACTTCTGCTTCCCCCTGACCTTCTCTCCCCCGCCCCTCTCTCCCTGTAACTTTGCTGGGGCCTTAAACACCTCCACAGGCCATCTTCCACTGAACAGCTCAGTAATCTGCCTTTAACAAGTCGTACGGAGATGGGGTGGGCCTTATGTACACCAAGAGCCTCTGTTTAGTGAACCTGTGAAATTTTAATAAAAAAAAAAAATCCATGCTAAGAATTATTTACTTTGGCAAAGGCTTTTCTCCATGACTATAGAGTTTAGTTACGACTCTAGAAAACCTGTTTTAAGCCTTAAAGCATTAGAGTCTGGATCACAGGGCAGCCCCAGATGATACAGACCAATAGAAAACTCAGGCTCAGTGGCCCTATGTAGCAAAGATACTGGAAGCCGCAGGGGGAGGCCCCGGAGTAGGAGAAATGGATTCTACAATACCTTTTTTACGGATGTGAAGAACTTCAAAGAGGACATACTTGCCTCTCTTTAGCCAGAGGAGATTTTTTTTTTTTAAAGAAAGGGAGTAATGGTCCAGGCATGTTCAATCTTTTGATCTTGTCATCTACAAAATTCATACTTGACAATTGTGTGATCAAGTTACAAAAAATTGGGCCCCATCTCCAACTGACAATGTTTTAAGGAAGTTTGTGATTTTTTGTTGGGCCTTCTCATGGCTGTCCTAGACCTCACATAACCTGCTGCTACAGTTTAAACACACCTGGAACTTTAGTGCTGTTCTAATGTAGCATGTGTTAACGTGGAAGGGTTGTGAATATTTCATGTCTGTAGGACTTTTGTTTCACATATGTAGAATGGTATAACATGAAGCACCATTACACCAACTCTTTTTGTCAGTGCTCTGAGATAATCTACACACATATATAAAGGATGATCTGTCAGTGCCAGACTCCCCTTGTGAACCTAGGAATGCGTTTCTTTCCAAGATACCTGAATTAATGGAGCATCCTTGGCAAAGTAGAAAACCTGCATAAGAAATGGGAGGCTTGGCAAATAGACCATGAGTTTCCACTTGGTTTATTACTGTGTTTCATAATCTCCGAAAGAAAAAGCTATGATATGGAACGTGACTCTCGATGGCTTGGGTCCTCTCATTTGTTCTGAGGGTCGGACTTTGTGCAGGACAACAGCTGTGGGGGGGGGGACCATGAGACCTCATGACAACACTCAGGCCATGGTGGTGACTATATTTGGGTGTGGATTGCAGGTCTTGTCACATGGTGAGTTGAGCAAGCTGCTAGTCACAGCACAAGCCTGGAACTGTTCACTCTAAACAAAATCTCCCTCTTTCCTAACATTAATGATCTAGAAGGGAGAATTCCTTGACAGTTGCATACATGCCTACAATGTGTTTTCATTTTTGCCTCTTGCTGCCCTCTTTCACCTCCTCCTTCCCAACCAATCCCATTCCCACTTTCATATTATTTAGTATAGTTTTCCAGTTGTGACCCATGGAGATTAATTAGCATTGTCTTCAGGAGCATGGACAACTTTTTGGTAGCCATACCACTGAGGAAAATGACTCCTCTTTCCCCAGTAATTGTTAAGTGCCAGTAGCTCTTCAGGGAGGGTGGAACCTCATAAGCACCGTCCCCCACCCATGATGCAATGTTGCTAGACCCCATCTTAACCACAGCTGCTGTGAGTTCCCAAGACCTGTGGCCATGACTTGAAGACAGCAGTTCACAGCACTCCTCCCTATCCGGGGGATGATTCTTTAATTGGCAGCATTTCTCTGTAGCCATAGTAAACAGACTGAAGTGCTGAGTGTGCTACATATATTTTATGGTTCTGACATGTACTTGTCCTCTGGTACTGCTACAACTGTCAGCTGAGAGAGTGGCAGTCATAACACTGAAATCTTGTGTTGCCTTTTCTGTCCTCTCTCCTCAGTAGTTAACCCACCAACTCATTAAAAGGTTCAAATTGGAGTACATATCTAGATCGCATCAGCCAAAGACAAAAGACATTTCAATACGATGTTTTTTTTTTAAATGTAGTCATTGTCCTCATTAGCTTTAATGACATAACACAGAGTCATCTCAGAAGAGATTCTCAAATGAGGGATCGCTTACCTCAGATTGGCCTGTGGACCTATCTGTAAGGGATTGTCCTTCCTGTTACTTGATATAGAGAGCCCAGTCTGCTATGAACTGCACCAGCCCTGGGTAGGTGGTCTTGGGATGGGTGAGAAAAGAACTAAGCATGAGCAGGAGAACTAGCCAGAGAGTGAGTCAGCAAGCTCTGTTCCTTTGGATCCTGCTGACACTCTTGCCTGGAGCTCCGGCCTGGCTTCCCTCGGCGATGGACTGGGATCTGGAAGAATAAGGCAAAGCTTTTCCTCCCCAAAGATGCTTTTGGATACCGTGTTTTGTTACAGCAACAGAATGAAGCTAGGATACTCATCCAAGTCATTAACATAAATTCTCTTATACTTTCCTGGTTAAATTTTACAAAAAAAATGTGTGGTTGCATGTGTGTGTTTGTGTGTGTAACATTATAATATTATATACATGTATTCTAAGTAACCTGCTTAAGTGGCATATATACATGGGAAAAAACAACCAAATTGATGATGTACCTTAGTTGGACCTGGTGATATTGATTTTAGTATTTTCTTTTTGATTCACAGTTGGCAACAAGTGGATAAATTACATATCGTTTTGCGGTCTGAGGACACATGCAGAGCTGGAAGGAAACCTAGTCACTGAGCTCATCTATGTCCACAGCAAGTTGTTAATTGCTGATGATAACACGGTTATTATTGGTAAGTGCTTCTTGTCACTGACAGCCCTCTGCCTCAATTGCCCCTGCTTCCCCACACTTCCTTGGCAGCAGAGACACTGCCATGCAACACTAGACTTTTTCAGAGACAGTTCTCGTTTATTGTATCCTTCCTAAACTGTTTTGTTTGTTTTTGTTTTTAATCTATAAAGTATTAGAAATCAGAGCAACGAAAGGGGCTTTGCACATATTACAGTATTAGAAGCTGGGGCTTAAACCATTCATTTATTCATATGCTTGATCTCATTGGTTCTCTTAAAATGTTTGCTTGTTTGTTTGTTTGTTTGATTGATTGATTGATTGATTGATTGACTGATTGACTGATTGATTTTGTGTGTGCTGTGCATTTTTGTGTGGCGGGTCCTAGGAATTGAACTCCAATTGTCAGGCTTGGCTTGGCAGCGAGTGTCTTTACCTGCTGAGCCATATCACTATCCCTGATTTTACTAAATTTTCATTATTCCCTTACTTTTATTTTGAATCCATGTGACTAGATTTCTGGGGTTGGAGGGAGAGAAAATCAGCAAGGAAAATATTTCAAACAAGAGAGTCTCATGGGTGGTTTGTGTTGATCTCACATCCATTTGACTTTCCTACAGATCCAGAGTTGGGTAACAGTCAAGGTCAGAAGAGTGTTGAAGTATTATTACTGTCTGTGCACTTCCCAACACTCTTTCTAATGCTTGTGTTTCAGACACCCTCAATCAAAATGTTGAACCATGAGCTTTGCAGATATCTGTGGAATTGGAGAGAGAAGGGTGTTTCAGAGAAATGACATAGCCTTATTTTAAGATCAATATCCTCTGACTAAGGATAAAAGTGTATTTCTATAGAGCCCTCTTCCTCTTACTGGCTCGAGACAGAGGCATGCACATTCTGAATCGGATCTTCTGGGTCAGAGGGGTGCATGCTCAGCCTCCTTCCGGGTTTATATACACTGGACATCCTGTGTTCTCAATCCTGGATAATATTGTGTTATACGAATGAACACTGGAAAGGTGGATGAGATGCAGAAAATTAATAACTTTTCCTACTTAGTGTTTCAATGGTTGCAACAAAACACCACAACCAAAAGCAAGTCTGGCTTACACTTCAACATTGTAGTCCATCACTGAAGGAAGCCAGGACAAATACCCAAACAGGGTAGGCATGTGAAGGCAGGAGCTGACGCAGAGGCCACGGAGGGATGCTGCTTACTGGTTTGCTCTTTAGGGCTTGCCCAGCCTGATTTTTTATAGAACCCAGGACCATCGGCCCGGACATAGAACCAACTCATAAAGAGCTGGCCCCTCCCCATCAACCACTAATTAAGAAAATGCCCTACATCTAGGTCTTATTGAGGCATTTTATCAATTGAGGTTTCTTCTTTTAGACGGCTAAAGCTTGTCATAAAACTAGCCAGCATATTACCACTCTGCACATGTGCTGTTGAGAGGATAGTGGATGGCACTTCTGGGAATCCTGTTCATCTGTTTTAAATAAAACGTAGCTTTTCAGCTATATTAAGATAATTCCCTAGTCTTTAAGAAACTAAATGTCATGAAGTGTTTTGACAGTTTTTGGCAGTTCTATGCCTTTTTCATCTCTAGCCTCCTCTGAGACAAGAAAAAAAAATCTCATATCTAACAATAATGAAATGTCTTATCTGGAATATAATTTTGGAAAAATGTAATTCTGAAGCAAGAAAATGTACGTATCTCAGTGTTTATATAGGTGCATACATGTATGTATATTTCTGTAAACATGGCCTGAATACCTGTATATATGTATATACATAATTAGAAAGACTGGAGAGATAGATTCTTTTAAATATTTATGCAGAGTAGTTTCTAAAAAGCATCCCTTGCTTATAGCCATGTTTCTCAACCTATGGGTCATGACCCTTTGGGACCCAAATAACACTTTCACATGGGGTGGTCTAAGACCATCAGAAAACACACACACACACACACACACACACACACACACACACACACACACATATAATAACAGTAACAAGTTGTGAAGTACCAACAAAAATAATTTTATGGTTGGAGTTCACAATAATACAAGAAACCATATTAAAGGTTCACAACATTAAGAAAGTTGAGAACCACTGCTCTATAGGGACTTATCACCTATAGTTGATAAGTCAATTTCAAATGGATCAAAGACCTCAACATAAAACCAGGTACACCAAACCTGAAAGAAGAGAAATGAGGAATAGCCTTGAACTCACTGACACAGGAAAAGACTTTCTAAACAGAACACCATCAGCACAGGTACTAAGAACAGTTAATAAATGAGACCTCAGGACACCGAAAAGCTTCTGCACAGCGGAGGACACTCTCATCCAAACAGAGTGGGCTACAGAATAGGAAAAGATTTTTAGCAATATACATCTGATAGATAAATATTATATATATATATATATATATATAATATTTAAGAACTCAAAAAACTGGATGTCAAGAAAACCCAATTTTTAAAATGGGCTACAGATTTGAATAGAGAATTCTCAAAAGAGGAAACACAAATGGCTGAGTAGCACTTAAAGAGGTGTCTAACATCCTTAGTCACCAGGGAAACTAAAATAATTTAAACTGGTTTGAGATTTCATTGTACACCAGTCAGGATGGCCAAAATCAATAAATGACAGCTCATGCTGGCAAGGATGCAGAGTGTGGGGACCACTCCCCATTGCTGATGGGAGTGTTCAGCCATTATGGGAATCAGTGTAGTGGCTCCTCAGAAGCTGGCAATCAGTCCACCTCAAGATCCAGCTATCCACTCTTGGGCATACACCCAAAGGACATTTCACCCTACTACAGTGACACTCACTCAACCCCGTCCATTCGTTTATAATAGCCAGAAACCGGAAACAGTCTAGATAATGGAAATCAATTCATTCATAATGGATGAATAGTTAAAGAAAATGTTACGTTACATTTACACAGTGGGATGTTACTCAGCTGCTAAAAAATTAAATAATGAAATTCACAGGTAAATGCATGGAGCTATGAAAAAAAAATCATCCCGAGTGAGGTAGCCCACACCCAAAAAGACAAATATGGAATGTATTCACTTACATGTTAATGTTAGCTGTTAAATCTTCAATAATCAGGCTATGATCCTATAACCATGGAAGTTAGCTGTAGAGTAAGGGACTAGAGGGCAGGGATAGGTCTCCCTAGGAAGGGGAAGTAATATAATTATGGACAAGTAAGGTGTGTGGGGGGGAGGGGCTAGAATGGGAGGATCACATGATGAGGAGAGAGAAAGGGCGGGAAGAAAAGCAGGGAGGGACATTTAAAACAAGGGCCATTTAAGTGGTAGTATAGAAAGCTAATATAGTAAAAGATTTCCAAAAATATACATATATGAAGGTGATCTAATTGAAATTGCCAAATAATGGGGTCTATGAAACCCCAGCTGGGTATCTCTCATCATCTAGGAATGAGTTACACCTAATCAAGTTTTTGGTCACATGAGAAGCCATGCTATTGCCAAGGCTATTGGTTCTCCACAAACCCGATGGTAAGGCCCTGTTACTGACAACAACATCTACACAATTCATTGAACATGGAGAAGTCTATCTGGTGTCTTCCTACTAATGTACCCTACGTGCTACCAAAGGAGACAGGTCAACACCAACCCAGCTACACACCCTTCCATCTACAATAGTGACCCACCTGAAAGATGCACTATGACACAGGTGGCACAGAGCTCAGGAGAGTGACAAACCAATATCTGATGGAGTTAAGGCCACTCCATGAGATGGAACCTATATCCAGCACTGCTTGGCTGGCCAAGAACTGGAGGCTACGTAGGCCTGATATCTAGGGGGAAAGCAACTCTTGATCTTCTAATAAAGGACCTTGGCCCAAGATGACACCTAATGACATTCAGCTATCCTCATAGACCAGTGCCTTGCTCAGCCATCATCAGAGGAGCTTCCTCCTGCAGCCTGACAATAAGCAGAGAGCGAGGGACTCTAGCATACTCAGTCCTAAATGGGATGTCCCCATCAAATCCTTCCCCTCGGGGCTCAGAGAAAGAGGAACTGGAATGATTGTCAAGAGTCAGTGGGGGCAGAAGACACCAAGGAAACCAACAGTACTAGACACAGCCGGACTGACGCATCTAATTTTACAGAGACTATGGCAGCGAGCATGGGCACACACAGGTCTAAGCCAGATGAGAGGGGGAAGCAGACACTAGACCCCACCCCTAACCCAGACTCTCTTCCCCCGATAACTGCTCACAAACGAAAGATTCGTTTCCTCCAACAGTTTCACTGGGCCCTATGCCCAACTGGTGGCCAACAGAAAAAAATGAATTCAGTAGCATTTGGGAAGAGCGTGGTCTCTGTCTCATAATGCTTTGCCGGGACTTTTTTTCCTTTCAGGTCCTTTGCATATAAGTTATAGGTTTTGGTTTTATGATTTTAAAGGATTTCTGTGTGTGAAAAATATGTGTGTCTCTGTCTCTATTATGTGTTTCTTTGGTTTTTTTGTGTTTGTTTTGTTCTATTCTAGTTTGTTTGATTTTGTTTTATCTTATTTTATATTATTAGGTTTTAGATGTCTATTTTATTTTTTTAAAAAAGATTTATTTATTATTATATGTAAGTACACTGTAGCTGTCTTCAGACACTCCAGAAGAGGGAGTTAGGTCTCGTTATGGATGGTTGTGAGCCACCATGTGGTCACCGGGATTTGAACTCAGGACCTTTGGAAGAACAGTCAGTGCTCTTAACTGCTGAGCCATCTCTCCAGCCCATCTGTCTATTTTCAAATAAGAGACAGGATGTGGATTTGGATGAGAGGGGAAGTGGGTAGAATCTGGAAGGAGGTCAGGGTGGGGAACCATAATCACAATGTATGTATGAAAAGGGTCTATTTTCAATAAAAGAAAAATACAGAAAAAAATGTGTATATACACAGAAGTCTGAAACGGTCATTATTAGAGAGAGAGAGAGAGAGAGAGAGAGAGAGAGAGAGAGAGAGAGAAAAGAAATAGCCTAGAATTCTTTTATATAGCTCTATAGTCTATACCCACTGGCATGCGGTGTGGTTGTATTTTAGTCTTGTGATTTATTTCTCTGAAATAGTAAAGTAATGCCTTTTGTTCCTTATATTTCTACATACATTTATTACATAGTTTCCAGCTCCATTTTTGCTGTTGTTTATACATTTACCATTTGCAGATCTAACAGGCCAGTCCTTTCTTTCCAACTGTAACTACTCCCTGGTTTGTTGTTGTTATTTTCCGACTATTACAAGACTCGCCATCCCTTGTGTTAAAGGCAGTGTCTGATTGATTGTTTTCATAGCCCATTACGCTGAGACCTCAGTCTACTCACCAGTGCATTCTTGGGACTGAGAACAGGGACGTGTTCAAGACTGGACACGCATCTGGGAACTGTCTGCAGCACTGCATCACAGGCATGCAGAGGCATCTTTTCCCTCACAATTGAACACAGGCTTTTCCAGTTAGAGCCCAGGGCTCCGTCGAGGCACCAGGTAGTGGCTCTTCATTAGGATAAGGAATTTTGACATTTTTAATCCGTTCGCACACCATCTTCAAGTTCCCTCTGAAGAGGTCTTTCAGCTGAACATAGTACAGAGCCCCTTGCTCCTGCAGTGTCTCCTTCAGCTGTCCTAGATTGGCAAAACAATGGACAATCTAAGCATTAACCAGGCCATAGAAGTGCCATCTGCCTTTGCCAGTGTGAGTTTGTACCTGTGGTGGGGAGGAGCTCCCTCTTCTCAGAGAAGGAGAGTGGGCTGGAGGGCCTGGGAGGGGGGCTGTGGTGGGGATGTAGAGTGAATAAATAAATTAATGGAAAGCAACAGAGAAACAAAAAGGAAGAAGTGCCATCTCCCACTGGAGGGAGCGTAGACTAGCAGCTATTTTGGAAAATCTTTGATTGTCACACCCTGCACTCAGAATTGCAGCTGCAACATAGAGCCTAGATAAATGCTCACACACACGTGTCACAGCTCAGATAGTGTGAGCCACATAACACGGACTGGTATGGTTCAGCAAACCTCTGGAAGTACCCATAACATCCATGTAGAGTAGGGTGAAAAGTTCGCTTTGTGAAATAGTTACAGGGGCAAATAAGTACATTAGTTATATACAGTTTAATCTCAAAACATGGAATGAAGGTAGCAAATTTCATAATTATCTACTGAATGAGTCTGCTGATATCAACCAATAACAAATCAGAGGGACCGTAGTTTTGTTTAGGAAGAAGTGATAAACATAAAGACCTACGGGCTGGAGAGATGGCTCAGTGGCTAAGGGCACTGACTGCTCATCTGGAGGTCCTAAGTTCAAATCCCAGAAACCACATGGTGGCTCACAATCATCTGTAATAAGATCAGATGCCCTTTTCTGGTGTGTCTGAAGACAGCAACAGCACACTTACATATAATAAATAAATAAATCTTTTAAAAAACAAAACATGAAGGGCTCACGTGAGAAGGCGCTCTGGAGATTGGGAGCAGAGGCAGTGTAGTTCTCAGCCTGGCTGATGGACTTTGGTGATTTTACTATTGCTCTGGTATTTATTTTCTTATACTCTTATGTATTTTGCTTTATTTGGAAGAGGAGAGTTTTCTATAGCAGCTGCAGAAATGGTTTTTAAATGATCAAGTTAATGACTTAAAACAAGGAGGTCAGTTCCGCAAGTCAGTACATGAACACAGAGCACATTTGCCATCAGCAGTACCAGCTCTGAGGACCCATGTTGAGTGAAAGGTCAGAATTCCCTCACTGTCCTGTGTCTTTCCCTGTGTACCCTAGCTTCCGCCTTCCTCTTCCTCATTTTTTATGTAGAATTGAGGTATGCTCCAGTCCTGCAACCCTTTCTCTGAATTTACACTCATCAGTCAATAGTCCCCTGTGAGTATTAAATTAAGTTCATGTGTGTGATGTTTGCATGCATGATCACATATGTGTGTGCTCATGCATGAGGTCACCAGAGGCTGGCAAGGTGACTTGATTGGGTGTCTTCCATTGCCACTTATTTCCAGGCAGGCATAGTCCTTCACTTCCCTGGAGACTAGCTAGTCAGCCTGCTCCAGGAAGTCCCCGTCTCTGCCTACCTTCCATCAGGATTACAGGTGGATTGCCATGCCTGCCCAGCATTTATATGAGTTCTGGGGAACTGAACCCTGGTCCTCATGCAACCAAACCTGAGGGTCACAGCCTGTGTCCCAAGCCACCCATCCTCAGCAAGGCAATAAAAAGAGCCAGCTTAATAATGGAAAACAGCCGGGCAGGGGTGGCACATGCCTTTAATCCCAGCACTTGGGAGGCAGAGGCAGGAGGATTTCTGAGTTCGAGGCCAGCCTGGTCTACACAGTGAGTTCCAGGACAGCCAGGGCTACACAGAGAAACCCTGTCTCAAAAAAAAAAAAAAAAAAAAGGAAAACAAACAGACCAACAGCAGAAAGAGAGAGAGAGAGAGAGAGAGAAGGATCCTGAAGTAAGACTGCCTACCATTTAAATAAAGAGCAGATTATGACCATCTAAGCGGTGCCCATGAAGGTGTGGTCCCACCCACCACTGGCTTGTCACAATTGGCTTCAATCTTATGCCATAAGGTGGTCTGGCAGGTTGTTAGAGCATTTGTCTCTTTCCAGGAGGCAAGTTCCTGTCTGGATGCAACCTTTTCTTTCACTCAGCATGGGACTTCTGGGGGAAAATTCCCATGTCTTTGGGGCCCATTGTTTCCACAGTCTGGTAGTCATACTGAGATCTCCTTAGAAGATCCTCTATTCCTGCTAGGCCCGTTTCACTGGCTCCTGCAGACTACACTTTACTCCTGTCTCTAAGATTATTTCAGCTCGCAATGGCAGGAGTCAATGACTCCTGCCCTCAGGACTCAGGGGCTGCTGCCATGGGAGGGCATCTAGGGGTAATGGATGTATATCTGGGAGTTTCGGGACTGGCTCCCACCCCCTAATGTTCTGACCTTTGTTGAAAAAGTATCACCAGATCCTGCAGATCTAGCCCCTCAGTGACCTCTCCTTAAAGCAGGAAGGGAGTGAAGTCCCAGAGGAGCACCATGAGCTCCGTTCATACACCTAGGAAGGAATGCTTAGGCTAGAAAGGGCTGGAAGACAAATGCTGCTTTCCAGGAAACTCCCCACCTAGGGGGGCCCTGGTTTCACCAACACAGCTGCCTACATAAGACCTGAACAAGTAAAGTATGCCAGCTAACCTGCCAGGGGGACGTCTCCCAGGATTTCACACCCAAACACAGACCTGCAGGCAACTGAGAAATGCCTACAGGTTGTCTAGTACCAAGTGGTCAGCCCCAAAATCATGTATGTGCATATAACACTAAACAGACTAAGCAAGTTGTATATATATACATTTATATGTATAACAATATCCTTATTGTTACATACATATGCATATCTAACAATTAAAAAGAGGCCAATGGAAAGGGTATTAGGAGACAAGAAGACACAAGGAAATCAGGAAAATCACGTAATTCTATTTTCAATGAAAAAAAAATTGAAAACATGCTGCCAAGCCTCATGGTGTGGCACTAAACGAATCCGTGTGCACACGTGCCTTACTGTGATCTACCACAGTGCTTTCCTATTATAAGCAATCGGGTAGCAAAAGGAGTGCATAGTACACATCTACAAGATAAAAATAAAACACTGGTCCTCAATTCACACCCTCAGGGAATTGAGATCTCAGAGGAGAGGGCAGTGGACGTCAAAGCTGCCGGTCGGCCACATAGGCGGAGGTAGAGGGAGGCGGCCAACAGCATGCAGAGTGGCCGGTAGGGAGGCGACCAACTGCATGCAGAGTGGCCGGTGACTGTAAAAGGCATTCCTGGCACTGACAGCCCTTGCTGTATCAGTTGAAGACTAGAATGCTTGTTCTTGACGGTTTCTTGTTTGTTTTCAAGACAAGAGTTTCTCTGTGTATGCTTGGATGACCTGAGACTCACTCTGTAGATCAGGCTGGCCTTGAACTCGGAGATCTGCCTGCCTCTGCCTCCTGAGTGCTAGGACTAAAGGCGTGCACCACCACCACATCAAGGCTGATTTTTTAAATAAATAAATAAATAAATAAATAAATAAATAAAACAAAACCCCAAAACCCTACCAGCTTCTGTACTGAACTGATAACTGTGCCGTTTTCTTTAAACTCCTTCATGATTAACCAGCATCCTTTGAGATGTGGGTAGAAAACTGAAGTTTGTGAAACAATAAGGGAATTGTATTATTTCATAAAGAATATAAGGAAGCTGCAGTCAGTGTCAACTAGTTTACAGTCCTCTAGATTTTGTAGGGTTTTTAAAACAATTATTTTTATTTATGTGTGTTGTAGCACTCTCTCTCTGTGTGTGTGTGTGTGTGTGTGTGCTCTCTCCATGTGTGTAGGCGCCCAGAGAGTCCAGAAGAGGACATCAGATCCTCTGAACTTAGAGTGACAGGATACTGTGAGCCACTAGCATGGATGCTGGGAACAAACTTAGGCCCCCGGCGCAGCAGGAAGCTCACATAACTGCTGGGCCATCTCTAGTCTGCTTTCTGCCCATCAACCTCAGCTTGTTGGGTTAGTCCCTTATGGTTGCAAAATGGCTGTAGGGTGAATCTCCTGAAGTCAATATTCAAAGGCTGGGAAAGATGGTACAACGTTCTTCTTTCTCAGAAGCCCCCAGGAGATTTCCTTCATGTTACATGGTCCAGACCCATGCCAGGTGGCATCTTCTAAGCTAATCAGTGACAAAGATGACGGCATCACAAGGGCTGGCCTAGAATGATAAAGCTCATACTTGCGCTCACCCTCAGGAGGCCTCCACCTCTGTGAACTGCATCTTGAGCCAGGAAGCATGGAGTGGGATCGTATGGGCGTTGGCTGTCACGAGAAGAAGCTTGAGCATCTCTACTGGTTCTCCTTTTAGGTTCTGCCAACATCAATGACCGGAGCATGCTGGGGAAGCGAGACAGCGAAATGGCTGTCATAGTGCAGGACACAGAGATGGTCCCGTCGATGATGGATGGAAAAGAATACCAAGCTGGCCGCTTCGCCCGAGGCCTTCGGCTGGAGTGCTTCAGGTCAGCCCTGCAGAGCCATGGTTTTATCATTAACTCCGCAGAGCTGGGGCTCAGGGTGACCTTCACCCTTGGCATTCCCACCACGCTAGATTCTTTTTCATGTAGATCATTGTCCCTCAGAGTGGAGGATATTGACACTAGTATGAAAAATGGCTTTAAACCTACATACATGCATTTTAATAGCCTGTCATCTTTGTTGTACAATAGCACAAATTACACTTTTAAATGTAGTTGGTTTAAGGTCAGGCCAGGCCAAACTATATAGGTAGAATTTGTGTAAGTTTTCAAAAGTAACTTCACTTTTAAAAAATCAGAACTTACAAGGTGATCTAGCATGTGAAGACACTCCCCCAGAAAGTCTGAAGGCCTTAGTTCAGTGCCCTCAGCTCACAAGGTTGAAGGAGAGAATCTTCACACGTGGGAGGAGAGAAGTGACCCCCACAAGGTTTCCTGACCTCCACGTGCACTGTGACTCGAGTATCTGCAGATGAATTACAAGGATATATTAAGTATTCCCAAAAGTATTCTGGCGGTTGCTGGTCTCAGATTTAAGTGTAAGCACTATAGTTCCCAGGTTAAAAGGACTTCTCTGGTCTTCCACAAGATAGACATCATACTGACTGCTGTGAAGCGAGGACTGTGTGACCCTAAGCGATTAAGGGCTGCCTCTGGCCCTGGCAAGGGTCTAACTGACCCCAGCTCCTTCAGTTTATCAAGTGGTCCTCCCTTACCCTTTCCAATCATGTTACTTCGTTACCCCATTGCTCACTACCATCTAGCTCCTTCCCTCAGAACTAAACAAGAAACAGTTAAAACCCTTCCATTAACCCCACAGGGTCTGTCAACACCTTGACCTCTCTCCCATCTGTAGACCTTGGCAGGAGGTCCATAGTTTATGATTCTAGAATTGTTCTTACTGTGATGTCATTTCACTTGTGACCTGTGAGGGATCTCTGTGACCACCAGGGCTGGCAGAGTGAGGCAAGAAGGAAATCATGTTTTAGTTAGCCAGTGTTGGTTCAGACTTCTGTTGTCTGACCCCTAGTTTATCGTAAGCATCCTTAAATATAACACAATTTGGAAACAATGTCTCCTGGTGTTACACAGTCCCCTGTGCACAAAGAGGCATAATTACATCAAAACCGTTTTCAAATATACGCCACTTCTTCCATGAACATTGATTCTAGACATAAGTATGTGTATTATCTGTCTTAAGGCCCTATAGAAGGGTCTGGTGTGGTCTTGGTCACACAGATAGCATAGAGGTCATTTGGGCTATTAGCCATCTCTGGTCCTGGTTGTGGGAGCTTGGACTCTCAAGCTCTGGCCATATAGACAACACAATGGTCACCTAGACTATTAGCCGCTTCAGGTCTTGCCTGTGGGAGTTTGGTATGGCCTAGCCCTACAGATACAGTAAATCACCTGGTTATTAACCATCTCAATTCCCAGCCTTCTGGGTAAAAACACAGGTTTTACAACTATTGAAAAGATGGTCCTGTCTAACATTTCTGGTTTTCTTTAGTGTGTATCTGTGGCAAGGACCTCTCTGTGTTCCTGATAGTGGCCTCTATGTTGAGACATACCAAGAGCTTCTGATGTAGCTGAAGGTTGTGCTTTATGCTGCTTGCAGGAGGGATGTCCTGTAAAACCACTGTTTTGATCCTTCATGCGTGGAAACTGGCTCACACACAGAGAGGACATGTGCTAGGTACCGCTCTCCTGGACAGTATGACAGCCGCCTTTCTTCAGTGCTAGCAGACTGAACTCCCCACACCTAGCTACAGTCACATGCAGACACATTCATTCTTTGCTCTCAGCTCGAAGAACTGATCCATGACTCAAAATATGCCAGTACCTTTCAACAGCCTTTATCACTATATTACTTTCTTACTAATTGTTTGGTGTAGTGGGAATTCTTTCAAACCACTGATAGTTCAGAAAAGTGCTGTTAATTTGTTTTGTTTAGCAGGGGAGAATTTAAAATTAGTACCCTGCTATTCAACCCACTGGCTTCCCATTACAGTATACACAAGGAAATATTTCACTTTATAAGCTGAAAATATATATCATGTCCTTTCAGTTGTGGGTAAATTTCAGTATTCTTTCTAAAGTGGTAAGCTTCTTTATACATCTTCAGGTGTATACTAATTATAGAGGGACATGATTCTTCTTTTCAGCTTGTTTTCTCTTGTAGAAATTTGACATATATAAAAAAAAAAAAAACAATATGAAGATAAAACTTGTAATTCCTCCATTCAGTGTCAGTGATTTTTAAGCTTTATTTTTTTTTTGTTTTTTTTTTTGTTTTTTTTTTTTCGAGACAGGGTTTCTCTGTGTAGCCCTGGCTGTCCTGGAACTCACTTTGTAGACCAGGCTGGCCTCGAACTCAGAAATCCTCCTGCCTCTGCCTCCCAAGTGCTGGGATTAAAGGCGTGCGCCACCACCGCCCGGCTTAAGCTTTATTTTTAAATTCATACGTAAATTGCAAATATCTATTGAGTGCTATGTGATATTTTAGTGTAAAAATAATTATTCTGTATATATTAATTAATATTGGAGATGAATGTGATGGCAGTTATTCCTTAACCAGCTAGTTCCCCAAACAACCACACAGAGACCTTTTAATATTTCAAGGCTTGGGACTTAGCTGGGCAGACTCTCAACTAGTTAACCCAGCCAGCCCCGTGGCTAGCTATACCTTCCAGACCTGTAGTCATGTCTAGCTCCCCTCATGTCTCCTGGAGAAAGGCCTTCTTCCCCCTGCCCCCGAGAGTTCCAGAGTTCCTGGTCTCCCTTTCAGGAAGTCTCGCCTATCTCTCTCTACTGCCCAATCATAGGCTCTAGCCTTTTTTGACCAATTAACTTGGGGAGCAAGGTTTGCATAACTAAAGCTGTTGTGTGGGAAAATTTACTCATCTTGGGGCAATCAGATATTGGGGTACAGAATTTAGCATTTGAATACATAGCAGCACCAGGCAAACCCCAACATTTTAGTACTTGTGTTTACTGAGTAATGTCTAGATTAATGTGAGAGTACCTTTAAACATTTTTAATACTTGTTTGGGCAGTGCCATGTGCACAAGTGGAGGCCAGAGAACAATTCTCTTCATGTACCTCGTTGAGGCAGGGGTCTCTCTTGTTTCTGCCTTGTTAAGTACTCCAGACTAGCTGGCCTGTGTCTAGGCAATTCTCCTCTTTCTACTCCTGGCTCACTGCAGGAGTGCTGGTATGAAAGATGTGTATCACCATATGCAGCTTTTTACCTGGGTTTCAGAAATTGAATCCAGGTTACCAGGCTTGCATGGCAAATGCTTTTCTGAAGAACCACCTCTCAAGCCCAGCATGAGCATGCATATCTACACAAGCCTTTATCCTTTTATTCAGCATTCAAGTCTAGCATTCAAAGTTCTTTCTCCTAGCCTCTGTGAAATATACACTCCATCAGCAGCAGCAGCAGCAGCATCCAAAGTTTTCCATGAAGCACACCAAAACTTGTTATTCACACCTACAATAGCTTCGTTTCCACTGACCAGGGTCATGTCATGCCTCCTCCTTCCTTGTTGCCCCAGAACTTGTAACTGTCATTCTTTTCTTAAACATCTGTGAGCTCTTTTCTGCGTTCCATCTGTGAGGCCAACTCAGTCTGTCTTCCTTCCTTCTTCCTTCTTCTCTGTGGGTGAATCGCATTAATGTGTATAGATGAGTCATATTTTCTTTTCTCACTAATTTTTTTGTAATTTTGATGGACACTTAGTTTGCTTTTGTTTTCTGACTCCTCTGAGTAATGGTGGAATGACCCTAGGAGTGTAGTTGTCTCTGACAAGTTGAAAGAACATCTCAGGAGATACGCCACTGTGGGTTTGGGGGATTGAACTCACATCCTCATGCTTCAAAACAAGCCTGTTACCAGCTGAGCCATCTCCCAGTGCCCAGCTTTTGTTCTTTTCTGAAGTTTTAGGATTTCATAGCAGGAGAATTAATTAAAACTTCATTTTATCATTAACTCCTAGGTATGTCATTATTTTTCCTGGCAATTTCCATAGTACCTTAAAAAGCAGCTGTCCTTTATTTAAAAAAAACTTTTTATTGATTCCCTATGAATTTCACATCATGCACCCCAATTCTATTCATCTTTCCATCCCTTCACATTGACCCTCCACCCTTGCAACCCCCTCCTACCATAGAAATAAAACAAACAACAATAAAACCACCTCAACATGAAAGCTGTGGTGTGTCAGTGTGTCCCACAGTGTACCCCTCTGTCCACACAGGTTTACTTGGAAATGCTCAATTGCAACGGGTCATTGGTCTGATTCGAGGGCTCTGGCTTTGGCTACACCATCAGTACTGGATCCTCACTGGGATGCCTCTGGGACACCCTGTTGTTGCCCTGTGTCCTGACGAACTGTAGTTTTGGACCAAGGCAGTTGTTCTTGAACAATTATTTTAACTTTACCCCAATGGCAAATGCAGATAATATATTAATATATTTAAAAGCACCACAAAAAATCATGTCAATTTTTCTCCCTTCATTAGAAGTGTTCCCAGAGATAATATTGTAGCCTAGAGCATAACCATTTTCTCTCTTTAACACACAACTTTAATCCATTTTTCCAATCTGGGCTATTTTTGAATAGAAATTGAAAGACATTTCAATGTGAAATCAATTCTGGAGACAGAATCAACCATCAGGGTTCTGCACTGACTGTCACCACTGTGAGCCAAACAGTCCATTAAGTCCTAGAAAAGTATCCCAACTTTACAGATACAACCATCACTTACCAGAAGCCACTGGCCACACAGGTGAGCTCAGAACAAGCTACGATGCTAGATGTGTGGAATAGAAAGAGTAGAAATAACATTTTATTTTGCAGTGTTTCTGCCCTCCTACATTTTGTGGCTAAATATTAGATATACAGAGGCATGAAATCAAAGTCATTTTCTCTTAAACCTTGTCCTCAAAAGGTCACCCAAACTTCTTCAGATATTTGCATTATTCATTTTCATGCAGTTCAGTGCTGACAGGAGAAATATTCTAGAAAGAAGTAGGGCTGATATAGACCTTTTAACTAGTTTTCCTACAAACAAGCCCTTAACTGATAAATTGGTGAATGCATTACTTTACCTCTTATTTTAAGAATAAACTCATGGACATACCCTATGCTTAGTCTCCAGCTCCTTATACATATCTTAAGCAAATGGTACAATTAATTATCAGTAATTAATTCTAACTAATTCATTGTCATAGGCTCTCTGTCCTTCAGATTTGGTGCAGTAAATTATCAGCAGCCTGCCAGGAGTGCTCAAACATCATTGGGTCCTCTTTTTAATATTATTCTCATGTCTACAGGAAACATTATTTGAAGTAGAAATAGAATTTGAGGTCATGGAACTCAAGAATCGCCGTGGACTTCTGGTGCTGGTTCCGCTTGTTTTAAAGAGATTTTGTGTCGCAGAAGAAGTGCAGCCTGAGATGGAAATGAGTTGCCTTTAATTCCCCTGAAATAGACTGAACTTTTGCAAGTTGTGGGTGAAGGCACATAGAGACCGTGTGATGTAGCAAAGCCTCTCTCAGAATAATTCCAAATATTCTTTAACTCAGGAATTTGCATTCTGGAATTCCTCCTAATGATAGAAAAAAAATCACCAACTGTTACCTATTATGTCTAAATTACATTGTGATATTTATTGCTCATCATCATAAGAAACTGGACACCACACAAATGGCCATCATACAATAATTGGTTACAGAAACTGAACATACTGAGAATTTCAGTAGCCGTTAAAAATGATGTAAGTCTGCATTTGCTTAAATACAGAGAGGACAACTGAATGATCTCAACATTACTAAACCAAGTGGTCAGTGTGTTGGTTAATTTTCTCTCACATAATCTGCCTTCTATTAGTGACAAATGGACCTATTGAAATTAAAATTATTGCAGGTGCCATAGTAAAAACAGCACATACGGTCGGGGGAAATGGTGGGGCGGTCCTAGGCCCGCAGCCTCACCTGCAGTGGTGGGGCAGTCCTAGGCCCCATAGCCTTACCTGCAGTGGTGGGGCAGTCCTAGGCCCATAGCCTTACCTGCAGTGGTGGGGCAATCCTAGGCCCGCAGCCTCACCTGCAGTGGTGGGGCAGTCCTAGGCCCATAGCCTCACCTGCAGTGGTGGGGCAGTCCTAGGCCCATAGCCTTACCTGCAGTGGTGGGGCAGTCCTAGGCCCATAGCCTTACCTGCAGTGGTAGGGCAGTCCTAGGCTACCCAGCTTTGCCTGTAGGATCAGAGGAGGGGAACTACGAAAGGTTTGGTCTTGTTCTGAATCATGAAACGTTGCAGATGCCTTGTCCAGCTTCCACGTAACGATGTTTGCTTTATCTTACTGTATTTTATTTTGCCATGTTTGGTTGTTCTCTCTTAGAACTATGTTCTTGTCTAATGAGAGTCAGAAAAGGAGTGGATCCAGAGGGGAGAGGAGGAGAGGAGGGACTGGGAAGAGTAGAGGGAGGGAAACTACAGTCAGAATATATTGTATGAGAAAACAATCTATTTTCAATAAAAGGAATAATACTAATTTTTTAAAAGTCATATCTGGAGTTGGTAACCAAGGGATAGAAGGGAAAAGCCTCCCGACCACAGCCATCTCTCCCTCCCAACACATGCTCTGTTTGTAACAATGATAACTCATTCTTTTGCCAGTGCTGATCATTTATTTTCAGTCTTAACAAACATTAAAGGGTTGCCATGGTTTTCTTACTCATTTCTATATCCAAGAGTTGAGCATAGAGCTTGACCCAAGAGATGGGAAGGAAGATGAAAGGGTTGAGTAAGATCAGAAGGAGGTGGAGATCTTGGGGAGAGAAGATTAAGCAGAGAGGGAAGTCACCTGGAGTCCGTTGGGCCTGGTTGGTGTCCCAGCTTTATCTCTTACCAGCTATATAACCTGGAACAGATTTTTATAATCTCTTATACTTACATTCCTTTATCTGTGAAATGGGCATAATTAAAATTGCCTAATAGTGTTCTGTACCTTTTGTGAGCTAGTTCTCAGGCCAGTGTTTGGGTGTAACCATCATGGTCAAGGGTCTAGCCATCTTAGGCTACACTACAAAGATGCTTTTAGAAAAAAACTGAAGTTTTAATGGGTTTAATGGCTTCCTTTTCTTCCTTTGCAAAAGATCTCTGTCCCTGTTGTTGAGCTGCCTTGCTCTTCCTTCTGGAAACTTCTGACCTCAGCCACTCAATTTGAAGGCTCTTGTGTTTCAGGCTTGTCCTGGGTTACCTTTCTGACCCAAGTGAGGACATTCAGGATCCTGTGAGTGACAAATTCTTCAAGGAGATTTGGGTTTCAACAGCAGCTCGAAATGCTACCATATATGATAAGGTGAGGCACGCTTCCTCCTCCCCCTGCCTTTCTTTATTCTCATGATGGTTTTATTGATACAGATAGAATATTATTAGTATGAAAGAATCAAGATAGCTCTGTGTTGTAAAACCATCTCTCTGTAGACACTGAAAAACAAAGACCAAAGGGTAGGGACATAGCTCAGTGGCTGGGGAATGAGCCTAGCATGCACAAAGCCCTGGATTCAGTCCCCAGCACTGAACCCCATCCCCCCCCAAAAAAAGATAGAATGTTTTATAAGGCTTATCATTTAGAAGAGGTATTCATGACACCCTTGTCCTCCACAGAATGCAGAGCTCTCATCAAACACATCAGGGACATATGACCAACCAGTCTGAGAAGGCATTTAGTGATAAAGAGAAGGTAGACAGGATCCAAAGACAAGCAGACCTGTGCCCAACCCATCTCAGCTGGTGATCAGAGGTGTACCCGTGTGCCGTGGCTATCTGAGCCTTCCCTTCACCCTGTGGTTATTAAAGAGTTAAGTATTGTTTGATGGTGGAATAGGTTACCTCAGGACAAAGCTAGGTGTGTTGGCCATCTGTGGGAAGTTGGGTAAGAACATGTCCTCCTTCATGTCTCCCAGAATACCCTTCCTGCACATATGTGTCGTCTCCTCTGTAAAACAGGACAGCTATTCACGTTTCTTTCTATTCATCCTGTAGACTCCAGGTTATGGCCAATTAAGCCATGTTCCAACAGCGCATTACAGATATACACCCTGTCCAGCCCCTGACACTGGGGAGAAACAGAAAACATTTTGGTGATAATGGAATCAATCTGGATATGACACTGTGGTGTCTTGTGTCTTAGGTACAGGGATGACATTGATTCTGTAGGCGCTTGTCCTTGTTTTTATGTAAAACCTACTGAGATTCACAAGGGTGAAGTGCTATGGTATCTGATCCATGTGTCAGTTAGCAAAGGGTTATATATACAAAACACTAAACATGCTGACATGCATGTCTTTCAAAATGAAAAGTCAGAGAGAAAACAGAACTTACAGTTTTCCCCTTTGACCAGAATCTCCAGTGAAATTCAAGTAGGGCTATTGATTTAAATTTTCCTTCTAAGCAAGTGTTCCCTATTACTATCTTGACTTTATTCTGTGGATAATAGCACTGGGATAAGAATGTGGGAGTGGCCTTTTAAAATGGAAACAGATAAACAGTGTTTTAGCAAACAAAACCTGCAACTAAGGTTGGTTGGGTTGGTTGAAACCAGGACTTACTACATAGCTCAGGCTAGTCTTAAACTTATAATTCTCCTGCCTCAGCTCCCATGTGCAGGATTACAGGCATGTGCCACTTCACCCAGCTGTAAACAGTAACCCATTAGGCCTGTGCTTTGACATGAAATTAATGTTTCATAAAACAAAGGTTTTGCCTGTTGGAATGAATATCTTCCATGAAGAGCATGGGCTCGCTTTTAAATGAATCTCTCAGTTTCCAATTTGTATCTTGGCAGGTCTTCCGGTGCCTTCCCAGTGATGAAGTGCATAATTTAATCCAGTTGCGGGACTTTATAAACAAGCCCATATTAGCAAAAGAGGATCGCCTTCGAGCCGAGGAAGAACTGAGGAAGATCCGTGGGTTCTTGGTGCAGTTCCCCTTCTATTTCTTATCAGAAGAAAACCTGTTGCCTTCTGTTGGAACCAAAGAAGCCATTGTGCCTATGGAGGTTTGGACTTAAACTGCAACTGAGGGTCTTCCAACCTGAATACAATCTGTATGCTGACTTCTAAGGATTTCAAAGCCAGAGTTAGGCCTGATGCCTCCTGTGACCAACCTGTTGGGCTTCTTCAGAGTGGCTGCGTGCGACAGCTATCACATTGATGTAAGGACGCTGGACATAAACAGATCTTCATCATTCCCCGTACTTGTCCTTGAAAAAAGCAGCTACGTTCTTATTGATATGCTCAAATAATACCAAACACAGACACAAATTCCTTGATGTATTTCAAAACCCATTTCCTTTGCTAACAGGAATCTGCCTGTGACTGTGATCCATCCAAGTTGCCAAAAGTTGCCTGAATGCTCTTGTTTTTCTCTGATGTTCGTTAAGGAGCTGGAGCTCACCTTGTCATCCATACAGCACTATTTAAGAGATGACTTATCAATGAAAGATGTTGGAGAGCCGCTTTGAGGGTCCTCAAGGATCCAGATGATGCCTGTACCCAACCTGGTCTTGATGTGAGCATATCTACCAAGCCAAGACATTGCTCTCCTTTCTTTATCAGTCACTGTAGGGACAGAACAGGCTTTGCCTACCTACCTATACTAGGCACTTCTGAGGACATCAATACTGTATCTTAACAATAACCTGGGCATATACCCAGAGACTTTACCTGCATGCAATAAGGACACATGCTCCACTATGTTCATAGCAGCCTTATTTATAATAGCCAGAAGCTGGAAAGAACCCAGATGTCCCTCAACGGAGGAATGGATTCAGAAGATGTGGTATATTTACACAATGGAATACTACTCTGCAATTAAAAACAATGAATTCACGAAATTCCTAGGCAAATGGTCAGAACTTGAAAATATCATCCTTAGTGAGGTAACCCAATCACAAAAGATCACACATGGTATGCAGTCACTGATAAGGGGATATTGACCCAGAATCTCAGAATACCCTAGACACAATCAGCATATCAATAGATTTCTAAAAAGATGGAAGGAGAGACCCCTGGTCCTGGAAAGACTGGATGTAGGGGAACGCTAGGACAGAGTAATGAGAGGGGGTTGAATGGAGAAAAGAGGGAGGGAAGGGGGCTTATGGGACTTTCGGGGAGGGAGGAAACGGGAAAGGGGAAGTGATTTGGAATGTAAATTAAAAAAATAAAATAAAATAAAAAAAAACAAAAAACAATAGGAAGGCATTAAATCCTAATACTAAAGAAGGATTTCCCTCCGTTCCCAAAGATACTGCCCAGCTGTGTCCTTATCATTTGATAACATTTGTAAACAGGTATAGCCTATGTCAATACATAGCAACCAGATATGCACAGATAGAACCTCCAAGATGTTAGTGGGAATCCTGTTGAGATAAAGGACAAGATTTCTGACTTTCTGAAGAATCCCAGTCTGCCTTAGCCATTGGATTGATAGAAAAAAGTTGATTTTTCTCCATTATAAGTCCAGTGGATATAATTTGTCTTTCAAATGAATCAAAGGCTTTATAATGACCTTCACCTAAGAAGCATGAGTCTAACCTTATTTACCCGTCGGTTTTCCACTATGCCTTCTTTAGGGGAAAAAGCAATTGATTACACAAGATCTCTATTTTGCTTGAACTGTTAACTATATTGTAACATTCCAACATAGCTTCTAAAGAAGCTGCAATAATGATTCACATTGTTCCAATCTGAAATGTGGATATCCACTTTCCCTCTCAGATGGTATTGTGTCCTTTGTAGACCAAATTCCAGAGTTCCTCTTGTATCCTGGGAGTGTCTGTGGGTTCCTGGAAGCCTGGGACTTGAGCATGTGAAGCAACTATGTGATTTTAAGCAAAGGGATTGCTGGAGTGAAATCTCCTTTGGAGTGCTCTTCAAAGCAACTCCCAACCCATGTTTTCATGAATAACTATGTTGGTTTAAAAGATGACACAGGACCACAGAGCCAGTGATATGGGTTAGTAACAGAGTGACAGTCACATCCAAAGGACGATGTCACCCCTAAGGAACACTGTACAAATGAGGTGGTATTTGTAATCAACAATGGAAATTAACATGTTTTTATGAATAAATAACTTATTTCTTATATGGTCAAAGATGGTGAAATTATTTCATTCTCTAGTTATATTGAATAAGACACTTCATGCAGATAAAGATCTGATTACTTTTAAAATATTCAATGTATATGGAGTACTTGATTATTGTGTTTCATTTTAAAAAAAGTTTAAAAACCTTAAAGCAGTCAAAGAATTTGTTCTTGATTTTGTGTGCAATGTTCTCATAAGACCATAAAGAGCTGGAACAGACCCCTAATAAATCATTTACTCTAACCCTCCCCATGGTACAGCAGAGGAAACAGACTTGCATTGGAGGAAGTAATGATGTAGGCCTGCTCTTCAGATGTGCAATAGACTGCTGCAGCCAGTGTCAATCTCTCATCACTTCATTATTACCCCAGACTAAGGACATGGAGGTTCACACAGGGTGTCTTCTGTCATCTGTGTTCTTTGTCTCCACAACTAGAATGGTACCTTACAAGGCAGAGACTTCATGGGTTGTTGACTTTGTCTTCAGACTCTGAAACAGTGCCCAGTGCAAAGGAGACGCCAATAAATGTTTGTGGAGTAAATATATAGAAGAGGGAGCTGATGAGCTGCCACACTGAGTTTTAGGACATGAGTCCTAACAGTCTACCAAGCTGCATAGGACATGGGTATGAGCTGTACTACATGCTGATTGCCTGCCATTCTCTGACACCACTACTGCCTTCTAGAAATTACATCACCATATCTGATAAAGACTTTAAAAAGGGAACTTTATGCCCTGGAAAGCTATTTCAGATTTGTTGAGCATTTCAAATTGACCACAGTCTTCTGAAATGGCCATCAGTACTTACCTGATGTTCTGCCAAGCTCAGTAATAATCTTTGTTTTCAAAAAGCTAAAAAGTCTATTGTTACAAGAATAGAAGAATTGAAGAGTAGAAAATGGTAATGGCCTGTGGGGGCTGCTGTGCACATGGCAAGCTTAGTGCTTGGTGTAGCAAATGGCACACAGCAGTTCCCTCCAAATCCCATATCCTTGAAGTGAGGTGGTCTTATCCTGAACCACAGTGCAGTCCAGAGTACCTTGAGGGACTGATTGTGTGGTTTTATTGTGAAATGAAAATATCTGTTTTTAAGTGCTTTTCAAAGTTGAGTTTGTAGGTGGTTGAATTATGGACAGTTAATTTGTATAAGAATTTGGACAAATTAATATATCATAAATTAACACAACAAGCTGGGAAGTCATTTGCCAGTATGAGTGGGGAGAATTGATTTTCTCATATATATATATATATATATACATACGTGTGTGTGTCTGTGTGTGTGTGTGTGTGTCAGAGAGAGAGAGAATATTCTGGAGCTGGAGCCACAGCTCACTTAGTAAAGTGCCTGCTGTATACACATGAGGACTTGCTAAAAGACTCCTAGAACCTGTATAAAAAGGGAGGCAGGGTGGCCTGCATCTGCGACCCTAACATTAATGTGTAGGACAGAAGGGGAGCCCAGCATTGTTGGCCAGCCAATCTAGTCATTCCATAAGCTCTGGATTCAGTGAGAAACTCTGTTTCAAACAACAAGATGTAGATTGTAGAGAGAATATCTTGTGTATTGTATGGATGCGTCACCTGTCAATTACAAAGTCTGTGGCCTATGGCTTAGGCAGGAAATAGAGGTGAATTCAAGAGAGGCAAGAATCCAGGAGGCAAAAAGGATTCTGGGATACGGTCAGGTGCAGAGGGATTTGCTGGGAAGATGTAAGTAGACATACGTGTGTGTGTGTGTGTGTGTGTGTGTGTGTGTGTGTGTGTGTGTGTGTGGTACCTGAGCATGGTACCTGAGCACAGGAAACCAGCCACATGGCAGAATGTAGGTTAAAATAAATGAGTTATCTTTATCTGTGGTCTACTTAGAGAAGAGCCTAGCTATATGAGCAAGGTATTTGTAAGTATATTTTGAGCCTGAGTCTTATTTCTGGGAGCATGTAACTGGGAGGAAGAACCTGGACCTAACTTCTACAAAATAGCGCTCAATTTATGGCAATTAGAGCCCAAGATCACACCCTAATAAGGCCTAGGTAAAAAGTGGGAAAAGTCAGGATAGCTGGACAAGGGGCCTGGTCTTTTTTAAACAAGAAAGCAAGCAAGCAAGCAAACAATCAGACCAAAGCCAAAGCTTCCCAGAATAGTACAAGATGAATGGCTGGGAAGTTTTCCTAGCCGAGGAGTCTACAGAGAGATAGTATGGAAGGTGGATTTTAGAAAAAATCCCTAATAAGTTAAAAAAAAAAAGAAGAAGTTGGGGCTACTTCCAAGGGCAGAACACAGCTACAGTCCTTTGGGGAGGAACCAGTTCTGAGTTACACACGGGCAGTGGATGGCAGGCAGAATCCATGGAGACTTTCCTGAGACCACAGCTGTGGGATAAGCCACTTCAGGTTCTCCCAAACTTGGCAGGGCAGGTCGGCCCAATCCTGTCCTATGGGAATTAATGCTCTTCCTCATGGCATTCAGAAATGCAGCCCTAGGTTGGCTACTGCAGCCAGAGTCAGGATGAAGGCCTGAATGCCTTTCCCTGTAAATAAAGGGACCGGGGCATGGCCGGGCACAACACAACATTTGAGTTAAGAAATAACAGACATAGAAGACAGAGAAAGGAAGGTCTCTGTGAATTCTAGACCAGTCTCGTCTTAAAGTCAAGGTGGGAAGCTCTGCTGATAAGATAAAGCCACTTGCAAACAACCTTCTAAAATACAAAATGACATATTTTTTTCCTTAAATGTACTATATAGGTTTTTTTTTTACTGAATAATTAGGAACATTCTTAGTAATTAAAAAAAATAAATACACATCAGTCTTAAATGTAAAGACAAAGGTGAATATAGGTATATCTATCCACCTATCAATAAATATTAATCTTCAAAGAAGGGAAAAAGAAATGGGAATTGATATGAATGTTTTCAAGGGTACGTAGATAATAAATAAATAAATCCAGGCCTTTGAGCTCACTACTTTGGAGACAAAGGCAGGAACAGATAGGTTTCTGGTGAATTCAAGGCCAGTCTAATCTACAAAGCACATCCAAGTCAGCATGGGCCACACAGAGAAACCCTGTGCCAATAAATAATAATAATAATAATAGTTTTAAATTATTGAAATGAAGGTGGCCTAAGTTCTATGGTTGTGATGGAATTACAAATCCTCTATGAGAGGTCAAACTAGAGCAGGCCTAAATAAGAAAGGGGCTGCTAAATTGAATCAGTTTATACTTTTAATGACTTCAAACTGCTGGACCAAGGACATGTCATGTTGGAAGAGAGGTTCTATATTTGTGTTAAGAAGAAATTTGTAGAAAGAAGAGAGAGGCTTTAAGTTTGTGTTAACAGGAAAGAAGAAAAAGCTTTGGAATCCTTCCAAAGTAATAAGGGTCAGATTTGATAGAGGGAGACCCCATGAAGATCTCAGCTGCAGACAGGAGAAAATCAAAAGGATCAAATGCACTGGTAATGCTAAACCCTCTGTTGACCAACTCTGAAACTGACTGGGATATATCAGAGAGAGAGAGAGAGAGAGAGAGAGAGAGAGAGAGAGAGAGAGAGAGAGAGAGAGAGAGAGAGAGGTGAATGGGTGTTTGTGTTTGTGTTTGTGTGTGTGTGTCTCCAGTTCAAACTTCAGCTTACTTGACCAATAAATCTTGTTGGTTACAAAATTCCCATACACATTACTACATACCATCCTCACATATGGCATGAATGAAGATTTATGGTTGCAATTTGATTATGATCAGACTTCTGAAGAAAGACAGTTATCTTTTACCTGCTCAAAGAGCAGGAAATCATCTTTAACTGATTTGTACACATTTTTACATTCCATCCATTATGTTACTATGGAAATACATATTGTCCCTAAAAGCTTTATGTTTGTAGAGAAAACAACCAAGAATGCAGCCCTGGCAAGATTCATCATTGGGGACGGCAAGTTGCTGGGACTTGCTGTTCCAGCTTCCTGTTTGCTTCTACCTCAACTACACCATAGCTATTTCCTCTAAAGACTTGTTTTCAGGACATTTTCAGAACAGATAGATTGCACATCTAGCCTTTCATACTGTTACAGTGAAGACTTCAGCTAAGCCCTGACCCTTCTTAGTGCATAGAGAATAAACAACGAATGATACCGACTAGACTTCTTTTGACAAACCACTTTTTCCAATTTCCTTGTGCCCCCCCATGGAATTCTTTACCCCAATTCACCAGGAAACAATTATGAGAAGATTGTTGTCCCAGTCCCTTAATATGGGTGGATGGTTTTGGTTATTTTATGAGTTATAGATATGTTGTCATTTTAGGGGATGATTATGGATAATTATGGTCTTGGACAAAGAGGAAATGAAATAAAAAGCTTATACTTAGGGATTTCTATCTTTCCTCTCCTCTATCTTTTCTTTCTTAAATAAAGGTAGGACATTGGAAAGAAAAACAGAGGGATATAGAAATATTATAGGACATTTGAAAAATAAATAGGGATAGATTATAGAATCTACTTTTGTTATTCCAGATGAATTTTTGAATTGCTCTTTCTAACTCTATGAAGAATTGAGTTGGGATTTTGATGGGGATTGCATTGAATCTGTATATTGCTTTTGGCAAGATGGTCATTTTTACTATATTAATCCTGCCAATCCATGAGCATGGAAGATTTTTCCATATTCTGAGGTCTTCAATTTCTTTCTTCACAGACTTGAAGTTCTTGTCATACAGATCTTTCACTTGTTTGGTTAAAGTCACACCAAGATACTTTATATGGTTTGTGGCTATCGTGAAGGGTATCATTTCTCCTATTTCTTTCTCAGCCTGCTTATCCTTTGAGTATAGGAAGGCTACTGACTTGCTTGAGTTGATTTTATATCCGGCCACTTTGCTGAAGTTGTTTATCAGCTGTAGGAGTTCTCTGGTGGAGTTCTTTGGGTTGCTTAAGTATACTATCATATCGTCTGCAAATAGTGATAGTTTGACTTCTTCCTTTCCAATTTGTATCCCTTTGACCTCTTTTTGTTGTCTAATTGCTCTAGCTAGAACTTCAAGTACTATATTGAAAAGATATGGAGAGAGAGGGCAGCCTTGTCTAGTCCCTGATTTTAGTGGGATTGCTTCAAGTTTCTCTCCATTTAGATTGATGCTGGCTACCGGTTTGCTGTAAATTGCTTTTACTATGTTTAGATATGGGCCTCGAATTCCTGATCTTTCCAAGACCTTTAATATGAAAGGATGCTGAATTTTGTCAAATGCTTTCTTCAGCATCTAATGAAATGGCCATGTTTTTTTTCTTTGAGATTGTTTATGTAGTGGATTACATTGATGGACTTCCTTATATTGAACCACCCCTGCATCCCTGGGATGAAGCCTACTTGATTGTGGTGAATGATCGTTTTGATGTGTTCTTGGATTTGGTTGGCAAGGATTTTATTGAGTATATTTGCATTGATATTCATAAGAGAGATTGGCCTGAGATTCTCTTTCTTTGTCAGATCTTTGTGTGATTTTGGTATCAGCATAATTACCAAAAAACATTGGCCATAATCTTACATTGGTCATGATCCTTATATTTTGATGTAGAATTGAGGTTATATTCTTACATTCATAGAAAATTTTGTAAATCAATACAGGTTTAATGTGTTCATTGATATAAATCTTTATATATAGATACACAATTTAAGATTAATTTTGTTACAACATAATATAGGTGTGTTTCAAACACTTGCATTATGCTGACATAACTCATCTAATAATACAAGGTTTAGTCCCAGTCCTTTCAGTAGCTACTATTACAAACTGTTTAAAATAATTAAGTGATACAAGTTAATAGTCAGATAGGCAAACTTATGGTCATATTAGCTACAACTCTAGTTAATTACAATAAAATGTTTTCAAGGTTATTCAGATAATAAATAGCTAAGAGTAAACAATGTTTGACAATATAAATGTACTACAGATAGATAGCTGATCTTCAAAAACCTCAGAGATCCATAGAATATGTCATTTAAATTTATTTCATTACTAAAAGGTCTTTGACTATTAGACAAGTTTGCTTCTGAAAGGACTCCCATTCACATTAACAACCTCCATATGGAGTTGTTTCAATTGTGGTAAGCTGGCCAATGGGCAAAGAAAACACCCCAACTTCATCTGCAGACAAAATACTATCCAGAAAGGACAAACAGATACAGGAAAGACAACTACTAAGCTCTGCCAAGACAAGGTAAGCAAGTCCTTCATTATTCCTGCTTCACAAAATGTCTGTCTGATATTCTGGACCAAAAGACTGAAGATAGCTGCTCCAACATTATAAAGACAATATTGAAGACTGTCCAGGCAATCAGCTATCTCTGTCATTTCTTATATTTTGGAAGCTGCATCCTGTACTTCCTGCATATTCAGTTAATATTTATCCCTTCTTAGGTCTCTGATGGAATTGAAGACTAAATAGTTATAGTCTCACAATTAAGCTTAGTCATTTAAGATTTAAGAAGATGTTCTAGGTCTAAGAAGATGTCTTTAGGATGGTAACACAAATTAAGATAAAGATTGAGTTAAGTACAAAACTCTAAATATACCAAAATAGGATAGATACTAAAATATTACCTAATTGGCAAATACTATGGACTGGACATTTTATTATAATTATATTCAATTTGTATTTTAAAGAAAAAGAGCCTTTTATTGCACTCAAAGGGGGAATTGTAGAAAGGATATCTTGTGTAGTATGTGGATGTCAATTAAAAGGTCTATGGCCTATGGCTTAGGTAGGAAGTAGATGTGGGACATCCAAGAGGCAGAAAGGATTCTGGGATAGAGTCAGGTGCAGAGAAATTTGCCAGGAAGATGTAATAAGACTGAGGCATGGTACCTGAAATGAAATAAGACTCAGAGTTAAAATATATTTACGAATACCTTGGCCATATAGCTAGGCTTTTCTCTGACTAGATCATAACTACAGATAACCCATTTTATTTCTGGGAGCATGGGGCTGAGAGGAAGAACTGGGACATAATTTCTACAGGAGAACAAAAAGAAAGACACTTCAGTGTTAACTTCTGCATTTCCAGATGTACATATGTGTATTTACACAAACATACATATACTCATGTACACACATACAAACATATTCATGTACACATACACAAAATCTACATTGCTTTTAAATTATTTTTAGGTCAGTATACAGAGTAATAGATTTTATCATGACATTTTTATACATAGGCGTCATTATTCTTAGTTCTCATTTGTTCCCCTCACCCATTGCCCTTTTCATCCCCCTTCCCAGAATTTTTTTTATTTTCTATATTTTTTTATTTACACTCCAAATGATTTCCCCTTTCCCATTTCCTCCCTCCCCAAAAGTCCCATAAGCCCCCTTCCCTCCCCCTGTTCCACATTCAACCCCCTCTCGCTTCTCTGTCCTGGTATTCCCCTTCATCCAGTCTTTCCAGGACCAGGGGTCTCTCCTTACATCTTCTTGGAAATCTATTGATATGTGAATTGTGTCTTGGGTATTCCGAGATTCTGGGTTAATATCCCCTTATCAGTGACTGTATACCATGTGTGTTCTTTCCTTCCCAGAATTTTATTACCCTCTATTTCTTCCCTAGAAAATCTGCAGTTCTTTCTACAGCCATTCCTCATCTCTAACTATAGCCCCTCTTTTTTAAAAATAAAACTATTTATTTATTTATTTTTGGTTTTTCGAGATAGGGTTTCTCTGTGTAGCCTTGGCTGTCCTGGAACTCACTTTGTAGACCAGGCTGGCCTCGAACTCAGAAATCCTCCTGCCTCTGCCTCCCAAGTGCTGGGATTAAAGGCGTGCACCACCACCGCCCGAAAACAATTTATTTTTATTTCATTTATATATATGTGTCTCTTAACACATGTCTTGTGTGTACACCTGTGGAAGCCAGAAGAGGGCATTGGATCCTCAGGAGTGGAAGTTACAGGTGGTTGTAAGCTGCTTCTCTCCTACATAAAAACATTTTAGAGACAAGGAAGTTTTGGGGAAAACATAAATCAGGCTGAAGTTTATCTACTTGACTTAGATGATAGAAGTCCAAGATCAGTTCCAGCACAGTCAAGTTCTAGTCAATGCTAACTTCCAGGCCTGCCAAAGGTCACCTTGTCAATATGTGGTCTCTTCTTGGTAAGCAAGGAACTGAAACCAGGAGAGATCGAAGAAAGGGAGGAGGCAAGGAGAGAGAGAGAGAGAGAGAGCATTGCTGCTTCCTGTCAGGCACAAGCCCATCCCAAGGGCTGCATCCTCATGACTTCTAACTAATAACCCTCTTGAGTCCCATCTCTGGACACACTGGAGGTTAGGAGTTCAGCACAAGAATCTGGTATACAAGCATTAATTGTAGAACAAAGTTTTGAAATCAATCCTGTTTAACTTATATTTACAAGTCCCTGACAATCTCTATTTTAATCCCATCATTGTTCTGTTGGAATCCCTGCCTTAGATTTGGCATGCTAGTGTTTGAATTGCTGTCACTCTGAGTGATGGGAGGAAAGGCTCTGCCATGTCTCCTCAGGCCCCCAGGCTGTCTTCCATGAAATAAGGAGAAGGGGATTTTAAGTGAGTTCATGAGAATACTTTCATTTCCATGGAAGTCTATCTGAGGTCAGTTACTCTTGGAAGATTTTAGATTTGGAGTGAGCTGACCCAGGCCTCATCCTTAGAAACTTGAATCTGGAAAGGTGCTTAGGGTGTCTGTCGTGGAATAACACTCTGTGAAAACCAGTATGTACATGTGTGTTCAGGTGTACCATGTGTGAGCATTTAGGATGTTTTCTTCTATTGCCTTCCACTGTCTTCCATTTATTTGCATGTTTTTAGGCAAGGTCTCTCTGAAACTGGAGCTTGCCATTTTGACTAGAATGACTGGTTATCAAACTCCAAAGATCCACCTGTGCATCGACACCTAGCTTTTACATGGGTTCTGGGTATCTGAGCTCAGGCCCTCCAAGCTTCCTAAGCAAGCACTCTACCAACTGAGCCATCTTCTTAGCCCCAATTTAAGTGAGAAATCCAAGTATCCACAATGTGATTCCTAATGATAATTTAATTTATACATGAAATATTCCTGCTTCTCAAGATTAGAAGGATTCACTATGACCAGGCAAAGTGCCTGTAACTCCAGCACTTGGCAGTTGGATGCAGAAGGGTCATCCTACTATGTAGTGACGTCAAGGCTAGCCAGGGCTACCTAGAACCAGTTCCCCTTTCCCCCCTCATTTCCCGGAAGAGACAGTAGAGGGGGCTGAGGACACATGACAGATCTTCTCCATCCCTGTCACTCACAGTGACAGCAAATGAAGCGCTAACATGCCAAATCTCAGGCACAGATGCCAATAGAACAACAAAAACTTAAAAGCATGAAATCTTGATGGATTAATTTAGATTTATTTTATCTTTCCTTTTTACCATTTATGACTATTAATTTCAAAAGCAATCAAGCATTGCATAAAGGGAAATTTGTTGCGACAGTCATTTTAAATTTCAAGTTTTAAAATCAGGTTGGATTGCAGTCCAATGAAACCATGGATTTGATTGCCCTCTGTCTCTAAGCAACAGCCATTTTCACTTTATTTTAGATAAATGAACTTCTCTGTGTATTGTCCTAGCCTGACTGGGTTCTGGGAAGCTGAACGTCATGTTCTCCTCCTGACTATTCTATCTAAATTAGTCACTCAAAATGGAATGGGCCAGAAACACTAATCAACCAGTGTTTTAAATGTAATGTTGATGTCCTGCAGCTGGAGTGCACACACCATAATACCAACACCAAATGCCAAGTGGTGACTAGACCTCCGCTTGAAAGTTTGTCAATCAAGACTGCTCTCCTAATTTTACTAATTAACTTTTATTTGAAGAATGCCCCACATGGAGCCTTACCTGCCTACATGACACCCCATAAACAATAAATGTTTTGTTTCTAGAGAAAGGCTTTCTGGTTCTTCTATAGAAGATGCAGGCTGACCACCTTGACCAACAGACTCAGTGGATTTTTCATTTTCTCCATCATTCCAATTGTTCAGCCTCCCTGTCCCAGGGCCCAGAATTTTGCAATATGTTTGTCTTAGGAATGTAGCCACATCCTATTGGGAACAAGACTCACATGATTTGGGTTCTGGAAGGAGATGCGCTTGGCTGAAGCATGCACCTCCAGCTGAGCACTTGTAAGCTGTGGCTGGACGTGTTTGCAGCTGGAGCATTACATGGCTTGAGCTTGTCTTCTGAGAACTGTGAAATCAGGGACATCTGTGTCCCTGAACATGCTGTCTGTGGGGAACTGCAGACGATACTCATCTCTGACTTTGGTCTGGACCAGAGCTTTCTGTACATAGTACCTTGGTTAGGTTGGTTTGTTTGTTTTAGGATGCAAATATGCATTAATTATACAGTTAAAATTGTGATATCAGCAATGTCTGCTTGTAACTTCTTCCTCATTCTGTTTAGGGGTTTCTAGAACCAGAGTCAAAAGGTTTGAGATTGAGACGGGAGTGTGTAACTCTGACTTCCTCCTATAGTTTTGAATTGAGACCCCACCCCCCACCCCAAGGAAAAGCCAAATTCAGAATCACAGCATTCTCAATAACCATAGGCTTCTTCCATGGGTTGTACCATGACACAGTAATCAACTCTAATCCTAATCCTTTTAAAATAAATCTTTATTTTATTCTAAAAGATGATGTTTCAATTAGGGTTTCCATTGCTGTGAAGAGACACCATGACCAAGGCAAGTCTTATAAAGGACAACATTTAATTAAGGCTGACTTTCAGATTCAAAGGTTCGGTCTGTTATCATCATGTCAGGAAGCATGGCAGTGTCCAGGAAGACGAGGCACTGGAGGACCTGAGAGTTCTGCATCTTGATCTGAAGGAAGTCAGGAGAAAGCTGCCTTATGGGCAGCTAGGAAGAGAGCCTCAAAACCCAGCCCCACAGCTACACACTTTCTCCAACAAGGCCACACCTACTCCAACAAGGCCATACCTAGTCTAACAAGGTCACACCTCCTAATAGTGCTACCCCCTGGGTCAAGCATATTCAAACCACCACAGATGAATATGACATTCAATGAAGATATATGCCATCAGAGTGCTGTGGGTACTCCATGAATGAACCAGACCAAGGTGCCCACTTCCCTGTGATTAGCTTAGCAAATAAGTCTGGAGTTATTTCCATTCTCAATAACAGTGCCCAGAATAAGAGGCAACTGAATGCATATGGAAAGAACAGCCAAGACTTGAGTGTGAGGAGTGAGATTCTCTGAGGATACCAGGCAAAGACACGATCATTGGTGTCATCTCACGTTAGGGACTTTCTAGGCTATAGCCTTATCTCAGCATGTCACACTGTAATTCACTCAACTGTACTACTACAGTTCATGTAGTCTACCCTTTGCTCCCCTTTCATCTCCCTTATATGTAGAGGTGCAGGAATGTTCCCTCCAAGCTCACATTGACATTTAATTTCTGTTGAACCAACATGAAGAGATGGAACCTTACTGAAAAGGTTATTAAGCTATCAGGGCTCCGCCATTATGAATGAATCGATGGCATTACCAAAAAGCAGGTCAGTAACAAGAACAGGGTCATTAAGACAACATATTCAATCCAATATTCTCTTCCTGCCTTGACTGAGCTCACGGCCTACCTGCTGTGTCCTAAGGTAGCTCACTCTGGCCAGATGTTGACATATGCTCCAGCACCTCACAGGCTCCAATACTGTGGGCACATTGATTTGTATTATGTATGAATTGCCCACTGTTTCTAGCTAGCAGAAAGTAGAATAAGACAGCAATCAAATGTCATTAATCTCCAGATAGAGGCTCTAAACTGGAAGGAAGGCAGACACATTCTGCCTTTTGTGATTGAGGTAAGAAGATACCAGATGTTTTTGTCTACATTTTTATTTTGCAGCCATTGTTGATGGTAGAAAAAGTCCAAATTGATGTTTCACCAGAGGGAGGGAGGAAGGGAGGGAGGGAGGGAGGGAGAGAGAGAGAGAGAGAGAGAGAGAGAGAGAGAGAGAGAGAGAGAGAGAGAGAGCACTTCTGAAATTCTTCTCTACTTAAGTGCCTGGGGATGGAGCCCAGGGACTCACAGATGAAAGCAAGTTCATTGCTATGAGGTACATTGCTAGACTACCTTTATGCATTTATTCTGAGAACAGGGATTCCTATTAATTTACATTATGTTACCTAGTACAAAAATTGTAAGCAAGACTCACAAGCTACACCTAGCTTACAGATATGTTTAACTGTATTGTGCAATGTTGTCTAACACTGAGAATTGGTTACCAAAGTCTTGATTCCCACAAGATATGAAGAGTTCTTGCTTTTATGTAGATATCTGCTGGCCAGGCCACCAGAGTGCTTCCCATTACCCTTTAGGTGCTAAACTTGGGACTGCCTTTGGCAGATGTACATTGGTGCTGAGATGGTCCATATGTTTCCACCTAGGCTCCCAAAGAACCACAGCATCCTATCCTAGTGTCTTAGAGCAATGTCACTGTGAGAGCAAGAGGCCGTACAGAGAATTGAGGATGGGATGACAGCCAGCATCCATTGCCAGATGCAGTGAGGAGGCCATGCAAGGTCATACAGATCAGCCAAACTGCCTAGGAATTTAGCCAACGGATTTCTCAGCGAAACCCAGCCCAAGCTGACTCTCAGAACTAGGAACAAATAAAATTGGTGCTGCCTAAATGGTTTGTGACACCAAAGTAGGTCACGGATGGAGACAAATTTCATTAGAGCATTCTGTTTTTCCTCTTGCACGTTTTAATTTCTCTATGGCCTCATGTTATTCAGCTTCCAGTCCCACTTCCTGAACTGACCCACAAAATTTTTATACTTTTTGTTCATGTATAATATACTTATAACAAATGAATATATCATAAACATACAACTTGATGAGTTTTCACAAATTTAATGGACATACATTATTAGAACCCAAAACAAGAGAGGATGAGAGAAAAAATAAAGAGAATGAAACAGGAAGGAAGGAAGCAAATGAAAAAGGATAGAGAAAAGGAACATGGAGAAAGAAAGAGGGAAAAATAAAACAAAGAAAGTGCTTCCTGCTTGCTCAAATTCACAACCACCTCACCTGTCAGATTCCATCTTTACAATCAGAGATCCTTAATAGCCATTCTGGGGGAGGTGAGACCAAATGTCAAGGTGGTGGTCATTTTCCCCTGTAAACAATCCCATTTAAACTCACTGGTTCACAAGTTAGACTTGGGCAAACTTTTTCTTTGAGCTGTCTTCGCTTTCTTCTACCTTGAGTGGATAGAGATGGATAACCTAGAAGAAGTTAAACACTCTTCCTTTTGAACTTCCCCTCACACAAGCTCAACCAGCTGTCATGAGTCAAAGAGAGGTACGGAGGAGGAGGAAGACACTTGCCAAGGGTGATGCTTTTAGCATGAGAATATCTGCCCTGCATGGCTTCAAACAACCAGAGGTGGGCTGAAGGCTTCCGCAGTCTGGCATCAATAGCATCAGGTAGGATGAACATCTATCTACCTTCTCATGATAGTTAATATAGCCATTATGAGCAATGCATGGCTTCATCAAAGAATTAAGCATAAAACTGCCTACAATCCAGCAACCCTATTCTTTGAGATGCTCTCTATGTAAAGAAAATGAAAACAGTGTGTATTGTGGTTTAAATGAGAAATGTTCTCTATAGGCTCCCATATTTGAACACTTGGTTCCCAGTTGTTGAGGCTATTTGGGGAGGTGGTCAAACCTTTAGAAGGCAGAGTCTTGCTGGAAGACGTATATGACAAGAGCCAGTTGCTTGACAGCTGAGAGCTTTGTCTCACTTCCTGTTCTCCGTCTCCCCTTCCTGTGTGTGGAGGAAAATGTGATTATTCAATTTCCCACTCCTGTGGCCGGGCCTTCCCAGTCTTTACAGACTTTATCCCTCTGGAACAATAGACAAAATTCACCATTTTCTCCTCTGTGATGCTTAAGAAAGCAACTAATACAGTTCATCAAAGAGGTATTCGTGTTTGAGTTTACTACAGTACTATTCACGTAAGCTAAGGTATGGGATCAACCTGAGTGTCCACAACGGTCTTGATTGTCAACTCAACTACCTCTGGAATTGACTAAAACACAAGCTGCTGGGCATTCCTCTAAGGGGTTTTCTTACTTGGATTACTTAAAGCAGAAGACCTACCCCAAATCTGGGCAGCACCTTCTGGAGGCAGACCAGCTAAAAGGCCATAGAAGAAGGAATCTTCTGCTTTTTGCCTGGCTGCCCTCGCTCTTTTTGGCAAGTTTATCTATCCTGTTGCTGCTGTCAACATTATGTTAGTTACAACTTATTCAGGATTTCAATGTAGATTGAAGGCCAGCCACTCCCCAGTACTCCAGTGTTTAGACTGGGACTGCAGAGACATCCACATTCACGGACTGAACAACTAAGTGATCCTTAGCCTTTCTGCTTTGAGACAGCCACTGTTGAACTAGTCATACTACAGCCTGTAAGTCAGTCTAATCAATATAATCAAATGAATATATATGTTCATTATATAATTTCTATTCCTTTAGATTCCCCTAATACAGTGTCTTTCATATAAGTAGGTTAGTGAATTAAAGCATGTATACATATATATCACACTACATATGCACATTGTGTTGGCTGGAGTCATTTGGGAGAAAGGAACCTCAATTGTGAAAATACCTTCTTAAAACTGGTCTGTGGACAGACCTGTGGGGCATTTTCTTGGTTGATGATTGATATGGGCAAGCCCAGCTCTCTGGTAGAGGGCAGGTACCTTCCCTAGGATGGTGGTCCTGATATGTGTAAGAAAGCAGGCTACACAAGTTAGGAAGAACAAGCCAGTAAATAGCATTCCTTCATGGCCTCTGCTTTAGTGTCTGTCTCAAGGTTTCTGCCTTAAGTTCCTGCCTATATTTCTTTCAGTAATGGAGTGTGATGAGGAATTTTAAGCTGAAATAAGATCTATCCTCCCTAAATTACTTTTCATTCATGTCTTTTTATCACAACAGAAACCCTAAGACAGACAGACAGACACACACACACACACACACACACAGACACACAGACACACACACACACACACATTATTAAACCTTTATAAAAAAGTAAATTCTGCCATTTGTGGCAATGTAGATAAATAGAATGTGGTTGTCAGAAACTAGGCATGGAAAACACGGGAAAGAATTGGTCAAAGGGTAAAAACTTACATCTAAGACTCAGATGTACAACATGGGGCTGCAGTGGTGTGAGTGAGAATGGTCCCCATAGACTTATGTAAGGGTCTGTGATTCCCAAAGAATAATACCCCAGACTCAAATAATATGCAACAGCAGAGAATGTTTATTCTGCAGAGAACCTTCATGTAGGGTCTACCCTACATCAGGATCGAAGACAGAGGTGTGGATTTTGCAGGGTCAATTTAAAACCTGTTAGGGTAGCAGTGTTGATTTTTAACTTTCTTTCTCTTGATTGGTTGGCTCTGTCTCCATGGGTTTGGGCGCCTTTGTGATTGGTTAAGGCTCTGGGGAATTTAGAGGACTTTTGCTGATAACTACACTTGACTCAGACTAAGTGATAGGGAAGCTTTCTGATTGGCTGTCCATAAGGGCCGTTTTATTCCTGGAATTGACTGTTTGGACTTTTCCAGTTCTGGGAAACAAAAACTTAGGTCTAGCCTCCCAAACTGCCAGTTTTCAGCCTACCCTGGAGTCAGCCTGGCTCAGGCTAGCTGAGTCCTCTCACTTATATACTTGAATACTTATTCTCCAGTTGATATAACTGTTTGGGAAAGATCAATGGAACAGAATTGAAGACCCAGAAATGAATCCACACTCCTATGGTCACTTGATCTTTGACAAAGGAGCTAAAACCATCCAGTGGAAAAAAGATAGCCTTTCAACAAATGGTGCTGGCTCAGCTGGAGGTCAACATGCAGAAGAATGCAAATTGACCCATTCTTATCTCCTTGCACTAAGCTCAATTCTAAGTGGATCAAAGATCTCCACATAAAACCAGACACACTGAAACTAATAGAAGGGAAACTAGGGAAGAACCTTGAACATATGGGCACAGGGGAGAATTTCCTGAACAGAACTCCAATAGCTTATGCTCTAAGATCAAGAATAGACAAATGGGACCTCATTAAATTACAAAGGTTTTGCAAGGCAAAAGACACTGTCAAAAAGACAAAGCGGTAACCAACTAACTGGGAAATGATCTTTACCAACCTTACATCCGACAGAGGGCTAATATCCAATATATACAAAGAACTCAAGAAGTTAAACTCCAGAGAGGCAAGTAACCCTATTAAAAATGGGGTACAGAGCTAAACAAAGTGTTCTCACCTGAAGAATATCTAATGGCTGAGAAGCACCTAAAGAGATGTTCATCATCCTTAGTCATTAGGGAAATGCAAATCAAAACAACCCTGAGATTCCATCTCACACCAGTCAGGATGGCTAAGATCAAAAACACAGGAGACAGCAGTTGTTGGCGAGGATGTGGAGAAAGAGGAACACTCCTCCACTGCTGGTGGAATTGCAAGCTGGTACAACCACTCTGGAAAGCAGTCTGGCGGTTCCTCAGAAAACTGGGCATGACACTCCCGGAGGATCCGGCTATACCACTCCTGGGCATATACCCAGAGGCTTTACCTGCATGCAATAAGGACACATGCTCCACTATGTTCATAGCAGCCTTATTTATAATAGCCAGAAGCTGGAAAGAACCCAGATGTCCCTCAACGGAGGAATGGATTCAGAAGATGTGGTATATCTACACAATGGAATACTACTCTGCAATTAAAAACAATGAATTCACGAAATTCCTAGGCAAATGGTCAGATCTTGAAAATATCATCCTTAGTGAGGTAACCCAATCACAAAAGAACACACATGGTATGCAGTCACTGATAAGGGGATATTGACCCAGAATCTCGGAATACCCTAGACACAATCCGCATATCAATAGATTTCTAAAAAGATGGAAGGAGAGACCCCTGGTCCTGGAAAGACTGGATGTAGGGGAACGCCAGGACAGAGTAACGAGAGGGGGTTGAATGGAGAAAAGAGGGAGGGAAGGGGGCTTATGGGACTTTCGGGGAGGGAGGAAACGGGAAAGGGGAAATGATTTGGAATGTAAATTAAAAAAAAAATAAAATAAATAATTAAAAAAAAAGAGGTGTGGTCTTATTGGAGAAGGCATGTAACTAGGGGTAGACTTTGAGGTTTTACATTCTCTCTCTCTCTCTCTCTCTCTTTCCTACTTGCAGGTCAAGATATGAACACTTATCTGTTCCTTTGCTCGGTCATCATGGATTCTAACCCTTGAAACCGTAAGCCAAATTAAACACCTTGGTCAATGTGTTTTTTCACATTAGAAAAAAAAAATGTGAAATTTTCACATTTTCACAATAGAAAAGTAACTAAGACAGGGATAGCATAAATTACTACCACATTTTACACTTCAGAGGGTAGATCTTAAATGCTTTCTCCTACAAGTGATCGTGTGAGAGGCTGTGTACATTTGACTGTGTTAGTCATTTATTATGGCTATGTATAGCAAACCATCATGTTATATATCTTAAATATGAACAATTTATTTTATTTTGATTTATTTACTTTTTTATGTGTATAACTATTTTTTCTGTCTGTCTGTCTGTCTGTCTGTCTGCATTTTGTATGTGTGCCTGGTGCCCATGGAGACCAGATAAAGGTGTCAAATCCCCTGGAACTGGAGTCATAGACAATTATGAACCACTTTATGAGTGCTGGGATCCAATACTCTGTAAGAACTTCCAGGATACTTAACTACTGAGCTGTCTCTCCAGACCCAATATACACAGCTTTTGTTTGTCACCTTTTCCAAGAAGCCTACTGGGGGAGGGTATTATAATAAAGTAATTCTTTTCTATCTAGTAGTGACTAGTTTCCCTGAAGGTGCTATTTTCCTTTTATTAGAATGCTTCGCCTATTGTTCTGAAGATGTATAAAATGAATTAAAAGGTTACCATCTCTCCCCTCTCTTCCCCTTCTCTTCTTAATACGTGGGGTTCATTAGACCCATCCATAAAGCTCAGAGCAGAATCCAAAGAAATAGGAGCTATTTTTATAATAGAGTAATGCAGTAAGAAGTGGATTTTCTAAATCTTTCTTTGGTATTTAAAAAGCCTCAGTTGTTATTTTTAAAATGTAAAATGTTGTTAACATTATGATAATAGAATTAAATGTCAGGTCAAAAATCTCATTTAAAAGATTATGAAAAATTAAAATGAAACAGTTTCCCCATGGTATTTGACTATCCACTTTCCAGACAACAGGCAGAAGGGCTGGATTAGAATTGTTCCAGAAAACTCTCAGGCAAATGCTCTGTCGAGAAGCAACAAAAGAAGTCCTTGCAAATCCAGACTTGCTATTTCCTGAGCATCTCTTTTGATACTGTTTTCTCATTCACAAGAAAGTTAACATTGAGTTCTCAAGGCAGGTTTGCAGAGACCCACCATGCAAGCCAAAACGAGGCAGCTTGGATCTTTGTGTCTCTCCTTCTCTAATTACCCACTGTTCTGTTTGGAACAATGGTGCAGCTCTGTGCACAGGCCTCTCTCTGTTTTTGGATTGGTCTGGGATGTCACTTGGTGATGCCCTTATCTTCTATCATTTTCATGTGCTTGGATTTTCAATATCTAAAGATATTTTCCAGCCTTCTCTCTTTATCTTTGGGTAAACTCTGCACATAAGCCCTCGCTGCTAAGGATTCAGTTAATCATAGTCTAACCACTCAGGGTCTGTTAAGATTCTGCTTCTTGCTTGATTTAGTTTTAGCTTGGTACCCCAGTATTTCCTCGCTTGCCACAAGGAGCATTTTTTTATGTTTCTTTTCTCACTTTAACATGTTCTTTCAAAATATATAAAGTTTTATACACTTTGTTAATACAAACACATTTATCACATTGTATTTGTAACACAGACCTGTACCAGGATTCAGCAACTCCAGATAGGCAGCTCTGTTCTTTCACATTAAGTCACTGGGTTTGGTGTCATGCAGTTAGCACATTTCTACTCAGCAATTTCTCAAAACTTACCACCAACTACATGCCGTCAGAAATGCACTGACAAGAATCTGTTCATACAATGGGGCTGCTAGAGTGATCTCATGACATGGTAGTCAGCCTCTGTGAGAAGGAATGGTCCTTAGGGGGAAGAAGACGCCATGTGTCTTTCATAATCCAGTCTTGGAAGTCACAGATTATCATGAGCATGCCGTTCTGCATGTTACTAGTCAGCAAGAGTGCAGTATGCAGCTGTATGAACTGCAGGAGGCGGGAGCGCCAGCGTCTGCATGAATCTAGCTGCTACATCCAAATGCACACTAGAGCACGCACTTTCTCAAGTATGTGTATTTCTGTCCTGTCACCTTTGTGAGTTGATTATTTCTTGGGAGTATTCTGCTTCCTCAGTGTGCACTTTCTTTCCATGTTTCAAAAACCTTAAGCCATAGATAGTGTTCATATTCCCACTGAGCCTTTCATAAGAATGGTCAAATGGAAGTTCCAGCTTGTCCTGGTCAGTATAGTGAGTTCTGGGTGAGCTAGGGCAATATTGAAAGAACCTGTCTCAGAAAATTACGTGCATTCAAATTATATATATATTATGCGGCCTTTTGTTAGACACCAAAAAAGAGAGTGAGGGCAGGGGTGGGGGAAGAGGAAGCATCTGCTTTGACATTTTACAGGTCAAGGAGGTCACAAAGACGACTTGCCAATTGAAAGCAGTGCTTTTCTTTTCTTTCTTTCTTTTTTTTTTTTTTGGTTTTTCGAGACAGGGTTTCTCTGTATAGCCCTGGCTGTCCTGGAACTCACTCTGTAGACCAGGCTGGCCTCGAACTCAGAAGTCCGCCTGCCTCTGCCTCCCAAGTGCTGGGATTAAAGGCGTGCGCCACCACCGCCCGGCAAAGTAGTGCTTTTCAACAAACAATGTATTGTACAGAAACATTAAAACATAGTGTGCTCTTCTTGTTTCTGCTAATTTGAAGCTTCTGGGGTTTTCAACGTTTGAGATACTGCGGTATACAGAAAGATACTTCTGGTTAGGAATAACAGTGATGTCATGGAGAGCTAAATATCTACTTTACCACAAGGAAAAATAAGGTGAATGAATATATGGCTGTGACTTTTTAATTTGTTGAAGTGAAACTGCCATTGAGCACAGATGCGGCTATCACCATTCAGGACAGGGCTACATGTGAGAATTAAGATGTTGTGGATTTGACTTATTGCTTGTATTATGTTAATTGAGTTCCCAAATTGCACAGGAATTCACACATATGCATCTAGGACAGGTTCTAATTGGTAAATGACATTGCCAGCAGTCAATGGCTAGACAGTGAGACAGAGGTGGGACTTTAGACTTCCCAACCAGGAGAGAGGGGGGAACCCAGAGAATACAAAGGATTTAGAATCACCACCCAGGGGAAGAAGGAGAGCTATAGAAGAGAAAGCATACAGCCATGTAAGAGCCCAGGAAGTACGGCCCGAGGGACCCTTCACTGGGTTGAGTCTAGGGTAGCAAAGATGGAATATAGATTTTAGTAAGTAATAATTCAGGAGTATCAGAGGGGAGGCATAGCAACATGGAGTTTGGGAGTGACCCATCCATTGGGCTGCTTAGGGCATATTAAAAATAAGGCTCTGTGTGTGTGTGTGTGTGTGTGTGTTGCTTGATTTGTAGTTAGGTATGGAAACATGAAGAAACTAAACACCTGACTTCCATTACAGATCAAATTTCTGATTTTATTGTTGAAGGAGCTTAGGCAAGGATTCTTGGTAAGGAATAGATCCACGAAGTAGTCAAAGTGCTAGAAAAATTGCAGAAGTTCTTGTAAGCTGCTTTCTTGTCACCATAACAAACAGCTGAGCTGAAACAAAACTTTGACTCACAGTTGTGGCCATTTCCATGCATGCTCTGTTGGCTCCATTACTTTTAAGGCAATGAATCACGGCAGACAAACATAGGGTAGCAAGCTGCTTGCTTGCTTCACAGCAGTCAGGAAGCAAAGCAAGAGGAAGAAGGGGGGCCATCGCCACCTGTCTCCTGTCAAGAGTTTGCCTTCAATAATATCCTAAACTTTTTATGATGTTTCAATTGCACCAATGGGAGATTAAGCCTTTATTTATCACTGAGAAATATTCTAGGTTTAAACTATAACAAAACCTATGCTGAAGGTCACGGTTTTGGATGGTGCAAGTTCAGGTGATATTCACCTTGAATTTCCTCCTGTAATTTATTCCTCTGTGTAACAGCAAAGAATCAGGTCCAAGAAAGTTCAGGCTTCAAGGGGCATATGGTGGTGGTGGTGCAAAGTCGGTGTTTGCTGCACACACAAGGGTGTCTTTCAGTCAGCTATGTAGGGTCTTCATTCATGGGAGCATTCCAGGGACATAGCATAATCATTGGACAGTTAAGTCTACAGTAGACTGATGTCATACCACCAAATTACAACTTTTCTCCAAAGAGTTTCAAACACTTCCAAGTTGAATTCAGAATAGCCTTTCATACAGGTCCGAGCAGGTGTTTTTCTCCACATTTTATAGAGCAGAGAATAGAGAACTTAAATGATGTGATAAGAGCAGGTCTCGGAAAAGTGAATATAGGGCATAGAAGAATCTTCGCAGAGGCTTAGAGCCCACAGAGGAAACCCTGGCTCTCACAAGATTACGGAAGAGTGCTGAGCTACTGCAGCCGGTGCTAGTAGACTCAAATAGCAGGAGCTGCAGCCAAGGTTTAAATGCTCCCCTGCTCTTTCCTGACTTTCTTCTCTCCATTTCCCAAACTTCCCATCATGGGTTTGTGTTCTACTCTTGCCCCCAAAATACTTGGAGACTGTTTTAAACATAGATCAATGTATTTCTGAAGAAACAGAAATTGTTTTTCCCAAGACAATCTTTAGACAGTTTCATATTCTTTAACAGTTAAAAGAGTGAATCCTGAAGTAAAATCTCAGCTCTGTTAGTTTGTGGCTGGGCATTTTCTGAGAAGCTATGCAATCACTAAGCTGAGAGTTTATTTTACTATAGGACCTAGCCAGAGTATTTCTAGAAGCAATACGATGGATGGACAGATGGATGGATGGATGGATGGATGGATGGATGGATGGATGGATGGATGGATGAGTGGATGGATGAATAGATGGGTGTGTGGGTGGATGGATGGATGGATGTGTGGATAAATGGATGGATGAATGTGTATATATACATATATATGTATATATACACATATATATACACCCATATATATATATATATATATATATATATATATATATATATATATATATATATGGGTGGGTAGATGGGTGGGTGTGCGGATGAATGTGTGAGTGAATAGATGGATGGATGGATGGATGGATGGATGGATGGATAGATGGGTGGATGGATAGATAAGTGGATGGGTGAATGGATGGATGAATGGGTGGGTGAGTGGATGAATGGATGGATGGATAGACAGATGATTGCACACTCCCCCCCCCGCCCAAAACAAAACAAAGTCCAGTTTGTGTTGTCCATATAGCCACTGGATCATGGTCAGACTACAGGTGGCCAGCCTCTTAAAAAAAGTGATTCCTTCCCCACCCCCACCAGCCAGTAGCCATCTTTTGTGTAGAACTACACTGCAGCATCCTTATCACAATTTTTAAGAGTTCTTTTCAATGGTTTCTTCAAAGTTGTTACTTTTGGAGGTGTTGGAGGTGGGGTAGGGGTTGTCATAGACGTCTTCTATGTCTGTACTTCTCAAGTGTGAATCTCCAGTCATTGATTTTACTGCACAAGAAGCTTCCCTGTCCTTTACAGTCTGCAGGAGCATGGATCATGGACTTCCACATGGTATCTCATAACAGCATAAACCACAGACATTCATCTGGCTTCCTGTGTCAGTGCATGCCACCGATCACAGCATGGTTTCAGGTGTCAGTATGAACCACAAACACCAACACATCAGGCAGCAGCACGGATACCTGCATGGCCTTCAGTGGTAGCACAGGCCACATGAGCCACAGACACTGAAGCAGGACCACCAACACGGTCTCTGGTGGCAGCATGGGCCACAGGCATCAATATGGTCTCAAAAGCAGTAGAGGGCATTGGCATGGCCTCCTGTGGTAGCTTAGGACATTGACATGGTTCAGACTCTCTCCACAGTGTGTAACCCTGTTCTCTTCCTCCATGTTTCCCACCCCTCCATCACAAATTAATTCATTGCAGTGGTATTGGAAACTGCAGCATGTCACTCCCTAGCTATTTTGCCCACACAACTCTACATGAAAATACTCGTTGCCACAAGTCATTGGTCTGGCTCAAGGCCTCTGGTCTTGGAAGTGTCATAAATACCAGACCATACCCAAGAGTTCTTAGAACACAACCATGCTCCAGGGTTTCATCTTTGGTGGTAATAAGTGATGACATGCTCCCAGATCTGGTTCTGCAGACTGAATCCTCCTCCAGTTCAGCAGCTCATAGATGGAGTAGGTGTTGGTATTATTATCATTTGGAATCACAGTAGCTGGTGGAGGATAGAAAGGCTTGGAATGGAGTTGGCCAGGACTCTGGGTTGTCATAGTTGACATGCTCTCAAGATCAGACCCTGAATAATAGACTGGGTGCAAGCAATTTGTTTGGGAGATGATCCCAAGCAACATGTGGAGAAATAAGACAGGAAAGAAAGCTTTATCAAGGAATCCACCACCAGGCACAGCTAGGCTCTTTCCCATTTCAGATGGGAAAACGAAAGCCACAGAGAGACTTGATCACTTGAAGAGAGACTATCTTGGTGTGCATAAGATGTGTCTTCAGGGGGACTAGGGGGGGAGCTGGGACTGTCAGGTCGATGTATCTACATAACTAGGCTGTAGTTTCATCCTTCAATCAACATTCTTCTGAGGCCCCCAAGAAGATATTTGAAAGTGTAAGAAAGGTCATTCCCAATTGATTTTCAGGAGGGGAGAACATCTCAGAAAGATCTGAGTGAGCCGAGTTCAATTAGGCAAGGGCCTTCAAATGCAGAACTGAAAGTTCCCTGGAGAAAAGGCATTCTTGCCAATGGATAAGAATAATCAGTATGCATGGAGCCCTGGTTTGGTCACTAGTCCCACGTAAACTGGCATGCCTGGAATCCTACTGGTTGGGAGGTAGAGGCAGGAGGATCAAAAGTTCAAGGCTTGATTATACAGCAAGTTTGAGGCTAGCTTGTACAAGACTTTCTGAAAATTAATTAATAATTAATTACATAAAGTTTTCAAAGGACCAGCAAGGGGGCTTAGTGACTAAAGCTGCTTATGAACAAGCATGATGACCAGTTCTTTATTCCACATGAAAGAAAGAGCGAACTTAGTCCCTTGTGTGTTCCTCTGACCATTTCCCCCACAAGGTGCTGTGGTATGTGTGTGCCCTGTCCTTGTGCAAATAAATACATAAATATAATATAAAAACTGAGATAAGATGTTCTCCCATAATAGCCCTACAGTTGTTTAAACAAATCTTCAGTATATCATTCATTTATTGCAACAAGTCTCTTGCTGGTTCTGTTGTTACTGGTTGAATTTTGACCAATAGAAATAAGGAAAGACATTGGCCATTTTAATGGAGCACATTCACTCTAAGGGTTATATACAATGACATGAACGTCTCTTTGCAAGTTCTTTGCATATGTTTTTTTTCTGTTTTTTCTTTTCTTAGATATAGACTTGGAGGCAGAAGGGCTCTGTCACATGATAACTCTGTATTTGACCTTGTGAGGAGTAGACAGTCATCAGAAGCCTGAAAGCACTATTATCACTGATCAGAAAATCTACAGGACGTAGCTACTGGTGCTACTAATGCTGGCTGGAGGAACAAAAACAGAAAAAAAGGTGTGGGGAGTATGTTTGTTAAACTCAGGAGTTTGTAGGAGAGGACCACAGAGCTAGGACCCAGGCTTCCAGAAGGATCCCTGAGTAGGGCCACTCATCTTTCCTAATGTAGATGCAGTAATTTGTCCATTTTCTCTGAGATGGTAACTTGCCATTCCCCACGTCATCAAAGCTTTAAAACCTTTGCAGTTGTGGGAAGCCTGCCCTGCCCTGGAAGAGTCTGTACTATAATACTGCTGATATTCACTCCTGCTCTAGCATCTTTTAAGTAGTCCATTCCTTTTTATCACTGAACCATATTCCACTGAATAGGCATACTAATATCTGCTTTGGAAATTTGAGCTGTTATACCTGTCAGCCATTATAAACAATGACATGAACATCTCTCTGCAAGTTCTTTCCATAAGCATATGTTTTCCCTCTGATTTTACTTTTCCAAGGTATAGACTTGGAGGCTGAAGGGCTACGTCACATGATTCGACCTTGTGAGAAGATCTTGGATTGCTTTCAATGTAGCTTCGCTGTTTCATGTTTTCCATTCTTACCAACATGTCTGAGGGCTGCACATTCTCACTAGCACACGGGTGCTACTATCTGACTTTTTATTATATTAACAGCTGTCCTAGAAACTGTGAGGCAGCATCTCAGGGAAGTGTCCATCAGAATCTCTTGATGGCTGATAGTGTTGACCATCTATCAGAAGTCGATTGGCCATCAAGTATCCTCTTTAGAGAAATACTCATTCCCAGCTTTCTCTCATCTTTAAAACTGCTTTGTCTCTTAATGACTGATTTATGAAAGTACTTTATCTGGTCTAGATGTGCGCCCTCTGTGCTTTCAAAATATTCTTGCCTACTTTTCACCTTTTAAATGATGTCCTTCATAGCATTAGTTCTAATTTTGAAACGGTACATTTTTTCCTTTCCTCTGCTGTCTGTGCTATTAATGCTGCATTTGAGAGCCCAGTGCGATCCCAAGGTCACGGAGCTGGTTGCAATGCTTCTTTTTCTTCCTAATTGTTGTCAAATGTTGTCTCTCACATTGCTCTCTGACCCATTTTTAGCTTATCTGTGGATTAAGTGAGGTGAGAATCCAACTTTACTCTTCTGCGTGTGTTTGCTCTGTTGTTTCAGCACCGTTTGTTTGTTGAAGATTCTAGGGGCGGCCATTAGGTGTCTTTCTTTCCCATCGTGAGATTTATAGCTAATATTTCTATTAAAAGATAGGGTTAATGAGAAGGAAATGTCAATGTATTAATCAAATACTTACATTCATGGGAGTCCATACAACCAAAGACTCAGGGGAAACTCTCTAGTCATTTCCCTTTCATGAGAAATGAGCAGTGCTGATGTGATTGGGTAAAAGGCCATGATCTAATGGCAAGGTCACAGTCCTCAGAGGATGGCCACCAGCCTGTCCTCACAGATTCTCCTTGAACTTTCTGTGTAGCGTTTCTTCCTCCTGGTGATAAAGCAGGGTCCTTTCTAGAATGGCGGTCGTATGCTCTACACTCAAATAAGGTAGGCCAGAGGACCCATTGGCAGCTCCCACAGAGAAAGGCAGGAGAAGATTAGAGCGCCATTTCTGGTTTCTGTGACCTACCCTGGGGAAGAGAAATTCTGGTTCCTGTGAACTACTTTAGGGTGAGACAGAAGGGCAAGAGGAGGTCAAAGACTGCTTCTGAAGCCTTCCATTCTCCTCCAGTTCAAAGTTCTCATGGTGGCAAAGCCAGATGTGAGGGAATCATTTTTGGAGCCCTAACTCACTGCTCTCTGCCAGTCCCTGGCTTTGTGCTCTTGTCGAAAACCAATTGTTCACGTTTAATTGCATCTGTATTGACCTTATGGGGGGATTTTATTCTCTCTATATTTGACTTGCAGGTATGAAAGGTCATGCCTAAGGACCAGAGATGAGCAGCAATCCGCAGCCCTGTTGAGCAATGCCAGGCAGCTGTCGGGCTCTTTCCATTTGCAGGCATTTTGCAGGCAGCCATTTTCACCTGGCCCACACCCATGCCAATGACCTTTGACACAGACAGACCTTAATGTCTCAGACAATTCGTCTTTGCCCAATACCCTCTCCTTCCTTTCCTCACCTTGTTGGTTCTCTTCCTCCTCCAAATAGTGCCCTCTACTTTACATGCACACTAACTGATAGATTGTAGTTCAGAAAGCATCCATATTATGTCTTTTTCCTCTTTCCTCCCTTTGCTTGCCTCATCCCTTTTTCCTCCACATAGCCCACATATAGAGAAAACATGGCAACCCTTTCTGAGTCTGTCTTATTTTTCTTAGCTCAATAATCTACAGTTCCATTCATTTTCCTTAAATGATACAATTTTATTTTTCTCCATGGCCTAAATAAAACTTCATTGTGTACACATTTTATTTTTAATCCATTTGTCTGTTAATTTCAAATTCCAAATTCAAACTTTATTTAAAAAAAATACAAGGTTTTGGGGTTGGAACAATCACCCAGCATTTAAGAGCACTCTTGCAGAGGACCCAGGTTCAAGTCTCAGCACCACATGGTGGCTCACATCTGTCTGTATTGCCAGTCAGTTCTAGTGAATCTGATATACTCTTCTGGATTCTGGGAACACAAGCACACACGGCACACAGACATAACTGGAGGCAAACACGTGTACACATAAATAAATAATAACAATAATAAATTTTAAAATCGTCACTTAGAACTCAATGTCTAAACAAAGGCTGAGTGTAGAGTGGGCATTGATTTGCATATTAAATGGACCATTCAGACTGTATTCACCTCTTAGAAAAGAGACACTGCTTTAAAATATACATTACTGGAGATCCACATGTCGTGTATTGATATAGAACTAAATCAGTCAAGTGGAGGACAATCTTTAGCATCTACTAGATGAAGGAGAAAAAGATGTTAGATGAACATGATGAGGAACTCAGCTGGAATGCTCAGGAAACACAAAGTATCATGTTAAAAACATTGGCTAGAGAAATAAAAGTCAACTGTCCCAACCAAAAAGTAGATACGATTCTTAAATGGGAAGGGTTCATCATCCTTGGGTGAAATAAAGGAGAAAGCATTTGAAATCAATGATTCTGTCAGGACCCTGAAGAGTTTATTCTGTTTATACTCCTGGGCCTCACAGTCAGTGAGGGAAGACAGGAACTCCATCAGGAGCATGGAGGCCATTGTTTGCTGGCTCAATTCGGGTGCAAACCATGGGAGAACACAGCTGGCAACTCTCTCTCTGGCTCATCCACCGCTTCATCTCACCTGCTTTTCTTCCACAGGCTGCCCAAGAGGAGTGCTGGCCACCATCGACTGGTCCTTCCTGAACCGGCTAACAATCAAGACAATTCCCCCCACAGACACGTCTGTAGTCAATCTGAACTATACAGTTCCTCACTTGGGCATCACTTAGATGACTCTATACCATTAAAGCTAGTAGTTGATGCTGACCAGGTCATGCCTCTTAACATCAAAAGTCAACTTTCCCAACCGAAAAATAGACCTGATTCTAAAATCAGAAAATGAGGGGTTTGTGTTTAAAATCAACTGTATTTAAGATGTATATAGGAAAAAGTCTTCTTTCTTTCCTCTGGCGGCAACCATCAGATGAGCCAAGATGGGTGCACACAAACACATCCAGGAGCTATGGAGGAAGAAGAAGTCAGACATGATGCACTTTCTTCTGAGGGTTCGCTGCTGGCAATGCTACCAACTCTCCACAGGGCTCCCCGCCCCACCCATCCCATCAAGGCTGGAATGCAAGGCTAAGCAAGGTTATGGCTTTACAGGATTCCTGTCCGCTGTGTTGGTCGCAACCGCCCAGTTCCTAAGGGTGCAACTTACGGCAAGCCTGTCCACTATGCTGTTAACCAGCCGAAATTTGCCCGAAGCCTTCAGTCTGTTGCAGAGGAGAGAGCTGCACACCATTGTGGGGCTTTGAGCATCCTGAGTTCCTATTGGGTTGGTGAAGATTCCACATATACACTTTTTGAGGTTATCCTCATTGATCCACTCGATAAAGCTATCAAAAGAAATCCTGACACCCAGTGGATCACCAAACCAGTCCACAAAAACAGAGAGATGCGTGGTCTGACATCTGCTGGCCGAAAGAGCCTTGGCCTTGGAAAGGGACACAAGGTCCACCACACTATTGGTGGTTCTTGCCTGCAGCTGGAGAAGGCACAATACGATCCAGCTCTACTGTTACCGCTAATACACGTAATATTTGTAAACTTCATACCCAATAAACAATATAAGAGAGTCAAAAAAGATGTGTTTAAATATATATCTATAAACCAAAAAAATTGGCATGAAAGATAACACAATATGATCTTACTACTGGCTTTATGGTCTTTTAGAAATTTATTATTAAAAACAACAAAACAAAGCAAGCAAACAAAAACCACTACAAATAAAAGATGTCATGCACTGAAATTAACCCGATCCAAAGCCTGTAACACTCAGTGGAATTCCTCTCAGTCAGCCCAGCAATTCAGAATGGAGGCAGCAGAACATCACAGTTTGTGTGTGTTTCTTATTCTCTTTTCTTCACGCTGTTCTAACGTCCCAACAACTTCATAACACTTTTAGAATCAAAGCTAGATGGTTGTCCATTATGTTACAATATAGAAACATTTTCTCTAAAAGACCACAGATGCCAACTGAGGCTACTGTACCCACCAAAACTTTCAATTACTTTAGATGGAGAAAATAACCTATTCTGTGATAAAGTCAAACTTAAACAACATCTGTCCACAAATCCAGCCCCACAGAAGGCACCATAAGGAAAACGGCAACCCAAGGAGGTTAACTACATCCATTAAAACACAGGCAATAGATAATCTTACACCAGCATAACCCGAAGGAGAAGAAGAAGAAGAAGAAGAAGAAGAAGAAGAAGAAGAAGAAGAAGAAGAAGAAGAAGAAGAAGAAGAGGAGAAGAAGGAGGAGGAGGAGGAGGAGAACGACGACGACGATGAAGATGACAACACACACACATTCATACACTACCACCACCTATCATTGATATCTCTTTAATGGTCTCAATTCCCCAATAAAAAGACACAGACTAACAGAATGGATGAGAAAACAGGATCCACCCTTCTGCTACATCCAAGAAGCACACCTCAATATCAAGGAAAACCATTACCTCAGGGGAAAGGGTTGGAAAATGATTTTCCAAGCAAATGGAATTAAGAAGCAAGCTGATATAGCTTTTTTAATACCTAACAAAATAGATTTCAAACCAAAACTAATAAAAAGAGATAGGGAAGAACACTACATACTCATCAAAGGAAAATACACTAAGAAGACATTGCAATTATTAATATCTATTTCCCCAAAATAAAGGAACCCACGTTTATAAAGGAAATACTACTACAGCTTAAATCACATATTGACTCTCACATATTGATAGTGAGAGACTTCAATACTCCATTCTCACCAATGGACAGGTCATCCAGACAAAACCTAAACAGAGAAATACTGGAGCTAACAAATGTTACAAACCAAATGGACCTAACAGACATCTACAGAACATTTCATCTGAACACAAAAGAATATAATTTCTACTCTGCATTTCATGGAACTCTATATACAATTGACCATATACTCAGTCACAAAACAAGTCTTAACACATACAAGAAAACTGTTACATCCCTTTTATCCCAAATCTCCCTGTATCCTAGCAGACCACCATAGAGTAAAGCTGCATATCAATGACAGAAACAGCAGAAAGCTTACAAACTAATGAAAACTGAACTACTCCTTATTGAATAAACATAGGTCAAGCCAGAAATAAAGAAAGTAAAAACTTTCTAGAATTCAACGAAAATGAATACTTAGCATACACAAATTTATGGGACACAATGAAAGCAGCACTAATAGATAAATTTGCAGCACTAAGGGCCTTTATTAAAAAAAATTAGCAACCTGCACCGAGAGAGTGCAGAGTGCACTCTGACATCTTTGCTCCAGCATCAGGGCACTTGGGACCTCCAGGCTCAGAGACAGACAGGCATAATATCGCTTGGGTCTCAGGCAGCTTGTGTGTACCCTGCTCCCAAGAACTGGGCAGATCTGCAGTAACCGGCAGGCCAGCTCTGCTGTGGGACTTCTGCCCTGCAGAGGGACCCCCCTCCCCCCCCGGGAGAGATCACATACCCCTGCACAGGGCAGGAGCCTACCAGCCTCCCTTTCACGACCTCTGCTCCAGGAATCCACTACGCTGAGCCTTTGGATGTACAGGGATTCCCCAATATAGCATCACTTGGGGCAAGGCACATCAGGGCTCCAAAGTCACTCAGGAACAGGGCAGGGGGAATCCCAGTAATCCAGGGGGGTCAGAAATAGGTTTGCAGGCTCACAGAAGGTCCAACCAACAGCCAGGGACAGCAGGACCAACTAACACCAGAGGTAACCAGATGGCAAAAGGCAAATGTAAGAACGTTGCTAACAGAAATGAAAGTAATATGGCACCATCCGAACCCAACTCTCCAACAGCAGCAAGTCCTGGATACCCCACCACACCCGAAAGACAAGATCTGGATTTAAAATCACTTCTCATGATGCTATTAGAGGATTTCAAGAAGGACACAAATAAATCTAATAAAGAATTACAGGAGATCATGAATCAACGGTTAGAAGCCCTTACAAAGGAAACACAAAAATCGCTTAGAGAAATGCAGGAGAACACGGATCAACAGATGGAAGCCCACAAGGAGGCAACACAAAAATCGCTTAAAGAAATGAATCAACGGGTAGATGCACTTTCAAAGGAATCACAAAAATCGCATAAAGAAATGCAGAAGAATATGGGTCAACAGATGGATGCCCATAGGGAGGCAATACAAAAATTGCTTAAAGAAATGAATCAATGGATAGATGCCCTTACAAAGGAAACACGAGAATTGCTTAAAGAAATGCAGGAGACGATGGATCAACAGATAGAAGCCCATGAGGAGGAAACACAAAAATCGCTTAGAGAAATACAGGAGAACTTGGGTCAACAGGCAGAAATCCTGAAAGAGGAAACACAAAAATACCTTAAAGAAATACAAGAAAATACAAACAAACAAGTGAAGGATCTCAGCAAATCCATCCAGGATCTAAAAAAGGAAGTAGAAACAAGTAAGAAATCACAAAGGGAGACAACTTTGGAGATAGAAAACCTTGGGAAGAAATCAGGAGTCATAGATGCAAATATCAACAATAGAATACAAGAGATGGAAGAAAGAATCTCAGGTGCTGAAGATACCATAGAAAGCATCGACTCAACAGTCAAAGAAAATGCAAAATGCAAAAAACGTGTAACCCAAAACATCCAGGAAATCCAGGACACAATGAGAAGACCAAACCTAAGGATTATAGGTATAGATGAGAGTGAAGATTTGCAACTTAAAGGGCCAGTAAATATCTTCAACCAAGTTATAGAGGAAAACTTCCCTAACCTAAAGAGAGAGATGCTGATGAATGTACAAGAAGCCTACAGAACTCCAAACAGACTGGACCAGAACAGAAATACCTCCCGTCACATAATAATCAAAATATCAAATGTACTAAACAAAGAAAGAATATTAAAAGCAGTAAGAGAAAAGGGCCAAGTAACATACAAAGGAAGACCTATCCGAATCACATCAGACTTCTCACCAGACTATGAAAGCCAGAAGATCCTGGGCAGATCTCATGCAGACACTAAGAGAGCACAAATGCCAGCCTAGACTACTATACCCAGCAAAACTCTCAATCACCATAGATGGAGAGACCAAGACATTCCATGATAAAACCAAATTTTCACAATATCTTTCCACAAACCCAGCCCTGCAAAGGATAATAGGTGGAAACCGCCAATACAAGGAGAGAAACAACACCCTGGGAAAAAACGAGATAGTAACCTTCTTGCATCAAACCCAAAAGTAGATAACCACTCAAACATAAAGATACCGTCAAGAATAGCAGGTGGAAATAATCACTATTCCTTAATCTCTCTTAATATCAATGGTCTCAATTCCCCAATAAAAAGACATAGACTAACAGACTGGATACGTAAACAGGACCCAGCATTTTGCTGCGTGCAGGAAACGCACCTCAGTGTCAAAGACAAACACTACCTCAGAGTAAAAGGCTGGAAAATAATTTTACAAGCAAATGGTCCCAGGAAACAAGGTGGAGTAGCCATCCTAATATCAGATAAAATTGACTTTCAACCTAAAGTCATCAAAAAAGACACAGAAAGACACTACATACTGATCAAAGGAAAAATCCACCGAGAAGAACTCTCAATTCTGAATATCTATACTCCAAATGCAAGGGCACCCTCATTCGTAAAAGAAACTTTACTAAAGCTCAAAGCACACATCGCACCTCACACAATAATAGTGGGTGACTTCAACACCCCATTCTCTGAAATGGATCGTTCAGGAAAGCAGAAACTAAACAGGGACACAGTGACTCTAATTGAAGCCTTGGACCAAATGGAACTAACAGATATATATAGAACATTTCATCCTAGAGCAAAAGAATATACCTTCTTCTCAGCACCTCATGGTACCTTCTCCAAAATCGACCCTATAATTGGTCACAAATCAGACCTCAACAGATATAAGAAGATCGAACTAATCCCATGCCTCCTATCAGATCACTATGGAATAAGGGTGGTCTTCAATGGCAACAAAAACAACAGAAAACCCACATACACATGGAGGCTGAACAATGCTCTACTCAATGATATCTTGGTCAAGAAGGAAATAAAGAAAGAAATCAAAGACTTTTTAAAATTTAATGAAAATGAAGGCACAACATACCCTAATTTATGGGACACAATGAAAGCAGTGCTAAGAGGAAAATTCATAGCCCTGAGTGCCGCCAAAAAGAAACGGGAGACAGCATATACTAGCAGCTTAATGGCACACCTGAAAGCTCTGGAACAAAAAGAAGCAAATACACCCAAGAGGAGTAGAAGGCAGGAAATCATCAAACTCAGGGCTGAAATCAATCAAGTAGAAACAAATAAAACCATTCAAAGAATCAACAAAACTAGGAGTTGGTTCTTTGAGAAAATCAACAAGATAGATAAGCCCTTAGCCAGACTAGCCAGAAGGTACAGAGACAGTATCCAAATTAACAAAAATCAGAAACGAAAAGGGAGAGATAACAACAGAAACTGAGGAAATTCAAAAAATCATCAAATCCTACTACAAAAGCCTGTATTCAACACAACTAGAAAATCTCAAGGAAATGGACAATTTCCTTGACAGATACCAAATACCAAAATTAAATCAGGATCAAATAGACCATCTAAACCATCCTATAACCCCTGAAGAAATAGAAGTCGTCATTGGAAGTCTTCCAACCAAAAAAAGCACAGGTCCAGATGGTTTTAGTGCAGAATTCTATCAGACCTTCAAAGAAGACCTAGCACCAATACTCTTCAAACTGTTCCACAAAATAGAAACAGAAGGAACACTACCCAACTGGTTCTATGAAGCCACAATTACACTAATACCAAAAGCACACAAAGATCCGACAAAGAAAGAGAATCTCAGGCCAATCTCTCTTATGAATATCAATGCAAAAATACTCAGTAAAATTCTTGCCAACTGAATCCAAGAACACATCAAAACGATCATTCACTACAATCAAGGAGGCTTCATCCCAGGGATGCAGGGATGGTTCAATATAAGGAAATCCATCAATGTAATCCACTATATAAACAATCTCAAAGAAAAAAACCACATGGTCATCTTATTAGATGCTGAGAAAGCATTTGACAAAATTCAGCATCCTTTCATGCTAAAGGTCTTGGAAAGATCAGGAATTCGAGGCCCATATCTAAACATAGTAAAAGCAATTTACAGCAAACCGGTCGCCAACATCAATCTAAATGGAGAGAAACTTCAAGCAATCCTACTAAAATCAGGGACTAGACAACGCTGCCCTCTCTCTCTCTCTCTCTCCATATCTTTTCAATATAGTACTTGAAGTTCTAGCTAGAGCAATTAGACAACAAAAGGAGGTCAAAGGGATACAAATTGTAATGGAAGAAGTCAAACTATCACTATTTGCAGACGATATGATAGTATACTTAAGCAACGCAAAGAACTCCACCAGAGAACTCCTACAGCTGATAAACAACTTCAGCAAAGTGGCCGGATATAAAATCAACTCAAGCAAGTCAGTAGCCTTCCTATACTCAAAGGATAAGCAGGCTGAGAAAGAACTAAGAGAAATGATACCCTTCACAATAGCCACAAGCTATATAAAGTATCTTGGCGTGACTCTAACCAAACAAGTGAAAGATCTGTATGACAAGAACTTCAAGTCTCTGAAGAAAGAAATTGAAGAAGACCTCAGAAGATGGGAAAATCTGCCATGCTCATGGATTGGCAGGATTAATATAGTAAAAATGACCATCTTGCCAAAAGCAATATACAGAATCAATGGAATCCCCATAAAAATCCCAATTCAATTCTTCATAGAGTTAGAAAGAGCAATTCAAAAATTCATCTGGAATAACAGAAAACCCAGGATAGCTAAAACTATTCTCAAGAGTAAAAGAACTTCTGGGGGAATCAGTATCCCGGACCTCAAGCTGTACTACAGAGCAATAGTGTTAAAAACTGCATGGTATTGGTACAGTGACAGGCATGTAGATCAATGGAACAGACTTGAAGATCCAGAAATGAATCCACACTCCTATGGTCACTTGATCTTTGACAAAGGATCTAAAACCATCCAGTGGAAAAAAGATAGCCTTTTCAACAAATGGTGCTGGCTCAACTGGAGGTCAACATGCAGAAGAATGCAAATTGACCCATTCTTATCTCCTTGCACTAAGCTCAATTCCAAGTGGATCAAGGACCTCCACATAAAACCAAACACACTGAAACTAATAGAAAGGAAACTAAGGAAGAACCTTGAACATATGGGCACAGGGGAGAATTTCCTGAATAGAACTCCAATAGCTTATGCTCTAAGATCAAGAATAGACAAATGGGACCTCATTAAATTACAAAGTTTTTGCAAGGCAAAAGACACTGTCAAAAAGACAAAGCGGCAACCAACTAACTGGGAAATGATCTTTACCAACCCTACATCTGACAGAGGGCTAATATCCAATATGTACAAAGAACTCAAGAAGTTAAACTCCAGAGAGGCAAGTAACCCTATTAAAAATGGGGTACAGAGCTAAACAAAGAGTTCTCACCTAAAGAATATCTAATGGCTGAGAAGCACCTAAAGAGATGTTCATCATCCTTAGTCATTAGGGAAATGCAAATCAAAACAACCCTGAGATTCCATCTCACACCAGTCAGAATGGCCAAGATCAAAAACACAGGAGACAGCAGTTGTTGGCGAGGATGTGGAGAAAGAGGAACATTCCTCCACTGCTGGTGGAATTGCAAGCTGGTACAACTACTCTGGAAAGCAGTCTGGCGGTTCCTCAGAAAACTGGGCATGACACTCCCGGAGGATACGGCTATACCACTCCTGGGCATATACCCAGAGGCTTTACCTGCATGCAATAAGGACACATGCTCCACTATGTTCATAGCAGCCTTATTTATAATAGCCAGAAGCTGGAAAGAACCCAGATGTCCCTCAACGGAGGAATGGATTCAGAAGATGTGGTATATCTACACAATGGAATACTACTGTGCAATTAAAAACAATGAATTCACGAAATTCCTAGGCAAATGGTCAGAACTTGAAAATATCATCCTTAGTGAGGTAACCCAATCACAAAAGAACACATATGATATGCAGTCACTGATAAGGGGATATTAATCCAGAATCTCGGAATACCCTAGACACAATTCGCATATCAATAGATTTCCAAGAAGATGGAAGGAGAGACCCCTGGTCCTGGAAAGACTGGATGTAGGGGAAAGCCAGGACAGAGAAGTGAGAGGGGGTTGAATGGGGAAAAGAGGGAGGGAAGGGGGCTTATGGGACTTTCGGGGAGGGAGGAAATGGGAAAGGGGAAATGATTTTGAATGTAAATAAAAAAAACTTAGAAAATAAAATAAAGTTTAAAAAAATTAGCTCTCAACTAACAACTTAACAGCACATCTGAAAGCTCTAGAACAAAAAGAAGCAAATATACCCAAAAGCAGTAGACAGAAAAAACAAAACAAAAACATCAAACTGAGGACTGAAATCAATAGATTTAGAAATAGAACAATCCAATGAGATGCAATGAGAAAAGAGTTGGTGCCTTGAGAAAATCAACAAGATAGACTCACCCTTTGGAAACTATCCAGAAGGCAAGGAGAGAAGACCCAAAGTAACAAAATCAGAAATGAAAAAAGGGACGTAACAACAGATTCAGAGAAAATCCAGATAATCGTAAGGAACTTTAATCTGTATTCCATAAAATTGGAAAAATCTAACAATAAAACGGGTTAATTTTCTTGATAGTTACTACTTACCAAAGTTAAATCAAGACCAGATAAACAATTTAAAAAGAATTTCAACCTCAAATAAAATAGAACCAGTCATTAAAATCTCCCAGCAAAATAAAACCTGGGGCGAGGCATTTCACCCCAGAATTTTGTACCAATCCTCTTAAAATTATGTCACAAAATAGGAACAAAGGAAACATTACCAAATTCATTTTATGAGGCCACAATCACCCCAATGTACAACCACATAAAGATTCAACACAGAGAATTAAAGACCAATTTCCCTTATAACCATGGATGCATATATTGGATATTAGCCCTCTATTGGAAGTAGGGTTGGTAAAGATCTTTTCCCAGTTTGTTGGCTGACTGCCGCTTTGTTCTTTTGACAGTGTCCTTTGCCTTACAGAAACTTTGCAATTTTATGAGGTCCCATTTGTCAATTCTTGATCATAGAGCATAAGCTATTGGTGTTCTGTTCAGGAAATTCTCCCCTGTGCCCATATGTTCAAGGTTCTTCCCTGGTTTCTTTTCTATTAGTTTCAGTGTGTCTGGTTTTATGTGGAGGTCCTTGATCCACTTGGAATTGAGCTTAGTATAAGGAGATAAGAATGGATCGATTTGCATTCTTCTGCATGTTGACCTCCAGTTGAACTAGCACCATTTGTTGAAAAGGCTATCTTTTTTCCACTGGATGGTTTTAGCTCCTTTGTCAAAGATCAAGTGACCAACAAACTCAAGAAGTTAAACTCCAGAGAGGCAAGTAACCCTATTAAAAATGGGGTACAGAGCTAAACAAAGAGTTCACACCTGAAGAATATTGAATGCTGAGAAGCACCTAAAGAAATGTTCAACATCGTTAGTCATTAGGGAAATGCAAATCAAAACAACCCTGAGATTCCATCTCACACCAGTCAGAATGGCTAAGATAAAAAACGCAGGAGACAGCAGTTGTTGGCAAGGATGTGGAGAAAGAGGAACACTCCTCCACTGTTGGTGGGATTGCAAGCTGGTACAACCACTCTGGAAAGCAGTCTGGTGGTTCCTCAGAAAACTGGGCATGACACTCCTAGAGGATCCTGTTATATCACTCCTGGGCTTATACCCAGAGGTTTCCCAGGCATGCAATAAGGACACATGCTCCACTATGTTCATAGCAGCCTTATTTATAATAGCCAGAAACTGGAAAGAACCCAGATGTCCCTCAACGGAGGAATGGATACAGAAGATGTGGTATATTTACACAATGATTCCATTGCAGACTACTCTGCAATTAAAAACAATGAATTCACGAAATTCTTAGGCAAATGGTCAGAACTGGAAAATATCATCCTTAGTGAGGTAACCCAATCACAAAAGAACTCACATGGTTTGCAGTCACCGATAAGGGGATATTAACCCAGAAACTCGGAATACCCAAGACACAATTCACATATCAATAGATTTCCAAGAAGATGGAAGGAGAGACCCTTGGTCCTAGAAAGACTGGAAGTAGGGCAATACCAGGACAGAGAAGTGAGAAGGGGTTGAATGGGAACAGGGGGAGGGAAGAGGGCTTATGGGACTTTCGGGGAGGGAGGAACCAGGAAAGGGGAAATCATTGGGAATGTAAATAAAAAAAATATATAGAAAAAAACTTAAAAAAACCCCAAATAAACATCGATGCAAAAATCCTAAATAAAGTATTTGAAGACTAAATCTAAAAACATTTCAAAAAGACCAACCTCCATGATCAAGTAGGCTTCATCCCAGAGATGCAGAGATGTTTCAATACACAAAAATCAGTAAATGCAATCCACTATATAAACAAACTAAAAGAAATACATCCATACAATCATCTCACTGGATACAAAAAAGGCCTTTGACAAAATACAGCACCCATTCATTGTAGGCTTAGATTTTTCAAAACCTGTTATATTTAGGGTTCTTCAACACTTCAACCCCCCTTCTAGCCCACTAACTAGAAGTAGGGGAAAAAGAGGGTTAATAGGAAAAGGATGTTTGAACCTGTTTAGAAGTGGTTTTATGGGGTGGGGGTGATTCTACTTTTCGTTGCCAGAATACCAGCAGTCCAGTTCAATAGCAAACACCAAACACAAATCAGTAGCAATGGCACAATCCAGAAGAAATAGCAAGGCTCTGCCAGATTGGCAAGAGTCAGTGGAAGCAGCCAGAATCAGTTGGAATACCACAAGAAGTTCTTTGGTATGTTTCTCTCTATGAAGTGAAGACCACTGAAAGTCAGAGAAGACCAGCAAAGACCTGTGAAGCATTCATTGCACAGTATAGACAATGCAAGAACATCCTATCATTGTGGGGTTCCATTTATATTTTCTAAACATCATGCTGTCAAGTGTCTGTTTTCATTAAAGCATCACATGCTCTCACAAAATAGCTTCCAGAAAAAACATCATGTGACACAACTGAGTAGATAAAGAAACCAGAAATTTCTGCTTTACTTCATGAGAAAAGTCCTGGAGAGATTAGGGATTCAAGGGACATACCTGACCATAGTAGAGGCTATTTACTGCAAGTCCATAGCCAACATCATCTTTTCACTGCCTTATCAATAACACATCTATTTGAAAAAGAAATAGGAATCCAGGTAAGAAGGGCAGGGAATTTGGTACCTTCAGGGTTTGGCAGGATTGTTGGGTAATGGCCTCTTCTAATTCTCTTTGAGCTTGGTTCAAGGATAGAGGGGAGCCCCAGGTCAGCTCAACCCCTCATATCCATACTCCATGGTCCAGAACATTTCTGCAGGCTGTGGTCTTACTACTAGCTGTTTCACCCTGGTCAGCCAGGGTCTTGCTGGGGTTGATCACTTTCTATACAGTCTTTTCCCATGGTGCCTCTGGTTGGGGTTGATATCCTTCTATACAATCTTTTCCCATGGTGTCACTATTGTCACAGTCAAGTTCTTGACAAGTTCAACAGAGGACTTCAACAATCCTCTTTTATTCTTGCTTGGGTATCTGTGGTTTGGGTTAGCTATGGTCACATCTGCTTCAATTGTCTTCCGGTCTCCTTTGTTGGATCACAGACCTGGACAGACTGGTTCCGTCTCCCAGCAATTACAGGAACACAGGAAGGGGATGAAGAATGTGGTGCCTCTTATGAACTAAGCTTGAAACTGGCTTCCTATCCCTATGCCCACTTCCCTTTGTTCATAGCAAGCCACGTGTTCAAACCCAGCATGTTTGCTTCCAGTGGAAGAACTCCGAAGTCACATGGCAAGCATTACAGTGATGACGTGACAGAAGTGGGGTGGGTAAGTCGTACACAGAAGCTTCTGGTAACGTTGATGTTTCATAGGCAAATAGGAAACGTCACCAGCTCAAGCCCAGGTCAGGTCACACTGATACCACTATTACTTTGTTTGTCTAGCTGAATCATAACAGAGCCCCCACCCAGGTCTGCTTTTTCCCTCGGGGTATCCAGGCTCAGTTATACCACAGGCTGGACTGACTGGAAGAAATGCCTGGTTGGTAGGTCAGCATGAGTGCAGGAGAAAGAGCCTTCTCCAGAGAGAGTTTCCACTGAAACAGTTCTTCGTCTTGGGGGTGAACAAGGACTATGTAAACCTTGTGGAGTGGGTAGGGGTTTTCTGGTTGAGCTTACATCATTGCCTGAGGCCCAGGTGCTGGGAATGCTTCATTTGCATAAAAAAGAATTCCAGGTGCTAGTTGGACGCATCCTTACAGGGAGAGAGGAAGTTTACCCTGTAGTCTAGCCACCAGGATGGATAACTACCTCAAAGGTGGTGGAGGGAGGGGTCATAAAGCTTACATGTACCAGGACATGCAGGCCCAGAGCAAGGAAGCAATCTTCCTTCTGCTGGCCTCAGGACAAGATTTCTGGGGTTTGGGCATGTCTCGACCTCACACTTGCTCCAGATTGGCTTCCTGATCACCGGCTTTCAAGTCCCACATCTCTCCCTTTATGTTTTAGTGTCATCATAGACACAGCCTTTATGTTGGGAACGGTTTGGTATTGAACCAGAACCCGAATGGCAGTGATTTTTACAATGCTGCTTATCTGCTGTTTTAAAAATTGGATGAGACAGGGTTCCAGGAGAAGTAGTGTTTCAATGGCCAGTACGGGGCCAAGGGGAAGAAACCAAGCCACCAGAGGGTTTTAGTACCATGGGGCAGGTTGGGTGTATAGCTTGCCCAGAGATCTCGAAAGAGATCTTTGAGCATTTGTATGTTTTGTTCCATCAGCCCAGATTCACTGATGTAGAAACAGCACACACACACACACCCCACCCAACACAATGCAAGACTGCCAACAGTTAGTTAAGTCCAGGGCTCTCAGGTTTGTAGAACAACCCCTGCTAGGAAGGTCATCTGTTGCTGGAGGGACTCAAGACCATCCATGGTGAAAGCCATGGCCTGGTCAAGCTTGTCCCAGAAGTTGTCAGCCAGGTTTTACATCTGGTTCTTTTGCTCTAAAAACACACAAACTTCTGAAGGTAAATTTTGTAGGTATGTGTCTGCACTAGCACACGTATGGAATGTGCAGTGTGCACAAATCAGCTAACGGTGATTCTCTGCTGTGTTTGGGCAGATGAACGGCATTTGTCAATTTTATATCCACTGGGACTTCATAAACTGCGATATAAATCTCCATCTGTGCCATATAAAAGGATGGCATGTAATAATAAGTCATGAGGACCGGGTAGCCAAAGAGATCCGCCGGCTATGCAGAGACACTCATGTCTCAGCCAGTCTCTCGAGCCCTCCATGTAGAAGGATCAGCATTTACAACACCAATTTTGTTGTTTTGTCCATAGACAAGATATTCAGGAGGTCTTTCCTGGTCCAATCTAATTTTTAATAGGTTTGAAGGAATCCACAACTTTTCAACTTCTTGACTTTTATTCTGAGGTCAACACATCCATCAGGTATATAAGCTGATTTAATTCAACAGTCCTTCCTAAAACTCAGTGTTTTTAACAGCTGTGTTACCTGCCTCATTGACAGTTAAGAAAATTTGAACTCAATACAGCACTATTGATCCTACCTACTTAGAGTGACTGAGAAAGGAAATGCTAATGCTAACTTTTGCAGCCTATATACAGAAACCTGAAGCGGGCTAATGAAAAAGGCAACGTTTTGGGGGAATAGTGATGTTCCAGAATTTTGTGTGTGCCTTTTGCTATCAAAACCATGGGTGAAAACGCTCTTAGCATTTGAAACTTATAATTTTGTTTGAATTTTTATAAAGAATATTCTCTGTATGTATACGAGACACTAATGAGATAAAAGGTGTTTCTTGGTAACCCTTCAAAATTGACTGCAAACAATTCAGTAACTTTAGAAACTAAGTCCCTGCCATTAATTTTGTTTCCATGATAGAAATATATTAATTTGGAGATTGTTAACTATTAGGATGTGTCATAGGCAGTATTAGTTATTAGAAAATTCTATAGAAGAGATGACATGATGCCAATACACAATATTTTTGGAAAAGTCAATAATGGTATGTCTGTGTAAAACAAATGATCTTACCTCTATTACATCAATCAAAGACTAAATGATAAAAGCAAAATAAAAGAATGTATCTTTCAATTAATTTTTGTACTGATTTCATATTGAAATAACACATTAGATATATCGGTGAATATAAAAGAAATTAAAAATAACTTTCACCTATTTTGTTAGCTCCTCATGTGTTTGTGGAGGTAGTTTATTAATCCCCGGCAGAGGCAATTTTTGCTCCTTGACACCCACCCCAGTGCTCTGTATTCTTGAATGAAAGACACACACACACACATACACAGAGCCTTCTATTTTAATATGCCTTAAACAGTGCAATGGTTGGACCACTCGCACACTTCCACATTGCTAACATGCCTCCCCTCTGATACTCCTGAATTATTACTTACTAAAATCTATATTCCATCTTTGCTACCCTGAACCCAGACCTGCAGCCCTCCTGGGCTCCAACCCCTGACTCTTACATGTTGGCACTCTCTCTGTCTCTCAGTCTTTTTGTCCTATACTTCTCAGGCCTGGACCTCCTTCCTCTCCCGGCAATGGTGATTCCCCTTCTTCCCCAGTCCCTTGCCTGTGAATCCTAAAGTCCTGCCTCTGTCTCCCTGCGAAGTCATTGGTTGTCAGCAACTTTATTTACCAATCAAAGCCAACTGGGGGTAGAGCCCCTCAGCGTCTTCTATGGTTCCCACATGATTTTTGGAGCTGAAATAACACATGTAGCATTAGAATCAATTCACAACACGTGTTTACTGGAAAATATGAAATTATACATAGTTTACATTTTATTTCTATCATATGGCATTGTTTAAAAACAACCTTTAATTAGGTTGATTGATACCAGAAGCAAGTCTGCTTACAGGGAATTTCTCGATATAAAGTAGAATAGAATCTTGGCAGCCTTTATCAATCATAATTCTGTATTTTTATGAATTTTTAATTATAGATTGCATTTGAAAAATGGAAAATGTATGAGGTAGGTGGTTCATTTTACACAGACATCAGTAATTTTAGTTTCAAATGGCAAAATATTAGTTTCATATTAACCAAGTTATATTTATCAAATTAACATGAGCACTATTCAATCTTTCCTCAAAGACAGACATAATTTTATAGTTGTTGATGTATAAAATTTCTACAGGTAGGTAATCTGTAGTCCGCAAGTGACGATACCACTTGTGAGAGGTGGATCCAAGATAATTCTCTGTAGTTTACAAGAATTTTTAAACTTATTCAAGCCCACCCAGTAGAGAAAACAATAGATTCAAACCTTTATGAAATAAAACTTTATGAAACAGTTTTGGATTAAAAGCATGAACATTCTTTAGTTTGACTATAAACCCTGGAAAAGGGGCTTCTTTCCTCTATCCAGAAGACTGGATGTATATAAATTTAGTATAATGAGAAATATTTTGAGTCTATTAAAAGACAAGCACAGACATCTACTGCATCTTCATGTTCAGACTCTGCTTTCTTCTGCAGGAAGTTTGTAGCACCCATGTGACTTCTGCTTTCTCCATTTAGTGCTTTATACATCATGAGCTGTTCCTAGGAGACTCACCTGCCCTGCCCCTCCAAAGTAAGAGCCTTTAACTTTTCTAGGGAAAGGAAAAAAAGAAACCTGCCATCTGTCATTGTAGAGATCATGGTTTGGGACCTGAGGAGATGGCTCAGTAGGAAAATTACGTGCTGTGCAAGCATGGGAACCTGAGTCACTAGGGACACCCATGCATGGGAACCTGAGTCACTAGGGGCACCCATGCATGGGACCTGAGTCACTAGGGGCACCCATGCATAGGAACCTGAGTCACTAGGGGCACCCATGCATGGAACCTGAGTCACTAGGGGGCACCTATGCATGGAAACTGAGTCACTAGGGGGCACCTATGCATGGAAACTGAGACATGAGTGGCACCCATGCATGGGAACCTGAGTCACTAGGGGCACCCATGCATGGAACTTGAGTCACTAGGGGGCACCCATTCATGGAACCTGAGTCACTAGGGTAACCCATGCATGGGAACCTGAGTTACTAGGGGCACCCATGCATGGAACCTGAGTCACTAGGGGCACCCATGCATGGGAACTTGAGTCACTAGGGGCACCCATGCATGGGAACTTGAGTCAATAGGGGGCACCCATTCATGGAACCTGAGTCACTAGGGTAACCCATGCATGGGAACCTGAGTCACCAGGGAGCACCCATGCATGGGAACCTGAGTCACTAGGGGCACCCATGTAAATGTCATGGTGGTATGTGTATATGTGACCTCAGCCTTGGTTGGGGGTGGGGTGGAGACAGGCTGATCCTGAAGCTTGCCAGATGGTCTAGCTGAATCAGTGAACTCCAGATTCCACTGTCAACCTCTGGCTTCCGTATCCACCTTCTCAGGTCACACAGTGTCCCACCACCACCCACCCATCGACTGTCGCCACTGACTACCACCACCCACCAATCAGTCACCACTCACTCACTTCCAGCTTACACCACCACACACCCACCATGCATAGACATATACACACGCCCCACACATAAGAGATCAAGTCGGTCAAGCTTTGGGTGTATTTCCTGCAAATGAATCTGTATCTCATCTCTTTGCCAGAGCAAGACTCTCGCCATGTTTTCCTTACTCCACATCGGGGCTTGGGCTGCAGACATGGAGAAGGAGAAGGGAGCAGCAAAGACTATTTACTATTGCATTTGATGCTTCGCCAGGGATTTTTATTTTTCATCTTTCTCCTCATAGGATACTAAGTTTTGATTAAACTTAAGGACCTCTAACTCTCTTCCATAAACAGGAGGCACTCTGTAGAATCCTAAGCAACATCTATGTATATAAATGAGTTACTGATTTCTCAGGCTAATTGTTTTTGTGTTCATCCTCTAAGACCTAATGGTTCCTTTCTACCAGCTTATATGCTGTTTGGGTAAAAAGCAATATTTGTTTTTATAAGGTTCACCTTCCATAAGTATTCTACTATCTCAAAAGGGGGGTAGACTCTGCTTGCCAGGATCCAAGTCCAGAAACGTCTAATGGGGAAAAATACAAAATCTGGGCAAGTGAGATGGCTCGGCATATACTTGCAAAGGCACTGCTGCCAAAGCCACAGGTCGTCTGCGCTCTGTCTTTAGGACCCACGTGGTGGAAAGAGAGAGCTGACTCCATAAAGTTATCCTCTGTCCCCAACACATGAACTAAATAAAAATGTAAAAGCTTCTCAGGTGTACGCAGAGGTCACCACTGCCACTTCTGGGTATCTTAGGTCCAACTCATTCATGATGCCAAATGTGGCATCACGATGAGCTGCCTGAGGCTCTGGGCTGAGTGCTCTGTTCGTGTCCCTAAACCCCATAAGAGCCCTGAGAAGTAGCCCCATTGCCTCCAGGGATATGGATGAGAAATCCGACCTGCTAAGGCCTTGAAGGTACCCACAGAGAATGGACTTGGGATGCCTCTGACGCTTGCCTTCCCTCTGGAGATGTCCTCATGATCCCTGTCTTCTTGTGAGGAAGGGTTGCAATGAGACATAAATCTCCAACCTTGTGAGTGCTCCCAGGAAGGTGCTCCTTAGTCATCTCTCAATGCTGCTGCCCCATCAGTGTGCATCCTGAATGACTCCACGGCACTTCTGTGTTGCTTCTACAAGGACCTGCTTCCCAGTGCCTCTTGGTACATGCTGATCCCTGGAGGCAACATTTCCTCAAATAGCTGGTCTATTCCATTCATGTTCTAAAAATGTTTTAACACTGGACAATGGTGTCCAACTCAGTAACGTGTACAATTCAGTAACTAGTAAAACGTACTATTACAGCTAACTAAATTACAGCTCTGAAATTATTGAATTTTATGGTATATAGATGCTACCTGAATAAGGTCTTTAAAAACTATTTTATGTGTATGCAAACTTGGCTGTGTGAGTATTCCCTCTTGTGTGCAGGTACCTTGTCTTAGGGTTTTACTGCTGTGAGCAGACACCATGACCGAGGTAACTCTCATAAGGACCTTTAATCGGGGCTGGTTTACGGTTCAGATGTTCAGCCTATTATCGTCAAGGCGGGAAACATGGCAGCGTCCATGCAGGCATGGTGCTGGAGGAGCTGAGAGTTCTACATCTTCATCAGAAGGCAGCTAGAAGATTGACTTCCAGGCAGCTAAAATGAGGGTTTTAAAGCCTAAGCCCACAGTGACCCACCTTCTCCAACAAGGCCACACCTCCAAATAGTGCCACTCCCTGGGCTAGGTATACTCAAACCATCACATACCCATAAAGGCCAGAAGAGGTCATCAGGTCCCCAGAGGCGTCTATGAGCCTCCAGATATGAGTGCTGGCAACCACTCTTAACCACTATGCCAATATCCTAGCCCCCTAAAATTATATTTGAAACAATAATATTTCTGTGGTGGCACACAACTATAATCCCAGCATGTGGAAGGTAGAGGCAGAGTTGTTAGGAGTTCAAAGCTACCCTAGCTACATAGCAAGTTCTAGGCCAGTCTGACCAAAACAAACAACAAAAACAACAACCACAAAATCAGATTTTTTGATAGTATTTTTAGATGCACAGAAAAGGATTGAATTTGTTACACAGTAATCTGCTGAAAGATGAATTTCTGCATTTCATAGAACTTCTTACATTGTCCAGGCATGGTGGCACGGAGAGTTACTCCCAGCACACAGGTGCAGGTAGATTTCTGTGAGTTCAGAGACAGCCTGGTCTATGTGGTTAGTTCCAGAGAAGCCAGAACCAAACAATGAGACCCTGTTGTAAAAATCAAGAAAAAAAAGAGAAGAAGAAAGGAAGAAAAGGGAAAAAGAAAAAAAAAGACAAGTGAAGAAGTTCTGACTTAAATGAGGTGTTCGAGTCAAGGTGCTGTGGAGGTGTAGAGATGGCTCAGTGGTTAAGAATGCTCTTCCAGAGAACCAGAGTACACTTCCCAGCACCTATGTCAACAGCCCACATGCACACACACACACACACACACACACACACACACACACACACACACACACACACACACACACACACTGCTCTTTTAAGAAAATTAAGGTCCTCTGAAAACTGCTAACAAGATTCCTTCCACACAGCATAGAATGGGAAATATCACATTCTGTCCTCTAGGTGGCGCTAGAATCCAAACGTGAGCAACACCCTGGTCGTCCAGCATCAACTTTCAATAAGACCGCAGGTCCCTAAGTCAGCTCTTTATAGGGACACTTCAGCCCCAGTGTCTCAACTCCAGAGAGCCCCCTGAATTAACCTTATGATGTCAATCAGCTCCCGTTGTCATCTTTTCTTTCTAAAGTTTCCAAATTGCATTCACTAAACCGTTAAAGAGATTCAGTTAACCGCAGACAGATTAAATACAGTTAAACCAATCAAAATTACCATATTATTTAGAAATGGATAAACGTATATAATACAGAGCAAAGGCAAGCCATGTGCAAATTCAGGAGAGTGGTTCAGCTGTTTCAAATATGCAAATTCCTTTACTTAGGTGAGCTAAAAGGCGTAGAGGCACTTAATTATTCTCTAAATTTTAAACATTAGAAAGCTGTATATATGATAGATATCATGATAAACATAAAATATTTATTTTATGATTTGTTTTCTGTTACTTACAACACAGATCATAATAATTACATTTCTAAGAATATCTCTACTTCAAGAGATTGTGGTCTCTACTAGGCCCAGGCCTGTCCCGGCCACCACTGCCCACTGCAGATCTCCCCTCTGCCAATCCTTGGCAAACAATGGATCAGCAATCAGGTCAATCATTTTGCATCCCACCAAGCAGTGGTTAAGCCAAATGGGACAAGAAATGGAGAGTAGCCCTCACCCATTTAACCCAAGATGGCTTGGTCCGTGGAACAGACTTTCAGCTACCCAGACCTCAGACCTCAGTCTCTAGAGCTGATGATTAAGACCTGAAAGTCCGTTCTCCACCCAGACCACACCCTGCTTTTGTTTGCTTACGTAATGCACTGGGCTGGGCAGATAGTTCAGTTGATAATGTCCTTGCCAGGTCTGAGTGCCATCCCCAGCACTCACAGAAAAAGTCAGGCATGGTAGCACATGCTTGTGTTCCCAGCACTGCGGCGACAGGGACAAGAGGAACCCGAGGCTTGCTGGTCAGCCCACCTATGTACTATGTGACAGGGACCAGACCAATGAGAACTCCTGCCTCAAAGACACAAGGTGGCAGTTCCTGAGAACCACACCTTAGGATGACCTCAAGCACACACACCTAACTGCACATGTATGCTCATGCACAGTTTCCCCCAGTAATGCCCACTCGAAGCTGGGTAGAGTGCATCTTCAGTTGGGTATGCTGGAGCCGTTAGTGGTGCAGTAATGCAAGCTGGGAACAGTGTGCCCAAGGCCAGAGACCCAGTATAAGTCCGAACTTGTGGAGGCCTCCTGGGCACATTTGGAATTTCTTTTTAAATACTTATGTTTATTATTTTTAAGTGTGTGTGTGTATGTGTGTGTACTCACGCACATGCATGCACATGTGTATGTGCATTCAATGCCTGCTGAAACCAAAGGCATTGGATACCCTGTAGTGGGGGTTACAGGTGGCTTTGGACCACAGACAGCTAGGCATTGAATTCAGGTGCTTTATAAGAGCAACAAGTGCTCTCTGTCACTAAGTCATATTTCTAGTCTTCACGCCCACTTTTTAACAAGCCCTCACAGAATCCTGGGCCAGCCAAAAACTGCTTATATTGCTGGAGATGACCCTGAACTTCCAATCCGATTGCCTCCACCTCCTGAGAGCTAGGATTACAGATATGCACGACCACACCCTGCTTATGGAGTTTTAGGGATGAAACCCAAGGATTTGTGCAAACCAGGCAGATACTCTACCAACTGAATCACACAACAATGTCCAGATGTCTCTATGGCTGGTTTCAATACCCTCAATACTTGAGTACATGCAGGTGGGGCTGAGGTAGTCATCTCAAGCTACATGTGAAGTGTCTCACAAATAGATCCAAGTAAGAAAACAGAGGGCAGACACATTGGGGAAGAAATGCGGTTGAAGTGTCCTGGCTCATGAACTCAGCTTCGGTACTGGCCACTGAAACCAGGGCCATGTGCACGTCAATCCCCAGCTACACCGCGGAGCTGGATCCTCAACCCTGCCAATGAACTTTATACATGAGAGAATGCCCACCTCCGGAGTGGTGATATTATGCTCAGGATTTCAATGTGATCCCAGTTCTATCCCTCTAGGAAGAACTGAAAGGAGCACAGAGCCTGCCTTTTTCTTCTTTACTCAAGGGTTCTCAAAGAATTGGATCAAGAAAGAGAACCAAGAGTCCACAGCACAAGGCATGAGCAGTGGGGACACGCAGTGCCATTATCTGCCATCTGACCTCCTTCTCAGCCACTCCCCTGTCTTTGGGGGTGGTTGAGCTGCCTTTCCCAGGGTGTGTGGAAACTGAGCTTGCATCCTAAGTTGTGTCTTAAAAGGAATAGTAAAAGCTGTGTGAGAACATGGAGCTGGGGGCTATGAAATCCCACTACTTGTTCTAGAATGTACTTCCCTACAAGGGGAAGAGCTTGAAAGACTGCTCTGGCCTCCTGGAGCCCTCTCTACAGCGGAAACATACCGCCTCTGAAAATACGATGCCACATTGCTTTTAAAAAGTGGTATTTAAGCAGCATGGAAGGAGCCTAGGAGAAATTACTGCGAAATCAATTCAGGCCCATAGTTTACATCTGCTGCCTGGGCCAGAGCAGCTCCCTTCAGTAACTGGAATCTATGGGCCTAATTCTGGGATGACTGGAAAGAGGTTTATGTGTCAGCGTGTAGCTGAGTAGTCTGTCACCAGGAGGGTAAAGCCGTAACCCCCAGCTAGAAGAAGCTGGGCCCCAGTGTTAAAAAAGAAAGAAAGACAGAAAAACAAACAGAAGAAAGGAGAGATTGGGATTTGGGGGGCACACATTTAAAATCCATACTCAAGGACTTATGTTTGTTTGCAGGTCCAGGTGCTTCAGTCTACCCTCTGCCCAAACCTACAGTCATTCTTTCTCACCCACCATGTTCTGCACTAAATTTAGTGCCTAAAAATCTTGAGTTGTTCCTGTGTTGAAGGTCAGCACCCTGCTCTGAAGTTTGACATGTCACCAAGTCACCAGATCCACACTGACCTGCAGTGGGCTTTGCTGTTTCTCATCAGTATTCTGGACACAATATTGATATTGTTTCATTGGAAGAGTTTGTTTTTATGTGTTTTGTATGTGGGCTCCATGTGTCTGCATGTGCCCAGGGAGGGCCCATCTCTGGGAGCTGGAGTCAGAGGTGGTTGTGAGCCATTGAACAAGGGTTTCCATTCAACATGGGTTCTCCATTCAACATGGGTCTCCATTCAACATGGGTCTCCATTCAACATGGGTTCTCATGGCAAGGAGTAAGGAAAGGGGTCTGATGTCCAGTTGGTCTGGTCTTTGGTGCTGAAGAGCAAGAAGAAGAACAAGAACAAGAAGAACAAGAAGAGACACCAAAATGTCTGTATTATATAGAGAAGAGCTTCTAGGGGAGGGAGGGTCAGCCCAGCTCCTTGGCTGGAAAGTTCTGGGCAGAGAGCAAAGTATGCCCTGTAACAGGTAGGACCTGAGGGATGCTGGGAGACACTGGAGGCCAGGTTCACTTTGGTATGTTAAATCTGCACCTCAGCTAATTGTCCTGTCTGCATCCCAACACAAGCTGCTCCAACACTAGCTCTCCCCAAGCTGCCTATGCATAGCAGGCTTTTATGCAAAGCATAAATCTTTCTCATCAGACTCTGCCATGGCTTAGTGCTCTGCCTTTTTAGTTCTGTGACCTTGAGTAGCCAACTTCATTTCTCTGGGCTCCAGTTTTTCCTGCGTAAAAGCGTATAGCTTCTGTTTTAGCATACACGGCTCAGAATAAACAGATTGCCCTATTTGTGGTGGATTTTGGTCATTCTAGGGACACAAGTGCCACAAGATATCAGTCCTATACACCCAAAGAACGCACAAAATACTTAAACACAAGAAGAAATGTGAAAAAAACAGCTATTTCCTCAAATCCTTCCTTTGTAAAAAATAATAATAGATTTTTAAAATGTATTACATAAGTTCTCTTTCAATACAACAAATATGCCATAACTATTTTTTTTTCTGTTTTAAAGGTGCACATGTGACCTATGCCTATAACCCCAGTCCTCTGCAGGAGGATCAGCTGTTCAGGGTCATTTTGGCTATATAGTGAGTTTGAGGCTGATCTGAGCTACATAAGACCCGATCTTAAAAACAAAAGGCCCAAAAGTGACTTCACAAATCCAATTAAGACTTGTGAGAGAGAAAGAAATCAGGGGTCTGGAGAAATGGTTTCCTCTGACATTTACATAGAGCACATACTACGTACACAGAAATGGGAGGGGGGAAGGAAGAAGAAGAGAGGGAGTACCAGAAGGAAGGAGGGAAGAAGGGAAAAGAAGGAAGGGAAGGAAGGAAAGAGAGAAGGAAGGAAGGAAAGGAGGGAAGGAGGAAGAGAGAAGAGAAAGAAGGAAGGAGGGAGGGAGGGAGGGAGGGGGAGAGAAGTGTCCTATCAAGAACCAGTTGGGGGAAGCCATTCTTCTGGAGGATCAGGATGGAGACAGCCCCACCAGCACCCCAGCCCACCTGCTGGGATAGACCCAGAGGGAGGTGCTGGGGCTCAGTCCAGGACCAAGCCTGAGACAGCCAATGTGAGATACTGTCAAGCAACAAGGTTATTTTTTCTGCACTATTAGAATGCAGGGGACCAGGGAAACCCCTGAGGGGTACATCTGGATGCCTCTGTTACAGACAAGGACTCTTGTGTACAAAGCCCAGAGTGTGTGAGTCCTAGCACTTCATTGACTGGACCTGACCCCAAAGGCCTGGAATCCCAGCAGGAGGCAGGGGGATCAGAAGTTCCTCTTCATCTGCATAGCAAGTTCCAGGTCAGCCTAATTCTCTAAGATCCTGTTTCAAAAACCTGAAAGGAGATAGGGATGATCTCACCTAGTGTGGCTTTGTGGATGAGGAGCTGCTCCTGCTGAGAATCCCTAGGCTTGACTGTTCACTGTTAACCTTCTGACTGCAGCCCCCAGCTCCCCATCTGTCCAATAGGAGAAGCCAGGCAGCTAGACAGGTAGGTGGGAGGGTCCGAGGCAGTGACACGTGGACCAGGTAAACCGACATTCCTTAAGTCAGCAATTCTAGCTTTTCTCTCCCCCGCCTTTTGTCCTTCATTTAAAGGAAACATTTCAGAATGTTCCTCCAGCTTCTAAAACAACCAACACTTGTTCCCAGGAAGATCCTGGATTGAAGGAAGGGAGGAGAGGAGGGAGGATCAAGTTGTTTTTCTGTTGCTGAAGGTCAGACCCTATACTCCCTTTTACCTCCCTGATTTCTCTCTGACTCATTTTAGGCCCTGGGGCAAATCACAAGCTTCTAGTCTCCTTTTCCTTACCTGGTTAAAAAAAAAGGGGGGGGGGTCTTATTTCATTGTCTTCCACCTGCCTTTCTGTGTGAACTGTTTTGAGACTGCGCTCAACTTACATCCTCCAAATGGTAGCTTTAGTGTTTTCTAGAAGCAGGGAACGGGCCCTGTGTTCTCCAAGTGTTTCCAGCAGAGAACCGCACCAGAGCACAGCAGGTCTCAGGCCACGTGATTTTGTTTGTTTGTTTGTTTTCTGGGGGCTGTTGGCAATGTCTAGACATTTTTGGGTTATGTAATCACCGGAAGAGGAAGTGTAATAAGCAGAAAGGAGGGCTGTTGCCAAACACCTACCATGCATAGCGCAGTGCTTGCCACAGCGAACAAGCATCTGGTTAACACAGCCACTTCCCTTGTGGGTGAATGGAACTCTGCTCTTTCTGCTAACCTCTGACACTGTCTGACTTGAGGGGCCAAGAGTAGGAAAACCGCATCCCAGTCTCCTCAAGGGTCCCCCCCACCATGCCCCTGAAGCAAACTGAGGAGAAGGGGTATTTGATTTCCAAGTTCTTTCCGCAGGGTTGGGGTGGGGATTCGAAGGAGCCTGAGGGCCTTGTTTATCAAGTTCCCTAGACACCACCTGAGGAGGTCCTCCCAGCAGGAGTGCCTGCCGAGTCTGCCTTCTGTTTCCCTCAGAGGATGGTAGACACCAGACTTATCTAGTTAAAGAGAAATGCCTCCTTGCTGCTCTCTTTGCTGGGGACAAGCTCCGGACAGTTGCACTTGGAAAAACCTCTGAGCTTTCCTTACGACCAGACCAAAGCCTCAAGGTCCACAGGCAACTATGCTAATAGGTTAGAAATAGGCACAAAAGTTCAAAAGGAAGCTTCCTGTCCTCCTGACTCCTCCTCCCTCTGGGTTCAGGTACCTGCTCCTTTTCCTCTTCCCTACACAGGTTCTAGCCAGCAGGAAACTGCCAGGAACTTCCCATGCTCTTTGCGACTGACCTACTGATGTTTGTAAGGAGCTATAGAGAGACAATGCTTAATCCAAAACCGTGACCACTCCTGGGGGGATCTTCGGTGTCCCCAAGGGGCTGACAGACTAGATGGTGACTCAGAGATGACCACTTCACTCCCACAGGGTTAGTATAGGGAAGGAATCAAATTCACCACACATGGCTACACAGTGCTCCATAGAGCTCAGTAGCCCATGGTAAGCTTTTTTGGTTTTTCAGGTTTTTTGGACAGATGATTGTGTTTGTCGCCGAGAGTGACCTTGCACTCCTGATTCTCATAGTGCTGGTCTCACAGGGCTGTGCAGAGCTGCTGGTGAAAACCAGAGCTACACCAACCCTCTACTGCTCAAGCCACATCGCCAGCCCTGTACAGTAAATACACTGTCACAGCAACCTAACCGGAGTAAGATGGTACGAGGAGAAAAGGTCCCAAAAGCTAAACAAAACCAAACAGAAAATAGGAAGAATGAAATCTCCGTGAGTCCTATTCATTTGTTTAGTTTCAGTCTCACATGGCCCAGGCTGTCTTGAATTCACTTGGGGAACTGATTGATGATCGACCTTGAACTACCTTAAACTCACCAGATGTTGGCATTACCAGTCCTCCCCATACTTCCTATCAATTTAAAGGTTCTCATAAGTAGCATAGACATTTCCTAGGTCCATATTTCATTTTATGTGCATCTTGGCATACAGCCTAGTACTTTCTATGAGTTTCCACAACTATTCCTCACAACCCTGTGCCATGGTCTTTGTTATCCCGATATTAATATAAAATAATCTATGAAGAATAATAAATATAACCTACAATAATTGGAGACTTCAAGGAATTAGTCAGTAGTGCAAGAGGCAGAGACAGGATTTGATCTGGTCTGTAGTTGTGATTACAAAGTTACCTCATAAAGTCAGGCATCTCAAACATTGTCAGTTCAAAGAACAAGAAGAGTGTCCTCCGACTCAATGGCCTCCTCTGCTTGTTCTGCCCCATAGTTACAAAGGTAGCCATAGAAGACCTGCAGTAGAGGGACTCCAAGTTTGGTGCACAGAACAGCCACGTAGTCATCGCTGAGACCAGCAGTTCTCAACCTGTGGGTCTCAGCCCCTTTAGGGGCAAACGACCCTTTCACAGGGGTTGCCTAAGATCATCAGAAAACACAGATATTTACATTTCCATTTGTAACAGAAGCAAAATTATAGTTATGAAGTAGCAATAGAAATAATTTTATGATTAGGGTTCTCCACAACATGAGGAACTGTATTAAATGGTCTTAGCATTAGGAAGGTTGAGAACGACTGTCTCAGACACTCAATAGAGTCTCGTTTTTTCTTTTCCTCCTCCATCCCAACCTCTTTGAGACAAAGTTGCATATAGCCCAGGATGGCCTGAAACTCACGTATAGACAGGGTAGACCTTAAACTGAATTTCTTGCTTCTGCCTCTCAAGTGCTAGAATTACAGACATGTGCCACCACATCCAGTTTATTCAGTGCTGGGGGTAGAAACCGGGGCTCCTAGAATTCTAGGGAGGTACTGGGAGCTACTAAGTGAGCTGCCTCTCCAGTCCAGAAATTCAATTTCTTAAAATATCACAGCCTGTGTTAGGACAAAGCCTCCAGGTGGTTTAAATGCACTAAAGCTTAGGAATCACTGACCTGGGAATGTCATTGCCACATGGCCATAAGTGTGACGCAGGGGCAGGAAGAGTAGAGGAAGAAATAATTACAACCAGTGCAACGGAATGGGAAGCTACTTTTCGTGCTCTTTAACTGATGTGATGCCTGGGGCGAAACAGCTCAGTTATTTACTGTACACAGAACTGTGTGAAGGACCTTAGGAGAGCCTACATCTAATTAGCTGTGAAACTGCATATTATGCCCTTGATTTTTCGATTGACCTGACTCTGTCCTGCCTACCCCATACCAGAACCTTCCCCATCTCTCTTCCCTTCCTCTCTTCCAGCTCCCATCATACTGTATACCACATTAACTCTTTGTCCCACTGGTACCTGTCATGCAGCTTCTGGAGTAGATCTCAATTCCTTAATCTGATATTTAAGAACCCTGAAAATGTTGCACCCTGATTTGTTTTCATTTCTTTTTTAAAGATCGGGTGGCTTGGAATTCCTTATGTAGCTGAGGGTGACCTTGAACTTCTGAAGCCTCTACCTTTTGTATGCTGAGATTGCGGGTCTTAACTCCATGTCCAGTTGGTGCTTGGGGACTGAAGTCACCACTCTGTGTATGCTGGGTAAGCACTCTCCCACCTGACCTCTAACCCAGTCTCCAGTCTTGCTTTTTCTTACCTTGGAGCACCTGAAACCAGATCATCAAGTTTGCTACAGACTCAATGTTCTTACCCACTGCTTGTTTATACAGTTTCCTCTAGCTAGGATTACTTCATGCCAGTTCTTCCACATTTACAGAGTCTGCCTCCCATATCATCTGCTTCACAGTCTCTCTTGATCCCTCTAACTACAGGATTTGTCTTTAATTATATGCTTGGGAACACGCTTTCTATGTCTCCCTACTAGATATGGGGAAGACAGAAATTCATCTGTTTTTATCATTGCATTTTCTATAGAGCTCCACACTGTGACAAAGCTAGATAGTTGGTGTGTGTGTGTGTGTGTGTGTGCTGTGGTGTTTGCGTGTACATGTTTGTGTGTGTGCACGTGTATATGCACGTGCACCTGTAGAGGTCAGAGGTTGATTTGGGGTGTCCTCAGTTACTGTTCACCTTGATTTTTGAGACAGAGTCTTTGACTTAAAATCGAAGCTCACTTATTGGGGCAGACTGGCTGGCCTACAAGCCTTAAAGATCTTCTTGTCTCCTCCTCCTCTCCACTGCTGGGATTGCAGATGCGTGTTCGCACATAGGAGCTGGGGATTTGAACTCAGATCCTCATGCATGCAAACAAACATTCTACTGAGCCTTCTCCCTACTCCTACTACACAGTCATGTATTCATTAAATCAACAATAACAACAACAACAATAACACACACAAACTGGAAAGAATGTCCTGCTCTTGTTTTCCTAAATGTTCCCATCAAAATCAATGAGACTGTTTTTTTTTCTAACAAATTGGTGTCTATTTAATTTCTCTCAAAACTAGGCCATTGCTATAGTACAAAGTTACCAGAGGCAAGGGTACCAGCGGAACCAGATTAAGTGTTCCCACAGTATCTGCTTCTTCTTAACAATGTAGAGGGAATTTACGGATTGTTGCTAACCTCAGTGAAAGGCAGCATGGAAAGCTGAGGCCTAAAGGTTTCTTGTGCCAAACAACTTAAAACAGAACCAAGTCTCCAGGGAATGCTCACCGGAGCCCTGATGGTCTCTAGTTAAAATTGCTGGTCTGGCATACATCCAGAGAGGGAGAGAGACAGGGAGGGAGAGAGTGAGAGAAGAAGAGAGGGAGAGAGGGAGAGACAGAGAGGGAAAGAGGGAGAGACAGAGAGGGGGAGAGGGAGAGACAGAGAGGGAGAGAGGGAGAGACAGAGAGGGAGAGAGACAGGGAGGGAGAGAGGGAGAGAAGAAGAGAGGGAGAGACAGAGAGAGACAGAGAGGGAGAGAAGGAGAGAGGGAGAGACAGAGAGGGAGAGAGGGAGAGACAGAGAGGGGAGAGGGAGAGACAGAGAGGGGGAGAGGGAGAGGTAGAGAGGTGGAGAGAGGGAAAGAGAGAGGAGGGAGAGAGGGAGAGATGGGAGGGAGAGATTCTTCCCAGACAGCATTAGAGCAGGATTTAGGGAAACATTCTCTGCTTCATCTCAATACTGTCATTCGTCAGATTTTCCTCACAGGCTAAAAAGAGAAAAGAGAGGCAAGAGACATTGCAGCCCTCAGCCATCCAGCACTGAGCAGAAAGCAAAGTAGAAGCCTGAGTTTCCCTTTCAGCAGGGAGCCAGTTGCCATGGTGAGGCAGAAGCCTTCTCCAGACTCCAAGAGCAGAGTGGCTCTGATTGGTTCCGGTAGGCCTGGCACCCCAGGATTAGAGCTCCAGTCTATCCAGTCACAGGCTGCGGGCTTCCAGCTCCGAGGGCGGGCGGGGCGTGCCTCCTTCACCTCAACAGTTGTCTCCCTGGTAGAGATTTCACAATCTCCCCAGCACTTCAGTTTTCTGAGGGTAGTGGTCTTTTCTGTAGACCTCCAGGGAGGCGGGAGGAAGAATGCAGAAATGGCCTAGCACAGCAAGCAAGATGCTGGCCTTCTCCGCCTCTTTCCCTGTCAGTGAGTAGGGTCCTCAGTTCTGGATTTGGCTTTTATGTCTGCTGGCTTTGAGTAATGCCTCTCAAAGTGGCTTTCCTCCATTCTAGGTTTATTATCTGCCACATAAAGTTTCTCATAGGCTACATCCATATTATATCCATGTTCATATCGAAAGCTTTTATTTTTAAGGGTTTGTTGTCTTGTTGTTTCAGTAGCAGTGATTTAACCTAGGGCCTTAGACATGCTATGCAACACTCTAACACTGGGCATATCCTCAGTCTGTAAAGGTCTTTTCCTCGAGGGATATATATATATTCATTCATATATGTATATGTAATAAAATATATACTATTGTTTTATGTATTATATGTGATATAATATGTACCTATTATATACATAATATATAAAATACACATATATTATATACATATGCAAATATATATTTAAAAGTGTCTGTCTGTTTTGCTTGCATGTGTGTCTATGTACCATGTGCATGCCTAGTAAACTCAAAGGTCAGAAGAGGATCCCTAGAACTGAAGTTGTGGAAGGCTGTTAGTCACTATGTAGTCTCCGGGAATCAAACCCAGATCCTTCGGAAGAGGAGCAAGTGCTCTTTTAACCACTGAGCCATCTCTCCAGGCCCTGCCTTGGGCATTCTGAGGTGTTAGTAAACATTGCCTTGTCAGAAAGCGCAATTGTTTCTCATAAAATGATCAAGCCAATCACAATCCAGAGTAGTCTGGGGAGGTAGGAACTGGTGAAGTTACTCCTTGCTGATTCTCTATTGGCAGTGAGTGGCTTCCAGGGGAGGGAGGACCCATTTGTTTTTCTCTGTTTGACTGTTTGTTTGTTTGTTTTTAGAGATGGGGTCCCTGATAGGTTGCCCATGCTCCCATAGATGGCCTCATGCCCATGTACCAACTGGCAGCACTAACTACTCCACGGCTAAAAGAAAACAAGGCATGATGTTTGGAAACGTGGTGAGAGCATCTGGTGGAACTGAAGAGGTGAGGTGGGAGGAGGATGTGATCAAAACGTATTGTATACATGTATACAATTCTCAAATAGTAAATAAAAGATATAGTTTTTTAAAGGCATAGCAAGTAGTAGGTGTTGGAGTTAGTGTCACTGTGAGGCAGCCATCTTGTGGTGTCAAGATGTCTTCTTTTAGTAGGCCAGGTATTTAATAATGCAGAAAGATGATCAATATAGATTAAGTATAAAATACTGGTTACAAAATAATTAGCATTGCAATATAAATACTTATCCTCAGAGATGAGTGAAAAAGAACAGAGATAATAAATGTTAATAGAAATAATGGTTACTCTGGAAAGTGGGCAGCGTTTGTTTGTTTGTGTTTGTTTGCTTTTTCTTATCCCTTCAAATACCCTTGTAAGTATCTATGTTTTATATGTTATTTGTCTTGGTAATAAGATAAAAAGAACCAAAGCACAGTTTCAAATTTCTAGATAAGTCAACTTCAGGAGTAGGTCACCGGGGACAGGAAGTTTGACTTTTATCCATCAGGAATATAGATCTGTGCATCTAGGGCTCCTGGTATAAATTCATGACACAATACAAAGGGAGTGAGCAGAGGCTGCTAGGACTTGACCTGAGTCTGAATCATATGTGATACTGAGATCACAAATCATGAACATCTGTGGTCCCTGCTCCGAGATTAGGAGAACCTGTTAGGAGAACCATCAGAGGAGTTCACAGGCAGTCCTGGACTTTCTCTGTGTTCTCCTTCCCTGGAGGAGTGAGCTATGTACCTTCTTCAAAGAACCAGTCTAAAATGGCCACGGCTCTATCTCTACAGGGACAACACTCCGCTTCACCCATACTTCCAACTCCTTGAGATCCAGGCATGGTGTTTGTCATGTTCAAATGGAACTTGGACAAATGGCTGAGGTGCTTGTTGGCATACTAAAGCACATGGTGGCTTATAGGCTCTCTTAGCAAGTACCTGTTACAGAGATATCCTAGCTAGCACACCTTCTTCCCTATTGTAAGCCTCTCCAGTCCAGAGGCTTTGCTTCCTTTCCCCCAGCTTCTGATTCCTATTTAACAAAAACAAACAAAGCCCTGCCATTTGAGGCCATGAGCTCTCTTGGTTTCTCTCTGTGTCTGTCTGTCTGTCTGTCTCATTCTGTTCCCTTGGTCTTCAGCTTCTCTCTTGGTCTGCTTGCTCTCTCTCCTCTTCCCCCTCTCTTTTCTCTTCCACTTTCACAGCCCACCCTCCCTCCTCATGGCCTGGTTCAATCTGAATGCTTCCAGATGCTTCTGGCTGCACTCTCCTCATATCTACAATAAAATTCTTCTCCTCACCCACACCTTGGCATGGTCTTGTCCTTGTTTCATTCAGTGTTGAACACTTATAGTCCCTACACTGAGGAGGCAGAGGCAGGAGCATAGTAAGTTTGAAGCCAGTTCAAGCTACATAGAGAGATCCTATTTGAAACACAAACAAAATCTCTACGCGTAGCCCAGCAGTAGGAGACTTGCCTAGCATGCAAATGTGTGCTGGACTTGACAGTACCAGCAGTGAGAAAGTGAAAAGAAAAGCAAGAAAAAGAAAACAAGGGACAGAAAAGAGAGGAGGGAGGGAACCTTCTACTATACAAGCCACAGCACACACCATAGAAATGCTTTCACAAAGCCTCATTCTCTGTACTGAAGAACTCTGGAGTCCACCACCCAATCATTAAGGGGTTCACTCCAATCCTCCTTGAACATCAGAACAATGAAGGGTCAGTCACACCCACTCAGAATAGATGGGGTACAGTTTGTGTGAATGACCAGCTAATCACCAGGCAAATTTGGAAGTGTGGGAAGGAGTGAAGGAGTCATCTGGTCCCCACAGCATAAAGGAGATGGCAGAATATGTTCCCCCAGAATTAGGGCACATCAGCTCGTACAAATTATTCATAATGAAGTTGACCCACTCTAAATATAAACTCCCTTCTTTAAAAAGCTCCAAGTTAAACTTTGATGCAGAGTATTTAAAAAAAAATTGATGCCTAGGGACAGGAACTGGTCGATAGCATTTTACAGACCTTCCTCTAACTCCAATGAGTGGCCAATGTTGGAATCCACTGCCCTGGATTCCCTGTAGACATTGTTGCCTGCTGGCACTGTGCCCCCAGCACAACTGCCAGTGGGAAACTAAACTGTGGCTCCTGTTAGCCTCAGAGACCACCTCTTCTTCGACTCTGTAAGATGCTAAAAGTAAATTTTGTTTGCACAGTTACTTAAAATTTTACTATCATAACACCCAAGGACCTTGGTTCATACAAAAAGTATAATATCTCTGATGCTGAGCCCCAAGTTCACTTCTCTAGAACTTTACTGACTTCCCCAATAATGTCTGACATCATTAATCTACTACTTCTTTCCCCAGGCCTGTCCAGACATTTGGCACATTGTTACTATTCCAAATATCTGATCAAATCACAAGCCATTCCCTCTGTACTGTCCTCTAGGGGCATGTAATCTTCCCACCTCAAGATGATCTCATGTAATCCTGGGGTTGACGTAGATCTATCTGTAGCCCACATCTCTGACACGACCTTCCTATCTGACATCTGGGCAGACAGCATCAGCTATGGGATGCCTCATGGTGCCTTAGTCAGATTTTCCATCCCTTTGATTGGCACCTGAACAAAACAGCTTAAGGGAAGAAAGATTTATTTTGGCATACAGAGGTTTCAGTCCACCATGGCAGAGAGGGTGTGTCAAGTGCCACTGACATCTTAATGGCTAAGAAGAAGAGGGAGAAATTCTTTCCAATTCCCCCAGAAGGAATAACCTGCAGGTAACCCAAGCTGATAAGCATTGCCAGGCCTACCCAGGCTTTCTGTTTAAATCTGCATGGAAACTTCGATGATTCTGGAACTTCTACATTGCCTGTGCTCCAAAATCATCATCTTGTGGATGAAGCCGAGCTCTCTGCTGAGATCTGGGAGTGCCTGGAAGTTTGTCACATGTGGAGGTAGCCAATGAATGGCCGGAGTGAGAAGATGAAAGCCATCTCTCTCGCCTTGAGGTAATTCGGACTGATTTGTGAGATACTGACATGGGATTTGACTCCCACGCCATCTGTTTTGCTGGGCTCCACCTGAATTTTCAATCTTGCAAAGCCTTGTGCTTCCTCTGTCTTGGTTCTCTGCTGTCCTACTGGAGTCTTAATTATTCAGTTACCCATGTCTCCCTTTAGAGATCTCAACTAAAATGTGTGCCTTTCTCTCGCCTATGAATCTGGCAGTGACTGAAACTTCTTTAGTCACAGATATTGCCAGGTGACCCCTCTTTCTAAACTACAATTGTCCAGGGGGTTTGGGGAATGATATACCCCTCTTCCTTCCTTTTGGATTGGAGGTACTAACTAGATATTAACTGTCCATCAGTGCTGCCGCTTGGGCTCTCTTATTGTCTTATAGTGTTACAGCACATTCCAAGGGCTTCAGATGGGCAGGAACTAAGGCAGGGAGTGGAAGCAAGAGGGAGACAGTAGAAGGGAAGAGAGGAAAGGATGTGCTGGGGTATGAAATAAATGTCCCCATAGGCTCCTCAACCAGTTGTACTAGCTCAGAAGTCAGGACCTTGATGGAGGAAAGACATCAGAGAGTGGGCTTTGAGGATTTATAGCCTGGTTCTACTTCCAGGGCACTCAGCTGCTTCCAGGTGCAGATGAAATGCTTTAAGCAGAACCTTTCTATTTTAAGTAGTTGCCGCCCCCTCCCCCCCCCACCCCCGAGTATTTTATCACAGCAACAGAAATAAGATACAGGAAGGCCGGTGGGAGGGCTGACATAGCATACCTACATAACTTGGACATCACTCAGAGCCAGGCCTGTAAGTTGTGGCCTTTGCATAAAGGCATGGAATTCAGAAGATTCAATGGAGCAGCTGAGGCTGGAGGCTTGCTAAGGTCTCACGCTCGGGTAAAGGATACACTTGGTGGCACAGTCTGCATTGAATTTTGAAGTTTTATTCCAGTGAAGCTTGACTTACTAACCCTTTATAGCAAGTATCTCTCAATGGTTGCTAAGAAGGTAAGAGACAGAATGTATTTGATTTGCACATTCAAGTTGGGCATGCTGCCAGATATCTAATCTCAAGCATATGTAATAGGATTAGAATATTTTTATCTCCGGCTTCATTTGTGTGTGTGTTCTTTCACCTTATAGATCAGCATAGGAAGCCATTAGTATTTGAACTCTAGCTAATTAAAATTTGGTTTTAGTCAAAACTGGATCTGGTAAATCAAAATTCTTTCACTTCTCTATCAGCAAGGCTCTCAAGCATTTGTGCCCCAGAACTTATGTCTAGCTACTACATCCTTAATTTCGACAAATCTCTTGTTTTCTCAGGTCCTGGGTGAATTCAGTGCTAACAGTTTTGAACCCTGTCATCTGTCTGGTTGAGAATGTTCTCATAATTGAGCACTGATATCCAGACTCTGCAACTTTGTCTTTCCCTTTCTCTAACTCTCTGTTTTGCTCTAAACAGCCTAAGTGCTCAGTGCTACAGATACGCCAAGAAAAGATACTGCTTCTGATTTGAGTTCTAATCTGATACTGTAAAGACAGCTACACATCATATGCATGCATGTTTGCAAGCCTCTGTGTGTGTGTGTGTGTGTGTGTGTGTGTGTGTGTGTGTTTTCTGTGAATGTGCATGCATATCAAATCTAGAGGGCAAATTCGGGTGGTGTACCACAGGCACTGTCCAACTTGGGTTTTGCTTATTTGTTTTTAATATTTTTAAAGATTTATTTACTTTTTTGTTTTTCATTTTTATGTGTAGGGTGAATAAATGCCATATGTGCAGGTGGCCAGAGAGGTCAGAAGAGGACGTTGAATGCTCTGAGCTAGGGTTGGTTATAAGCAATTGTGAGCTGCTTGACATGGGTGCTGAACTCTGGTCCTTCACAAGAGCGAGCTGTGTTCATAACTGCTAAGTCATTCCTGTCTCTCACTAGCCTGAAATTCATTAAGAAGGCCAGACTGGCTGGGCAAGTGATCTGCTCTGCCTGTCTTTGTTTGCCCAGCACCAGAATTACAAACTTGTGTCACAAGGTTGTGTTTATGTAGATTCTGGAATCCAATTCCGGCCTTTATCCTTGCAAGGCAAGCACTGACCTGACTGAGCTATCTCCCCAACTCTTTTGAGAGCTGCATCAGGAGATGGTTTAGTGGCCTCTATACCCTGAGTCTACCCAGATTAGAGCAATGGAAGATGTGGCCAGTACTGCTGATTCTCCATCTGACAGAATGCTCACCCAGTCTTCTGCTTGAAGAGGAAGATAACATGGAAAATGAGCTCTGGGTATTTGCTTTGGTCTTAGTCATTGTTCTGTTGATGTGATAAAACATCATGACCAAAGCAACTTCTAAAAGGAAGGGCTTACTTTGGGTTGACAGTCCCAGAGGTTTAAACGTCCATCACTATCATTGTAGAAGAGGGTGGCAGTCGACGGCCATCACTGCTGCCACGGAAGCAAGAGCTCCCATCTTGAACCACAGACAGGAAGCAGAAAGGGTGACCTCATTGTTTAACAGTCTTTGGAAACTTCAAAGTCTGACCCCCCCAGTGACACACTTCCTCCAGCAAGACTACACCTCCAAAGCCTCCCCAAAGAGCCACCAATGGTGAACAAGTATTCAAATGCCCTGACTTTTTGTCCAAACTACCTCAGCTCTCATATTGAAGTTCACTCGTTCTAAATGGTGCTGCCAAGTCTGTTTAACATCCAAGGTTGCTTAGTATGCATTTCTTGTTTATTTATTTTTAACTATGTAAAGACTTAGCAGTTCTGACTTTCTTAGCATGGAACTTCCTCCGGTAGAAACCCCTTATCAATGCAGGGCAAAATCTTGGGGTGTGAAGAATGGATTGCAACTTTTTCCAAGAATACTTTAAAATCCAATGGCTCTCGGTTCATTATCAGACTTACATTTTTAAGGAGAGAGAAGAAGAAGAAGAAGAACAAGAAGAAGAAGAAGAAGGAGGAGGAGGAGGAGGAGGAGGAGGAGGAGGAGGAGAAGAAGAAGAAGAAGAAGAAGAAGAAGAAGAAGAAGAAGAAGAAGAAGAAGAAGAAGAAGAAGAAGGAGAAGAAAAGTAAAACAGAATTGTTTTTCTAAGTATTTGTATTAACAGTGAATCTGAATGGGTCCTAAGACATCACATGTAAATCATGCATGGATCAGGAATTGAATCTGAGATTTTAGTTTCATGACAATAACACTCCACTCATGGCACTCCACTGTTCAGCAAGATCAAATGTCCTCTCTCTACAGTCAGATCTACAGCATCCTGGACAAATGCTTCCATCTTACTTCTGCCACTGAAAGTCTTACTGTAAGCAAATGGAATGTCAGGAGCCTGCTGCCTTTCCTTAGAGAGATGGCATCATGTGCTGAAAAGGAAGGCTGACTTCAGGAGCTGAGACCAGGATGACCTCAACAACATTGTGACAGTTATTCTGATGCAGAAGAAAAAGAGGAAATGAGAAGATGTAATACTTGGGCCCTGTTCTACTTAGTCACTGTTCTGCTGTGAAGAGACCCCATGACTCATAAAAGAAAGCAGTAAGGGGGACTTGCTAAGCTTTCAGAGGCTTAGTCCATTGTCCTCATGACAGGAAGCATGGCTGCAGGCAGGCAGACATGGTGCTGGAGAAGGAGCTGAGAGCTACATCCTGATCTGCAGGCAGAAAGAGAGAGGTTTGGGCAACTGGAGCTACTTGGACTTTTGAAACCTCATAGCCCTCCCTCAGTGACACCCTTCTTCCAACAAGGCCACACTTCCTAATCCTTCTCAAATAATAATCCCTGATGATTAAGCATTCAGATATGTGAGTCCATGGGGGGACATTCTCAATCAAACCATCACAGACAGCAAATCTAGGAGCCAGGATTAGTTATTTGCTCTCTTTGTGTTCCACAGTAGGAGGCCTACTTTATTACTAGAGGAAAATTAACTATTTGAGAAAGAAGAGGCGCCCAGGGTGCATCATGATCCCAGTACTCAGGCTGGGATAGAAGGATGGCCACTAGCTAGAGGACAGTCTGGTCTACATAGCCAGTTCTGGATCAGCTAAGGGCTGCATAGTGAGCTCCTGTTCACAAACCAGACAACAGCGTTGCTTCAGTAACTAGGAGCACTTGCTGTTCTTGCAAAGGATGAGAATTCGATTTGCAGTGCCCTTCTGGGTGGCTCACAATTGCCCTCAACTTTGGCTTCAGGGGATGCAGCAGCCTGTTTGTAATAAATCTCTTGGGGTGGGGGTGGGGGTTCAAGTTTTATTTGTTGTTGCTTCTTTGTGTGTTTGCTTTGGTTTTGTGTAGCCCTGGCCGTCTTGAAATTCACGATGTAGACCAGGCTCACCTTGAACTCAGAGATCTACATGCTTCTGAGGTGCCACCACACGGCCTTAAAAATAAATCTTACAAAGCAAATGAGGATAAGGATGAGAGAGGAAAGGAAGGAAGAGGGGAAAGGAAGAAAGAGAGGGAGGTGGGAGGGAAGGCAGAGGAAGGATGGAAGGAAGGAAGGAAGGAAGGAAGGAGGAAGGAAGGAAGGAAGGAGGAAGGAAGGAAGGAGAAAGGAAGGAAGGAAGGAAGGAAGGAAGGAAGGAAGGAAGGAAGGAAAGAGAAGTGATTATTAAATTGCTTTTTGTGTGGTTCATGGAATTGTCTTAATTGCATAGGTAGAACCTGCATAGTTAAGCAGATCCATCTTTGACTGGGCCTTTCTTAACACAGCATGTTTATCTGTTTGGTCAGCAAATTTTTAAGGACATTCATCAGTTTGGCTCATGTTTAAGAGAAATAAGTTGTGATATGTATATATATATATATATAAAATATGACACAAGAGAAATTCTAGCTGCCAGGAAGCTAAAGCTTACAAAAAAGAAAGCTTTTTCTTTTTGAAAAAGAAGCTGTTTTTCTACCCCTTTAGGAGTTCTACCCGGACCTAAGACCGTTTTAAAGATACAACTCTTGTGTTTCACATGTGTGTGGGAGGGAGTTCCTGTAACACAGAGCTGCTTTGTGAGGAGAGCCTGTGTCCTGGACACTCTTCTCAGCAGCTGTGTGCCCTCAGGTCACTGAGCACAAATCCCCTGCTGAGAAGAAGCCCCATCTGAGAGCCACACAAATGCCCACAACTAGGCCTGGGTTCACTAAAGGCTAGATGTGGTATAAAGGGCCAAGAAGTGTGGTTTATACAGAATAGAATCCTAGAATCTTTTAAACTCAGTGCAGGGGAGGGGGTGGTACCCACTGCATTTACATTCTGTACCCTTCTCTCTTTCTCTTATTGATTCAAGTCTTTCTCCTGAAGAGACTGTCCTTGCCCTTACTTGGCCTCCCAGAACTAAGGAGAGAGAATTAGAAAATAAGGCAGCAGCCTAAGCTTTGTAATATCACTTCCTATAAACAGGAGCTACAAGAGGCTCTCTGTGACTGCAACGGAGATCCTGGCTTTAGGGGATTTATAGGAAGAACACTAAGGCAATTACATCATCATGCTCAGGAGGGGAGAGCCAGGAAAGGGTGAAAAACCAACTTCAGAGCTGCAGGATGCTGTAAGTCTCCTGCCTGAGAGCTGAGGCCCCGTAGCCCATAGGCTGTAACCTACCAGGTGTCAGAGTTGGAGGCAGACTCTCAGGTGTTCCAGTGTAGGGATTGCAAACTTAAATGTCTAAAGGGGCCAGAGAATGAAGAAACCCAGCTGTAAAATAATAAGTGACCTGACAGAGCAAAACCAGTTTCCCAGCTCTGAAAAAGTAGAGACAAGAGGATTCCTGGAACTCGCTGACCAGTTTAGTCTTAAAACGAAAACTGTGGAGAGCCCTAGAGAAACAGCACCAAAGAGTTCCACTGGCCTATACGCATGCATACACGTGCATGTACATGTGCACACACACACACACACACACACCCTTGAGAAAGAGAGAAACAGACAGATACACACACACACACAAAGAGAAAAAGCAGATGAAGAAAAATACAACCACAAGTCAATATCATCGCTATTTGCAACATAGAGATAAAACAAACTAATTTCAGGAATGAAGAAATGGATCCTCAGAGAAGTGAAATGACCCACTGAAAGACATGTAGCCATGGCCCAGCAGAACCAGCAGCAGCAGCCTAGACCTTGGCCTCCCTGCAGCATCTCTGCAACTCCGTGGGTGGAGGTTGGCTCAAGAGAGAGAGAGCCCTCTTCTTAATTATGATAACCAATGTTGGGCATTTACCGAGATCGAAGAATCCATTCCATCAATTCCATGCAGATTCTGGTTTGTCTAACAAGTCAAGCTAACCATGCTACCACACTCATGACCTTTATTATACTCTGTCTCCCTTTGACAGTGAAGGAAGAGGTTCTGGTTATCAGCATCTGCCCTGATATCATTTTGGAGCCAGTGTGATGCCTCAGTATAAGAAGACATCAGGCAATTTCTGAGTAAGTTGCCTTGATCATTTCAAGTTGGCTGAAAGTTACCTTTAAATCATTTCTAGATACTGGAGGAGTTAAGATAGATGTGTAGTGCTTTGAAAGTCAGGGATAATAACAGGCTAGAGAGACGAGGGCTCAGTAGGTAAGAGCACTAGCTGTTCTTACCGAGGACCCAGGGTTAATTCCCCCACACGTGTCTAGTGTCTTACTCCTGCATGTAACTGCAGCTCCAGGGGATCCAACGCCTCTTACGACCTCCGAGGCACATGCTTGGTGCACAGTCAGACAAACACGCAGCTATGCATACACATAAATTCAAATTTAGAATACTTTTAATTTTTAAAGATGAGGGGATTGAAGAAATTAGTAAGATCATTTATACCATATAACATTGAAATTCCACTTAAGATTTCTGTAGTTTTAAATGAGTCCTTTGGCCTCCCAGGGATCTGGTTCATCCATATTTAAAATGATGAGACCCATAGTCAGTTTGCCCAGCACCAGCCTCTTCACGCTTCTCTCTTCTAACTGAAGCCATGGATCTAACAGGAGAGGCCTCCTCTCCGCGCTCAGTTCATGCCCTTGATGGGTCATAGCAGAAGCACTTGACCTAAAGACCCCAGTCAATGTTACAGCTTTATTTGGCAAAGAAAATAAGATACAAATAAAAAATCAATTTGAAGAATTAGCAATTGTCTTAAACATGATAAATATATTTCTAATTCTTTCCATTAAGGATTGACTAGTACAAAACTAAAAAACCATACAAAGTATACCAAGATGACTGTTCAAAAACTTTGGGCAGAAAGTAAAGCAGGACCATGATAATTATCTCTGAGAGGATAGAAGTATAGGACTCAAGCCTCCCTTGGTTGCCATAGTGATTGTAGTGGTCTTTTTTTTAAAGAATTATTTATTTATTTTGTGTATATGAGTATACTGTCGTTCTCTTTAGACACACCAGAAGAGGGTACCAGATCCTGTTACAGATGGTTGTGAGCCACCATGTGGTTGCTAGGAATTGAACTCAGGACTTCTGGAGGAGCAGTTAGTGTTCTTAACCACTGAGCCATCTCTCCAACCCCTGATTATAGTGGTTTGAATGAGAATGGCCCCCAGAGGCTCATAGACTTGAATGCTCAGTCAACAAGGAAGGACAGAATTTGAGTGGATTAGAGTGTGTGGCTTTGTTGGAGGAAGTGTGTCACTGGTTTGTGTGGGGGAGGGGCTTTTAGGATTCAAAATGCTAAGCCAAGACCAGCGTCTTTCTCTTTTCTGCCTAGATCAGGATGTAGTTCTCAGCTATTGCTCCAGCATCTGCCTGCACACCACCATGCTGAAAATGGACTGAAACAAGCCAGTCCCCACTTAATGTATAGCAGTTGCCTTGGTCATGGTGTCTCTTCATGACAGTGAAACACTGACTAAAACAGTGACTGATTCGAGGCAGCTCCAGCCTGGATTATTAGTAAATAGATGAGATCAGGTGACAGAGAGCAGGACAGGGAAGTGTCAGAGAGGGGAGAAGGGAGGAGGAGGAAGGGGAGAATAGGGACTGAGAGAGTACATTCACAATCAAGTTCTATAGAAAGGTTGTTTCAGACCCTTGCTGATATTAACCTGACCATGTGTATGGTGAAAACCACAAAGCTGGGAATCTGATAAATGTCCGCTTTCCCATCAGTTATAGACAAGAGAGCAGACCATCAGGCGCTGGGGAGCGGGGTGGGGGTGGCATAAAGGGCTTAAATTAACCCAGAAACAAAAGTGTTCTGGATCAAGACTACCAAACGCAAAGCTTGAAGGAACTGAATTATTTTTAAGTGACTTAATCTGTTAGAACAAAGTCCATTATGTAACAATGAAGCCCCTCCCCCAGTCTAAATAAAAGAAAACAAACAAAAAATTCAATGTAGGAAAATATGGCTTATGGTGATGACATCATCAGTCAGCACGAGGGACACCACATGTTACAGAGATAATGGGGTCAGAAGGAAAACACCACAAGACAGACTTGTAATAAAAGAAACTACCACCACTCTTTCTTTGAGTTATAAATATAAAATTATCAAATTCTGATCAAATGCACTCCATCAATTTGGAAAACAATATGACAATATGGCTAATGACAATTCTACTCTCATTTGCTGTTGCAACTGTTAAGATGGCCTACCAACAGAAGACTAGCTGAATTCATTAAAAATATTTATCATCTAGAAATGTCATCTAGAAAAAACACATGCCTTCTACTCTTAAGGCTTCACGCAGAGCTCGGGAAGTTTGCTACATCCTCAGACGCCATGCTGGGAGACCTGTGACCCCAGCTGCTGAGTTAGCTGATAGCCAATCACAGCTGCAGCTTCTCAGAAGAATCCCATATCCACAGGAGGTTAAGTCACCTCTCTTCCAGGATGCCGTGTGTGTGTGTGTGTGTGTGTGTGTGTGTGTGTGTGTGTGTGTGTGTGTGTGTGCGCGCGTGCTGCCAAGTGTGCTGATATCACTCAGTACTCTTGGTCAAGATGAAACGCACATCCCTGGGGAGCTCTGGCTGAGTCTAGATTTCAGCCCAATCCTTCTTCTAGCTGCTGCTTCTAGGTCCCGATCCCACATTTCCTTTGGAGGTTCTGCCTTAGCACCCCCACTAAAATCATTTGTATAAGAAACTCCTTAGGCACTTTGGAGGGAACCTGATCTGACATGGTTGACTTCAGGAGTGATCTGGGGATCATCTTCCTGTAAGGGTGATGGGATTCTGAAGTCTGCCCACTTTGTGCTGATTAGACCTAGTAAGCAAAAAAGTAGCAATTGCTGTAGACCCCTGGTGATGCATTTGCATGTCAGTAGTGTTGATTATAATCCCAAAAGACTGGAATCCCAGAGGTCAAAAGAAGGCTGCATAAAAGACATAAAAAGTCTAATGAGGACTGAGACTGGTCCTTTCCTATTGTGTCCAGGATAGCTGCACCATGGTATGTGGGATGAATTACTTGCAAACTAGGTAAAGCACTGTTGGGTGTGCCATGAAGACATGTCTCCAGGAATCCACGTGCGGATCTGAATTGACTAGGTGGAGAAGATACATCCTCAATGTGGCAGGCTCGTCTCTCCCAGAAATCATAGAGAAAAGGCACACTGAAAGTCAACGGGTCTCCCTCAAAACTGGGAGTTTAACTCAAGGTTCAGCAGCCAGCATCTGGACTCTAGTGTTTGTTTGGACCAGCACCTCCAGAACCACCACAGTTGGGTCCTGAGGCTTTCAACATTAAATAATGGGTGTCCCCGCTACTGACACCTTCAAACACATATTTACGCACACCATCAATACTCAAAGGCCACTGTGCAGCTCTGTACATGCCTGTCAAAGTCTTGAAATAGGCTGGTGAGACAGCTCAGTGTGTCACGGCTGACTGCCAACAAGCCATCTGACCTGAATCAGATGACCTGAAAATGATTCCCAGGACCCACGTGGTAGAAGTAGAGACCCCCAGTTCCTGTAATTTGTCTTCTGACCACCCCCCCCACACACACACACACTGTGGAACATGCATATCTCCCACTAAATAAATGCAATGAAATGACCAATCTATTTTTTGAAAAAAATATTGACATGCCTTTAATAAATGAAAGATTTTTTTTTTTGCACATTTTGAAGATAGACTTAAATTTCTTGAGATCTTTCCTCATTGGGCAGCTGCATATGTTAGGTAGCTTTCACATTTTTAAATCAGTCTTATAAAGAACTTAGGTTGTCCAGTGTGGTGACTCAGATGGTTATAGTTATAAACCTAGGTGCACACAATTACCAACCCTATTGATATGTGTTTGCTCATTTTTTCTGGGTTAAAAAATATTGGGGCGACCTCTGTTCCCGCAGACTGCGCTGAAGAGACAGGTACCCCAAGCTCCCTATCCCCAATATAACATCACTTGGGACACGGCCTGTTGGGGCTTCCGTCTGTGCCCGAGAACGGGTCAGCGCTGTGGTCCTCTGGGTGCCAGATCGGCGGGCCATCGCGTCTGCAGGGTGAGCAGTGCCACGGAGAGTGCCCTCCGCCATCTTTGCTCCAGTGACTGGGAGGTTGGGACAGCCAGGTTCTGAGACAGACAGGCATAATATCGCTTGGGTCTCGGGCGGCTTGTGTGTGTGCAGCTCCCAAGTGCGGGGCTGATCTGCAGTAACCAGCGCGCCAGCTCTGCTGTGGGACTTCTGCCTGGCAGAGGGACCCCGCACTGGGCGGGAGCCTACCAGCTTTCCTTCCGCAACCTCTGTTCCCGCAGACTGCACTGAAGAGACAGGTACCCCCAGCTCCCTATCCCCAATATAACATCACTTGGGACACGGCCTGTTGGGGCTTCCGTCTGCGCCCGAGAATGGGTCAGCGCTGTGGTCGTCTGGGTGCCAGATAGGCAGGCCATCGCGTCTGCAGGGTGAGCGGCGCCACAGAGAGTGCCCTCCGCCATCTTTGCTCCAGTGACTGGGAAGTTGGGACAGCCAGGTTCTGAGACAGACAGGCTTAATATCGCTTGGGTCTCGGGCGGCTTATGTGTGTGCAGCTCCCAAGTGCTGGGCAGATCTGCAGTAACCAGCGTGCTAGCTCTGCTGTGGGACTTCTGCCTGGCAGAGGGACGCCCCCTCCCCCGCTAGGAGAGATCACTCACCCCTGCACAGGGCAGGAGCCTACCAGCCTCCCTTTGGCGACCTCTGCTCCAGGAATCCACTAGGCTGAGCCTTTGGATGTGCAAGGCCTCCCCAATATAAGATCACTTGGGGCAAGGCACATTAGGGCTCCAGAGACACTCAGGAGCAGGCAGGCCCCAGAAATCGGTGCCAGGGGAATCCTGGCAATCCAGGGGTGCAGAAATAGCTTTGCAGGCTCACAGGAGGTCCAACCAACAGCCAGTGGCAGCAGGACCAACTAACATCAGAGGTATCCAGATGGCAAAAGGCAAACGTAGGAATGTTACTAACAGAAATCAAAGTAATGTGGGACCATCTGAACTCAACTCTCCAACAGCAGCAAATCCTGGATACCCCACCACACCCGAAAGACAAGATCTGGATTTAAAATCACTTCTCATGATGCTATTAGAAGATCACAAGAAGAACACAAATAAATCTCATAAAGAGTTACAGGAAACCATGAATCAAGAGTTAAAAGCCCTTACAAAGGAAGCACAAAAATCGCTTAGAGAAATGCGGGAGAACATGGATCAAAAGATGGAGGCGCACAAGGAGACAACACAAAAATCGCTTAACGAGATGAATCAACGGGTAGATGCACTCACAAAGGAATCACAAAATTGGCATAAAGAAATGCAGAAGACTATGGGTCAACAGACGGATGCCCATAAGGAGGCAACACAAAAATTGCTTAAAGAAATGAATCAACGGTTAGATGCCCTTACAAAGGAAACACGAGAACTGCTTAAAGAAATGCAGGAGATGATGGATCAACAGATGGAATCCGATGAGGAGGAAACACAAAAATCGCTCAGAGAAATGCAGGAGAACGTGGGTCATCAGGAAGAAATCCTGAAAGAGGCAATGCAAAAATACCTTAAAGAAATACAGGAAAATACAAACAAACAAGTGAAGGATCTCAGCAAATCCATCCAGGAACTAAAAAAGGAAGTAGAAACAACTAAGAAATCACAAAGGGAGACAACTTTGGAGATAGAAAACCTTGGGAAGAATTCAGGAGTCATAGATGCAAACATAAACAATAGAATACAAGAGATGGAAGAAAGAATCTCAGGTGCTGAAGATTCCATAGAAAGCATCGACTCAACAGTCAAAGAAAATGCAAAATGCAAAAAACGTGTAACCCAAAACATCCAGGAAATTCAGGACACAATGAGAAGACCAAACCTAAGGATTATAGGTATAGATGAGAGTGAAGATTTGCAACTTAAAGGGCCAGTAAACATCTTCAACAAAATTATGGAGGAAAACTTCCCTAACTTAAAGAGAGAGATGCCGATGAACGTACAAGAAGCCTACAGAACTCCAAACAGACTGGACCAGAACAGAAATATCTCCCGTCACATAATAATCAAAACACCGAATGTTCTAAACAAAGAAAGAATACTAAAAGCAGTAAGAGAAAAGGGCCAAGTAACATACAAAGGAAGACCTATCCGAATCACATCAGACTTCTCACCAGAGACTATGAAAGCCAGAAGATCCTGGACAGATCTCATGCAGACACTAAGACAGCACAAATGCCAGCCTAGACTACTATACCCAGCAAAACTCTCAATCACCATAGATGGAGAGACCAAGATATTCCATGATAAAACCAAATTTTCACAATATCTTTCCACAAATCCAGCCCTGCAATGGATAATAGGTGGAAACCTCCAATACAGGGGGAGAAACAACACCCTGGAAAAAATGAGATAATAACCTTCTTGAATCAAACCCAAAAGTAGATAACCACTCAAACATAAAGATAGCGTCAAGAATGGCAGATGGCAATAATCACTATGCCTTAATCTCTCTTAATATCAATGGTCTCAATTCCCCAATTAAAAGACATAGACTAGCAGACTGGATACGTAAACAGGACCCAGCATTTTGCTGCATGCAGGAAACACACCTCAGTGTCAAAGACAAACACTACCTCAGAGTAAAAGGCTGGAAAACAATTTTACAAGCAAATGGCCCCAAGAAACGAGGTGGAGTAGCCATCCTAATATCAGATAAAATTGATTTTCAACCTAAAGTCATCAAAAAAGACACAGAAGGACACTATATAATGATCAAGGGAAAAATCCACCATCAAGCACTCTCAATTCTGAATATCTATGCTCCAAATGCAAGGGAGCCCTCATTCGTAAAAGAAACTTTACTAAAACTCAAAGCACACATCGCACCGCACACAATAATAGTGGGTGACTTCAACACCCCGCTCTCTGAAATGGATCGTTCAGGAAAGCAGAAACTAAACAGGGACACAGTGAATCTAATTGAAGCCTTGGACCAAATGGAACTAACTGATATATATAGAACATTTCATCCTAGAGCTAAAGAATACACCTTCTTCTCAGCTCCTCATGGTACCTTCTCCAAAATTGACCATATAATTGGTCACAAATCAGACCTCAACAGATACAAGAAGATAGAACTAATCCCATGCCTCCTATCAGATCACTATGGAATAAGGGTGGTCTTCAATGGCAACAAAAACAACAGAAAACCCACATACACATGGAGGCTGAACAATGCTCTACTCAATGATATCTTGGTCAAGAAGGAAATAAAGAAAGAAATCAAAGACTTTTTGAAAGTTAATGAAAATGAAGGCACAACATACCCTAATTTATGGGACACAATGAAAGCAGTGCTAAGAGGAAAATTCATAGCCCTGAGTGCCGCCAAAAAGAAATGGGAGACAGCATACACTAACAGCTTAATGGCACACCTGAAAGCCCTGGAACAAAAAGAAGCAAATACACCAAAGAGGAGTAGAAGGCAGGAAATCATCAAACTCAGGGCTGAAATCAATCAAGTAGAAACAAATAAAACCATACAAAGAATCAACAAAACGAGGAGTTGGTTCTTTGAGAAAATCAACGAGATAGATAAACCCTTAGCCAGACTAACCAGAGGGCACAGAGATAGTATCCAAATTAATAAAATCAGAAATGAAAAGGGAGAGATAACAACAGAAACTGAGGAAATTCAAAAAATCATCAGATCCTACTACAAAAACCTGTATTCAACACAACTAGAAAATCTTGAGGAAATGGACAATTTCCTTGACAGATACCAAGTACCAAAATTAAATCAGGATCAAATAGACCATCTAAACCGTCCTATAACCCCTGAAGAAATAGAAGTTATCATAGGAAGTCTTCCAACCAAAAAAAGCACAGGTCCAGATGGTTTTACTGCAGAATTCTATCAGACCTTCAAAGAAGACCTAACACCAATACTCTTCAAACTGTTCCACAAAATAGAAACAGAAGGACCACTACCCAACTCGTTCTATGAAGCCACAATTACACTAATACCAAAAGCACACAAAGATCCGACAAAGAAAGAGAATCTCAGGCCAATCTCTCTTATAAATATCGATGCAAAAATACTCAATAAAATTCTTGCCAACCGAATCCAAGAGCACATCAAAACGATCATTCACCACGATCAAGTAGGCTTCATCCCAGGGATGCAGGGATGGTTCAATATAAGGAAATCCATCAATGTAATCCACTACATAAACAATCTCAAAGAAAAAAACCACATGGTCATCTCATTAGATGCTGAGAAAGCATTTGACAAAATTCAGCATCCTTTCATGCTAAAGGTCTTGGAAAGATCAGGAATTCAAGGCCCATATCTAAACATAGTAAAAGCAATTTACAGCAAACCGGTAGCCAGCATCAATCTAAATGGAGAGAAACTTGAAGCAATCCCACTAAAATCAGGGACTAGACAAGGCTGCCCTCTCTCTCCATATCTTTTCAATATAGTACTTGAAGTTCTAGCTAGAGCAATTAGACAACAAAAAGAGGTCAAAGGGATACAAGTTGGAAAGGAAGAAGTCAAACTATCACTATTTGCAGACGATATGATAGTATACATAAGCGACCCAAAGAACTCCACCAGAGAACTCCTACAGCTGATAAACGACTTCAGCAAAGTGGCTGGATATAAAATCAACTCAAGCAAGTCAGAAGCCTTCCTATACTCAAAGGATAAGCAGGCCGAGAAAGAAGTAAGAGAAATAATACCCTTCACGATAGCCACAAACCATATTATGTATCTTGGCGTGAATCTAACCAAACAAGTGAAAGATCTGTATGACAAGAACTTCAAGTCTCTGAAGAAAGAAATTGAAGAAGACCTCAGAAGATGGAAAAATCTGCCATGCTCATGGATTGGCAGGATTAATATAGTAAAAATGAGCATCTTACCAAAAGTAATACACAGATTCAATGCAATCCCCATCAAAATCCCAACTCAATTCTTCATAGAGTTAGAAAGAGCAATTCAAAAATTCATCTGGAATAACAGAAAACCCAGAATAGCTAAAACTATTCTCAAGAGTAAAAGAACCTCTGGGGGAATCAGTATCCCGGACCTCAAGCTGTACTACAGAGCAATAGTGTTAAAAACTGTATGGTATTGGTACAGTAACAGACATGTAGATCAATGGAACAGAATTGAAGACCCAGAAATGAATCCACACTCCTATGGTCACTTGATCTTTGACAAAGGAGCTAAAACCATCCAGTGGAAAAAAGATAGCCTTTTCAACAAATGGTGCTGGCTCAGCTGGAGGTCAACATGTAGAAGAATGCAAATTGACCCATCCTTATCTCCTTGCACTAAGCTCAATTCTAAGTGGATCAAAGATTTCCACATAAAACCAGACACACTGAAACTAATAGAAGGGAAACTAGGGAAGAAACTTGAACATATGGGCACAGGGGAGAATTTCCTGAACAGAACTCCAATAGCTTATGCTCTAAGATCAAGAATAGACAAATGGGACCTCATTAAATTACAAAGTTTTTGCAAGGCAAAAGACACTGTCAAAAAGACAAAGCGGCAACCAACTAACTGGGAAAGGATCTTTACCAACCTTACATCCGACAGAGGGCTAATATCCAATATATACAAAGAACTCAAGAAGTTAAACTCCAGAGAGGCAAGTAACCCTATTAAAAAATGGGGTACAGAGCTACACAAAGAGTTCTCACCTGAAGAATATCTAATTGCTGAGAAGCACCTAAAGAGATGTTCATCATCCTTAGTCATTAGGGAAATGCAAATCAAAACAACCCTGAGATTCCATCTCACACCAGTCAGAATGGCTAAGATCAAAAACACAGGAGACAGCAGTTGTTGGCGAGGATGTGGAGAAAGAGGAACACTCCTCCACTGCTGGTGGAATTGCAGGCTGGTACAACCACTCTGGACAGCAGTCTGGCGGTTCCTCAGAAAACTGGGCATGACACTCCCGGAGGATCCGGCTATACCACTCCTGGGCATATACCCAGAGACTTTACCTGCATGCAATAAGGACACATGCTCCACTATGTTCATAGCAGCCTTATTTATAATAGCCAGAAGCTGGAAAGAACCCAGATGTCCCTCAATGGAGGAATGGATTCAGAAGATGTGGTATATCTACACAATGGAATACTACTCTGCAATTAAAAACAATGAATTCACGAAATTCCTAGGCAAATGGTCAGATCTTGAAAATGTCATCCTTAGTGAGGTAACCCAATCACAAAAGAACACACATGGTATGCAGTCACTGATAAGGGGATTTTGACCCAGAATCTCGGAATACCCTAGACACAATCCGCATATCAATAGATTTCTAAGAAGATGGAAGGAGAGACCCCTGGTCCTGGAAAGACTGGATGTAGGGGAACGCCAGGACAGAGTAACGAGAGGGGGTTGAATGGAGAAAAGAGAGAGGGAAGGGGGCTTATGGGACTTTCGGGGAGGGAGGAAATGGGAAAGGGGAAGTGATTTGGAATGTAAATTAAAAAAATAAAATAAAAAAAAAGAAAAAAATATTGGGGTGTGTGTGTGTGTGTTTGTGTGTCTGCCTATGTGTGGGTTTGTGCCCAAAGAGCTGACAAGAAAGCTCTGGATCCCCTGGAGCTCTAGGTGGTTGTGAGCTTCCCAAGGTGGGAGCTGGGAGCTCTAGTCTTCTTCAAGAGCACTACCTGCTTCTAGCCAACTCTGCAGCCTCTCCTGCTCTCGGACCTACTGCTTTATGATAGTGTTTGCTTGCTCACAACTACCATTTTGAGCAGCACAGTCCTTGCACTTACAATGTGTTGCTGCTTTACATTTTATTGTTCAAAGTAGCCTTGTAGGTATGTATGCTCAGCCTGAAGCCCCTGGGCTACACATAGCCAGGAGTGGCTGTGAAAGCAAATGCAGTCCAACACAATTCATAAGCTTAGTTTTAATTTTTTTTAAAAAAAATTATTTAAAAAATGTTTTTGTGCTCTGATCCTCCCTGTTTCAGAGACAGCCACATCTTCTTGTGCAGTGCCATCCTTGTCCTGTAGACAAAATGGTGAAGGTCAGTGTAAATGGATTTGGTTGTATTGGGCACCTGGTTACCAGGGCTGCCTTCTGCTCTGCATCAGGCAAAGTGAAGATTGTTGCCATCAATGACCCTTTCATTGACCTCAACTACATGGTCTACATGTTCCAGTATGACTCCACCCATGGCAAATTCAATGGCACAGTCAAGGCTGAGAATGGGAAGCTTGTCATCAATGGAAAGCCCATCACCATCTTCCAGGAGCAAATCCCTCTAACATCAAATGGGGTGGTGCCGGTGCTGAGTATGTCGTGGAGTCTACTGGCATCTTCACCACCATGGAGAAGGCCAGAGCCCACTTGAAGGGTGGGGCCAAAAGGATCTTCATCTCCACCCCTTCTACCAATGCCCCCATGTTTGTGATGGGTGTGAACCACAAGAAGTATGACAACTCATTCAAGATTGCCAGCAATGCATCCTGTACCACCAACTGTTTAGCTCCCCTGGCCAAGGTCATTCATGACAACTTTGGCATCTTGGAAGGGCTCATGACCACCATCTATGCTATCACGGCCACTCAGAAGACTGTGGATGGCCCCTCTGGGAAGCTGTGGTGTGATGTCCGTGGGGCTGCCCAGAACATCATCCCAGCATCCACTGGGGCTGCCAAGGCTGTGGGCAAGGTCATCCCAGAGCTTAACGGGAAGCTCACTGGCATGGCCTTCCGTGTTCCTACCCTCAATGTATCCGATGTGGATCTGACATGCCACCTGGAGAAACCCGCCAAGTATGATGGCATCAGGAAGGTGGTGAAGCAGGCATCTGAGGGTCCACTAAAGGGGCTACACTGAGGACCAGGTTGTCTCCTGCGACTTGAACAGCAACTCCTACTCTTCCACCTTTGATGTTGGGGCTGGCATTGCTCTCAATGACAACTTTGTAAAGTTCATTTCCTGGTATGACAATGAATACGACTACAGCAACAGGGTCATGGACCTCATGGCCTACATGGCCTCCAAGGAGTAAGAAACCCTGAACCACCCACCCCAGAAAGAGAGCAAGAAAGAGGCCCTCAGTTGCTGAGGAGTCCCTGTCTCAACTCTGCCCCAACTCTGAGCATCTCCCTCACAGTTTCCATCCCAGACCCCCATAACAGGAGTGGCCTAGGGAGCTCTCCCTACTTTCTTGAATACCATCAATAAAGTTTTCTGCACCCACAAAAAAATGTTTTTGCAATGTTCTTTATAATTCAATTGCACGATTCAGGTATGAACTTCGTAGATGACAAAATCATGTCTTAATGTCAAAAGGTTGCACATGCCTGCAATTCTTCTTTCATGGTTTTATATTTTTTCAAATACCCCCGCTTCTTTAAAATGAAACCAAATATGTTTTTTAATAAGTTCTTAAATTAATATTTTCCAGAATAATATTTTTATAAATTTGATCTTTGGGAATTTTAGGTCTTTGGGGGTGGGGGGTGTGTTTCAGCATTTAGAATTATAGTGAAAACCTGTGTCAGCAGACAGGAAATAAATTAAAGTAAAATTAAAAGCTACCAGCTTGGTGAGTTTCTGAAGGTGCAAAGTTGCAGGGCATGTTAAGGGACCTTCTAGAGTGCAAACATCATTATTTTATCTAGACCATCCAACAACCAAGAAGGAACCACTGCCCCTGGTGGCCCCTTTGGATTTTTGGAGGCAGCACATTCTTCACTTTTGTGTGTTGCTTCAGGTAATTCACTCTGTGGACTAAGAGGCTATTTAGTTTTCGGTGGTTCCCAGGATAAGAAAAGGGTCTCATAGGTTAGGCTGCTAGGTGAAATTCTCTGTCACTTGAGGTATACCATCTGTCAGATCCTTGATGTCAAAGAGCCTCCAAGTGTCCCCATAGGAGAGCTGCAACGGGGGACTGGAAGATTTTGCAGCAAAACCATACCATTCTACACAATTAATTATTTACTCTTTGAGAAATAGCACTTTGCTTGCTACTGGGCCTTAGTAAACTGAACACTTCATATGGGTCATGTCACCAAGCAACTTGAGCTATTAGTCATGTTGGGAACATATCCAATACACTAGGCTATAAACCTGGACTACTTTGTACCAATCATCTTCAAATAGAAGTGGTATTTGAGTGATATGTACCCAAAGATGCTCCCAAGGAAAAGTGAGTCACGTGAAAAAGTGGTCCAAACTCCCCAGATGCTCACTCCTACCTCTCTACCAGCATGTCCCTGTGGGCCATTCCTACAGTCAGCTGACAGAGAAAAAGAAGTCAGCTTTAATTTCTAGGTGTTTCTGTGTAAATGTAACTTTTATTCTCCTATTATAATTGTTGTCTGGGATGCCTACTACCTCTGTCTGCTAACCTAGACCTAGTCTTCTAGCCTCTAGCCTCCATACAATCTTATCTAAGCCCTGACTATTTTCAGCTTCTAAGACTTACTGCTGAATAAGCTTACCCTTCCTTGTTCTTTCTGAACTCGGAATGGCTGGTTCAACTCAGCTGTTCTGGCTCAAACTCTTCTCCCAGATGACTGATTTAATCTGGCTTTTCTCTTGGCCTCTGAATTGTTCTGCTTGACATCATACTAATTCCAGCAATCTATTCTCGCTCCCTTTCATTCTCTTGCTCATTTTATCTTTATCTGTATCTAGCTTTTTCTCTCTTCAATCTGTCTCTGTAAAACTCTCCCAGTAAACCTGCCTCCTTCTCACTTTCTTCCTCCTGTACTGTTTGTCTCTCCCTTCTCCTGTCTCTTCCTCTCTCTTTTCATGAGAGTTAGGCATATTCTATTTTGTCAAATCTTTCTCTGATTCATCATTTTTCCTGCCACTCACTTAGAAATCACTTTCAAACATGGGTTCGTCCTTCTACAAACTAATTTTACCATTATTTTGGGGGATTAAAGGTGTGCAGTGACGGTGTGTCTGTATTCTGGCCAGAAGGATTAAAGGTGTGTGCTAAGGGCTGAGCCTCAACCTAACCAGAAACAGGTTCAAACATCCTGTAACAGTTCTGGTTTGTATAAATGAAGAAAGTGTGTTGAGCAGGAGCACACATTCCCCATGCTCTGCTTGCTGATGTGCTGCACCATGGTGGACTGGAACTTGAACTATGAGGTAACATAAGCTCTTCTTACCTTAGGTTGCTGTTGTCATGGCATTTTATCATGCAACAAACAATGATTAGGAGACTAAGATTTTTGTAGGATCCCCTAGAGGGGCTCTTCCAACTGAGCACAGCTTCAAGGTCACTTGGAAGAAGGAATGATCAGGTATGTGATTACATACTGACTTGTGGGCTCTAACCTAAGGTTGAAAGGATAATCAAAGACTCATGGATGGAGAACAGTTAACAAAGAATGTAGGAGTGTTGATCATGGATGGGCAAAAGAAGTAGATATTTTTGTTTCAAGCAAATGTTCACTAAAAGGTAGCCATAATGGCTGACACTGGTTGCAAGCCTGGCTAGATTAAATGATACTCAGGTCACTAGTAAAACATGAATTACTCTCACTATTCCCATTAACTATTCTCCATGTCTCTTGAAGTGCTAAACACATTCTTCTTCTGCTGCAATGGAGTCTGGTTTGGCACCTGGTGAGCATAGTTGTGATCAAGTGTGACTGTGACCGTGTGTTGTTGTGTGGGCACTGGGACTTACAAAAACCCTTGAGCCTCCAACTTTAGACTTAGGGTTATACTGTCAGCTTCCTTCATTCTGAGGCTCCAGACCTGGAGTGAGCCATGTTGCTAGCTTGCTAGCCTTACAGTTGAGTTGCATTAGAGCTGGAAGTTTCCATCCAGCTTTTATAATGCTCGAAGGAGCTATGCAGGCTTTTTAGGGAGAAAAAGTATAAACAGTGCTTTCTCAGCTGTGCAACCCACAAAGTGCTACCTGGCAAAATCTGTCCACAGGGGTGATAGTGGTATAACAGGTATGAGGGCAACCACTGCTTCTTCTTGATTAGAGGTGAGGCCCACTCCACAAGAGGAAGTTAGTGCCTGGTGCTACAAGCCTGGGAATGCTCCTGCAGCTGGAAAGATCACGGGCATTCGCAAGAACCTACTACTACTATTTTATTACACGAACATGCTTCATACTACCTTTGAAATATCTTCCTTTATACCATACATCAGTGCTGAGCTCAGTCTTCATTAGAGACGTTTCTTTTACATGAACCACAGGCTGGGGAGGGACTCTGAGAAACAGGATCTTCAGGCATGCTGCTACCATGCTCATGAAACCACTCCAACTGTCCTTATCCACACAGAGTAACCCTGTGACTACTTCATCACAAATGGGGGAGGTACCTTACAAGACCCCATCCCTCACTTAGAGTTTGGGGGCTTGGGGGGGTGGGGACCAGGACTCCAGAGATAGCTCAGCTGCTAAGAAATAATATTGGTTTGCAGAGGATCTAAATTTAGTTCCCAGCATCTGTGTTGGGCTGATCACAACTGTCAGGTCCCCAAAAAACTCAGGCCAAATGGCTAACTGTGATGCCTATTAGCATATCAAACCACAGGCTGGTTAGGCTCCTCTCTGCTCCTCTTTCCTTGCCCCCTACCACTAAACTTTTCCAGCCACAGGACTTCCCTCCCCTTCCCCCAGTTTCTCTTTTCTATATAACCCTGACACTTGGAACATGCATTCTCTTGGCTGGCTGTCTACTTTGGTTCTTTTGGTTCTCTTGGTCAACTTGGCCTCCTCCTCCCTCTCCCCCTCTTTTTCCCTCCCCCATTCCTCTAGGCTTTCTCTTGCCTCTCTTCTCTTCTCTTCTCTTCTCTTCTCTTCTCTTCTCTTCTCTTCTCTTCTCTTCTCTTCTCTTCTCTTCTCTTCTCTTCTCTTCTCTTCTCTTTCCTCTCCTCTCCTCTTTCCTCTCCTCTCCTCTCCTCTCCTCTCCTCTCCTCTCCTCTCCTCTCCTCTCCTCTCTCTCTCTCTCTCTCCTCCCCTCCCCTCCCCTCTCCTCTCCTCTCCTCTTCTCTTCCCCACCCCACCCCCATCTCCCAGTTCCATTTAGACTCTTCCAGATGCCTCTGTGCTCTCCCTCATAGCTACAATCAAATCCTTCTCCTCAACCATGCCTTGGTCTGGCCATGTCCTAATTTCATTCAACAACCACCTGTCAATTCACCTCCAGGCAGTTATCTGATGGCTCTGGCCTCTGAAAGTACCTACACTCACATGCATACATTCACATGCTGACATATATACATATACATAATTCAAAACAATAAAAATACCTTATAAAAAGACATCAGAATAGGAAGAGGGTTGCTGGAGAGAAAAGGTCATAAGGGAAAAAGTGATGGGTAAGAGGATGATGGGGAATAATGTGGGCGGCTAGAAATGCCTCCAACTCAATCACACAGATTAATTTGTGAAAAGAAAAAGGTTTTGAGTGGGACCTAGGATAAAACATAGTTACATTTGATTGCAAGTAACCATAATCCTTAATCATATTTCTAGGCCAGCCAGGACTACAATGGAGAGACCCTGCCTCAAAAAAACAAACAAAAGAAAAAGGCAACAATGAAACAAACAACAAAAAAAAGAGGTCTGAGTACAAAGCATTTGCAGTTATTGCAAGAAGATGTAACTTGAAAAAGAAAGTAAGTTTCTTTTTGTTGTTTTGTTTTAATTGAAGGTAGTTTTATCAGAATGGATTTGCAGAACATTCAGTTGCTATCATCCCAGTAAGATCAACTGGAGTCCAGTAGTACATCCGTTGGTAAATCCATTGACCTTATAATTACTTAAAAAACCAAAAGGAACAAACTACCAAATGTGTGGCAATAAGAATGAATCTTCTGTCTGTCATGTTGTGCAACCAAAGACACAGAAAAGGGTAAGATGTGAATTGTACCCTGAAGTACAGTCACTGGAGAGGGTGGAGGTTGAACATGGGGGAGGCATGCCAGGTTGGAGGAGGTTTTTAGGCAAGCATAGGGAGGTAACGAGTGAATGCGGTGCTGGGACCATGAAGTAACACATTATCCTTAGATGAAGGCTGTCCGTATGTGTGTACTGAATGTGTCCATATGCGTGTATATACCTGTACATGTGTGTGCATGTGTATAGCTAACAGCATATCATGAGCCTTCTTTGTTTACAAAGCATGGCAACAGAATTCAGGATTTTACAAAAAAGTCTCCCCAAATTCCATTGCTTCTGAGAATTTGGTCTATTGAATGAACCCCAAGGCAAGTCCTGCCTAGTCCAGTGTGGACACATAACTGGTTTATGTTACCAGGGAAGTTTACATTTCTCTTTGTACAGCACAGCTTGAATGTGTACCCCATCAGACAGGAGAGCAGGGGTTTGCTCAAGTTCCATTTCTCAATGTCATTCGTTTCATGTTGTTTAGGAGGATGACGGTCATCTGAGTGCTGCCTTCAGGTTCCTTTAGAGGTCCCCTTTCATCTCTGTGAGATTGCTGCAGGCAGTCCAGCTGTGCAGTCAGGACTGGCCTTTAGAGGGATAGCTGCAGGACTTTTCCTCCCAGAGAAAAAGTTAGAAGAGTTCCCAGGAGTGCAGACTTGAAACCATTCTCCTAGTCTCGGCCAGTTCAGCAGGAAATCAATTTTGTTCTGGTTTAGCAGGAAAGATATGAAAGACACATGCCTAGAATGATTAGTTTTGAAGGAGTCTGGGGATGTATAGCCATGTTCCCAACATATGGCAGTATATTCCAAACCATATTCAGATTGCCTTCTTTCTTTCTGCCAAGGCTCCAATAGAATTAAACAACTGGTGTCTCTCTCTCTCTCTCTCTCACACACACACACACACACACACACACACACACACACACACACACACACACACACATACACACACACATGTGTGTGGATGTTTGTGTGAGGGTGTGGAATCCTCTGCAACTAGAAATATAGGCATTTTTGAGCTGCCATGAGGGGGCTGGAAATTAAACTCAGGTCTTCTGGAAGAACAGCCAGTACTCTTAACCACTGAAGCCATCTCTCCAGCCCCACACTTGGTTCGATCTTAACTTCTGTAGGACAGAAAACAAAAGAGGGTGACAGGCTGGGAAGCAGAAGATACACTCAATTGGATATAATGAGAGTCAACTACCAGCCTACAGATTTTCTCTAGTCATAAGAAATTGCGTACCAGGGAGGCTCTGATGCTGGCTTTCTGTACCACCTCTGCACCCTGTTTCAAATGCTCTAGCATTTTAGATTCTTTTCCACCAGAAGGTCAATTGCTTGAGAATGAATTCATACTTAGTAGCTAAGCCTAGTGACTCATATTAGACTTGGATTGGTGTGTACTGAGAGGGCTCTGTTACCAGGGGGTGGTATGGAGGACAGGCAAAGGCTGGTCTCCAGAGCAGACAGAATCTGGGGCACCTGAGCAGGCAGCCCTGAGTCCAAGGATGGTCTAGTCACAGCCTACTTCTTGAGCTAGCTACTCTGACTGGGAAGTCATAAATGCTCATTGGTTTTCCAAAATTCCAAGATTTTTATTTTTTCTAACTATTAGCACTTAACAAATATTTATTGCATCTCTCTTTTTGCTGGCATTAGACATTCATATATCAAACAACAAACAAACAGATGAAAACACTTTCCCTCATGAGTGTTTTTGTTGTGAGACCTAATAACAGAAGCTCAAGACACATTTTAAATTTTTTAAGTTACAGTTTTTTGTATATGGATGTTTTGCCTGCATATATGTCTGTGTACCACATGTGTGCCTTGTGTCTTCAAAGGCCAGAAGAGGGCTTTGGGTTCCATAGAACTGGAGTAACAGACAGTTGCCAGCACTCATGTGGGTGCTAGGAATCAAACCTTGACCCTCAGGAAGGGCAACCAGTGCTCTTAACTATCTTAGTCATCTCTCCAGCAGTTCTCAAAACACATTTAAGTTAAAAACACATCGCATATAGACATTTTTCAAGAAGACCAACAGTTCTATGAAGAAATGTTTGTGTCATTAATCATCAGGATAATGCAAATAAGAATCAGGAGCTATCACCCCACACTTATTAGGAAGCCACCAAAAAGGACAAAGACACCAAGTAAGCAAAGATTTGGTGGAGAGAGAACCTGTACACTGTGGATGTGACTGAATTAAAATATCCATCCTTGGAAACAGTCTATTGGTTCCCTTATGTGACGGTTTGTATATGCTTGGCCCAAAGAGTGGCACTATTACGAGGAATGGCCTGGTGGGAGAAAGTGTGTCACTGTGGAAGGCTGGGCTTTGAGACCTTCCTCCAAGCTGCCCAAGGGATTAGTCTTCTCTTGGTTTCGTTTGGAATGAGATATAGAACACTCAGTTCTGTCTCCAACACCATTCCTGTCTGGATTCTTCCATGCTTCCTGCCTTGATGATAATGGACTAAATCCCTCAGCCTGTAAGCTAGCCCTAACTAAATGTTGTCCTTTGTAAGAGTTGCCTTGGTCATGGTATCTCTCTACAGCAGTAAAACCCTAACTAATAAACCTTAGAAATTGAAAGTTGAGCCATCTTACAGTCTAGTGGTCCCATTTCCAGGTGTGCATTCAGAGGAGACAAACTCAATATCTTGAAAGATGGCAGCACTCCCATGTTCATGGCAATACTATTCATGACAAGCAAGAAATGAAAAGCTGGTGTCCGTAAGTGAGCAAAGAAAATGTTACACACACAGACACACACACACACACACACACACACACACACACACGGGAGTCGGGAGTGTGTGTGGGGGAGATGCTCTTTAGGGTTTTTGTCGTTGTTGTTTTGTTTGTTTTCAAGACAAGGTTTCTCTATTTGTAGTCTTGGCTGTCTTGGAACTCACTCTGTAGACCAGGCTGGCCTCAAATTTACAGAGATCTGTCTGTCTCTGTCTCTGTCTCTGTCTCTGTCTGCCTCTGCCTCTGCCTCCCAAGTGCTGGGATGAAAGGCACACACTAATAACACCCAATATTTTGTATCCTTTTTGTAAAAAAATGAAAAATTGGGGTGGAAAAAAGTGCTTAAGACCACTTACTGCACCTGCAGAACACCACAGTTTTGTTCATGTTGGGTGAGTCACAGTTGCCTGGAACTGCAGTTCTGAGCAATCCCAACACTTTTCTGGTCTCCTTGAGTCCCTTGGCACAAATGTGCACACACACACACACAGAGACATACACACATACATATAAAAAGGAGAAATGCATGTCATTAATAGCAACTTGAATGACTGTGGATGACATTATGCTAAGTGAAATAGGGTAATCTCATTTATATGCAGAATCTTGAGCTTTTCAATTTTATGAGGTCCAATTTGTTAATTGTTAATCATAGAGCATAAGCCATTGGTGTTCTGTTCAGAACATTTACACTATGCCCACATGTTCCAAGCTCTTCTCCACTTTATTCTCTATAAGTTTCAATGTATCTGGTTTTATGTGGAGGACTTTGATCCACTTAGACTTGAAATTTGTTCAAGGAGATAAGAATGGATCAATTTGCATTCTTCTTTTTTTTGTTTTTGTTTATATATTTATATATTTATTTTTGCAGTGATAAGGATTGAACTTAGGGTTTTTTGTTTGGTTTTTTTTTTATCCTTGCTACTGATTTTAATTTTATTTATTTATTTTTTTATTTTCTATATTCTTTATTTACATTCCAAATGATTTCCCCTTTCCCGGTTCCTCCCTCCCCAAAAGTCCCATAAGCCCTCTTCCTTCCCCCTGTTCCCCATTTGCCTAAGAATTTCATGAATTCATTGTTTTTAATTGCTGAGTGGTATTCCATAGTGTAAATATTCATGGAAAATATCTCTGATAAAATTGAAGGTATAATTTGCATTCTTCTACATGCGGACTACCAGTTGAACCAGAACCATTTGTGAAAAATGCTGTTTTTTTCCCCCCACTGGATGTTTTTAGCTCCTTTGTCAAAGATGGAGAGACCATAGGTGTGTAGGTTCATTTCTGGTCTTCAATTCTATTTCATTGATCTACTTGCCTGTCTCTGTACCAATACCATGCAGTGTTTTTTTGTTTTTGTTTGTTTGTTTTATTGCTATTGCTCTGTAATACAGTTTGAGATCAGGGATGGTAATTCTCCCAGAAGTTCTTTTATTGTTGAGAACAGTTATCACTATTCTGGGTTTTTGTTATTCCAGATGAATTTGAGAATTGCTTTTTCTAACTCTATGAAGAATTGAGTGGAGTTTTGATGAGGATTGCATTGAATCTGTAGATTGCTTTTGGCAAGATGACCATTTTTACTATATTAATCTTGCCAATCCATGAGCATGGGAGATTTTTTCATTTTCTTCAATTTCTTGCTTCAGAGACTTGAAAATCTTGTCATACAGATCTTTCACTTGCTTGTTAGAGTCACACCAAGATATTTTATATTATTTGTGACTACTATGAAGTATGTTGATACCCTAATTTCTTTCTCAGACTGTTTATCCTTTGAGTAGAGGAAGGCTACTGATTTATTTGAGTTAATTTTATATCCAGCCACCTTGCTGAAGTTGTTTATCAGCTGTAGGAGTTCTCTGGTGAAATTTTTGGGTCACTTAAGTATACTATCATATCATCTGCAAACAGTGATATCTTGACTTCTTCCTTTCCAATTTGTATCCACTTGACCTCCTTTTGTTGTCTAATTGCTCTGGCTAGGACTTTGAGTATTATATTGAATAGGTAGGGAGAGAGTGGGTAGCCTTGTCTAGTCCTTGATTTTAGTGGGATTGCTTCAAGTTTCTCTCCATTTAGTTTGATTTTTGGCTACTGGCTTGCTGTATATTGCTTTTACTACGTTTAGGTATGGTCCTTGAATTCCTGATCTTTCTGAGACTTTTACCATGAAAGCATGTTGAATTTTGTAAAATGCTTTCTCAGCATCTAATGATATGATCATGTGTTTTTTTCCCTTTGAGTTTGTTTATATAGTGGATTATGTTGACGGATTTCTTTATATTGAACCATCCTTGCATCCCTGGGATGAAGCCTACTTGATCATGGTGAATGATCGGTTTGATGTATTCTTGGATTCAATTTTCGAGAATTTTATTGAGTGTGTTTACATCAATATTCATAAGGGATATTGGTCTAAACTTCTCTTTCTTTGTTGGGTCTTTGTGTGGTTTAGGTATAAGTGGAACTGTGGCTTCATAGAAAGAATTAGGTAGTTTTCCTTCTGTTTCTATTTTGTGAAATAGTTTGAGCAGTATTGGTATTAAGTCTTCTTTGAAGGTCTGATATAATTCTGTACTAAAACCATCTGGCCCTGGACTTTTTTCAGTTGGGAGACTTTTATGACTGCATTTATTTCTTTAGGGGTTATGTGATTGTTTAGATGGTTTATCTGATCCTAATTTAATGTTGGTATTTGGTATCTGTCTAGAAAATTGTACATTTCATCCAGATTTTCCAGTTTTGTTGAATATAGGCTTTTGTAGTAGGATCTGATAATTTTTTGAATTTCCTTAGCTTCTGTTTTTATATCTCCCTTTTCATTTCTGATTTTGTTAATTTGGATACTGTCCTGTGCCCTCTGGTTAGTCTGGCTAAGGGTTGTTGATTTTCTCAAAGAACCAGCTCCTGGTTTGGTTGATTCTTTGTATAGTTCTTTTTGTTTCTATTTGGTTGATCTCAGCCCTGAGTTTGATTATTTCCTGTCATCTACTCTTCTTGAATGTATTTGCTTCTTTTTGTTCTAGAGCTTTCAGATGTGCTGTCAAGCGGCTAATGTATGCTCACTACAGTTTCTTTCTGAAGGCACTCAGTACTATAAATTTTCCTCTTAGCACTGCTTTCATTGTGTTCCATAAGTTTAAGTATGTTGTGCCTTCATTTTCACCAAATTCTAAAAAGTCTTTAATTTCTTTCTTTATTTCTTCCCTGACCAAATTATCATTGAGTTGACAGTTGTTCAGCTTCCATGTTTATGTGGGCTTTCTGTTGTATTTTGTTGTTATTGAAGATCCACTTTAGGCTGTGGTGACTTGTTTTAGAATGAGATATTCTATTGATATCTGTTAAATCCTTTTGGTTCATAACTTCTGTTAGTTTCACTGTGTCTCTGTTTAGTTTCTGTTCCCATGATCTTTCCATTAATGAAAGTGGGGTGTTGAAGTCTATTGTTGTGTGAGTTGTGTGTTTTGAGCTCTAGTAAAGTTTCTTTTATGAATGTGGGTGCCCTTGCATTTGGAGCACAGATGTTCAGAATTGAGAGTTCTTCTTGGTACATTTTTCCTTGGATGAGTATGAAGTGTCTTTCCTTATCTTTTTTGATAACTTTTGGTTGAAAGTCGATTTTATTTGATATTAGAATGGGTACTCCAGCTTGTTACTTGGGGCCATTTGTTTGGTAAGGTTTTTTTCCAGCCTTTTACTCAGAGGTAGTATCTGTCTTTGTCACTGAGGTGCATTTCCTGTGTACAGCACAATGCTGGTTCCTGTTTACATGTCCAGTCTGTTAGTCTATGTCCTTTTATTGGGGAATTGAGTCCATTGACGTTAAGAGATATTAAGTAAAAGTGATTGTTGCTTCCTGTTATTTTTGTTGTGAGAGGTGGAATTCTGTTTGTGTGGCTATCTTCTTTGGGTTTGTTTAAAGAAGATAACTTTCTTGCTTTTTCTAGGATGTAGTTTCCCTCCTTGTGTTGGAGCTTTCCATCTATTATACTTTGTAGAGCTGGATTTGTGGAGAGATATTGTGTAAATTTGGTTTTGTCATGGAACATCTCAGTTTCTCCATCTACGGTAATTATGAGTTTTGCTGGGTATAGTAGCCTGGGTTGGCATTTGTGTTCTCATAGGGTCTCTATGACATCTGCCCAGGATCTTCTAGCTTTTAGAATCTCTGGTGAGAAGTCTGGTGTAATTCTGGTAGGTCTGCCTTTATATGTTATTTGACCTTTTCTCCTTACTGCTTTTAATATTCTTTCTTTGTTTAGTGCATTTGGTGTTTTAGTTATTATGTGACAGGAGGAATTTCTTTTCTGGTCAAATCTATTTGGAGTTCTGTAGGCTTCCTGTATGTTTATGGGCATCTCTTTCCTTAGGTTAGGAAAGTTTTCTTCTATAATTCTGTTGAAGATATTTACTGGTCCTTTAAGTTGGGAATCTTCACTTTCTTCTATACCTATTATCCTTAGGGTTGGTCTTCTCATTGTGTCCTGGATTTCCTGGATGTTTTGGGTTAGGAGCGTTTTGCATTTTGCATTTTCATTGACTGTCCTGTCAATGTTTATTATGGTATCTTCCATATCTGAGATTCTCTCTTCAGTCTCTTGTATTCTGTTGGTGATGCTTGCATCTGTGACTCCTGATCTCCTTTCTAGGTTTTCTATCTCCACATGTCTCCCTTTGTGATTTCTTTATTGTTTCTATTTCCATTTTTAGATCCTGGAAGGTTTTGTTCAATTCCTTTACCTGTTTTGTTGTGTTTTCCAGTATTTTTTTAAGGGATTTATGTGTTTCCTCTTTCAGGACTTCTACCTGTTTATCTGTTTTCTCCTGTACTTCTTTAAGGGAGTTATTTATGTCCTTCTTAATGTCCTCTATCATCACCATGAGATGTGATTTTAAATCAGCATCTTGCTTTTCCAGTGTGTTGGGGTATCTAGGGCTTGCTGTGGTGGGAGAACTGGATTCTGATATTGCCAAGTAGCCTTGGTTTCTGTTGCTTATGTTCTTGAGCCTGCCTCTCACCATCTGGTTATCTCTGGTGTTAGCTGGTCTTGCTAAACTAGAGCCTGTTCCTCCTGTGAGTCTGTGATCTTAGGTGTGTCAGCACTCCTGGGAGACTAGCTCTCTCTGGGCAGTAATGGATTTTAGTCTTAGGTGTGTCAGCACTCCTGGGAGACCAATTCTCTCCGGGCAGGATTTGGGTATGGGTAGTTGTGGCAAAGTGTTAGCTCCAGGGTGCAGACAGAAACCAGAACCTGCTCTCACTTCCGCCAATGTGTTCTTACCTCACACAAAAAATTTATCAATCTGTCAAGTGTTGATATACTAATTAGCTGGATTGTGTTACAATGCGTGCTTATCAAAGCACCACCATCTATACTACAAATACATACCTTTTTAATTTATCAATTATTCCTCAATGGCACTGAAAAAACACAGTGGCTCTTCTCTTTTGAAACTAACAGAATCCCAGGCAACTCTTATCACTGAAGTTATGTTCTAAGCTACTGAGCTCTAAGATGCAGAGCTCTAAGATGCTGAGTTCTGAGACACTGAGTTCTAAGACACCGAGCTCTAAGACACTGAGTTCTAAGACCGAGCTCTAAGACACTGAGTTCTAATGCAGAGTTCTAAGACATCAGGCCTTTGTCTCTAGGAAAAATGCAGAGCTGGATCCTGGTGGGCTTCTCATCTTGGTATTCCTGAGTACTGATCATTATCAATCATCTATTTTTCTCACGTTTTGGCCATATATGTACACAAGCATGTGTGTGGTTGATGACTGATTTTTTCTGTAATTGTTTATACCATGTTTTTTTGAGGCAGGGTCTGTTTCTGAATGTTGAGCTCATCAATTTGGCTAAACAGTCTGAGGGATCCTCTGTTTCTGCCTCCCTGGCTTTTTAACATGGATCCTGGGGAACCAAGTCAGGGCTTCATTCTTGTGCAGCAAACAATACTAGCCAAGCTATCTCTCCTTGTTCTATATCTTTCTTTTTAAAGACAGCATAGTTAACACATTGCTGACTTATTAACTGTGAAATCACAGGAACACAGCCCAGACAATTACCTGACATTCATGTTTTCTTTGTAAAATAATTATATTTCTAGCTAGCTCATATAAAAGACACAGTCCAGGTATTTTATTTACAAGCTATAGACCTAGATTGGGCAGATTTGGAGTTATTCTAACTTATATCCTAGCCGTGTGTTCCTTGGTACTTGCTGTATTTCCTGACCGTGTGCTCATGGTCCATCTCCTCTCATGGAGGCCTTCTCCTCTCTTGGTCTCTTTTCTCATTCTTTTCAGCTCTCCTGAGACTCTCTCACTCTACCCTCAAGTCATGCATATCTTGCCCTTCTACCCAATCACAGGCTTTATAGCCTTTTATTAACGAATTAACTTTAAATTGGGGAGCAGGGTTTACATAACATCACTTGATATACATAAAGATCTCCTTGTTGGAGGTGGGGGTCAGGGGGCAGGGAGAGCAACCAGATCTTGGGTGCCTGTATTTAGCATTTGAATACATAGCAGCACCAGACCAACTGCAACATTCTTCATAGTACATATCACATCCTTCCTGACCTTAGGACCTCTAGATCAAAAGAATGATACTTACAAAATAGGTTGACACTGGAAAATAAAATGTCACCTTCATCTGACCTTATCTGGAAAAGTACCTGCTAAGTGACTCAAAATTCCCCAGCACTTTGTGTCATCCAAGACTTATCATGAAGGTAGTTCACCATTACTTTAGAGTTACAAGCATGGAGTCTATAGCAGTGAGGAGCCACTGAACATGCATACTTATAGTTCAGAGTCTGAGAAAACCCCTTCCAAGTTCATTGCATTCTCTCTCATTCTGCCATGGAGCTGGCTAGTTGCCATGGTAATATTGTGAACTGGATCTAGAATCATTTAGGAGGTAAACTTCTGGGCATGTCTGGGAAGGAATTATTAGATCAGGTTAATTGATGTGGGAAGACACATCTGAACATGCAGAGCACCATTCCAGGGGCTGGGATACAAGACCAGATAAGCCGGGGGAAAGAGAGTTGAGCCTCAGTATCCATCAGGTTCTGATTCCAACTCCAGACAGAGTGTATTATGCTGTTGCACACTCCTGCAGCCGTGGCCTCTGCAGCATGAAGGGCTGTACTCTCCAGCTCTGTGAGCATTCTTTAAGTTGTTCTGTGGCAGCAATAAGGACAAACAGCTAATACACTAGCTTAGTGACTTTTGCATGGTAGAGGCCTTTGAGGGAAATTACTTGACCATTTTCATACTTCCTAATTTACTGATGTAATTTCTTCATTTAAGTCTTTGTCCCTACTGATATATAAATTTTTATATGATATGTGACTGCTTCAGATGCCATCAGCCACTCAATATGAATGAAGGAAGCTGAGAACTCTGCATGTTAGTGGAAAGGGGAGCATTTGGACTCACCCTTCCTCTATGAGCACTAGCTGCTTTCCCTCCAGACTGCCTCGGTCATCTAACCAACTTCTACGTTTTTCTGTCACATTAGTCAAGACCTCTGGTGTGTCCCCACCTCCAGTCACCAGCCCTATTTATAACTTCAAGTCTCCCATGAAACAACTCCATCAGTTCAAAGTTAGAACACATAGAATAGAATCAATTTTACTTGCCAAACCCATGCCTTTGGTTAGCCAGGTAAAGGTGGGTCACCATTTCGTATTATCCACACTAGAACTTTATTTACTCTCCTTTGCATTTCCATTCATTTTTTCTACATCTAGCAGATGGACACATATAGTTAAACTGCCACCCCCAACAACTCTCTCTTCCTGCCCATCTACTCTATTTCTCAGGCCTTAACTGAGTTAAGTTCCATTGGCACCATTCCATCTTTCTTCTCCATCATCCTATAAGTGGATGAGATTGTCTTAAATTCATGCCACTCAGGCCCAATAAGTGGCTGGAATTTCTTATTACGAAATATATTAAGAACCTCTTTGTGCCATTCAGGGATCATGACAATCTTGGTCAGCTAAATTCCTCCCCTTCTCCTCCTACAGAATATTCTGTCAATCATGTCACAATGCTAAAAGAGGTCAGTGTGACTTTCTTGAAAACATCAAATCAGGGCATTTGATCTACTAAAGAATGTTAAGGTCTGATTAAGAGTATGCACAGCTTTTGCAGAAGATCCAAGTTTGGTTCTCAGTGCCCATGTTGGGTAACTCATAAACCACCTGTAATTCTAGCTCAGGGGACCTAATGCCAGGAGATTCACTGCTCACTTCTGACTATTGACAATGTGACCAGCTCTTTAAAGCTGTTACTTGCATTGATTTCCCTGCAATGTTGGGATGCGTGCCTTGACTTGGGAACTGAAGCAAACCCTTTCCCTTATGTTGTTCTTGTGAGAGCATTTTATCACAGCAGCAGAAAAGAAATGAAGACAGAATCAAACAGTGAAAAATTTGCACAGCTCCTTTGAGGAGCCCAGGCCCAGACAGTTTTGGAGCAGAATTCAACCAGACTTTTAAAGAAGAGTCAACACTAATACTCCTTAAATTATCCTATAAAATAGAAACAGAAAGAACATTGCCAAATTTGACTTACAAGACCCCAGTTACTCTGATAACCAAACTATATAAAGGCCCAACAAAGAAAGAGAATTACAAATTTCCCTTATGAACATAGATGGAAAAATTTTCAATAAAATACTTGCAAACTGAAACCAAGAACACATAAAAAGGACCATCTACCATGATCAAGTATCCTACATGCCAGAGGTGCAGGGATAGTTTAATATATGAAAATAAATGTAATGTAACACAGAAGAATAACTCCTGAAAGACAAAAACACATGATCATCTCATTACACACAGAAAAGGCCTTTGAAAAAAAAGAATCACCCTTCATGATAAAAGTCCTAGAGAGAGTGGGGCTACAAGGGACATATCTCAACATAATAAAGGCAGCAGTTTCATAGCCAACATCAACTTAAATGGAGAGGAAGCTCATAGTAATTCCACTAAAATCAGGAACAAGACAAGGTTGTCTATTTTCTTCATACCTATTCGGGTTTTTACTTGGAGTCTTAGCTAGAACAATAAGGCAACTGAAGGAGATCAGGGGATATAAATTCAAAAGGAAGAAGTTAACATATCTGTATTTTCAAATGACATGATAATATGCATAAGGACCCTAAAAAAATCCACCAGGAAACTCATAACAGGTGATAAACACTTTCAGCAAAGTAGCTGTATATACAAATAAACCACAGAATATAGTAGACTTCATATATTCAAATAACAGACTGGACTGCAAAATCAGGGAAACAACACATTTCACAATAGCACCAAATAATATAAAATATCTTAGAAAAACTCTAACAACTCAAGCATATGAAAGACTTGTATGATAAAATCTTTAAGATTTGAAGAAAGAAATTGAAAAAATATATCAGAAGATTGAAGTATCTCCCATACTCATAGATCAGTAGTATTAATATAGTAAAAGTGGCCCTCTTACCAAAAGCAATCTACAAATTCAAGGCAATCTCATCAAAATTCTAACACAATTATTAACAGATCTTAAAAGAATTATTTCAGTCTCCTATGGAAACACACACACACACACACACACACACACACACTCACACACACATTCCTTAAAACACCAAGATAGCAAAAACAGTCCTAAATAATAGTATTGTTGGGGTACCACCATCCCTGACCTCAAGTTATATTTTAGATTTATAGAAATAAAAACAGTTTGGTATTGGCACAAAGTAGACCTGTTTGTTAATGGAATCAAACTGGAAATTTTTACATATGAACACCTTAATTTTTTTTATTGTTATTTAGTAGCCTGAAATATACAGTGGAAAAAAAAGACAGCATCTACAACAAATAGTGCTGATCAAATTGGATGTCTGTCTATAGAAGAATGCAAATAGATCAAATGCCTTAAACTCAGTGACGCAGGAAAAGACTTTCTGAACAGAACATCTATAGCATAGGCATTAAGATCAGCAATTAGTGAATAGGGCTTCATGAAACTGAAAAGCTTCTGCCCAGCAAAGGACACCATCCTTTGGAGAAAGCTCCAGCCTATAAAATGGAAAAGACTTTTACCAACCACACATCTGATAGAGGGCTAATATCTAAAACATATAAAGAACTCAAAAAACTAGATCAAGAAAACAAATAAGCCAATTTAAAAAAAATGGAGTACAGACCTAACAGAGAATTCTCAAAAGAGGAAATTCAAGTAATCAAGAAACATTTAAAGAAATGTTCAACATCCTTAGTCACCAGAGAAATGCTATTCAAAACTTCTTTGAGATCCCATCTTCCACCTGTCAGAATGGCTAAGATAAAACAAGAGACAGCTCATGCTGGCAAGGATGCAGAGCAGAAGGACCACTCCTCCATTGCTGATGGGAGAGCAAACTTGCACAGCCACTATGGAAATCAGTGTGGTGGCTCCTCAGGAAGATGGGAATCAACCTATCTCATGATCTAGCTATACAACTTGGGTATATGCCCAAAGGACACGCCACAGAGACACTTGTTCAACCATGTTCATTGATGCTCTGTTCTTTATAGCCAGCAACTTGAAACAACCTAGATGCCTTTCAACAGATGAATAGGTAAAGAAAAATGTGATTTTCTTTATAACATTAAAAAATTAAATTGCATTTTAAAAGATGGATTCATAAAATTCACAGATAAATGGATGGAACTAGAAAAAGTAATCCCAAGTGTGGTATCACAGACCTAGAAAGACAAGTATGGTATGTATTCACTTTTTTTTATATGTATTCACTTTTATCTGGATATTAGGTGTTAAGTCAATGATAATCAAGCTACAATCCATAGACCCCCCTAGATTAGGTATGGAGGAAGGGACTGGTTGAAGTAGGGCAGATAGATCTGTTCTAGAGAAATAGAATGGATAGCTATGGATGGGGGGCACTGAAATGGGAGGACCTTGTGAGGAGAGAGATAAGAGAGGGAATATGGGGAGAGACAACTAAAAGTAAGGGTCATGTGAGGGGTCATATGGACACACCAAACACTAGAAATTTTCTAATTGAAGGAGATCTAAATAAAATTGCCAAACAATAGGGGAGACCGAACCCTACCTGGACATCTATTGTCACCAAACAAAGCTCCTAGTACCAGATAGGATTACACCTAATTTTTTGTTAGCTAAAGGGGTCCCATGGGAACCCACAAACAACCTCAGCTATTGCTGAGACTATAGGTTGCTCTCCATAAATTGACAGTAAGGCCCTATTGCTGAGGACAGCACATACGCAACACATTGAGCATGGAGAAGACAAACTGGTGCCTACATAGAGCCTTATGTTCTAGCATCTAAAGGAAGGTACTGTGCATGCTACCAAAGGTAAAATGTAAACACAAACCTAGCTACAAACCCTTTGCTATCAGCAAAATCTGCTAGTGCAATGGTGACACAAAGCTTGGGGAGTGACCAACCAATGCCTGATGTGACTTAAGGGCCGCTTCACAAGATGAAACCCATATCTGACACTTCTTGTGTCACTAAGAACCCAAGACTAGATAGCCCAGGGACCTAAGGTAAAATCAAATACTACTGGTCTACTAAATAAACATAGTAGTAAAATGACATTCTGTTTTACTCATAGATTGGTGCCTTGCTCAGCCATCATTAGAGAAATTCCTCCTGCAGCCGATGGGAAGAAATCCAGAGACCCACAGTCAGACAGCATGCAGAGTAAGAGATCTTGGAGCACTTAGTTCTAAATGGGATATCTCCATCAAATTCTTTCCCATGGGGCTTAGGGAACACTGTGGAAGAGGAGGTGGAAAGAGAAAAAGAGCCAGAGGGAGTGGAGGACACCAAGGAAACAAAACTCTAAATCAACTGGATCAACACACACATGAACTCAGAGACCCAGGCAGCAGGCACAGGGCCCCAGCGATCTGTACCAGATGCAGTCCTAGAGCCAAAAGAAGTGGTCATATACCCAGAAGCTGTCTAATTCCATTTGATAACCTCTCTCAAATGAAAATGTAGTTTTCTCCAAGGGAGTCTCACCATGGAAACTGCTACTCTTAAGGGCGGGCTGCATGCCCAGCCACAGAGGGACAACGGAAAACGAATTCAACGGCATCTTTGGAGACTTCTTGTCCCAAAATGTCATGGTGGACTTTTTTGGCTTTTAATTTTATCTTATTCTTTTTTTATTATATAATTTTTTTCTCTCTTTGTCTTACAGGTCTTTTGCACATGTTATGGCTTCTAGTTAATTATTGTTATTTTTTGGGTGGGGGAGTCCTCCTGAATGTGCAAAGAAGTGGGTCACTGTGTTTGTATCTGTGCTTTTCCTTGGCGTCTTTTCCTTCTGTTTGTTATGTATTATTCTGTTGTGTTAGTCTTTATTCTACTTTATTTTATTTTATTATTATCCCTTAGAAGCCTGTTTGTTTTCCGGGGAGAGACAGAAAGGGGGTGGGTCCGGATGGGAGAGAAGGGGAGGAGGAGCAGGGAGCCGCAGAGGGAGGGGAACTGTGATCAGGACATAGTGTGTGAGGGGGAACAGTCTATTTCCAACAAAAGGAAAAAATTCTGAAAGAACTGATAAAACTATGTAAAACTTAAAAAGGAAAGAAAAAAGCCAATTATGAAAACACAGCAAGACCTATGTGTCCTTGAAAAATGCTTTTCTTTCTTTCTGGTGGGACCTGATCTTATCTCACTAGCAGGGACTGAAATGGGAGGGGCATCCTACTTACGATTGCCATTAATATTAATGCTCGGACTCCACTCCCATCAGCTGTCTTGATAACCTTATAATGGGGTTCACTGCAGGTCTGAGAATCGAAAGCTTCCAGAATGAAATTGCTTTGTCCAAATGTGAACTCTCTTGATGACACGCCTCTGGCTGCATCGTGTGCGCTCTCATGGAGTTGAAGGCACATTTTCCTTCCATTTTAACTTCTTTTTCTTCTCACCCTTAGGGATTTTGGATAACAGAGTTTATTAGCTGGGTTCACTGGTTTCTCTTCCCCAAAGCTTGAAACTATTCTTCAAACTTAGCCAAGGCGCTTCTTTGTGAGCGTGCCAGCTTCAGAAGCCCAGACAGACAGGTGTACAAGATTCAAGTTGGGCTTCCTGAAGAAAGCTGTGAACAGGGCCTGCTAGCCACAGGCTGGATGCTCCCGACGGCAGAACAGAAGAGTCATGTCCATCATCTGTACATAATTCTACAATTCTAAACACTGACAGATTCATAAAACTTAAACACTTTATTTTGTTTTGTTTTGCTTATTTGATAGCAAGGTATGTCTGAGCTGGAAAAAGACTGCTTATCATCGCAAATCTACACCCACTTAGAAAGCCTGTTCATACAGTTGTGTACAAAAATAATGTGTATATTTATAAGGTATTCATTGCTGAAATGTACATGTTTTTCTGACTTATCTAAATCTCCAAACACATATATAACCTCACCAAGGATGTACACAGGGTGCTGTACATCAATAGCACAAAGGACATCAGAATCTCAGCATGTGGGAGGATTGTCCCGAGGCTACCCTGGCCTACACAGGGAGTATCAGGAAACTTAGGACAAGATTCTGTCTCAAAAAAATAGAAAGTCTTGGGCCGGTGCAATGGCTTGCTAGTTAAGGGCTTGTTCCAGGTTCTCTTCCCAGGCATACTGCAAGACTCACAACCACTTGGATCTCCAGTTCCAGGGGTCCAACATCTCTGTCTTCCTAGGACACCTGCACACATCTGCACATATCCCTCCACACACAGAGATACGTGCATCCTTAAAAATAAAATACTATTAAAAATGAAGTCTTTTCTGATTTAAAGAAACACAGGCTGCATTAGTCTATTCCCACGATTCCATCACCATCAATTTATGAGCCCTGATCTCCTCCCCATCCTCAGTTCTACTGGATACATGACTGGGGCGAATCTATGAATATGTCTGTGTGCCTGCTGAAAAGTCATGGGAGCATGGCTGTTCAGAGTGCATTAAGGTTACAATATTGTAGACTAGGAGCTTCTGGTCCTTTGATTAATAGATGTCTTTATTAAGAAAATTCATTTGCTGCTTGGAAAGAGAGCAAGATGGAGAGAGGAAATTTCTGCCAACAGGCAGCTTGCACGGCTGTGTGTGGTAATTAATTTTAAGTGGTTTATATTGGCAGATCAAAGGAACACCCTAAACACAGCAGATAGGATCCTAGCCCAGGCTGAAACTGGAGTGGGCTGAAACCAGGCTAACAAGCCAGATATAAAGAAATGAGAGAAAAGACTCAGAGAGAAGGGGAGGGAAATCAGAAACCCTTGGGGCGTCGTCTCAGGTAAGCTTGCCTTCCACAGACTCATACTTGCTTTGTTCTCAGAACTTTAAAATCTGCATGTAAGGGACAAACCCATAAGTTAGCCTGCAGTGGGACTTCAGTAAGGTGTACAATTAAATTTAGCAACACTAATCTTTGAATTTCACCGACTTTCTGCTACATGAGTGGGCCCCACCAACTCATATAATCTTCACAGCATTTCTATTTGAATGTGGCTGTCACTGTCATGTTTTCTGCCTGCCTACTGTTGTTTAATGAACCACTGAATGACTCATTAGGTCTCATGGACCTCTGTTAACTGGGCTTGCTGAGAAGTCCAAGTTTCTGACATTGATCATTCAAAATGGCCAGAACTAGAACCATCTGAGAGTCACCTGTGTCTTCAACTTGTGTTGGTGTCCTTAGCTGGGCTTCACAGAGAGTATTTGGGCCCCACCTCTGGCCTCTGAATCTTTCCTCTCAGCAGGTTTTCTGCACAGGCTATTATGGGTTTTCTCAATTTGAATGGGAAATGTTTTCCACAGGTTCTTCTGTTTGACTGTGTGGCCTGGATGGTGGCATTTTTTGACAGTGGTTGGAACATTTAGGAGTTGGGCCCTTACTGAGGGAATTGGTAACTGGAGGTTTATAGCCCCATTCCTCTTCGTGTCTCCTTTCTTTGCCTGGTGATCTACTTATGTATGACCAGACTCCCATGGCCAAAGTTGTGAGTGTTTCCTGCCACCATGAATTCTCCACTAAGACGAACTGTATCCTCAAATTATGAGTCAAAATTAATCCAACCTCCCGTTGATTACTTCCCATCAGGCAGTTAGCCTCAGAGGTAAGAAAAGCAACTAATGCCACAGTGGCTCAGAATGGGGGCTTACTTGTGCATCGGCTTTCTTCACAACAGTAAATGTTCCGCGGGGCCTGGGTAGAAGCTGCCGGGTTTCCTTTAATCAGATCACAAAGTCATGTTCACCAATTCTGTTTTTAAATTTGGAGTCAAGTTTATTGAAGTGTAGATAAAAAGCACTCCAGGGCAGGTGAGATGTATATCTCAGCAGCTGCCTAGAGGGGGAGACCAGAAGAAGGGAGGAACAAAGCCTTGCCTTTGAATTACCAGCATGGAGGTCTGCCTCAAGGCAGTAGACATCCCCATGGCAGGGAGTGGGATTTTGGAGAAAGAGTAAGGAAGCCCAAATTATCAGAGAAGGCATAATTAGGTTCTAGTCAAGGGAAAGAGACAGAAAAATTTAAACGGAACCATTGCACCTCTCTGACCAACTCTTTGGGTCAGAAGCTATCTATAGGGTCAGCATGGAAGAAGAGATCTGCCGCAGAGGTGTAGACTCAAGGAGGTGTGGCTCACTGAAGGATGAATGCCTCAGGTTTTCTATTCCTCCAGTGAAAGACCATGACCAAAAAGCAAGTTGGGGAGGAAAGCGTTTATTTGGTTTATATTTCCACGTTGTAGTCCATCATTAAAGGGAGTCAAGAAAGGAACTGGAGGGAGGAGCTGATGCAGAGGCCTTGGAGGGGTGATGCTTACTGGTTCACTCCTCATGGCTTGCTCAGCCTGCTTTCTTATAGAACTCAGGAATACCAGCTCAGAGATGGCAACACCCACAATGGGCTGGCCCCTCTCCCATCAAACACTAATTAAGAAAATGCCTTAGAGCATTTTGGAGCTTGTGGAGACATTTTCTCAGTTGAGGTTTTTTCTTCTCTAATGACCTTAGCATGTGTAAAGTGATCATAAAACTAGCAAGCACAATGGTCTTTTAAGAGTAGGTAGTAGTAGTAGTAGTAGTAGTAGTATGTGTGTGCGTGCGTGCGTGCGTGCGTGCGTGCGTGCGTGCGTGTGTGTGTGTGTGTGTGTGTGTGTGTGTGAGAGAGAGAGAGAGAGAGAGAGAGACAGAGAGAGAGAGACAGAGAGACAGAGAGAGTAGAATAACAAGTGAAAATATACAACTTACATCAAATTATGTTACAGATGAGGAAATGAATGCTTTGCAAAATCATGTGTCCAAAGTCTGACACCTATGTCGGTTTATAGGCAATTCCGCTAGATTCTTCCCAGGGACCTAGCAACAGCTTATGTCATCACTTGCAGTCATTACCTGCTGCCAGGTGCAAGGTGGCACACTGAGTAGTGCATAAAGGGACTCTTTGCCATCTCAGCTCTCTCTCCTTTTCTCTTCCCACGTGTTCCTGGCCATTTTTTTCCTCTCTCTTCCCCTTTCTGTCTTTCTTTCCTTTGCCCCTCCTCTGCCCCTGTGGCTCTGTCACATGGCATAATTTCCCTCGGGGGCACTATGGCATGGGCACACCACATACCCCTCCTCCCACTACTGCATTATATTTCCTAAGAACCTGGAGCAGTGTCTCTTAACCTTCCCAATGGTGCGAGCGACCCTTTGACACAGTTCCTCGTGTTGTGGTGAACCCCAGACATAAAATTATTTTGTTACTACTTTATAATTGCAATTTTGCTACTGCTATAAGTCATAATATAAATAAATATCTGATATGCAATCTCTGTGGGTGTCATGACCCACAACTTAGCGGGGATGACATTCAAGCCCTATTTTCTATGTAGTTCCTGGATGCTCTGCTCGATCTATGAAGCAAAATTACAATGAACTAACTTACTAAGTCAACACTTATTCTAGGGTCAAAAGCAAGGTGGGGGTGCAATTCTGTCCTCTATGAAGTCCCTGGAAAGCTGAACTTTTGAGTAAACAACATGAGGCTTTGAATTAAAAATTCAGACTTGAGTTCTCATCCTGAAGCTTTGGTCAACTCATTTAATCTCTTTGAGACTCAGTTTTCTCAGAGATGAAGTGGAGGTAATATGTCTTCCTCCAAGAGTAATGATGATGATGATGATAGTAATAGTAATAATAATAATAATAATAATAAAGCACCGTGAGCATGTTCTTGTTAGTCATGAAATATTATCTAAATCGAGGGCTTCAGCTGAGAAGAAATCAGAGACCCATAAAAGGAGAGATGCAGGTAAGCTGAGAATTGATGGACATAAGCCAAGAGGGCACAAAAGCAAGCTCTGCTATCCTGAGATGTTATTCCAGATGCACTATGGAGTCCCTTCCATCCCCACACTTGCTGATGATGCCATGTTTCCTATGAATTAGAACAAGCTGCATCTATGCGGGAAACACTCTTCTTCCACAGATGACAAAACACTATTCTTTTCAGGACTAAAAAGTTCAAACATACAAAATTTTACAATTTCCTCATATATATATATCTTTACTTTGAAATGTTGGATGTGGACAGATATGTCGAAAATGCCACAGGGGGAGCTCTAGTGAACTGCAGTTCAAGCTTGACTATCAGATAAGCCACAGTCAGAGTCCAGCAGCACAGTCCTGCAGGCAGAGATGGGTGTGGATGGAGAACAGTTCTAATCAGGTCCACACAGGACCATTCCAACTGGCCTGAAGCTGAGAAGAAAGTTCAGTGACTACAGATTGAATTCAGACTAGCAAAGGCTCTGTGGTGCTCTGGGGGACAGGTGGCTCTCACAACCAGGTGATATAAACAGGTAGAGGAAGGTCTGATTATTTTCTCCTTTCTTCTTGGCACTCCTTACACTGGATTATGAACCTTTGGACTCTAAGCGGCACTGTGAAAGCAACCTTATTTGCCTGCAGGTGGATAAACTCAGGATATAGACCAGATGACTCTTGATGTAACTTGTATGTGGTACCATTTCCCAGACCTCTCTTCAAGGACTCCTTTAACTCCTTTCTATAGAAGCATTTATAAATTAATATTACCTGTCAAGCAAATGTAGCTCTTTTAGACTTGCAAAGTTTTTTTGAATACCAAGCTCAGTGCCTTTTTATACACTGATAAAATTATAATCATCTTTATGATATTTTATCACAATACAATGAAGCTCTTTAGCAATCATTTCCCATGCCCTGAGTCCTGGTCCTCAGCAATAAATGATTTACTTCTTGTCTCTATGGATTTGCCTATTCTTAATGTTGCATAAACATAGAACTGTGCGATAACTGGTGTTCTTATCTTTTTTCATTTAGTGCGGCATTTTCAAGATTCATCCACATTCCAGCCCGAGTCAGAACTTCACTCATTATTACTGACAAGTTACATCCTGGTTTCTGGATCTGTCTGTTTGTGTTTATCCATCCATCAACACCCAGACATTTGAGCTGCTTCAGTTTTTGACTGCCTCAAATAACATTTCTATGAACATTTGTGTGTGAGTCTTTGGGTGTTTATGTGCTGTCAACTGTCTTGGCTCCATCATGTGATGGTAACTTTTTGACAGTCACCTTGAGAACCACCCAGGAGACATGCCTCATGTCTGTGAAGATGTTTGCAGAGACAACTGGGAGGGGAAGACTAACCTGGAATGTTGCACCATCCCATAGGTCCCAAACCAAATGAGAAAGAGTGAAGGAGCACCTCTCCTCATTTCTGCTTCCTAACTCTGACTCTGAGCATATGAGGACCAGCTGCCTCACCTCCCTGCCCCTTTCCTTTCCCACCAGGATGGGCTATCCTTTCAAAAACACAAGTCTAAACAACCCTTTGCTTTCTTAACTTGCGTTTGTCGGACATTTTGACACAACAGTGAAAGCAACTGTTATGGAAGTCTGGCGTTAGGACTGGGTCATTGCTGATATTAACCTTTCCTTGTGGTTCCTGGGTCTTTGGAGAAAAGTTTCTAGTAGAAATGTGGTGGCGAGAGGAGCCCTAGAGTTTGATGGGTCACTTGTAGAAGACCATAAAGACCGCGAGAATTACAAAGAGTGAAGGTCCAGCTAGAGAGGAATTAAGAGAGGAACAATGGCTGTACCAGGAACTGGGTGACAGGCTACGTGTGTTTTATTTATGCAAGTACTCTTGTTTTATTCTTTCCATGTCCTGAGCTTGAGTGAGGATGAATTCAAGAGTAATGTTTGGAGGAGGAAATCTAAACCAGAGAGAGTTCAACCTATGACTGGTCCCTGGTCACTGCTCTTACCCAGAGCCACAGGGAAAGGCAGTAGCAAGTGGTTCAGAAAGATATGAGAGGATGGCTAGATCAGAAAAGAACAGAGCATGAGACTCTAAATCTGTATGCAAAGCTGGTATAGCCACAGGCCTAATTGTGTAAGGGATTAGCCCTATTAAACAGAAACCTCGTATTCTTTACAGGTACAATAAGAAAGTTCGTCTCAAGATGAGACCTTCCTTATTTACTAATTACTAAAGCCTCAAATTTATAATTTATAAAAATTCAAATTTATTTGGAAGATATTTGGAAGAAAGTGGTTCAGAAAGTGTTTTCCCAGTCCAGCTGCTAAGGCACACAGAAGCCACTGCAGCCGCGGTAGAGAAAGGCCACACTCTACCTTGAGACGGTGGTAGGATTTGGCAGTGTCATTATATACTATATATAACATATAGTGTATAAAACCTACATGGTGTAGGTTTTTTAGGCTACAAAATATATGTAAAAGGTTGTGAAGATTCCAACTATTCTTTCTAGAAAGCCCCTGAGGTGACACAATGCATGCAGGGCTATATTCCCTTCAATGAGGCTATGGTGGTTTGACTGATAATGGCATCCCACGGGTTTATATGTCTAAATACTTGATCCTCAGTTGGTGGAAGGATTAGAAGCTGTGGCCCTGTTGAGGAGGTGTGTATCTGGAGGCGGAGTTTGACATTTCAAAAGACTCTCACCACGCCCATTGTTCTTCCTCTGCCTCCCACTTGTGGGTCAGGATGTGAACTTTCAGCTGTTCTTGCTGTCATCCACTTGTTCCATCATCATGGATTCCAACCCCCTGAACCTGTAAACCAATTAAATGCTTTCTGTTTTACGTTGTCTTAGTCATGGGGTTTTGTCATAGCAATAGAAAAGTGGTAGGGACCACTACTTGAAACTGTGTGGGAAATCTAAGTTACAGTGGACATCCAAGGGTGATCAGCTTTGAGATTCAATCCACATCACAACAGGCATTTATTCCCTTCCTTCCTCTCCTGGGTGCTTTGTTTTGATTCCTCTATCTCCTCAGTAGTAAATCTTTCTCTTAAAAAGTAAAGACCATTTACTCATGCAAGGATAAGATATATGGACTCATGGGAGTGAATACTTGAAGAGAACCATCAAGTCCTGAGTGAACATGTGCTGTTGACATAGGCACGTCCATGCATGCCAAGGACCTGGATGCCTTAAATCCATGGGAAACAGCAAAGCCTTCCCTGGGCTCGGATCAGGGAAATGGCAAAGCCATTGGCTATGTGCCAATGTTGATAGTGTGTCCAGAAAATATCTAGTGTGACTCTGCCTTCCCCGGATGTTTATGACCTGAACACTGTTCCATGCAGAGATTGTTCCTACTTAGTTAAACTCATCTCTGATTCAGCCATAGACCATAAACCCATCTCCTTGATTCATCCATATCAAAAACCCCTTCTCAATATACAACCGTATATAACAAACACACCCAGGTTCAGGGTGCTGAAGTTGCTCTGTCTGAGAGCCCAGTCCACCTAATGAATCCCAGATTTCCTGTGTGCCTATGAATTAGGTATTTCTTCATTCTCTTGCCACTCCTAGCAGGTCCAGTACCCAAGCAAGCCGTGCTGGACATGGCAAATAATTATCATTTCAGGGCAGGTCTTTTGACTCTAAACACAGCTTCTATATTGTCCTAGTTTCTTTTCTAGTTGCTGTGACAAAGCACTTTATTAAAACAAAACAAAAACAATGACAACAACAGCAGAAAAAATAAAAACAAAGGAGGAAGGGCTTTTTGGGGGGCTTACAGTCTTAGCTTCTGTCCGTTGTTGCAGAGAAAACAAGGGAGCAGGAACTTGCAGAAGCTAGCCACATCCACAGTTAAGGGCAGAGAAAGTGTGTGTGTGTGTGTGTGTGTGTGTGTGTGTGTGTGTGTGTGTGTGTGTGTGCATTCTTATGTTGAGTGTACTTCTATGTCTATAGTCCATGATACAAACCTAGGGAATGGTGCCACATGCAACAGTTAACATAAGTAAGAGAGTATTCTCAGATGTGCCCACGGTACAATGAGAGAAAGAGAGAAAGAGAGAGAAAGAGAGAGAGAGAGAGAGAGAGAGAGAGAGAGAGAGAGAGAGAGAGAGAGAGCACATGAGAGCATGCCTTTAGTCCCAGCACTCTGGAGGCAGGGGCAAACAGATCTGAGTGTGAGAGGCCAGCCTGGTCTATAGAGCAAGTTCAAGAATAGCCAGGAATATACAGAGAAACTCTGCCTCAAAAAAATCAAAGGTTGAGTCTAGATTGTGTCAGGTTGATACAACTATGAAATGTTTATTCCTCAATTCATTTATTTGCTTGGCCATTCAAAAAATCCCATATTTCCTGTGTGAAACATTTTTTTTTTACGTGAAGGCTAGTATATAGAGATCCATTTAATACACAGGTCTTGCATTATAAAATCTCTATCTCCAGATATGTATAGAAAAGAACTTGCAATAGTGTATAAGAACAGCTACATCTAGAAAGAACCATATGAATACAGGTAACGAAGAAGGTAAGTTGGGAGATTAAGGCTTCTCAAAGATTAATGTGGCAGATTTCTACCTTATGACACAATGTGCAAAGGAGACAAGATAAAATATACATGCACACATTCTATTTTTCTTCAGTTGACCAGTTCTCAACAGTCATGTTCACAGTTTGGGTCCAGGCAGTGTACTGTTGTCTCTTTTCCTTTCGTTTGCTGGAGACCAGCTTTTAAAGCATAACCCACACATCAATATGTTAGACTAGATACAACCTCACACTGCTAAGTCAACCTAATGTGTATCCATTGCTGTGGGTTCAAGTCCTAAACCTTGATGCCTATGAACAATTTATTTGGAGATAGGGGTTATTGCAGATATCATCAAGTTATAGTCAGGTCATTCTGGATGGAGCCGGGGCTGACATTCATAGAAGACCAAGAAGAGGATTTGAGCAAAGACACAGGCACAGCCAGGAGAGAAGACAGTAGAGTTAGAGGTGGAGACAGGGATGGGGCAGCTGGAAGCCAGGGTGTGCCAACAGTTGTCAACAAGCACGGGAGGCTGGAGAGGGATCTGCTGAAACTCTGATGGCAGATTTCAGGGCACCAGAATTGAGAGAGTAAAGTCCTGTTGCTGTGAGCCACCAGATTTGTGGTAATTTGTTATGACCACCTTTGAAAACTCAGAAGCATACAAATGTTTTCCCCTGCCCCCCTTCAGGGTTTGTGCTTAGCCCTCTCTGGGAAAAGCCTCCTAGTCAGAACATGCATTTTCAAGCAATGCTTCCAAAGAATGGGATTTAGTCTTTATGGAGTGAAAGGGGATCAGAAGGAGTTAAGGATAAAGAAAAGAGTGCCAAGGGGCAAGCTGGTCAGTGCTTGTGGGCGACAGCTGGCAGTCTTGGGCAGACCCTGTGTCCAGCTGAGTGGAACTAGGTTGGACCAACATTCCCAGCCGCTGCTTAAGACAGGTGTCCTAAAATCAGCCTGCCTTGGACAATTGGAAAGGTCACCCAAGGTTAAAGCACAAGCCAGAGCTGGAGGTAACTAGTCGGGGTCTTGCTGGGCAGGCATCTGATCACTCCTTCTATCCTGCCTCACAGGGGTCTGGGTTTGTTTTCACTTGCTGAGGGTCAGATGGAATTTCCTGCAAAGTCCTGTCAAGGCAATTTCCCAGTTTCAATCTGCAACTGAACCTTCGCTTAGCCATTAGAAAGCACGCTGTCCCGTTCCCTCTGTCCCATACCTACATCCTAGGACTGAGGCCAAGTCCCACTAGAAAGCAAGGCTCCCTCATGACATTGTTGAGGTGAACAGGAATATGAACATTTCACTGGTCATTCAGAGAAGTCTAGGGGAACAGGGTTTCTGTGGTTCAGAGCAGCCACGGCTTCTCCCTCAACCTTAGAAGAGGAGAAGAAAACCAGGAACCTTGTGCAGTTTTAACTAAAATTTCAAGCTGTACAAGGCCAGTAGATAATTCTAAAGTGTTCTTCCAGGATCACGACTGAGGCCCCTCTCTTCACAGGACTCCAAAAAAAGCCTCTGAAATTTTAAGTCAGTGACCTACCAGCGGTGGGTAGAAGGACAGGAAATGGCCGTAGGAGGGCAAGAAGAGGAAGACTCTACTACATAGACTCATGGGGCCTGTGAAGGTTTATTCTATGCTGTCTGCGGGGGTGGGGCGGGGCAGAGAAGAATATATAGGCAGAGTGGGGCTTTCCTGCAAAGACCATTGTCAAAATATATTCTGTGTTCACAGCCAGTTTTTGGCAGCTCATTCCACCCTGTCCTTCACCCACTCGTCTACACTTGACCTCTGCTTCCAAGTCATTTGTAAGCTAGGATCTCCCTATGATCTGAATGTATAATCCCAGTTCAAAGTTAATGAGTAATTTCAAGGCTCTTGGTAGGTATTTCCAAATTGCTTTTCAGACGTAATTGAGGATTGGTTAGGAGAGTGACTATATCGTTCCTAGTTTTCAGTGTTGAGTATTGCTTTTCCTTATTCTTTCCCCACAAGCTTTAGATAACTTTGGTTACTGATGAGGGTCATTCTGCTTTAAGTTCAAAGGCAGTCAATGGGCTGTTCAACATGCCCCAATTCACTTCCCCTTGAAGACTTAACAGGTTTAGACTGATTTCTCCATCTTCAGAGCTAGTTTTGACCATGATAATTTGCTTTGGCAGGGAAATATGAAGTATCAAGAGTCAAGCCATGATGTTCCACATTCCATATTCTCCATCTGTATGGTCAAAGGGCAGTCAAGATGGATCTTCCATTATCCAAGGACCCACTGAGGGTCCAGAGTTCTTCAGCTAAATCATACATGGAAAAAGTTTGGGTAAGAAATAAGCGTTAAATATCATTGAAATTCAAAATCAGTTGTTACTGCAGCACCACTGATACTAGCCTGACTCATGTCATTCTGTGTATTTGTGTGTGTGTGACAGCAAGGTAAAAGACTGATCAATATCGGGCTGGTGAGATGACTCAGCAGTTAAGAGCACTTACTGTTCTTCTGAAGGTCCTGAGTTCAAATCCCAGCAACCACATGGTGGCTCATACACAACCATCCGTAATGAGATCTGATGGCCTCTTCTGGTGTGTCTGAAGACAGCTACAGTGTACTTACATATAATCAATCAATCAATCTTTAAAAGTCTTTAAAAAATCTTTTAAACTCTTTAAAAAAAACTCTTTAAAAAAAGACTAATCAATATCACTGTACTTTTGGAAAACACATAGGTTAGTATCAACTGTAAGTTGATACTGACTTCTTTCTTTCTGAAAGAAGTACCAGAAATTCAAAAAGAAAGAAGTCAGTCAAACCCAAGACATCAAGTTGACTCTCCATTTTTATTTCTGGTCATTGCTACCCATCCCTTACAATAATCCCTTTCTGTTTTGCTCTTGGTCTCATGCTGCTGTTGCACACGGAACACTTTGTTCAGTGTGGTTTAGCAGACACACCCATGTGCTGCTCTTATGAAGAAAAGTTTTGAGAGGTGTCATGGAAGACATCTTTTGGCAATCAAGCTTCTGCCAAGGAATGGAACATTTTGTATTTGCATCCCAAGCAAGAAGTTACTTTTCTTTTCAAAAGAAACAGATTATCTTCCCCAAGGCCACAGCAGCAAAAATACACTCAGGAGGTGTAGCGAGTCAGGCGGAACCATGGTGGTGGGAGAGGAGAAGATACACATATCGCAGGAATGTGATACACTCTCCACCATAGGGTTTCGTTCTTCACAGATCAGAGATCTCCGAGAGGAATCAAGGACATCAGAGGAGTGAACCTCTGTACAGGGCCCAGGACTGGGGTCAGAATCCAGAGAAAATCTACAGAGCTTAAACACTGAAAAGAGGAAAAGAGCACTCTCTAGACAAGCAAGCATCCTCATCTTGAAAATAATAACATAAATCCCAGCATGGATAGAGAAGAGGCACTCAAAACCCCAATCCTAGCCCAGGTTCATGGCTGGAAGTTGGTGACTTTGGGAACAGAGGGAATCACTTTTCTTGAGAGGTATGATTTCTAGAAAGTTGTGTATGATCCAGTGGATTCCCCTTCACCTAGGTACATATTGAGACCACAAACTGGACTCAGTGGGTTAAAACTCAGAAAGGACATGAGCTTAGAAGGAGGTCACGATAGTGTGTGGAGTGTGGGGTAGGGCTACATGGGGGAGGAGCTGGGGAGGGAAGTGTGAGGAGGAAAAAAATCAACACTCATTGTATACATGTACAAAATCCTTGGAATACATAAAATTAAAAAACATTAATTATGATTTTTTTTTCTGAGTGGCATTCTCCATCGTTAGATAAAAAATGTGGCATATGCAAATATACTTCATATGAGTTCAATCATTCTCAAAAGTTGTTTTCCACCTCGAAAATTTCCAAGTGTCAGAATGCTTATGGGTGTCATTCTATAGAAATCTAAAGATAGTTAGACTGATAGATTCTTCATGTGAGTGCCTCAGTCAAAATTCTAGTCTCACAACTGATATCATATCCGTATACCATGTCCATACGCATGTGTCGTTGCTAAACCATGCTTTGGGGAGCAGTATTGTTGTGGGGGTGAAGCAGCATGAGCCATTTGTTTTTTTGCAGTTGTATTTAATATAGAGAATAATCAGATATTGAAGAAATGATTAAAGACATAAATAGAACTGGGTTAGGTTCAAATTTCAAGATAAATAAACATACACCATTTTTACATGTGAATCATTGGAAGAATTTGTATGTCCAGATTTTTAAAAAAAAAAAAAACTTTTGTTTTAAAGCCATTTTTTTTATTTTCTATATTTTTTTTAATTTACATTTCCAATGATTTCCCCTTTCCCAGTTCCTCCTTACCTGAGAGTCCCATAAGCCCTTTTCCCTTCCCCTGTTCCCCATTCAACCCCCTCTTGCTTCTCTGTCCTGGTATTCCCCTACATCCAGTCTTTCCAGGACCAGGGGTCTCTCCTTCCATCTTCTTGGAAATCAATTGATATGTGAATTGTGTCTTGGATATTCCAAGTTTCTGGATTAATATCCCCTTATCAGTGACTGCGTACCATGTGTGTTCTTTTGTGATTGGGTTACCTCACTAAGGATGATATTTTCCAGTTCTGACCATTTGCCTAGGAATTTCGTGAATTCATTGTTTTTAGTTGCAGAGTAGTATTCCATTGTGTAAATATACCACATCTTCTGAATACATTCCTCTGTTGAGGGACACCTGGGTTCTTTCCAACTTCTGGCTATTATAAATAAGGCTGCTATGAACATAGTGGAACATGTGTCCTTATTGCATGCGGGTAAAGCCTCTGGGTATATGCCCAGGAGTGGTATAGCCGGATCCTCCGGGAGTGTCAAGCCCAGTTTTCTGAGGAACCACCAGACTGCTTTCCAGAGTGGTTGTACCAGCTTGCAATCCCACCAGCAGTGGAGGAGTGTTCCTCTTTCTCCACAACCTCACCAACACCTGTTTAAAGTCATTTTTAATGAGCATAAGAAGGACATTTTATTTTCCAGAAATCAGAGCATCATTTGGGCTATGGGCATAGCTCAGAGACAGAGCTCCTGACGAGTATCTATGCAGGCGGGCTTGATCCCTCGCACTACAAAAAAGAAAAAAAATAAATAAAAGCTGAGAGAACTTGTTTGCTGGGTTTTATATAATCACAGGACATCTAGTAGACACTGTGAGTGTATAGATAGAAAAAGAGACTACAGTTCTGCTTCTGCAGACTATAGTGAAAACATCCATAAAACATGTTAAGTTTTCTTCATGCATGCTGGTGAATCAGGACCAGTATCTATAGGTCCTGAAATTGATTTAAAGGCTGTGCCTTAACAATGATTGTTAACATTGTTAACATGTAACAATGTTTACATATGTCACCTTCAGTTAACCTTGTCAGGTCAGTTGGGTAGACTCTTACATGACAGTAATCACCAAGCTCCCCTTCCCAATATTCATATTCTTATGTAGCCTCTTCCCACACGGGCTCTGGTTCTTGCTTGTGATTTTGCTTGGCCAACTGGGATACTAGAAAACAGAATACAAGCAGAGGCTGTATAAATGCAGGGGCATTACATCTGCCCTCTCAAGACTATGTTATCACCACTTAAGGAACACAGACTAAGTGGCTAGCTGAGAGGACACAAGATGCCCTGCAGAATGAGAGGTCATCTTGGAATTTCCCAACAAGCTTCAGGTGAATGTTGAGTGACAAATGCAATGGGAGTGACTTGAAGAAATCCTAAGCTAGAGAATACTGAGACAGTAATTGTGGTTTGAAGTAGCACACTGTGGGGTGGTTTGTAATATGGCAATAGACATCCGAACTATGAGCAATACAACTTAAACAATACAACCTAAAATATGAAAGTTTGCTAATTGGGCTCATAGATATTAAATACTTTATCAAGATCCTTTACTAAGATTATAGCTCTAGATATATCCCCAAAGTCCCATGTTCTCTTCTCTGCAGACTCCCCTAAACTCCAGGTCTGCATATTTCTTTGGCTCTCCCATAGTCATCTCAAACCAAAGTCTTGAACCCCCTCCCTCAATATGCTACTTCTCCCTCTGAGTCTCTGATTTGAGAACCCAGCCTGAGCACCCTTCTTATTGCTTCAGTTATAAATCTGGAGCCAGCACCTACTTCTCCTCTTTACTCTGATTTTCCAACCAATGTCAGAATATACATCAGCACCTGGTCCCTGCTGTTCACCACCTTTTCTTGGTGACTGTGGTTCCAACTAGGATGAACAACTGCAAAGATGGTATCCAGGAGGCAAGAGAACAGGAACAAATGATCCCTGTGACAGTGAGATGATTGACACGTCTGATAAAACAGCTCTTGCAAATGTCCAGCTCCAACACCCTCCCTTATCTTCAGGAAATGAGGCTGGGGTCTGTCAGAAAGAGAGGTCAGCTTAGCTATCTCTCCTCCTTCACAGACACTGTACTCATCTCAAGAAAAGCACAGCGTGTGTGTCTGTGTGGCACCACCCCTGCCATCAACTCAGCAAGGCTGTTCGACATTTAACTTGGAAGAAGATCCCAATCAGAGGCGACTAAGGTCTTGAGCAAACCCAGCCCCTTTCTCTGCACTCTGAAGTGTTTCCTTAGGATTTTAATGGTTCCTTCCTCAAGAGAGGCCGTCTGGACAGGGGAAGGTTAATTGACTAGAGGAGGCCATGACTTCCAATAGTGAATGTTCTTTACAAAGAGAAAAGAAAAGCACCAGCATGTGCGAACTCAATAAATAATTCATTGGACTGCCTATTCAGAGACAAAGAGAAAAATACTGTAGTAGGCCCGCATGCCAATCAGCCTGCAGCTAGTTAAACAAACATCCTGTGCACACATCACTTGTAAAGCCCAGATTTATACATTAATTGCATGTTTTACCCAGGAAAAGTATAATGTCTAGTAACTTCACTTTAGAGACTATTAAAATCTCATGGCCTTGAAAAGGTTGCCTGACATCTTGTAGGTCAGATCCAGGGCTGAGTAGACATGTCCCCTACCAGTGAATGTACAATAGCCAAACGCTCAAGTGTCACTTTGGCTACACTTATATTCGTTGCCCTTACAGAGGAACATTGAGAACTATGGTCCTCTTGGGTCTCCAGGAATCCTCTGGACTTCAGTGGGGGCATAGCCGCAGCCGCAGAGGTAAAGGGAGCATCTGCAAGCACCCCAAATTCATCTCCACTTTCATCTCTCGTTTACACTAAGTTCTTTCTTCATGGTTTTGTAGGATTTGAAATGCAAACGGGGCACAGACAGTATTACAGTAGGTCCTAGTATGGTCTAGTAATTGTGCTAAATGATTCTTGTACCACTTACTGTCCCCTCTTGGTCCTCACACCAGTCGTTATCCTGGGTAAGGGGACAAACTGAAAGAGCAGAGCTGCCGAAAGGAAGCACTCAGGGAACATCTTACCTCTCTGGTCTCTGACAAACCCAATCTGAGGGACACTCTAAAAAGGACCTTGGCTATGCTTTTGAAAGATGTCAAGCTTGTGAAAGCACTGACACCGTGGACTGGCTTCAGATCCAGGCAATAGACAACCAACAAGGCAACACAGCGCAGCCAGTGCCCTTCGCTGGACCGGATGCTGGGCCAGAAGAAAGGCACAAATGAAGACTCATGAGTCTGCAGGTCAGGAACGGAGGTCTCACCAGTGCTGACTGGCTGCTGCTGCTCATTTCTCTATGGCAGGAAGTTAGGGGGTAGGGACCCCAGGAAGGTTATGGATAAAATTTTATGTCTGTTTTATAATTTCATAGTCTAAAAAAAAATTACTTGAAAATGAAGTTCAAAATAGCAAAGGAGGGGGAAAAAATGAAAGGAAAACACAAACCATGCTATCCACTAGGAGTTCAAGATCTTGAGGACGTGTAACCATATTCAGAATAATGTCCTTAGAGCAGCTGAGGAGAGCTTTCAGAGTGTGTCTGTGGAGTGTCTTACCCAGATGATCAATTGCTCTCATGGGTGAATGACTGCTGGATTCAGAAGAGAATGGAAGGGTTCGTTGAGAGGACAGAAGGAATCACCCAGAAAAATGCACTAGAAGAGCAGAAAGGCGCGGTAATCCTGTGTCACACTAATGGCGACTAGAAAACAGGCAGAAGAACCTGGGCATGACTTCCATCGCACTCTTCATTTCTGAAAGAGGGTATGTTAAGGTGAAACTCAGGCCTGGAATCAACAGTGGAGACTGCCCACTGGTCACGTGACTTGGCCCACTTACTGATCATACGACTTAACCCACTTTCCAGAGATTTGCTTCTGGAGGCAGAGCATCAGTCGCTGATTGTTCCTTCAGTAGATATTTTTTTTATCAGATATATTCTTTATTTACATTTCAAATGATTTCCCTTTTCCTGGATTCCCCACCCCCGAAAGTTTCATAAGCCCTCTTCCCTCCTCCTGTTCCCCAATCAACCCCCTCCTGCTTCCCTGTCCTGGTCCCCTACACTGCTGCATCCAGTCTTTCCAGGACCAGGGGCCTCTCCTTCCTTCTTCTTGGGCATCATTTGATATGTGAATTGTTTCCAACGCCATATGCTATTACTTGAAGGACCAAAAATACAAGCAACACTTATCAAAAACACGGTCTTCACACCCTCATAGACAGACCTGGATACTGCATCAGCCTCTCTCACACCTGACCTGTATGACCTTGGATATATCTCAGTACTTCTCCTAGCCTTGATTGATTTGCAGTTCCGCACCTAAGAGAAGATAACAATTACTCAAAAGATGTTCTGAGTATTAAGAAGTGGCATCTAAGCTCTTAGCATAAATGCTTGGCATATGAATAGTCAGTAAATATTATTAGTATTATTTTCTCTTTAGTCCAGGAACTATTTCAGTTCTACATGCTTGTGGGGATATCTGGGCACACTTGGAAATTCTGTAGACTATTTCTAAATGCGTCAAAAGCTCACATTAAGAAAGGTTGGCTTTTCCAGCGGAGTAATTTTCCATTTCCCACTCCATTTCCTTGTTATTTTCAAAAGTAGACAAACAATAAAAAGAAGGGCAAGCATGGCTTACAAACGTGGTGCTGAATGAAGAATTCAAATGAGAGCTGTAAGATGCAGACCATAGGATAGGTTTTATCTAGATTCAAATGAGCCTGTTTGTGGAGGCTGGCTGCATCATCTTTTCATGGGCATAATTTGAATGATGCTTTAGCCAACCCCTGATTCTATCCACAATGGAAAGGATAATAGATAACTGTACACACAACAGACTAAGCAGAGTTTACGATTGCTGCAGGAGCAAGCCTCACGAGCTTCCTTCTTTGGCACAGTACCCTGGTACTATGACCTTTGTCCCCTTGACACGGTGATTATTGGCTGGCTCTCCAGGAAGCAGGGACAGATGGAAAGCTACTTTCTTCCCCCTCCTTCATTTCCCGTAGCACTCAGCAGGGCTTTAAACAAAGGATTTCATCATAGAGTGTACATTAAATAAATTCATTTTGAAGAATGAAACTTATGACCCAATCCTAAGTAAAGCCCACTGGCAGTGAGGAATGACCTTGATCAATTCAGAATCAAAGGTCACCTTGATCTTTCCATGTACAGGTGACCCAAAAAAGGTTCACCATTTTCATTGTCAGAGAACCGTAAGTCAAAATTGTAGTAGGTTTACCATTCTACTAGAGGAAACTCCTATGTGTTGTTGGTTGGAATGTAAATAAGTAAACTGTTATGGAAGGAGAGTATGAAAATTTAAAGATCAAAATTACTATGTGAACCAGCTATTCCATTATTGGTATAAGTCCAAAGTCAGTATATCAAAGACAGAGTGTGCTCACGGCATTCTTCACAATAGCTGAGATACGCAGTCATCCAAAGAGTCCCCTAGCAGATGAATGAATACAGAAAGAAGGATCTATGTACACAATGGAACATCACTCAGACACACCATGAAGGAAACACTGTCCTCTGCAGCAGTGTGGATGGAACTGGAAGACAGTGTAAAGCAACAACCCAAGCATAGAGTCTATACTGCATACCATCACTCCCAGGTGTCTCATGGTGGTAAAGAGACTAGTAACAATCATGCAGGTGTGAAGTGTGTGTGTGTTAGAGAGAGAGAGAGAGAGACAGACAGACAGACAGACGGAGTCAAATCATAGTCACCAAGCTACAGTTAGCGAGGTGAATGTTCTAGACTTCCATCCTACATTCAGGATGAGAGTGACTCTAGTCAACTGTAAAGTACTCTATTTCATGCTTTGATTGTGTATCTATGTAGAGTGTGGAGGGGAAGGGTGTTGCAAGCATGCCAAGCTACTCCTGTGTCAGGATCATGGGACAATTTTCAGGAATCAACTCTCACCTTTTACCATGGTGCTTCCAGGCACTGAGCTCAGTCGATCAGGCTTGGTGGCAAGAGTCTTTACCAATTGAGCCACCTCACCAGCCTTCACAAAATTTTTATTTATTTATTTACATATATGGATGATCTGTCTACACACACACACACACACACGCACACACACAAGAGAAGAGAACATCAGATCCCATCACAGATGGTTGTGAGTTACCATGTACCATGTGGGTGCTGGGAATTGAACTCAGAACTTCTGAAAGACTATCTAGTGCTCGGTAACCTTGATCCATCTCTCCAGCCCCCACAATTTTTATATACTTTACATAGAACTAGAAAAGGGAAGTTCAAAATTCCCAACACAGGAAAAAAAAAAACGTTTAGGGAGATACACCTTATCACCTTGACTAGATCATTGCCTACTGTAGACAAGTATCACATCATCAAATATTACTCCACAAACATGAACTATAACCATGTCAATTACAAGTTGAAAATTTCTGTCTTCATGCAGACACTTGAGACTTAAACAAATAGTATGCAAATGGGTTTCGTATACTTCCTGTGTAAAAAAATCTCAGTGAGAGTTGGAGAAATTTGAGGGTCAGGTCTAATAATCTCCATTAGAAAAATGACACTAAATAAACCCAATTATGAATCCGAATCCATTTGGCTAGATATCTGGCCTCAGAATTAATGGGATATTTGCTGTATATATTTTCATAGTCCTTGATAAGCACTGACAGTTGCATATATTTTTTTAAGTGCCCCAGATGATTTTATGGGACAGCTGGCATTAAGTCGTGCTGCAGAGAGTTCCGAAGAAGTGAAGTACCCAGCCTAGTAGCTCATGGCCTGTGTCAGGCCCGGATTTACATTCTTTCGAGAGAAGAGCCTGCGTGACTGCAGTTGGGTCAGGGATGTGCTTCAGCTCTGGTCAATCTGCCTTCAGCAGGAACCCATAATGTAAACAACTTTGCCAAGGTCCTACACCTGGGACAGCCCAAGACAGCACTTACAGAATACACATGGTAACCTTTGCATCTCAGACAGGCACTTATATGAAAGACAGCTTGGAAAGGTGTAAGCGACTACAAGACTTATAGAAACAGAGACATGAAAGGGGGTCTGAGGGGGAGGTAGAGAAGTCAGGTGACAAAAAGGTAGGATAGGCACCCTTCCCCCAGATCATGCTATTAGGAAGATATTTCAAAATTGGTTATGAACTGCCTTGTATAACACACACACACACACACACACACACACACACACACACACACACACGGGCACATGAGAGAGAGCGGGGAGAGAGGGAGGGAGAGAGGGAGGGATGGAGGGAAGGAGGAAGGGAGGGAGGGAGGGAGGGAAGAAGGAAGGAAGGAAGGAGGAGAAATGAAAACAGAAAGGAGTAAAAGAGAAAGGAAAACGGAGGCATGCTAATTTTCTAAACCAATTTCCAGCAGAAATGCAAGTTCCACTGAATGTGATTTCTCAGTTACAGGGTGAGGCCTATTATGTAGCCTGGTGAGTCAGTGCTCACTGATCACCCTGCAGGAACCAGGGCAGTGAACTGATAAGGCCTCAAGCTAAAGGCAGCGTGGACTGAAGGGAGAGTTCCAAGAGCGTGTACACCTGTGATCACTGTAGGTGCTCAGAAATCCACAGTCTACGTCAGTCAAAACAGTGTTATTTCTTTTTTAAAAAAAAGAAATTCCATACTTAAAATTTCTCTCAATTACTAATTAGTAATTTAATTAGTAATTAAAAAATTACTCTCTTGCCCTTCAGCCATAGCCCCTCACTCCTACCACAAATCTTTATTGCCAAAGTCAGGCTGTTTACTTACACACCAACCTTTCAGCTAACTAGACAGAAACTACAGCAGGGCTAGTCTTAAAGGAACATCAAAGAAGTTGTTTGAGGTTCTCTATGCGGCAGACATTAGTCAGTCCACAGAAGAAAGATGGGTTGGCATCTGAGTTGTGGAAGTAAATAGAAGGGGAACCTCAAGTGGCAATCAGGGAACCACCATTACAACTCACTTTTCAAAAGCCTGTATCCTTATATTCCTCTACCTAAACCTGTATCCAATGCAAATTGTCTCCAGAGTTCTCGATATTTATAGGCAAATAGGTAACTTCTATCTCCTTAAATTGTGTAGACTCAATATAGTAAATGAACAAATTATCCATCACTGCTAAACACCATGTGATTCAGCCACATCTTTCTGCAGTGCATAGACAGTGGGAACTGAAGTGTGTGTGTGTGTGTGTGTGTGTGTGTGTGTGTGTGTGTAGCCACATCTGTGTTAAAGATTCTACAAGATCAAATAACTGAACTTTGAGACCAAGAGCATTAGAATGTTGCAGACCAGAGGCAAATTATCTTGGGCTATTTTCAGTCATGTTGAAAGTCATTTATTGTCTACCCCTATGTTTGACCTAACATCCTTTTGACTATCAAATTCTTTAAAATAAATTCGTAACAACCCCGTAGCTTCTCCCAACCTGAAGACTAAGAATGTCATCGGATAGCATCTGAAGCTTAAGGCAGAGATGTTCTCACTTTACTATAATCTGCTATCTTCCTTAAGGGTTTCTGTTGCTGTGATAAAACACCAAGACCAAAAGCAACTTGGGGAGAAAAGAATTTATTTTAGCTTACAGTTCTATACAACAGCCCATCATTAAAGAAAGTAACTACACAAACATAAAAAGAACATCAAAAATAACAGGAAGCAACAATCACTATTCCTTAATATCTTATAATGTCAATAGACTCAATTCCCCAACAAAATACATAGTCTAACAGAGATGTTTTTCATGTGGAACTTAGATTTTATCAGAAAATGTTTGTGACTCCTCTTTCAATTCAGTAATGCTTTTTGTGTCTACCATTTTGACTGTATTATTTTCCATGATAATCTTTAATTTTAACATTTTTTTCTGTGTATTTCTTCGATTTTGTCAGAGGTGTTTTTCATATAGATCTTTGGTTTCATCGGGGTTTTGTGTTTGTAGTTCCACTTTCAATCAATTTTGGAATGTTTTTGTGCCTACCATTTTGTCGGTATAATTGTCCATGATAATCTTCAATTTTAATGTTTCTCTGTATTTTTCTTCAATTTTGTCAGAAGTATTTTCCATGTGGATCTTCAGTTTTATCAGACAATGTCTATAATTTTACTTTCAATCAACTTAGGAACATTTTTATACCTTCCATTTTATCTGTATAATTTTCCATGTAATAGTCAGTTTTGCCGGGCGGTGGTGGCGCACGCCTTTAATCCCAGCACTTGGGAGGCAGAGGCAGGAGGATTTCTGAGTTCAAGGCCAGCCTGGTCTACAAAGTGAGTTCCAGGACATCCAGGGCTACACAGAGAAACCCTGTCTTGAAAAAAAAAAAGTCAGTTTTAACATGTTTCTCTATATATTTCTTGAATTTTTTCAGGAATATGTTCCTTGTAGATCTTCAATTTTATCAGAAAGTGTTTATAATTCCACTTTTAAAAAACATAGGAATATTTTTATGCCTACCATTTTATCTGTATAATTTTTTCCATGAAATACTCAATGTGTTTTTTATATATTCTTCAATTGTATCAGAGATATTTTCCAGGTAAATCTTCAATTTTATCAGAAAATGTTTATAACTTCACTTTCAATTAACTTAGAAATATTTTTATCCCTACCATTTTATCTGTATAATTTTCCATGATAATCTTCAATTTTAATGTTTTTCCATATATTTTTTCAATTTTATCAGAAATATTTTCCATGTAAATCTTCAATTTTATCAGAAAATGTTTTTACTTCTACTTTCAATCAATTTAGGAATATTTTTATGCCTACTATCTTATCTGTATAATTTTTCATGAAATAGTCAGTTTTAACGTGTTTTTCTATATATTTCTTGAGTTTTATCAGAAATATTTCCCTTGTAGATTTTCAATTTTATCAGAAAATGTTTATAATTCCACTTTCAATTAACTTAGGAATATTTTTATGCCTACCATTTTAGCTGTATAATTTTTCCCTGAAATACTCAATCTTAACGTGTTTTTCTATATATTTCTTCAATTTTATCAGAGATATTTTCCATGTATATTTACACAATGGAATACTACTCAGCACTCAAAAACAATGAATTCATGACATTCTTAGGCAAATGGGGAACAGGGGGAGGGAAGAAGGCTTATGGGACTTTTGGGGAGGGGGAACTGGGAAAGGGGAAATCATTTGGAATGTAAATAAAGAATATAGAAAATAAAATAATAATAATAAATAAAAAAAGAAACCAAAAAAAGAAAGAAAGAAAGAAAGAAAGAAAACACTATGCTATGTGAAAGAAACCGGTCACAAAAGCTCACATATTCAATTTACAGAAAATGTCCAAAATAGGCAAATCTAGAGTTTTATGTATAAAGATTCTATGATACAGAAAAGTCAATTAGTGGTTGCCTGGGGCTAATAGTGGGAGCAGGTTTTAGAATAAGGCGTCTCTGCCTTCAACATTTTGAGCTTTGGAGTTTTAATCAAGTGTTTTAAGTTGACTTAAGCTTTCTCAGCTATACAACTGAGAAATAATAATAAGGCAAACCCACTGTGGCCATTAAATTGGACAATGGAAATAAGCCACAGTCACAGAGCACAGGCTTAGTAAAAGGCAGGTGTTGCTACTGTTATACCTGTGGTTGCTATTGTAGAGAAAGAACATGGGGTAAGGAGAAGGACACAGGGTACAAAGGCTCAAAATCAGAGAGTGGGCACAGATTCTTGGTGCAGTGACCATGCCTCTGTCAGTAATTCGATTATTATAAGGCACCAAGCTCTACTTTAATTAAATCCCAACTGCCAATATAGAAAAATGCATGTTTGCAAAAAGCACGTGTAAAAATGAAAGTCTGCATGAAAGTTGAGCAGGACATAAGGACCACTTCTAAAATGTTGCAGAGGGATGTAACTAGCACAGTCTTAGACAGAGAATTAGGAATTGTATGAACAGTGAAGTTTTGCTGGTCGCTCTTCTGACAGACTTCTACAGACATCCTCATTTAATCCACATGACAGCACCACAAAGTTAAGAGGCAGTGTTTTCCTGATTTAAGGTGGGATGGATCTCAAGGTGGCATAAGTGGGTAAATGGCTTGCTGTCCAAGCAAGAGCAGGGACCTGAGCTCTGAAGCCCAGAGCCCACGGAAGGCTAAACACAGTAGCATGCACCTATAATCCCAGCATTCAGTGCTAAGATGAGAGATGGAAACAGGATAATTCCCAGAAACTCGTGGCTCAGCTAGCCTGTAGTATACTGCAGTGAAGAACAGGGAAGCGATCGTGTCTCAAATGTGGCAGAAGGTCAAGACTGACAGAAACTGAGGTTGTCAGCCTCCAGGTCCACATCCACACCAGGCTACATGCATGCTTGCACTCAAAGACCACACACACACAGACACACAGACACACACACAGACACACACACACACACACAAACAGACAACACACACACAGACACACAGACACACACACAAACAGACACACACACAGACACACACACACAGACACACAGACACACACACACAGACACACAGATACACACAGACACACACACACACACACTTAAAAATAAACAACAGTGGAGAGGTGACGGGTGTGGGCCAGTGACAGAGTACTTGCCTAGCACATGTGAAGCCTGGGTTCAATCCTCAGCACTACCAATATTAATGGCACACTTATAAGATTTATATTTAGAAGAATTAACTAATTTCCCAATGTCATACATTCAGGAAATGGTATATCACAGTGGAAACACGGATCTATCCAAATGCAAGCAAGTGATCTACAAAAAAGGAGACTGGGGTTGTCAGACCCAGGAGGGAAGGAATAAAGAAAATGATACATCTTGAGGAATGGAGTTAAGCAATACACAGGCCCTTTAGAGGCCTTAGGCAAGACTGGGCCCTTGCATACCTCCCAGCCGTGTTCACTTATGTTCACTGGGTTTAGCACCCAAGGGGCAGCACTAACAGATATCCACTGGGAGGCATACCTGAGCAGCTGCCCACCTCCACTGCATCCCCTTAGGTGGGGGCGCAAGGTATGTGGAAAGAAATTGAACAATGGACTCTGGGGAATGGGACAAAGAATGAGCTGGAGATAATAAGAATCAAGCATGAACCCAGCAGAGCCCGCAGAGCTCAGCAGTAGGGAGAAGGACCGAGGGCTTGGCTCAGGAGAAAGGGAAAAGAAAAGCTCACCTTGGTTCTGGAAACTTGAGAGGTGGATAGACTCGAAGGACCAAGTATCCCTCAAATGTCTGATGCCTTAGAGAGCAGGAGCGTAGTGAGCTGTGTAGGGTGGGCGAAGGGTGGGAGAGGAAGGTAGAAGAAAGCCACAGAAGTGACGCTCCAACTCTGCAATTCCACCAATGACACTACTGAGTGACTTTAGCGTAGATGGCGTGTAAGGAGAGAAAATGAAGAGTGATCGGCCTTTTCCATTCAAGAGCCAGGATGCAGGAGGTGATGAGGAGTGGGTGATGGATGTGATGCTGTGTTTGAAGGTCCAAGCGTGCAAGAGACTCCTCTAGGGTTTCTTCTGTTTGATTGAAAAGAGAAAATGAACTGTTCTTTTCAACCCACCGATTCCTGTATGGCTGCTACTAAGTGCATGCATGTAGGGCCATCTGCAGGAACACGGGCAACGTTCCAGGGGCCATATCCCAGGAAACGGACTCTCCCTTCCCAAGCAGGGGGTCAACTGCAGGTAGCTTCTCAGCTAGAGGCGTGGCTTCATGACCACCTTCTTCATCTATGCTGGGATTTTGACTGGCTTGAGCTTGTGCAAGACTTGGGCACAAACCCACAGCAGTTGTGTCCTTGTGTGTACAATAGGATGTTGGAAGGAAGATGTAGTGGGGTGATTATGGCAAGATAAATCTATATAGATACATATAAGATATACATATACATATAGATACATGTGTGTGTCTCAAAGAATAAATGTAATACATGTTATATATGATATATATATATCATATATATACATACACACACATATGAGATATGGAGATGGAATGTGCTTTCATCTATTAAGGAAGTATAAATTATCCCATGCTATCCAGGGAAAATTGGTCCAAGAACCTCCTTATGGATAAAATCCACAGGTGCGCAAATCTCTTATATAAAATGTTGCAGTATTTGCTTATAACCTTCCCATATCTTTCATGTAGTCATATAGAAGAGTTCCCATAAAACACTCATGTCCAGCTAGTGGGCCAAAGCACTGAAAACTATTTGAATTATGAAGGCTAGTGTCTAGAGTAGTCAATGGATTAGTCCATTGGCATATTTGTAATTGGATGTCCTTGTTGGGAAGAGATCGACACTAGTAAGAGGGGTCCAGGCAGAGGAAGTGGGCTACCAGAGGTAAGGGACAAGGTCTTGGACAGAACGCAGTGCTCCTGGCTTTGCCTGCTTCCTGGCCGCTCTAAGATGAACAGCTTCCACCACCTTGTTCTCCTACCATAGAGTTGTGCCTTGCCTCTGGCCCAAGCAATGGACCTGGCTGGCTGGCCTTGGACTTAATCCGAGGCTAAATAAGTTCTTCCCCCCTTAAGTGGCTTTCTTCACAGCTTTGGGCAGAGCAACAAGCAGTAACCAACAACTGCATAGTGGATAGCACCTACTCCAGCGCTGATGCTGTACAAACAGCTACGATGCTGAATGAAGCTGGGGAACTATTTTCTATTAAAACCTACATGTGAATCTCACAGATGCATTTCTGCCAAATATTTTCACCAAGGGATAGAGGCCTTGGAAAAGGGATCGAGGGCCAACTGTATTTTTAATTATGTTAAGGATGATCTCCATCCACAAGTCAGTTTGTAGTAACTTTTAGATTTCCCCTTTGACTCTGAGTTTCAGGCTATAAATACATCAGCAGACCCAGAGGCCATTTCCTGTGACCTCCACACCAGATATGCCATTTCATATGGTTTTGCAACTCACCAAATGAGTGCTGGGCAGGAAAAGACGGTCTCAAAATCATCAATAAGAAAGCATCTGTCTCCAACTAAAGTTTAATAATACTTTAGCTTATTGTAAACCCAATGATCAGATTTGAAATTCCTCAAAAATTCAGAAATATTCTTTTATTTTTTTAAAAATGATCTTAAAGGAAGGTAGATCATTTGAAATAACAATTTGAGAAAATAAATTCATGGGTGTTTAAAATTATGCATTTAATATTGTATTAATAAATGAACATTCAAAAACTTTTTATGATATCATCCATTAAATAGAACTTTCAAATCTACATTATCAACCAAAGCCATTTCAAAGCTGATATGCTTTTTCCGATGTGGAAAACATGCTGCCAAGGTTGTGGCTTGATTGTTGTGGAGATATGTGTGTGTGTGTGTGTGTGTGTGTGTGTGTGAGTGTGTGTGTGTGAGTGTATGTGTGTGTGATGTGTGTGGGCATGGTATGTGTGTTTGTGTGTGAATGAGAGTATGTGTATGTATGTGTATGATTATCTGTGTGTCATGTGTGATGTGGGGGTGTTGTGTTAATGTGAGAGAGAGAACGAAAGTGTGTATTTGTGTGTGAGAGAGAGTGTTATGGGTGTGTGTGTGACTACGAGTATGTTTGTGTGTGCCTCTGTGTGTGTGTGTAGTGTGTGTGCATATGTGCACAAGTATGTACAGGTATAAGTATATATATATATAGTGTGGGTGGAGGCCAGAGGTCAATGTTGGAATTTTTATGTATATTGTATTTTTGAGGGAATCTTAGAGAACATGGGGCTTACAGATTGGCTATGTTGGATAGCAATGAATTCTATGGATCCATCCATCACCCCCAGTTCCTAGTACTAAGGTTTCAGATGCATACCCACTGCACCTTCCCTTCCCTTCCCTTCCCTTCCCTTCCCTTCCCTTCCCTTCCCTTCCCTTCCCTTCCCTTCCCTTCCCTTCCCCTCCCCTCCCTTCCCTTCCCTTCCCTTCCCTTCCCTTCCCTTCCCTTCCCTTCCCCTCCCCTCCCTTCCCTTCCCCTCCCCTCCCTTCTCCCTTCCCCTCCTCCTCTCTTCCTTCCTTCCTTCCTTTTTTTCTGTGATAGACATTTTTTGGGAGAGGGTGATGATGATATTGGGATCTTAACACATATCCTCATGTGTGCAGCACACACATTACCAACTGTAGCCTCGTCCATGCCATATGGATATTGACCAAAGTTGTTGTACAGTGATTAATATCACTCTTCCTGACTGAACAACGCATGCCAGGTACCACAGCTATTTCCTATGTGCCATCTATTTTTTCATTACGTGTACTCCAGTGTGTTATGTGGGGGTATGTGTATACTTTCACACAATACAGTTTCCCATTGATGCCAGAAGAGAGCATTAGATCTCCTGGAGCTGGAGTTACTGCCAACTGAGCTGCCTCCCTGGGAACCAAACACGTGTCCTCTGCCAGAGCAGCAAGTGCTCTTAACCACTGAGCTGCTTCTCCAGCCACCTGTGCGTTTTTTTATCCCTCATGAAAAAATGTTAATATTGTTAATAAACTCTGCAAATACGGAAACTGGACAACAGAGTGGAAGCAGTGGTTTTCAGATTTTTTTCTTGCAGCTCCGGAGATTCTTATTAAGAACTTAGATATACAAAACCATAAGGTCCAAGTCATTTATGCTTTCAGGCCTGCACAGCAGGGATAGCCACTCCGAGGATGTGTCCTGATGCAGACAGAAGACTGCCATTGTCATCCGAGGGAAAAACACAAGCCTGATCATGGAACTTGACTGAATGTTCATAAGATAAATATGAATAAATCGAGTATTTATTTGGCTGTACTATTTTACCTAAGTTTTAGTTTCCTAATTTGTAATGTGAGAGTGATTGTTCTGTAGGATTCGCTGCACTATACATTCCTAATGCAAGCCTATCTTTGTCTCCCTAAAAAGCTAGGTGGTTTTCCAAAACACTGGAAGATCATTGCAGAATCTAGGTCTTCTACCAAATCTGAGGCTTTTTCCACTACATCATGTGACCACAGATTATCTTACCAGTCATGTCCATGGGTCTTGGCAACACACACTGTTCTCTTCTAAAGAAACAAGGGAGCATGCAGTGGCCTCCTTGAGCACAGCAGAACGAGAGACTGGAAGGGGACATTCCAGCCAAATGCCCCAGTTCCACATTCTAGACCTTCAGATTGTCTCAGGACACTATGAACAAAAATGATAAATGTGCATTTTCTCTAGTGATAGGGTCAATAGAGTCCAAGTGATAAAAAGCATCTAGCAAGCAGAGTTCAGGAGGCTTGAATTAAGTACCTGCTTTGATCTTCGTGGAGTTTGATTTTTTCCCTTGATAAAAAGAGCCCAAGGGTCTGGTAAGGTGGCTTGCTCCCCAAGCCTAGAGACCTGGTCCTTGGAACCCCACATAAAGGTGGAGGGTAAAACCAGTTCTACAAAGTTGTCTGCTGACTTCTACACACACTGTGCACCCCTCACACACACATTATTCCTACACACACTTACACACACACATAATAGTATTAAATAAAAAATTTAAAAATATGAGCAGTATAAGAATATCTCAAAAATTGCTTTTTAAAACAGCCAAGGTTTGCCCCTCTTTCTCCCTTTCTTCTCTCCTTTCCACTCCTCCTTTGCTCTCTATTCCCTCATCTCTTCTTCCCTCACCTCTCTTTACCTTTCTCCACTCATCCTGCCCTCCCTCCTGTCCGTTTATTCTCTCTCTCTCTCTCTCTCTCTCTCTCTCTCTCTCTCTCTCTCTCTCATTTCGCTTCACTAAGGTTCTTGTATGTGGTACATGTTGACCCTAGCCTTATAAACCTCCTACCCCAGCCTCCTGAGTGCTGGGATTAATGGCATGTACCATCCAGAGATTGTCATTCAGGGTCATCCAGTCTCTGTCTGGGAGAAGATATGCTTAAGAAATTTTACTATGCTTAAGAATAATCTGAAAACAGCATCCAAATAAAGTATAACTGGATATCTTAGGGTTTTGCTTGCTGTAAAGAGACACCATGACCAAGGCAACTCTTATAGGATCACATTTAATTGGTGCTGGCTTATAGTTTCAGAGGTTTAGCCAATTATCATCATGGTGGGAAGCATGGCGGCACACAGACATATGTGGTGCTGGAGAAGGAGCTGAGAGCTCTACATCTTGATCCACAAGTAGCAGAAATAAAATTAGATATACTTTCTTCTCTAATAAGTCCACACCTTCTAATAGTGCCCCTCTCTATGGGTCTTCGGTGGCCATTTTTATTCAAACTATCATACCAGAAATCAGATAATGTGAAGAATAAATCATGGTTGTCTTGTTAGATGCTGCTAAAGCAGAATTTTCCAATAATTGAATTATGAGCAGAAGTAAAAGTTTTATTGCCACAAATCCTGGATACAGTAAGGGGAAAGGTCCTATCAAGTTCATTAAAAGATTTGTTATTCCATTTTATTAAAAAATTATATAGATGACTGATATAGTGCCCAAGAGAGAATGAAAACTAAAGAATGCCTAAAGTCTACTGACCTGAGAGTCTGGGAGCCAGATAGGTTGTCAGTAGATGCTTGGTAGAATAGCCTTTAATTTTGTAAGCAGGCATCAGGAAAGTTGCTTGCATTTCCAATCATGATGCAATAATTCTGCAGAAGGTCGCTATAAATGCGATCATGTAAAACATTCTCTCTGAGCTGGTTGGGTATCACACTTCCTTCTAAGTGTGACAGTGACACTGTGGTTTTCCTGCCCCTCCCCCTCCCCCTTTGTTAAACTTCTAGACCACTGAGAAGATATGGCCCAGCTTCCTACATGCCCCTGGCTTTAGCTGCTCTTCTCATCGCTGTGACAAAAAAGCCTGACAAAGCAACTTAAGGAAGAAGGGGCTTAACCAGGTTCACAGTTTCAAAGTACAAACGTACCTCGAGGAAGGTCTGGCCACAGGAACTAGGCAGCTAGTCACATTACACCTGCAGTCAGGAAGAAGAGAAAGACAAGTGCTGCTGCCCAGCGCGCTCTCTCTCTCTCTCTCTCTCTCTCTCTCTCTCTCTCTCTCTCTCTCTCTCTCTCTCTCTCTGTCTCTTTGTGTCTCTGTCTCGGTCTCAGTCTCTATATCTCGGTCTCTCTGCCTCAGTCTCTGTCTCTCTGTCTCAGTCTTTCTCTCTCTCCTACCCCACCCAGGTCAGTCTGAAAATGCCCTCACTAATATGGCTAGAAGCGTGTCTCCTAGGTGGTTCTAAATCTAGTCAGATTGACTGCGATTCAGTGCCATGTCTCTGGAGCCCGGGTCTCCTGCCATGAACATCTCACATCAGTCTTTGACAGTTGTCATGATGGAAGAGATAGCGTCCGTCTACCACTGCTAACTGACCCACACGTTTTATACAGATACTATGACTACTTTGCTCATTGCATCAAATTTGGGCAGCAAGCCATCAACATGGCCATCACCGATGCTCTGACCTATGACCCCTGACAGCACTTGCTGTTTGCTGGGTTTCTCCCCCATATCAGGCACTACCCCCTCCTCCCTTATCTAAACTCTGACTGGGAAGTACTCCACCCAGCACAGGCCTCACTCAAGTAGCTCTGCTATTCTTGAGATACGTAGTGAAATATTTATAGGTGAAATGATGTGATGGCAAAGATTGATTTTTAGATAGCCACCCAAGAAAATGAAGCCTGGGTGGATATAGTTAAAACTAAGCATGATACCTTGCCCACGGCTGTTGAAGCTGGTAATGTCTACAGAGAAGCTAAATAAACTCTACTTTTACATGTCTGAAATTTTTCAAATGAGAGTTTTTTTAAACATAATCTTCAAATTAATTTTGAATTTCTCATATTGCAGAGCTGGGTGTTAAGCATAGTGATACTCATATTTCAGAACACAGTCATCTGGAAACAAGGTGACTGCTAGGTGCGACTGACAAGGGTGGATTGAATGGGCTGTGCCATTTGTTTAGGAGATTAACAAGAAAGATCCCTACGAAAGGTGCTCCTGACACTTTGTAGTTTGCCTGTAACAGTCTATGGACAGAGGATACTGTGGGTTCAGCTCACTAATGCTCCCTGTTCTTAGTACTGCTTAAATAAGTTGACTTCTAGTGCAGTCCAACGGCTGAGAAACCAGGAGCTTTAAACTCCTTACAAGACAAACTGCTTTGGATGAGCTGTCTTATTTATAGTCAAGCTGCTAGATCACAATGCCCCAACCAAGATGGTTTAGAAACAACATAAATTGATCTCTTAATAGTTCTAGAGAGTCCAAAGGCAAGGTACTAAAAGATTTAGTGTCCCATGAGAGCTTGTTCCTCATAATGGCACCTTCTGGCTGGGTCCTCATGTGGAAAGGAGACACATTCATTCTAGACAATCTTTCAGAAAGCCACTGATCCCATTCACAAAGCTCCGTCCCCAGGCCCAATTGACCTTCTCTAAGTCCTTTATGCTATCATCCTGGGAGGTAAGAATTCAACACATGAACTTGAGGAAGGTATACAAGCACACACACTCATCCCATTGTTTGGCCCAATAGGAGTTCTGTTACAGCTTCCAAGAGTTCCAGCATGGTGCAACCATGCTGCCTAGATCATCTGGGACTGTAGAAGGCAGGTCAGTGCTGGCTTCCTGAAAGTTCACCAAGGATTTCAATACAAATCCAGAACCTCTTTCCAACCAACTTTTATTTGCTAATTTTCTTTCTGTTTTCGTTTCTTTGGTTGATATTTAGATTGTTTGGGATACACAGTGTCGTGTCTCCCAAATTTGAACTTTTCTTTTGTATGTGTGTATCAGTGATGATACACTTGCATGTATACCTGCATATGTGTAGGAGAACGTATATTTGGATGTTTGTGCGTGCGTGTGTGTGTGTGTGTGTGTGTGTGTGTGTGTGTGGCAACCCAGTGTTGATCTCAGATTTCTTCCTCAATTATTTTCTGCCTTAGACATCAAGACAAGGTCTTTTACTTGAACCCAGAGCTCACTAATTTGCCTTGGCTAGCTAGGTAGCTTGTTCCAGGGATACTGTTCTCTGTCTCCTACCCTGGGGTTACAGGTAGATGAGCTGGCTTTTACAGGGATGCTAGAAAACTGAATTCTGATCCTTATGCTTACATGGAAAGTATTTTAACCATGAAGTAATACCCCAGCTTTGAATTTTATAGTTTTTGAGAATGAATGAAAATGATAAATCCAGAGCAGATTTGCTTTCTCTTGTGTAGCACAGGCTACAGGCCCCAAACTTGCAACGTAGCTAAGAATGAACTTAAACTTTGGATCCTTCCTCCTCCTCTCAAGTGTTGGGATTACAGGTGTGCCACGCTATATCTGGTTTATGTGGTACTTGATGTGGAATCCAGGCACTGTGTGGTAGGCAAATACTCTACCTACCACTGAGCTACATCTCCAGCCCAACCACTGATTTTTATTAGAATTTTTTAACATAAGTTTAGCCAGAGAACAACTGGTTTATTATCGGAACCAACTAGTTTTACAAAGTCGCAACTTTAAGATGTCAGCATTTAGAGAACTTAAGACTTGTTCAACATTTATTGACTTCAAAGTGACTAGCTTGATTTGCCTTTACTGGCTACCTCACTAAACTTAATAATTATTAATTCACTTTTTAACAAATGCCACTTTTATTGAGGTGCTTATTAGAAGCACTTAATATTACAAGCATTAAGCTAGACACTCCAGAAATAGAGCTAAACTCAAGAAATGTCTTTGGAGTCAGGAGTTCCACAGTGGAAAAGGAAACCAAGGACTAAAATAAACTCATTCCAGTGCTTTGAAAAAGAGTTCTCCCATGTCAGGTTAAAATCCACGCACTTGCCCACTGGGGAGACTTTGATGAATCTTGAGACTTTTGTCTTCTGTCCTCTTTGGCTTTGTGATCCTAATAATCCCTCTTTGTTCCCTGACTTCTTTGGCTTAAAGTTTCCACTCTGCCTAACTTCCTGGGCTCCTTCTTTGGCAGTTCCTCCCACACTGCAGCCACAGTGGCAAACCAACTCATTTATTTGGCACTCTATGGCAGCTCACACGTAAAGGGAAATATGGTCAGTTGTGTATCACCATTTCCTTAAGGTAAAAAGCACCGCACGAGTCGAGACAACTTTCAATGTCTGGGGCATGATATGGTATTATAGAAGGAGTAGTAGATGGAGAATCTGTCGGGGAATAATTGTGGTAAATACATCCTTGTTTTTTAAGTTCTCCCCCGCCCCAAAGCCTTCAGGCCTCAAAGTCCTTCCCTGTGTGAAGTCCAGGACACTGAGCCCCATCCCACGGAGTCCCTAGACCTTGATTTCCTTATCTGGGACACCCAGGTGCTAGATTTGGCTATATTCAAGGTCACTTAGAGCTTTAAAATCTAATGGAAAGCTTTATCTGTTATATGACTTACTGTCAGGGTCCAGCTGGGTTCCCTTCCTGTCACCCAGCTCTGGACACCTTGCAGAATTGTGCCATTACAAATACATGGGTATGGAATGAGAAGTGATCATTATTTCCTGTGTATGGTGAGCTAGGAAAAACTTGAGTATAAAATCAAACAGGTCATGTTTCTACAGACAGGTTATGGGGTGGGGTGGGGGTTGAGATGGCAGGAAATATGGCCCTGTGAGCTTTTAACACAGTCTGGACAGGCCTAGTGGTGAGAATTAATGTTCTTTCATCATTTATAAGAGTATTCTTGGTCATTGGCCAGCCATGTGCAGAATGCCAACTATTGCGTGCTAGGTCCTAGGAATGCTAAGAGAAAAGTAGGCTGAAATCCCCATCACTTGGCCAGATTGCAAGAGAACTTAAAACTTAGTATTTAAGGAGATTAAACAACTGCTATGAAATCATAAACAATTAAATTTCTGTAATAAATATTGAGGGATTCCAGCTGCATATTAAAATTTCTGTGCATCTTGGTTGTTAGGAAATCCTCAAGGAATGAAAACAGAAAATGCCATTTTGAAAGCGCTTGCCAAATTCCTAGTAAAAATAGTGTTCTGTATTTAGAGAAAGTGTAATACTGGTATTTTAGATAAAGTGCTGTGTTTGTCTTTGGGTTTCATAATGTCAGATCATTAAGAAAATTCCTCCAAACTCATTTAATAAAAAAAAAAAGATGTATTCATAGATCACTATCCTTCTCAGCAGCAACATTTTAAAATAACACTTGCCCATCTATCATCTATCTATAATCCATCCATCTATCAATCACCTATTTATTATGTATTATCCATCTATGATCTAATGAATATCTATCTTTTGCCTATCATTTTATATACCATCTATCTTAAATGAATCTATCATCTATCATCAAATGTTTGGGAGACAAGAAAAGAAAGAAACAAAACAACCATATTATTTCTGTATTTTAAATTTTAGTCTCAATCGAGCCCACCTTTAGGGATAGCGTGTTTGTCTCTGGGATCAGATTATCTAGTATATAGTATACCAAGCTTTAGGCTCTTCACAAAGACAGCACGAAGAAAGCACAAGGGGTCAAGAGGTCAAAGCAATTGGAAACTAATGCAGAATTCTCCCAGGAACTCTTTGCGGAGCAAACATCGTGGTCATGCCAGAGAAGGTTAGAAAGGGGTACAGAGCAAGTGCTAGGGCAGTGAGAGCCTGGACCTCTCCCTCTTAAAAGATGTAATGCTCAAGGTGATGTTACATTTCTCACAGGGCCTGTAGGAATGAGTCTGAGTATACCAGCTTGGACTCACATGTGGAAATATTGTATTGTGGTCTGAAAATATGGGTATGTACGATTGACATTTTTTGGAGAGGGCTTTGTCAGACTTTATGGCTTGGTCACATTTCTCAGTCTGATATGGGATGGGTACACACCATGTGTGTTTTTAGTATGCAGGGATTGTTTTGCTGTGCATGCTTTTGTGTGTGTGTGTGTGTGTGTGTGTGTGCATGTGTGCATGTGTAGGCCAGAGGTCAGTGTTAGGTGTTGTCCTTGACTGTGTTTCGCCTTAGGTTTTGAGACAGCTTCTCTTACTGAATCAGGAGCTCATTGGCTTCTGGGCTTGCTGGAGGGTGAACTCTGAGGAGCCTCCAGTCTCCAGCTGCCCAGCGCTCCTGCTTTTGTTTTTCTCCAGGGATTCTGGGGGTTGAACTCTAGCCCTCAGGCTTACATGGGAGCCACTTTCCCTGCTGAGACATCTCCCCAGTCCTGTTCTGTTTTTCCAAACATACAATAGTTGTCTTTTAAGAAGAAAGTTTATCATTTGTACCTTCATTGGGTGCATATCTTTGGATTAATCATTTACTGCAAATAGAGCTTCTCTGATTAACATTGAAAGATGTGTCAATGGATGGGTGTAACAACACGTCACTAGGAGTTGGTGTGATCCTATTCCATTTAGCAGAATTATAGCAGATGCTTCTTCTCTGGAACCTATGACCTGAGTAGCCACAGGTTCTAGACCTGATAATGGCTCCAGGTATGGATTTCATCTTGTGGAACAGGTGAGCTCTGGGGAGGAGTTTCTTATTGCCATGGTATTTATTCCACTATTGCACCAATGGGTGTGTCTTGCCAGGCTAGGCATTGCTGTGGTACACTGGGCTCCCAGCTGGCTAAGACTGACGATTATTTTCCTCATTGGGTAGCATCCATGAGCCCACAACCAGTCATGGCACAGAGCACACAGGACTGAGAAATACTCAGCCCTAAGTGGGACATCTATATCACAGTATCTTCCTCAAAGGGTTGGGGATCACTACAAATTAGAGGGCACAGCAAGAGTGTAAAAGGCGAGCTAGTGAGTAATTGTATATACTGTTTGCTGGACACAGCAGAGGAGCAGCATACAGGAAGTCTAAGTGTTCGTGACAGCCTGCACCAAACATGTGCAAACTCAGGAATAAGAAAATCCCAGCATGGAAAGGGAACTTGGGAACAAATCTCACCCCTAGCTGAGGTGTTATTGGCATTTGATAGCTCTTGGGAGAAGGGCAATCAGGTTGTTATTTGTTTATTTTTTAAAGAGTGTCACTCCAGGTAGATCAAGCACATTTCAGTGGAAGGCCACACATCCAAGAATATATAGGAAGCAATAATCAGACATGATTTTTTTTAAAGGCACAAAATTGGGTAGATAAGGAAGTGGGGTCTGGAGAAGCGGAGGGAGTGGGCTGAATATGATCGAAACACATACGTACAAAATTCTCAAATAGCTAATAAACATGAGGGGAAAATAATAAAATAAAGTGAGAAGAAAATTTAAACATGGATCCTTAGTTTAATATACTTGTCCTTATACCTGCTATGCCAAGTTTTGGTTGCAAGCAATCCCTAACTCTGGCTGAAGGAAAGGCTTCTGAGACAAAGTGGGAAGGAAGCTTGAAGAACATGGTAGGTTCTGTTTGCCTGGTGAGTTGCCACCCTGACTTCTGTGTGGCATGCTTTCATCTGTGTGATTAAAATGCTTCCTCCACTGGAAGGCCAGGTCTACACATCCTCTTGACCCTTGATTCGTGGTAGGCTTGAAGTCACATGACTTCTAAGACTCCGTGGTAAGAGAGAATATAATCTCTCTACTTCTCATCTGATGCCTTTGCACCGAGGCTGCTGTGTCATGGAAATCCCCCAAGAATTCCCAGTAAAAGATCCATTGGCAGAGGAAATGGACTTCCCAGCCACCAGCCCTCACTGAGTGACCTGATATTCCTACTATCAAACTTGGAAGGCAAGTGAATGAGCCACTTCCTAACTCGTCCTTTGAGCCCTGGTGCTCTGTGAGATTAACGATCTTTCCCTCCAATCTGTGCTCAGGTTATAGGCTTATGTGCAATAATGGTTGATTTTCATTGGCAGCTTGGCTGGATTTCTGATCACCTAGGAGACACAGTCTTTAGAAGGGCATTTGGGAATTGTTTAAGTGAGGATGTAAGACCCACCCTAAACTTAGATGGTGACATCCCAGGGCCTAGGGTCCCAGCTTGTGCTCAAAAGAAAAAGGTCAAAGCAAGCTAAGTATCAATATTCACCTTTCTCCACTTCATGTTTCGGACACGATCAATCCCTCGGCACTGTTGCCACCATGCATTTCCCGCTGTGATGGTCTGCACCCTCAAACCGTGAGCCAAAACGTATTTGCCTAGAGGCTACTTTTATTTGGAATTTTGTCATAACAACAAGTAACCAGCATGTGTGTTAGTGGAATGATTGTTATTGTTTGGAGTCTCCAGTTTTCGAAGTGGTTTGCTATAGTAATACATAGCTAGGACTGAGAGCCATGCCTGAATGGGAGCAGGAAACAAGACTTCCCATTCTGCGTGGGTGGGACCTCTTCCTCGGGAGGCAAGCCATAAACAAATGTGGGAGGCCCTGGAATAAATAAACTCTAGGCCCTTCTATTTGTTTTGATTCTTCAGAGTTCAGTGATGGGGTATCCTTTGTTCCAACATCAGATCCCTCCTCAGCCTTTGGCTACCAATGATCAGAAACCTTGAGTAACAGTCCCAATTTACCTGCAGCCAAAGGAAAAGAGGCAATTGATATAAAGGATATGTGGATAAAGGAAGTTTATTGGTTTTTATAATCTCAGCGGCTTTAAGCAACACAGACATTATTTCTTCAGTTAGTTGTTTTTCTTATTTCTGTGACAAAAACGTTTCACAGAAGCAGCATCAAGAAGAAAGGATTTATTTGTGCTCAGTTTGAGGGCTCAATAAACGTGATGGACAAGAAGGCAGCATGACAGACCGGCCACATCCCATCAGCTGGCAGGAAATGGAGAGAGATTGGTTCTGGTGCCCGCCCCACCTTCTCCTGCCTTCCCTTTTATTTGGGGTAGAGGGCATTTGCTCAGAATGGGTTTCACTGTGAGCAGGGCTACATTTGTTTCTGTGGGTTCTTTGGGGACTAGTTCCTCTGACCTTTTCTGATTGAGGCCTTTCAAGTTCTGGGGCATGTGCCTGCCTCCTTCCCCCTTAAAGCCAATCGGGTTGTATCTCCTCGGTTCTGTACGCACATCCTTTTGGAGGATGCCTCGTTTCCAGTCTTGGGGAAGGCCAGGATTGCTTTAGGTCCATTGTGATAAACTAGGAACATTTCCACACCTCGGATTTGGACATGCTCACACCTGTGAAGGCCTCTGACTCAGGTTAATCACAAGCCCAGGGACAGTGTGAGGACGATTGTCCTACCTGTCACAGTAGCAAAAATAGAATGTGTGCTCTGGGGGCTTACCTAAAAATATGGTAGCATTTACAACACAAACTCTGCCTTATGTTTTTCCTTTATTCTTTTATGGAACCTAGCAGGGTGACTTGGCCTGTTTTTTTCCACTAAAATAGATTACCCATAAACATTCAATTTATATTCATTTATATGATGTTATGCACCATCAGCATATATTTCTGTGTTTAGAGCTGATGCTATTTATAATCTTGGGACAAGGGAAAAGTCTTAGTGTGCTTTTTCTCTCTCTTCTTTCTCTTATTACCATACTATCATTGTCTATAGTCATTAGTATCTTTTAATGCTAAATCAGCAATGATGAGGATTTAAAGATTTGGCTGGCAAGATGACCATGAGCTTAGTCGCTGAGTCCCACATGGTAGAATGTGAGAATACTGCAAGCTGCCCTTTGACCTCTGCACGCATAGTGACGTGTACACAATGTCTTACACATGTACACACACATAAAATTAACACATGAATTTGAAATTTCAAAAATGGTTTATTTTTCGTTTTCTCTAGCAAGAAGGATTTGTCTGCAGACAACTAAACCAACTAATATGTTTTATGAATGGAAACAATATAGTCCTTGAAAAGAAATTCAGACAGGTGATAGCTAATGAACCAAGTGGCTATCCGATGCCAGGGAAAAGTCCAGGGCTTTGCATCTTTGTGTATTTGTTTGTTTGGTTGTTTTCTCAAGCTCTGTCCATGCAGGGAAAAAAATTTCTGTCAATCCACCAATTATATCTTCATACAACCCTGTTCGATGGTAACATATTAGTTCCCCTTTGGTGCCTAGCAAATCAAATCTTTTGAAACAACACATTTTATCTCTTGTGTGTTTTAGATGTCTCTGGGACTTGAGAGCAGGCCGGGTAGATAGCCACAGCTCACGGTCTTTCCTGAGACTTGCTATGAAAATGAAATGGAAGTGTCGACAGTTTAGGCCTTGACTCTGGCTAGAGGAGCTGGTTTAAGGCGGTTCACTCACATGACTACCAAGGTGCACGTTTGTCAGCAGGGCACAGCGGCCAACTTCCTCTGGAACAGTGTTGCTCATGGGGATGATTTCTGTTCATCAGGGGACTGTTCCTTGTTCTCACAATTGGGAAGGTGCCACTGATGTTTACTGGGTAAGACAAATGATTCTGATGACTGTCCTGCGCTTTGCAGAAAAGCCTCCTCCCATAACACAGAATATCAGGCCACACAAGTCAGCAGTGCTAAAGCTGAGAAACTGTGTCATAGAATAAGTGACTTGACAACAAAGTGGGACATGTCTTTCAGTTCCTAGCTTCTTGGGTCTGTGTTGGAAGGATTCCTGGAAGGGTGTGAACACCAGGAGCTGGTGCACTCACTGGGAGCCATCTTGGCAAGTATACCTTCCCAACGAGCTTCTCTTGAATGTCAATCATCTTCTCTCATTTTAATTTTCTCTTCTAAAAAGATTTACTTATTTTTATCTCATGCATATAGATGCTTTGCCTGCACCCATGCATATATGCACACCACAAGCATGCCTGGTGTTCCCAAAAGTCAGAAAAGGACATTGGATCCCCTGGAACTGTAACTACAGACTGTTGCTAGCTGCCACGTAGATGCTGGGAATCCAAACTCAGCCCTCTGGAAGAGCAGTCAGTGCTCTCAAACTTAAAAAGGGAGCTTTGGCTCCTTGTTTTAACTTTCAAAGAGCAAAACCATCCCTGTAAGTCCCCACAGACATCACCCATCATTAGTCAGTGTTGTAGGATACACCCATATCAAACCAACCATAAAATGAGAGGACAAACTTTTCAGGATGTGCTTAGGTCACTGTCCCTTTGGATGAGGGGAGCCTATGGATGTAAACACATTGAGAGTAAATTCTCACAATCAGTTTAGCAATAATAAGGGAGGGGAATGGTTTGGAGTGGGCTACAGCGGTGTCTAAACTGGGGTAGCTCAGTGGTAGGGCACCCATAAACAATGCTCAGGGCTCCAGGTTCCTTTATGACACTGCCTTAGTTTCCTTCTGCTGCTGTGAAAAACTATCCCAGAACCCAGCAACTCACAGGAGAAGTGGCTCATTTCAACTCATAGCTCCAGATCACAGTCCATTAGCACAAAGAAGTCATGGTGTAGGAGTTTGAGGCACCTGGCTTGAGGTACCTCACTCATGCCCAAGAATGGATAGAAGGGAATGTCACCACGTTGGCGTGTATTTAGTCCCCTCTCTACACCTACAAAATTCAGAATTCCATGATTTTGCTTATAATGAGTTGAATCTTTCTACATCTAGTAAGAGAATAAAAAAAAATCTCACAGATGTGCCTACAGGTCAAATTGATCTAGGCATCTATCACTGAGTGAGTAGCTCTCTCTCTCTCTCTCTCTCTCTCTCTCTCTCTCTCTCTCTCTTTCTCTCCCTCCCTCCCTCCCTCCCTCCCTCCCTCTCTCTCTCCCTCCCTCCCTCCCTTCCTTCTTCCCTTTCCCTCTCTTTCCCTCCCTTTTCCTCTCTCCCTCTTCCTCTCCCTCCTTCTCTCTTTCCCTTTCTAACACTCCCTCTTCTTCTCTCTCCCTCTGTTTTTCCCCCTCTCTCTTTCTCTTTCTCTCTCACACACACATGTTCATCCACATGTTTTGCTTTTGCTTATTTCTGTTTTTTTATTATTATGTACATTTTTAAAGATTTTTTCCCCCACTTATGTGTAACATATTTTCTAATAATAATTTCAGGAATGACATTTTCCTAGTTAGTGTCCAGCTACAAACTTAACACAGCCAAGAGATAATCTGAGCGAATTTCAACTGAAGGATAGCCTGGGTCATATTGTCCTATAGGCATATCTGCAGGGCACTTTTTTTATTTTTGGTTGTTGATTGGTTGGTGTTGAGAGGGCCTGGGTCACTGCACCATTCCTAGGGAGATGGGTCTAGGCAAAGTATAAAAAGGTTACTGAGCAAGTCTGAAGAGCAAGCCGGTAAGCAGCATTCCTCCATGGTCTCTGTTTGATTTCCATGAGCAATGGACAGTTATCTGGAAGTATAAAATGAAATAAATCCTTTCCTCCACAAGTTGTTTTTTGGTCATAATGGTTACCACAGCAATGGAAAAGCAAACTGGAAGAGTCAGCCCTCTAAATCCATATCCATCTGAGAATGTTTATCACTGGTTTGTGCTCCCTGTCAAAAGCCAGTGTGTTAGGTAGAGCATTCCAGCTTAAAACATCTCCCTTAGGACCCTGTTACCTCTGTACTCACGAGAAGCAGACAGCCTAGGTAGTATATCCTTTATAGCTCTCATGGTCTGAAATTCAATAATGATGTGTGTGAGTGTGATATTTTGTTCTTATGCTTTTTGTTAGGCACCATATGAGAAATTACAAACAAAAGTCTTGGACACAGCCAAAGAGTGGATGGGGCTTGGAGACTCTTATGGAAGAATAGGAGGAAGGATGGTGGGCCTGGAAGGGGATAGGAACTCCACAGGAAGACCACAGAGTCAACTAACCTGTACCCTTGGGCATCTCAGAGTCTGAACCACCAAACAAAGAACATACATGGGCTGGACATAGGCCTCCCTGCACATAAATAGCAGATGTGTAGCTTGATCTTCATGTAGATTCCAAACAACTGGAGCAGGGGGTATCCCAAAAGCTGTTGCCTGTATGTAGGATACATTGTTCTAGCTGGGCTGCCTTGTCTGGTCTCAATGGAGAGGAAGCTCCTAGTCTTTCAGAGACTTGATGTACCAGGGTGGAGGGATACCCACCTGCTCAGAGGAGAAAGGGTGAGGAATTGGGGAAGGATTATGGAAAGGAGTGACCAGGAGGGGGCCAATGAGTGGGATGTAAAGTGAATAAGTAAAAAATAAGATAAAAGACTCTGGGACAACTTCCAGCATTTTATTTTGTTCTTCTACATATTATACAGATTTCCTATTAGACACATGTTGGAACTTCTGGATGTATCTCCATGTTGCTTAACTCTTTCTGCTGTTGCAACAAAACAAAACAACAATAGCAACCAACAAATGAATGAGCAACTTGGGTCTGTTCTTCCTTCCCTTCCATCAGTGATAGTGTAACATGGTGAGGAAGAGCCTGAGTTCAAATCCTGACTCAGCCACGTATGATGATTCTGTTGCTACAGACAAAGTTAAAGTTTTCTGTTCTTCTGTTATTTTGTAAGACAAATATCCTAATAATATTGGCTATTCTGTTAGGTAATAAATATTAAATATATAAATACATGGATGTTCTCTTAGTCCCTTTTGGCTACTAAAACAAAATGTCTCAGGTAATTTTATACACAGCAGAAATGTATTGCTTATGTTTTGAAGTTGGAGAGTCTTAGAGCAAGGCACTAACGCTTCAATCTGTTAACGCTGTCCCTCCAAGTGATGCCCCTTGTGTCCTTCCAGGGCACAGGGGCGCTCCTGTCACTCACAAGGACACTGCCTCTTCATGCTGTCACTGTTGACCTCAGTTTTCAAGATCAACGTTAAGGGATCCAGAAATATTCAGACCACAGCAAATGCTTAAAAGAATGTGTATGATTTATTATATTCATAATAAAACTGTTACATTAATTAACTTAGTTATATTTACAATCACTTTTTTGATCTGCTATGCTTTTATCCCAATACTGTGTGTGTGCATGTGTGTGTGCGTGTGTTTGTTTGTGTGCACATGTGTGCCTATAAAAGTCAGAGGCCAACATAGAAGCATTTCTCAATTCCTCTCCACCTTATTTTTTGAGACAAGATCTCTCACTGATCCTGGCATTTGCTGAGTTAGCTAGACTACCTGGCCAGTCAATGAATCCCAGGAAGCCTCCTGCCTCCACTTCCTTAGCACTGGGATTACAGGTATATTGTTGCAGTAGGCCTCTTTCATGTGTGTCCTGGGATTCAAATTCATGTTCTCAAGTTATGCCGCAAGCTCTTTACCAACTGGTCCATGTTCCTAGCACTCATAAAACATGGCTGACTAGTCCTCTAACTAGTTTTGAAAATAAATTATTATGTTTTATGAGTACAAGTCCTGGATTATACTCTAAGGGTTTAAGTGTGCATATTATAAGACTGTCTTGCTGCATTATTATCTTGGGTATTGATTCAGTTTGCTAATTGATGTCAGAGCCTTTCTTCTCTAGGAATAGACTCCTGTGATCATTGGAAGTGGGTGCTTGTCTGTGTGGGCTAATATTGTGCTCAGAACTCTCATTTGTTTATCAATGGTGCCATTCTGATTGAGGGTTCACTTTACTGAGTGTAGTGGGAGAGTGGAGCAGCACTTGGAAGACACATGTAGCCTGGGGTTGGGTTCCTATCTCTTCCGGTCACTGGGGACCAGCACCCAGGTACTAGCTTGCCTCACTGACCCTGGCAGCCATGTTCAGAGCTGGTGCCAGTGGAGGGTGTGTGTGCTGAGTCTTCTTATTCTGCATATACTTCCTCACATCAGCTATCACTATGTATCTAAAATAATCTTGTCGTTGACTGTTTACAAGCTTGTTTGTCTCTGTGAGGTGAGAGTTTGGTGTGACTCAGGCTCCTTGGGGCCTAGTACGGCTTTTACATAGAATGATCTACATCGAATGAATCAATGAATCAATAAGGTCCCTTGGTTACTCACTACAATAAACATGTCTGCTCATGCAGAGCCAGCCTGCCTGAATCTCACCTATACAGTTCCTTTGTTGTCATATTAAATGTTACATCCACTCTTACTGATTCAGATTGTCACGACAGTGTTCCAGATACGTGGCCAGCTGATGTTTTTTCTTTTAAGATGTTAATGTATGTATGTTTAAAAATAATTTTTTTTTCTGAGGTAGATATGGTGGCTCAGCACTTGGGAGCACCAAGGCTATCCTCAGCTACGTAGTGAGTCAGGGGCAAGCCTGGGCTACATTTGAACCCCATACATGTGTTATTTCTGATGTCCACATTGTGATTGGAGTTGGCATATAGATTTGTTATTAAACAACACAGAACACAACAGGGAGGAGACACCTCTGGATTCTCTCTTTTCTGGGGACTTTTAAGACACAAGAATGTATAAACACACCAAGAACAGTATTATCAATACCTATAACTAGCAGTCCATATTTAACTGTTCCAAACATGTAACAATATTTGCTTCAGCTCATGGTGTTTCCTTGTCTTCTCTGTCTCCTCTTCTTCATCCTCCCTGGCCAGTTGCTGTCCACTTCCTGCCAGTGCCAGGCTTTCTGTTCTTGTTGCATGCTTACCGCAGAGACAACCGGCAGGCAGGTGTGTTTTCTTGGCTTTTAAGATATGCCTGAATGGTCTCAGCTCCCCTCTCCCCCCCCCAGTCCTTCAGATCACATCAGGAGTAAAACCTCACCTTGGTCACATCTTGATTGCCTATGCTCCTTGGCCATTTTCTCTTTTTCCTGTCAGTTAACATCATGTATCTAAAATAATCTTAGTTGCTGCCCTCTTGCCCCACACTTCCTGTCTGCCCTTCTGAAGGCTGGGGTCCCATGTCACCTGGGCTGTCCTTAAGAAACTCAGAGCCTGAACGAAGCAATAGCCAACCGCAATGTAATGGTAGAGACTTTGCTTCCACTGTACTGATGTTATATTGAGTGTATTCTTTCTATAGGAGGAGGTATGTTTGGTGCTGTGGAGTACTCACCAGGGAAGACTTCTCAGATATGGGTTTACGCCCAAAGAAAGTCTTTATTAGCCAGTCAGCGACAACGCTAGGATGTAGCCCAGAGCTTTTCTCAGGGTGAGATTTAAGCACAAAACCATGTTCTGGCTTGACATACTTCAGTTAACAAGAACAGTTAGCCAGAGGCAGAACCACAGAAGCCAAACTTTCTCAGGACTTCTTTGAGTTTGATGGATTAGGGCTGGGCTTTAGTTTTAGCAAATGGTGCTGTCTACATGCAGAGTTTTACAGCTGTATGGTCCTTCTATCATGGAGTCAGTGGTGCTAAGGTCTTGGTGCCTACTAAGGACTGGGGTCCTATTATGTCTGGACATTTTTTTTTTATAGTAGTGACTTATGTTTTCGTCTAAATTAAACAAAAAGGAAAAACTGTTGATAAGAACACAGACACGGAAAGAAGTCAGACCGTCTGCTGGAACAGTCGAAATCATCTGAAATTTGGCACTTGGCCTAAAGAAGAGAGTTTGATGTTCCTGAATCATGCAAAGCTCTGCCTGATCTGCCCTCTGCCCTTTGCTTGCCCTAAAATTTCCCACCCTTGCCTGTCACTGCTTTCTCCCCCTCCCCCTCCTTCCCTCTCTCCCTAGGGTGCACTTTGTTGATCCCTCTTTGAAGCTACATCATCCATCCTTTCTGTCTGAGGCAGGGGCTTCCTAAGCAGCAATCATTGTGCTGTGGACTATTCTGAACCTATTGTAAAACCCAAAGTAGAATCTTGTATTATTAGGGTCAGGGGAAAAGATCTTTTTGTGCTTTCACATAAGTCTGTACTACTTTTCTATGAGCGTGTTTATCTCCTATTTTCAAGTCTGAAACTTTAAAAGGAGACCTGCTTATGAATTCCAATACCCTAATCTGAAATTATTTTCTTTCACTTTGAGACATTTGTTAACCTGCTGCCTAGAGGAAGGGTGAGATTAGAAAGAAGAAGAAAAGATGACACACAAGGCAAAGGGTAGTGGAGAGAAGATGGTTTCTACATGGTCCCTTCCTGGTGACTTATGGGTTCAGCACCTATTAATGAGCAGAATGATTTCAGTGGGGAATCCAAACACAAATAGTGTCTTTAAAATAGTTCAAAAGATTTAAAGCTACTTTACCTTAAAGCAAAAGCTCCCAACCCGTTGCTGACATTGCTGACATTTGTCTGTTGTCAGAACAGCATTCTAGTTTCATGGTTTAGAGAGCACATGATTGGCCACAGTGAGCCCAGGACTAAATAGTCCAGCTAACACTAACTTCATTATGTTGTTTGTCTGTTCATTAATTCTTTCAACTTGTTCTGAAGCTCATAATTAGTTTATACTTCATGAATTTAAAAAAAAAAAAGGTAGCACCAGCCCAGGGGTTGGGGTACGCCTGTAATCTGAGTACTTGGGAGGTATTTGCAGGACAATGGGGAGTTCAAGGCCATCCTCAGTTCCACAGTGAAGCGAATACATCCTTGAAGTCTGTAAGATCTGTCTCATAACCAAACCAAGCCAAAGAACCAATAAGATAAATCAAAAGAACCTCTGCTCCCCCAAAAAGAAAACAAAACAAAAGGTCAAGTAAAAACCAAAACTCCAGTAAGCTTGGCCTCTTGTCTCAGTAGATGTGAGAGGAAAGCTCTCAGAACTACTGATGAGTTGAAGAGAGTGGGGAGAGTTCAGTATAAATGTTTTCTTCCGATGTATTTTGAGTGGCCAAACTAGGAGAGAGGAAGGGCTGCGAGGGGGTTGGGGAAGTGACTTTACACTTTTGATAAAGTCCGGTTACCGCTGCAAACACCCAGCTTTTGGGTGAAAAAGCTAGCGAAGTCAAATAGCACGCGGGTCAGGGCTCAGAATTTCTGGAGCCAAACTTTCTCCATCTATCTGGCTGGGTAGGTCACCGCGGAAAAGCCACAGAGGAGGAAACGCTGGGTTCGGCACTATGTTGCTCAATTAATGTCGGCCTGGGAGTCACCTGAAGCCTTCGAGCTACGGCACCCAGGGAGCAAGCTTCTCTTTTCAATTCGGTCATTTCCGTGGGGAATTGCGGCACGCGCAGGTCTTGGGTGTGGCGATGTCGAGACGGAGCTCACATCTCCCGGATTTCCAGCTTCAAGCAAATCTACCCAGCTGAGAGAACCACAGATGATTCGGGCCTGCCTTCCTGCAACCCAGGGGCCCCGAATGACCGTGACCCCGTGGCCACTGCCCAGCACCAAAGCCAGGCTGCTGGCTCGGCGCGAGTGAGCTTCTCCCCAACTCGCTCTGCGCGGGGAGGCGGATCCCCTTCCCTGCGCACAAGTCCTTATATGCACCGGTTGCACCGGCCCGCCTTTACTCCAACCCCACAAATAATTAATGGGGGAGGGAGGACGCTGCTGCCTTTTCCCGCTGCCTCTCCCCACCACCCTTTTCAACACTGGAGTATCTGGACGCAGTCAAGAAACCCCAAGATAGGATCGAAGAGCCATTTTGGTGCAGTGCACAAATTGGACACATTAAAAAAAAATAAAAATACAGCTTTCAGGTTCCTGCACAGAGAGGTTCGAGAACGGCTCTTTAGATTCAGCACTATTAACCCGCAAAAGCTGGGGCGGAAAGGGTGCGTACCCCTCCCCCACCCTGGCTAGTGGCGGAGGGACCCGGTCAGGAAGCGCGGCCTCTCCCCAGTCGGAGACCACGCCTCTCCCCCCCCACTCCTCCCAGGAAGCCGTGATAGACAGTTCTGTGTGGTTCTCCACCCCCACCCCCCCAGCTGAGTGGAGGAGTTGATATGTCTCATTATAACAGCCAATGCAGCCGCCATCCACGCACAAGCAAAGAAGCATGTCCCATTTAAATACACCCACGCAGCCCCAGCGCCCTTAGCCGATCAGGGCGCGCATCCCACACGCACCGCGGCTCCGGGTTTGGAGATCCGCGCAGGTCGGGCTCCGGGATCCCGCGGATCGACGCTCTCGGAAGATCGGGATCGGACTCTTGTTGGGGCCCGGGTGGGCGGGGGAGGCTGAGCCCCGGGCCTCTCTGGCAGACAGCCGCATGAGGACGCGAGCGAAATAGACCAGGGTGGAATTGCCAAGGAAGACGCTTCGGGGTGGTTTTGGTCCATTTCTCCCGCGAAGAGTCGACATGGCGAGCGACTCTCCAGCTCGCAGCCTGGATGAAATCGATCTCTCCGCCCTGAGGGTGAGCAGAACGTGTTTTTTCCTTTCTTTCCAATGGTCTGGGGCTGGGAGAGGGAACGTTCCCTGCTCTTCTGTTCTGATTCCGGGGCAGCCTAGGGGTTCTAGGCTGAGCCCCTACCCCTACAGCAGGGGCTGGGCTCCCCTTGTGCTCCTTGGCTGTTGCCAAGGCGCCGTAAGGAAGCTGGTGGAGCTTATGTCAGTTTCATCTTCGATCGGTGTAAGAGCATTACATGAAAGGCGTGTGTGTGTGTGTGTGTGTGTGTGTGTGTGTGTGTGTGTGTGCACCGGGGCAACCGTCTCGTGCCAAGGCGCGAGACCCGACTGCTCCTTGCTGCAAAAAGATTCTCCTGGTGAAGAAAGGCACTGGCCCTTCACGTTTGCCAGCTACCTGCAAGATACCATCGTGAGCTAGCTGTCCCCACCAGCAGACCCTGCCTCTCCAAGGGAGCAGTAATTGCTGTTCTGAGCTGGTCTTGTAGGTGGGAACTGACTCCCTTCCCGGGTTCTGCCTTCCGTGCTGGGGCTCCGGCTCAGCTCTCCACTAAACGCCAGTGTGCACTCACCTTTCTCTGTGGTTTGAACTCAGCCCTGCCTATTCCTTCCCTTGGTGACTGTGACCTTTCGGTTTTATGGCTGAACTTCAGCAGGTGAAAGAGACGCTTAACAGCTTCTCCCCACCACACCGGAATTCCCTGGAGAGACTGTGTGTGTGTGTGTGTGTGTGTGTGTGTGTGTGTGTGTCTTCCCGGTCTGTGACCAGTCCTTTGTAAAACACATTTCCTTCCCCCAGCCCGGCCGCTTTGCCTTTACCTACTGAAACACCTCAGACATCGTTCCGTTGTATTGAATAAGACTTTAGTGATCTAGAATCCATTTTGCTGTTGTTTGAAAATCAGACTGCCAGGAATCCCATTGCAGCCTCGACGCTTCCCCACCCCCACCTCTAATCCCAGCACACTCCTTCGGGGAAGGGGGCCGAGCGTTCTTGCCATTTTAATTAGATGCTGCCTGCCAGGAAGGGGGTGAGGAGGGGTGGTGGCGGTGGTAGCAGCAGGCATCTGAGAAAGATTGGACTCCAATCTCAGTTCGAGTAGTTTCTTCCTCTCCTGAACTAAAAATAAAATAAACGGCAAATGTATAAGCTTGATACCCAGAGGGTAGGCGAGACCTAAGAGATGGTCTTATGTCACCCACTGCCAGTATAGGTGGAACTTCAGTGGTCCTCCGGAACACATTGTTAGATTGATGCTAAAATCTTGAGGCCATTCACCTGTGTCTATAAAAGCTTTTCCTGCCCTTACCTTTCTCTACAAATATTTTAAGGGGCTAGGTAACTGTCTGATGGAAGTGATACTTTTTCATCAGGCTCCATGAGCCTCTTTTCTTCCCTCTCCTTGAATCCTTGTCCCTTTCCTTATCTTTTGGCGGAGAGAGGTGAAGATTCAGAGAGACAGCTCGAAGGTTGAGGACTGACTGCCCTTTGAAACGGCCTGTTGTGATAGTGGGGCAGCAAAAGCTCATTCATGCGTGATTACAGTAAGCTGTCTGTTTCTCTGGTGCCCAAAGGCCACATCCAGAACCAGTGCATAGCTGAGTGTGGGGGTTGGGAGCCGAGTGGGTGCTTTGAACAAGCGCGCTGGACTGGCTTCCTCCTCACCCACTGTGTGTGCTCTCTTACTCCACTTCTGTCTGGGAGTTGCTGTGGTGGGAGTTTACCAGGTGGACCGGACTTAAGAGAAGGAGGAGTAGCTAAGGGGTAGAGGCCTGAACAATGAGGCAGCCTTGTGATTTAGCTGAGCAGGAACCTTAGCATCATTCTCCCTGATGTGATTTTTTTTTTTTTAAGTTGGAGAGTCGGAGGAGGGGGGCACTAGCTCCTGTGGGCAAGGTTTTCTGAGATACTAAGCACAGAACCTGTCATCAGAGCACCTGGATTCACACTTGGCACTTGAGGAGACCCGGGCTCTGCTGTGTATATGTGGAACAGATACCTTTGTGTGGTTTAGTGAGATTGCTCTTTGTCACCCAGGAAGCCCAGTGACTTCTTTACCTGCATTGGTGTGTGCAAAGAGCTAGGAAAACAGCTACTCCCAGTGTCTGGGAGCTGCTGGCTGGTAGACTCACATACAGATGGGCAGACAGTCGTGCTCAGCAGGCCCGGGAGCTTCAGGCCGTCCTGTGGTCGGCTAGGTGTGCAGGTAGGTTCCTCTCTAAGGACTAGGAGCTGATCCAAACAAATGGGAGCATAGATGGTGGCTGCCTCCCCAGATTTGGAGAGGTTGGTTCCTAAGCTTGCAGAAAAGTCCTTCTGAGGAAACCCTGACCCTGAAATGCAGGCAAGGTCAGTGGTGCAGCCCTGCCAGCCCCTCGACACCCTGGTGGCTATTTAATGTATACAATCAATGCTCTTTGTAAGCCTTGGGCTTGGTGGTTTAAAAGCAGAGCCTGTCTAGAGAGGCCTTTCTCCCTCTGACTTTGGGGGCTTTATTGTTCTCAGCCAGTGATGCCAGACTGGGCCCAGTCTAAAATTCCCCCCAATAGGAACAATGCATAATTCAAACCAGAGCAACCAGTGCCAGCCCTGTCATTTAAACCATGCAAGATTTGGGTGGGTTTTTGTTGTGGTGGTGGTGGTGGTTTTGTTTTTGTTTCTGAGTGAAATGAAGTGGGGTTTGTGATTAGGAAATGATCAATCAGAATTCCATTCATTGAGTCCTCATCACAGAGTTCATGAAGCTCAAGTAAATCTTGAGTGTTAGGTAGGGGATGGTTTCCTAAATGAGAGCTGGGAAAGAATCGTAGAACCCCGGACCATTCCTGTAGTGTAACCCTCGGGAAACAGAAGCCTTGAGAGGTAAAGTTTGTTGTCCAAGGTCACACAGCCAAGGGGGAAATAAAAGTAGCAAGAGGGAAGAAGATGGTTCCTGACTCCTCAATTTGCTAAGACACATCACCTGTAGCTGGGAATGAAATCAGTGAGATGTTTTCTGCTGGTGGGGAGGGCAAGAGAAATTAATCACTTGACTAGGGCATGAATTTTTTTTTTTGTCTTAAGAGCAGAAAACCTGCTAGAAACAGTGAACTCATCAAATCAAATGACCAGAGCTATCCGGTACCTTTGGAATATATCTTTCCTGGCCTTTTTTCAGTCTCTTCTTCGCAGGCAAATAGAGATCTAAATCACATAGGACAGATGGTGTCCTGCACGGATAACCTCTCTCAGTAACCCGTCTCCATCTGAACATGTCCCAAGGGGTCTGTCCAGACATGCACATTATTCAGATGCCTCCGTGTGTGAGGTTTCTGGTGTCCATGCATGCTTTTTATGATTGCTGGAGATGCAGATATTGCATATAGTATTATGGACACAAATTCTATCCATGTGGGTGTATGAAAATGTGTATGCACGTGCACAGGCTACTGCAAACAATCTTCTTATTCAGACCTGGGCTTGCGTCATGCCTGCTTCAGACCTCTCTATATTAGAAGATGAAATTATCCACCATGATGCTGCATTGCCTATGAGGCAATGGAGGTTGGTCTGAGCTCAGCCCAGACTGCTTTTTGAAGATGATCATGTTTCTGAAGTGGAGCACACTGGCTCTGCTCAGCTTGGCCCACGGCGTCGGGCACTCAAGGTCAGGGGTTCTGACCTCAGACTTTCAGCTTGGGGCAGGACTCAGACATACCTTTCTATTTGAACAAAATTAGATGACTTGCACCTGCCTTTTTCCTCCGCCCTCAGGCCTTTCTGGGCCTAGCCACTCTCTTCTTCCCGCATTCCCAGCCCCTGATGTATGTGTGTGTAGTGTTTACATTGGTAAATTGGTACATGCATGTGTTTAACTGGCATGCTTTTGTATGCACATACGAATGTGGAGACCAGAGGTCAACGGCAGGTACCTTTTTCTATTTCTTACTTTTGTCTGTCTGTCTGTCTGTCTGTCTGTCTGTCTGTCTGTCTTTCTTTCTTTCTTTCTTTCTTTCTTTCTTTTCTCTCTCTCTCTTTTTTTTTTATGTGTTTGGGTGTTTTAAATTCATGCATGCCTGTGCACCACAGGCTTCTTGGAGACCACAAGTCACAGCCACATACAGCATTTTGTGTGTGTGACTGCTGGGGATTGAAACTCAAGTTCTCACATTTGTGCAGCAAGTGCTTTGCCAACTGAGCCATTTACTTCTCCCTCAAAACCCAGATGGAAGAATTGGTCTCATCTGGAAAGCTCACGAGTACCCCTTGACTGCACTTTGCGTACTTGGGCTACCGGGGCTGGGTCCTCGACCATCTCTTTTTCCCTCCTTACAAGTTTGTTAAGGGCCACAGAGTTCTTTGAATTTAGCTATCGCATTAGATGCACAAGTGATTGGATAAGTGAATGAACAAATGCATGAGCATATGTGTGAATGAATGTGTTAGTGAATGAGGTGGGATGGTCATGAGCTTCTGGGCTTCTTGTGCATATCCTATTAGTTCTGTGACATGGGGCATGCCTAAGTGTCAGCAGCACAAAGATGGAAGGAAACCTGCTGGTCTTCACCATCCTGGGTTCTAAAATCAAAGGCTTTATTGCACAGCATTTACATCACAAGGCGACATGCAAATATGTCATTAGAATTTTACGGGAAGCCCACCAGCATTTGATTCCAGTGTTTGCACCTTGTGGAAAGTGCTGAAGAATATTTTTTTTTCCGTGCTTATCTGTTTTTGTTTTTTTGAGACAGGTTGTTAGAGATAGCCTAGGGTTGTGTGAAACTCGCTCTGTTGCCTAGACTGGCCTTGCATTCTGAAGAGTTCTGCCTTCGCCTCCTGAAGGCTGGGATGACAGGTGTGTGCCCCAGAATCTAGTTCACAAAGCACATCATCTTTTTGAGTGTGTGCATGTGGCGGCCAGAGACTGATTTCAGGTTCCTTCCTCAATCGCTTTTTATGGAACACACCTCTTTGCAATAGCACTGAAACAGACTTTAGCGTATGTGCTTTCGACCTTGGACACTTTCTCAGGTCCTCAGTTGAGCTTGGTCCTAGGATAGACCCCCATTACAGAGAAGCAAGGCTGGCCCAGAAGCCTTTTAAAGGTTACGGTTTTTAGACTAGTATCAGTCTTAATAAGTGCCTTATTCATTAAGGTACTTTCTCTTTCTTGTCTTGCTTCCTCTTCTGTATGGATGGCCCATTATTCAAATGCAAACAACTTTATTACATCATGTCTTTTCTTGGTTTTTCCTTTTTTTTCAAAGGGGGATGGGAAGGGAATGGACACTTACAATGATACACTAATATCTCAGTGCTTAAAACCTGATCAGAGGTCTCTTGGGTCTTAAAGAATTCTTGAAACATTATTAATTCATTACCCCACAGCACTTAATTAAATTTGGTCTAAAATGAGATTTTAGTAAAGTTGCATGGATTGATGACAGCATCTTAAAATGGCAGTAGCGCAGCTGTCTTCCTCTGGATGCATTTGTTGCTTTTCTGAGATTTTGAACAGGTTTTTAGGATTTGTTGTTGTTTTTTGATGACATAGCCTCCCAATAAGACAGGATGCACCCATAGCTATCAGAACATCAGCACTATAGGCACAAGCATTTTTTAGTGTTCATTATTAACTGGAGTAATATTTAATACAAAGTCTAATACAAGTCTTGGTTTTGCTGTGTGCATAATTATGTACTTAGCAGATCATGGGATATTTCATTGCTGAAAGAATTTCAAATGCTTTTGTTTCATCAAAGTAACACACACACAGACATACAGACACACAGACACACACAGACACACACACACACACACTTATCTCTAAGGCTCATGGAAAGCTTGTATTCTGAGTCTTGTCCCTTCTTTCTGCTCTAGAATTAGTCTATAGTCCCTGCTGTGATGGCTTCTCTTTCAGTGAGAGCAGTCTCTCAGGTCTGCTGTCATTGAATCCTGGCAGCCATGCCCAGCTGAATGCAGTCATCCTCTGTGCTGACAGAATTTGGGATAGCTGGAGTCTGAGAGATGTTTCAGAGTCACATTACTGCTCCCATCCTGGGGGCAGGGTGCAGTTTTCTTAGTGGAGGGTTGTAGTTCTCTTAGAAGGAAAGCTAGTTTGTTAGCATCTTGCTGAGGATGTCAAGAAAATCCCCATGATGTGTTCTGAATTAAATGTACTTCCGTGCATATAAACGTGAGATTCCTGTGGATGGTTTTCCCCATTCTGATGTGTTTTTTTTTTAACCTCTTCTTACTTGCCCAGGCTGAGTCCAGTTGTCCCAAGGAGATACCCTGAATCCTGAAAATACACCTTCATCCACTCCAAGCATAAATATTCCTTCAGAATATCTATTATATGAGCCACCACACTTCCACTCTTCTCTGTAGCTACTGTGATGATAAGACCCACCTCCCATATCTCCACAAGTAGCCTTCCCCTTCCCAGCCTGATCATGGCTTGATATAAGTCTTTTTAAAACACATTTTCTTTCTGCTCATCTCTTTGTACCAGGCCTTCCTTGACTCTCTAGCCCAAGGGCCAAAGCCTATGCTTTAGCAAGTATATAAACTAGTTGCTGTGAGGCTGAATCTCCCAGCATGCTCTTTACCATTAATGGCTGCCACTGCCACAAAGAGCATTTCTCCCATCTGATGGAATATGCTCTTTAGGGCGCACCCTACCTTATTCTCCCAATAACAAACATACACAGGTTACCGTTTCCAAACAATTGTCCTTGTTTTTATTTTCTCAGATAGAGTTTTTCTCTGGCACTTACAGGTCTGACCTGGTACCTCTCTCATGGCACTCGGGACCTTCTTTGATTAGGTCTGCTAGGCAACAAGCCTCCTGGAGACACCGAATAAGATTGTTCTTCTGGGGATCTCCTCCAGGGTCTTTCATACAGCAATAAATAAACTCTACGTGGATAAATACACAACTGACAGTCCTTTTAGAGGGTCTGAAGGTGGTGCTACCTAAAGAGGTTATAGAAATTCCAGAAACGTAGCCCCATTCTGGTCATAGCACAGTCTCGGAACATGCACTCCATTATGTTCTGTAGGTGGTATGACTTGAGGGAATGTCTCTTATGGACCTGTTACATACAGCAGAACTTCAAATACACTAACCATGGGAAATACAGTGCCATGTTCTGTGTAGGAGAGACCTTGTTTCTACAATTTCTATCATTTCTCCATAGTCTGTCTTGAAAGAGTTCATATTTTGGGTATTAGAATCTAAAGGCTGGTGGGTGTGTGTGAACACATGTGTGCTCACATGCAAGATGTTTCAGTATTTTTAATATCCTTGTGATATTTAGGGCAGCTATTTTTATTGAAAAATAATAACAGGTAGGAAGGGTTATACTTCTGGAACCTGAGGGAAGATGACCTTGAATTTTTATCCTGACAGAGACAGCAATGGGTGGAAGGTATCTGACAGATGACGGGAGGTCTGTGCTGGTTGGTTTTTGGGAATTTGACACAAATCTAGATATATTTGGGAGTTACAACTGGGAGGAAGAAATCTTTGTTGAGAAAATGCTTCCATAAGATTGCCTGTAGGCAAGTCTGTAAGGCATTTTCTTGACTTACAATTTATGTAGGAGGTCCTGCTCACTGGGGAAAATGCTACCCCGGGGCCCGTGGTCCTGGATGGTATGGAAAGCAGACCAAACAAGTGTTGGAGCAAGTCAGCCGTCAGTGCTCTTCATGGACTCTGCTTCAAGTGTATTGCCTTGGCTTCCCTCAATGAGCTCAGATTATGTAAGCCAAAGAAACCCTTTCCTCCCTAAACCAGATTTTGATCATGGTCTTTGTCGTAGCAATGGAAAGCAAAGTAAGGCAGACTCGTGGTACCATACTGGAGCATCTTTGTGACATGGCAATGGCTTTTCCAGATAGAGCAATGTCAGTCAGCAAGACAAAAGCAACAGTCTTTGATGGTGCAGTAAGTGATGTAACGCATCACTTCCTGCTATCTGGTCTGTAATCCAGGTTAACACTAGTCAGTGGGAAAGGACATCACACAGAATCATGCTGCCAGAGACAAGCACCAGCAAGTGCCCTCCAGAGGCTGCCTGCCCCCCCCCCCCCCGCACACACACAGAGGTTTTCTTTGATGCATTATCTCTTCAGATTGTAAGAGCAATGCACTGCTGAAGGAGTAGGTCTTTGCTACACATCTTTAAGTCACCCACCCTTTGACTATTTAACCCAGGCTTTTATTGTCTTTAAAACAATTGTGACTATTTTGACTTAAAAAAAAATATGTGTATCCCCCCCTCCCATCTGAAGCTTTGTTTTAATGAGATCTTCCTGTATGCTTACCTTTATTCCTGGTGTTTAGAAGCAGGATGTGCGTGGAACATGATAAATGCTCATTAAGTAAATATCAGCAGTTTATGAAGTAATTGTTTTATGTGTAAAGGATCGCATTTATTCATGATGCTTCACACATTGAAAAAATCGGTGTGCCAAATGCTGATAGAAATAGAACACAGGACAAAGCCAGTCAGTCACTGAAGTAAGGAAGGATGGAATGACGACCCCAGTGACTGTGTTTGGATACCTAACTGTTCATACATCTGTCTATCACACTTTCTATTCAGGGCTTAGTGCAGAAACTTACCTCTTTTGTAAGTGTAGCCCAGAGAAGACGCTTCTTTTGTAGGATGAAGCCCCCAAAGCACAGCTGGGCTGCTGTTATTCCAGGTCACTCAACTGGTTTGCTAATATTCCAGCCATCTTAGAACATGTTATTCTTACAGTACAGAAATAAACTTGGCAAAGTGTGTTCACAGAGATGCTGGCAAAGTTGCTTTTATATATAAGTAAAGTATCCTTAATTGTTAAGTGCTCAGGTCTATGTAACTATGGGGCAGAGGGAAGCACAGTTTAGTTAACCAGTACAGATAAGGAACTATCTATACAGTGGCGCATGCTCACTGACCAAAGGCTTAGGCACATTGATTACAAGCTTGAGCCCAGTCTGGACTCACAAGGGAGATCCTGTTTTAAAACTCAAAAAAAAAAAAAGTTGGGGAGCTGAGGGTTTAGCTCAGTGGTGGGGTACTTGCTTAGTGTAAACTAGACTCTGGACTCCATCTTTCTCATTGCATAAGCAAGAAAGAAATTAACCAGATGAATGAATGGCTAATATTTGTATGCCAAGGGTCTAACTTTAGGAGTTTGAATATGTGTAGGAGCCTAGCCCACATGTAATCAGGATGACCCAGAGATTCCAGCATGCAAAATTGCAGACTAAATGTGAGTGAAGAGCACTGAATTGTTAAACATTTCTGTAGCTGACGAAACAAAGCTTTCTTTTCATGTCATTATAATGGCATGATCACTGTAGAAAATTTTGTTGCAGTGAGAAGCAAAGAGAATTTCCATACGGATCTCATGAGAAGCACTGATATGCTTTGAAATGTGGATTTGTAATTTCTCCTATGTAAGGGTAAATACATAGCTTTAAAAGAATTAAGATTATATTTTATAAATTAGCTGCAACCTATTGTGTAAACGTAATAGTTATCAGGGCCTCCTGGTACAGGCTTGTAATCTCATCTATGTTAAGGGCTGAGGCAATCTCAAGTTCACGGTTTGCCTAAGCTATTGAGTAAGTTCAAAGCCAGCATAGGCAGCTTTCAAAATAAAAAGTACAAATGTGGCTGAGGGTAGAGGACACAGACAGAGCTTGCTTAGTGCATATAGACAAGGCACTCAGTCCCTTACTCACAAAGCAAGCACTTAAAGAAGAGGGTACTTAAATTGAGTGATTTTCCAGATCATATTGGCCTGGGGCCTTTTCTGTTCTGATTAAAGATTGATGTGAGAGGGCCTACTATGGGCACGGTGGGCAGCACCATCCATAGACCATGGGTCTGGATCCTGTAAGTAAGCATGAGTCAGAGAGAGGGTCAAGACAGCATTTGTCCATGGCTTCTGATTGAGTTCCTGTCCTAGCATTCCCCAATAATGGACCATGACCTAGAAGTGTTCGTCTAATAAACTATATTTTCCCCTGTTACCTTTGATCATGGAATATTAAAACAACAGAAAGTGAAGTGGGACACCATATATGGAATAGCTTTCAGTAATAAAGTGCTGATTGGTGTTAACATATGGATGAACAGTAGCCTAGTTAAGAAAAGCCACACCATGTGTTGTATGACTGCATTTCAGAGAAACTTCCAGACGAGGAAAATTCATGGAGAAATAAAGTAACCTAGTGATTGCTGAAGCCAATGGAGGGAGGGAGTGGAGAAAGACGGCCAGTGGTCTAAATGGTCTTGTTTTCAATCATCTGTGCAAACACAGTAAAAGTCACTTGCCCACTTCAATAGAGTGGAATTCAGGCAGTTTGAATTAAATCTCAAAAACACCCTTATTAGGAAAACACACTCCCGTACAGTGTTGGTAAAGATCTCTGTCTTGAACAGGTATTTATTCCTCATGACCAATCTTGTATTCACCAAACTGTTAACTACTTCGTCTTTCATATTATTTTGAAGCATCACATCATTCCATTTATAGATTTTAGTGTTATCCTAAAAGTTCTTATCTAGAACTGCTATCACAACTCAAACATTTAATATGTAATAGACTAGTCAATGTTTAACTTTCTACTCTTGTTTGTAGACTACTTAGAATTTTATTACAAAGATGTATCATAATATTTAATTTCTAATGATGAAGTTGGAGGCGGTTTCAAGCTTTTCAGCCCTTATAAATAGTATTTCAATGAGTATCTTTTTCTTTTTTCCTATTCTTCTTTCATATATCCTGACCTCAGCTTTCCCTCCCTCCTCTCCTCTCAGCCCCTTCCCCATCTTCCCTCTTCCCCAGATTCAATCCTTCTCCTTTCCCTTCCAAAAAGGGCAGGTCTCCCAGGGAGATGGACCGAACATGGCATACCAAGTTACAGTAAGACTAGGCTTATCCCCTCATATTTAGTCTGGGAGAGGCAGCCCAGTCGGAGAAAGGGGGTCACAAAAACAAGCAAAAAAGTGAGAGGCAGCTCGCACTCCCACAGTTAGAAGTGCCAACAGAGCACCAAGCTGCACAACCATAGCATGCAGAGGACCTAGGTCAGACCCAGGCAGGCTCTGTGAATACTATGAGCTCTGCTTAGTTGTTATTGCTGCTGTTTTTGCCAGGCATATTTGGCTCTACCCTCTGCCTCTGGGCTATCCAACATCTGGTTCCTGACCCTCCTGATAGTGTCAGGGGTGGGCTTCCTGCCATGGCATAGATCTCAAGTTGGACCAGTCATATTGGTTGACTCCTCCCACAAATTCTGTGTCACCTTTACCCCAGCACAACTTATAGGCTGGACAATTTGTAGCTTGCAAGTTTTGTGGCTGGGTTGGTGTCATAATACCTCGCCTGGGAGTCTTACCTGGTCACAGAAGATGGCAGGTTTAGGCTCTGTATCCCACATCTCTAGGAATGTTCGATAGGGTCACCCTTGTGGATTCCATGGAGTTTCCATTACATTAGGTTTCTACCTTGACCCTGAAATGTCCCTCAGTTTCAGTCTTCTCTCCCAGTACTCTCTCATCCAATTCCCCCTTCCTGATTCCTCCTGTTCCCATCCCTACCCACCCCTAGTCCACCTGAAAATCTATTCTGTTTCCTCTTTCTGTGGAGATACATGTGTTCCCTGTTGAACCCTTCTTGTTACTTAGTCTTTCTGGGTCTCTGGATTATAGTATGATTATCCTTTACTTTCCAGTTAATGTTCACTTTTACATGAATATATACCATGTTTGCCTTTCTGAATTTGGGTTTCTGAATCCCTCAGGAGGATTTTTTTTTACCTCTATCCATTTGCCTGCAAATTTTATGATATTATTTTTTTTAACAGCTGAGTAATACTCCATGGCATAAATGTAACACCTTTTCTCAATCCATTCTTTAGTTGAGGTACATCTAGGCTGTTTCCAGCTTCTGGCTATTATGAATAAAGCCTCAATAAACATGGTTGAGCAAGCATCCTTGCAGGAGTGGTGTAGTTGGGTCTTGAGGTACATGGAGTCCAATTTTCTGAGAAACTGCCATACCAATATCCAAAATGACTGTACAGATTTACACTCCCACCAGGAATGGAGGAGTGCTCTCCTTGCTCCACATCCTCACCAGCATGAGCTGTCACTTGTGGTTTTGCTTTTAGCCATTCTGACAAGTGGAAGATGGAATTTCAGAGCCATTTTGATTTGCATTTCCCTGATGGCTAAGAATGTTTGAACATTTCTTTAAGTTTTCCCCGACCATTTGAGATTCCTTTATTGAAAATTTTCTGTTTAGATAGATCTATCTATCCTTTTTTTAGTTGGAGTATTTGGTTTGTTGATGTCTAGTTTCTTGGGTTCTTTATATATTTTGAATATTAGCCTTCTTTCAGATGTGGAGTTGGTAAACATCTTTTCCCATTCTGTAGGCTGCCATTTTGTACTATTGACTGTGTCCTTTGCCTTACAAAAAGGTTTTCAGTTTCACGAGGTCCCATTTATTTACTAATTTTAGAGACTGAGCCATTGGTGTTCTGTTCAGGAAGTTGTTTCCTGGGTCAATGTGTTCAAGGCTGTTCCCCACTTTTTATTTTATCAAGTTCAGTGTATCTGGTTTATGTTGAAGTCTTTGATCCACTTGGACTTGAGTGCAGAGGGATGAATATGGAAATATTTGCATTCTTCTACATGCAGACATCCAATTAGACCAGAACCATTTATTGAAGATGCCTTCCCCCCCCATAAATTTGGCTTCTTTGTCAAAAGTCAAGTGCCTATACTTCTGTGGATTTGCTTCTGGGTCTTTGATTTGTTTCCTTTGATCAGCCTGTTTGTTTTTATGCTACTACCATGCAGGTTCTATTGCTATTGTTCTGTAGTAAATCTTGAAATCAGGGATGGTAGTAGATACCCCAAGAAGTTCTTTTATTGTACAGGATTATTTTAGCTATTGTGTGTTTTTGGTTTTCCATATGAAATTGAGTAGTATTTTTTCAATGACTATAAAGAATTGTGATGGAATCTTGATGGGGATTACTTTGACTCTATAGATTGGTTTTAGTAAGATGGTCATTTTTATTATGTTAATCCTACTGATACATGAGCACAGGTGATCTTTCCATCTTCTGGTAACTTCTTCAATTTCTTTCTTCAAAGACTTGAAGTTATTGTCATATAGGTCTTTTACTCGCTTGGTTAGAGTTATACCAAGATACTTTAGTTATCTGTGGCTGTTGTGAAGGGTGTTCTTTTCCCTGATTTCTTTTTCAACCCATTTATCATCTGTATTTAGGAGGGCTACTGATATTGTTGAATTAATTTTGTATCCAGCCTCTTTGCTGAAGGTGTTTATCAGCTGTAGGAGTTCCCTGGTAGAATTTTTGAGGTCATTTATGTATACTATCATATCATCTTTGAATAACGATAACTTTGACATTTCCCTTTCCAGTTTGTATTTTCATAATCTTCTTTAACTGTTTTCTTTATCTACCTAGAACTGTATTTAGTAGATATGGAGAGAATGGTTATCCTTGTCTTGTTCATGATTTTAGTGAAATTGCTTTTTCTCCATTTAATTTGATGTTGGCTATAGACTTGCTATAAATTGCCTTTATCGTGTTTAGGTATGTCTCCTTTATCCTTAATCTCTCCAAAACTTTTATCAGGAAGGGGTGTTGGATTTTGTCAAAGGTTTTCTCAGCATCTAACAAGATTATCATATGGGTTTTTTTTTCCTTTAAGCTTGCTTATAGATGGATCACATTGTCAGGTTTTCTTATGTTTAACCATCCCTACATCTCTTGAGATGAACCCTTCTTGATCATGGTGGGTGATCTTTTTAATGTGTTCTAGGATTAAGTTTTCGAGTGTTTTTGCATCAATGTTCATATCAGAAATTGGTCTGTAATTCTCTTTCTTTGTTGAGTCTTTATGTGGTTTGGGTGTCAGGGTTACTGTGGCCTCATAAAATGATTTTGACACTTTTTTCTTTTTCTTTTTAGTGGAAAAGTTTAGTATTAATATTAAATAATTTACTATTGTTATAGTAATACTGAATAATTTAGTGTCATTAATAAACAAGTTTTAGCATTAGCTCTTGTTTGAAAGTTTGATAGAGTTCTGAGCTAAAAATGTCCAGTCATATACACATACAAATACACATATATACATATACATATGTTGGGAGACTTTTGATGACTGCTTCTATTTCCTTGTCGGCTATAGGCCTATTTAAATTGTTTACAGGACCTTTATTTAACTTTGGTAAGTGGTATCTATGAAGAAAATCGTCCTTTTTTTTTTTTTTAGATTTTCCAATTTTGTGGAGTATGGGTTTTTGAAGTGTGAGCTAATGATTCTTTGGAGTTCCTCGGTGTCTGTTGTTGTGTCTCCTTTTCATTTCTGATTTTGTTAATTTGGATATTCTCTCTTTAGTGTGTTTTAGTTTGTTTGGATAAGGTCTTGTCTGTCTTGCTGATTTTCTCAAAGAACCAACTCTTTCTTTAATCCATTCTTTGTATTGTTTTTTGTTTCTATTTTATTGATTTCAGCCCTCAGTTGAATTACTTTCTGATGTTTACTTTCCTGGGTTGTGTTTGTTTCTTTTTGTTCTAGAGCTTTCAGGTGTGCTGTTAAGTTGGTATCTTCAGTTTCTTTATGAAGACACTTAGTGCTATGAATTTTCCTCTTAGCAATGCTTTCATTGTTCAATGAGCATTTTTATAAATAAGCTCTTCTGTTTCCATTTCTGTAGAATAAATTCTTGGAAGTATCATTTAGCATGAAAGTTCTCCACATTGCTCAATTCCTTTGCAACTTCCTGCTGTAGGTAGTATCATTTGCAAACAAGTATAAAAAGCTCAGAAAAACAAATTAATTTACCAAAGGAAAGTCATAGAATATTAACCCTAACCATATGGCTGATTACGTGCCCAAAGCCACCACCCCGTTGGCTCCCACATGGCTGTCATTTTACAGATGACCCTGGTCATGAGGTCACAATTAATTGATGTGGTATCACCTTGGAACTCAGCTTCAGTGTTGGGCACAAGTTCCAGTCTTTGACTTAGTAGTACTCTTAGAAATTATTTCTAGAGTTCCTTCCTTCCGATACTGTTATTGTAACTGACCAACTTCAACTTAGAATGAAAACATAATCATATACCTTATGTTCTTTGAAGATTATCACCAGTCTCCCTGTGCAATGCATAGCAGAGATGTTTACATGAAATCTGCCATTATTTTTGGAAAATCTCACAAGTTTGTTTTAGATGATGTGTGGTGTCAGACTCATAGTTTTGTCTTCTTTAGGAAATGTATCCTGGGACTTGATTTAAGATCACAAATGAGACAGAAGCTAGAAGAGAGAAGAAACATTCTCAGGACTTTATCTGCAAGATAGTTACTTAAAATCTTTGATTATAGCATAGTTTTAAAATAAGGATGTAAGTATTTTAAGACTACAGTAGAGGGTTTAGAATAGAGTTTAGGTGGAGAATTTGTTTTGCTGAGGCCCTGAGTTTTATTGTCAGCACTTGAATAAGAAAAAAAAAAGATTAGAAGGAGAAAAGTTGGGGGAGAGGGGAGACACACACACAAACACACAGAGATACAGAGAGAGATATCCCACCTGGTTTATAAATAAGAAACTATTAAAATTGAAACAACTCCATGGTTGTCAGTGTTATGGGGGCCAATTGCTTTGATTTACTAGATTTTATGAGTCAACCCTCCCCTTAAAATGCCTATAAATTCTTTACACCCGGGGTAAAATGAAGCACTTCACATGGCCATGGTTTCATCATTTTTAGCTCTAGGTATTTTTGAGCTGCCTGTAATCAAGTTATAGCAAGGTAGTGGGTGGGATAGGTTGTAAGCAGTAATTGCAAACTGTATTTAAACAATAATAATAATATTTAGCACTTGTGGGGTACTTTATATCTTCAAAGTAGTTGCAAACATTATCCAATTAAATACCCTCTCTGATTATAATCTGGGTAGAAAATGCAGTTAAATCCAGAGCAGAGCCATGAGAAACGTACACGTTTGAAGCTGACGCTAACTGTGCTTTGGAATTCCAATGCAATGCTAGGCACTTAGAGAGTGGGGTGCTTTGGGGTGGTAGGTTAAACCCATGCTGGGATTGGCACATGCCTGCACTTTATTGATGTCCTTTCTTGACCCTGCTTGTGGAGCGATCTGCTCATGTCAAGACTCATGGCAACTGTGGCCCTGGTCCTCACAGGTCTGAAACACAAATGACAGATTTAAAAGTGAATTTCTTCGCTCTACTATGTGTGCTGGCCTGAGATCAAGCTTCTGTAGTAAGTTAAGTGAAGTAGAGAAGGGCACAGAGGCATGGCTGCACTGTGACTCTCTATCCAGGTCATAGCATAGATGGCACTATAGGATACAACAGAATGAAACATATCAAAGAAACGAGACATCTCCATTATCTCCAGTTTGACTGCATTAAGTACTTCTCACTGTTTTGTACATGAGTCTGAGTATTATCATCTTATAGATATGACTTCATGTTTGCTGAGTTTGATGGTGATTGGAATAAGGACCTGTGCTGCTTACCCAGTAGGGAGCTGAGAGCTTAGGAGTGGGTAGATTCTCCTTAAATAGCATCCTGTGAGTTATGCTCTCCCTTTAACCCCACTTACTTGTAGTGATGTGTGCATATATATTCAGGTTTGTGCATTTATGTATGAAGGTCTATGTGTGTGTACGTGGAGGGTATCTTCCTACTTTATATTTTGTGATAGGGTCTCTCATTGAAATTGAAGCTCACAAATTCAGTGAGATGGTTTGAATTTGTGAGTGCCCCCAGGTATCCACCTGTGTCCATCTACCCAGTGCTGACAATATAAATGCTTGTTCCCAGGCCTGGCGTTTTACTGGGATGGTGGATACCCAAGTCAGATGCTCAAGCTTGCAGAGCAAGCACCTTATAGACTGAGTCATAACCAATATGGATTTTATTGGTAAGTTTATTCAAGACACAGAAAAGCCCTAGCCTCTCATGGTTAAGAAGTTGTAACCTTTTGGTGTTAATGTCTTCCTGGAACTAAGGATTTAACCTAAAGCCCCAGTAAGTGCTGAAATTTGCCTGAAAGCCAAAGGAAAAAAAAAAAGAATCCTGGGCCAGAAATATGGCTCAGTGAGTAAGGCACTTGTTGTCAAGCTTGGTGACCTAGAACCCACAGGGTAGAAAGAGAAAACTGTCCTCTGACTCTACATCCACATGTCCGTGTTCCTGTGTGTGTGTGTGTGTGTGTGTGTGTGTGTGTATACACACATACACTCAAATGTTTTAAAAGAATCAATCAATAATTACAGTTTTTTGCCCTACTCTGTATACTGTGATGATGTTTAAATGTCAGCTTGACACAATCTAGAGTCACCTGTGAAGGGAGTTTCCATTAGGGATTGTCTAGACTGGGTTGGCCTGTGGATTGTAGGTGGGGGGTTATTTTGATTATAGCAATGGAAGTGGTAAGGCCCACCCACTGTGAGCGGCACCATCCTGTAGGCTGAGGATTCTGAACTGCTTAAGAGAGGAGAATGGGGTAGGATAGCAAACATGCATGCGTTGATCTCTGTTCCTGATTATAAATGCAGTAAGGCCAACCCCCTCCAGCTCCTGACGCTGTGACTTCCCTACTATGATGAAGTAGGACCTCAACTGAGAGCTAACATAGAACCTTTCTTCCACAAGTTGGTTTTGTCAGTTTTTGTTTGATCGTTTTGCTTTTGTTTTTGCTTTTGGTGGAATTGGGGTTTGAACCTAGGGTCTTGCACATGCCAGGAAGTACTTTACTACTATGCTACATCTCCAGGCCTTTTGAGACGATTTTCGCACAGAATCTAGAAAAGAAATGAAGACAGAGTCTAAATCATTAGTGTTTTGTTTGTTTTTGTTTTCTATGTTTTGACCCAGAGAACAGAATGTATTTGTGGAAAGCTAAAAGATTTTGTCACTAAGAAGACCCAGTGAATTTCATTGTAATAACCCATAAACACTTGTCTCTCAGCCACAGAAATAACCTATGTTGTTATTCAATCCCAAGGTATTAGATAAGCACACTCCTTGTGTGGCATGCCTATTTCTTTGGAGGGTATTTGATGCAAATGATGACTGTCAAAGTAACAGTATGTACAGTTTATCAGTGACTATGTATCCAATTTTTATTTTACACACTCCCAGGGAAGTTGCTTTTGGAAAGTCCAATTGATCACCTCCTCTTAGAACATGTTTGTAAAAGGGAAAGTTAATAGGTCTTCCCCAATATCGGTGACATGAGGGAGAGATCCAACTTTGTTAGCTATTGCACTATCAGGCTGCGAGTTCCTCAACCATCCTGTCAAGACCATGGGGTGCGGTCACTGTGCCAAAGTACATCTTACACAGACTTTCCATTGTTTCTAAATTCTGTCTATGAGGTTGGGTCTTGTCTCCATTGGTAGAGTATTTGCCTAATATGCACAAAGATCTCCGTTGGAACCCCAGTACCAGGTAGATCAGGTGTGGTCATGCACCCCTGTCATCCCAGCACCCGGAGGAACAAAGCCAGCTTCAAATACACAGCAAGTGCCAGGCCAACATGATCTACCTGAGACCTTGTTTCATAACAGTAACAACAGAAATGCCTGCCTAGGGACTGCTATTTGTTCTTCTGTCAGACTAGCTACCTACTTGTGATGTTATAGGCCTTGTCTAAGGAAACAACACATTTGAAACAGTTTCAAAGCCGTTTGCAGGGTTGGAGACTGTTTTGAGTTTGGGAGCACAGCAACTTTCCACTTGAACTCTGAATACTCAATGGGCACACAGTAATCTGGTGTCAGGAGCTTAGTGGTTCTGGTCCTGGGGACCAAAACTTTTGTCACATCAAAAGCATTGCTCTTCCTAAGATGGTCAGCTCTCTCTTATCTAACAGTGGGCCTAGAATAAGGCAGCAAGAACTCCATTTTCTTCTCAGGCAGACAAAAAGAGCTCTAGATTGCCTACTCAGACTCAGCACCCAGGTACTGTCTGGGGCACAAAAGATCCAGTTGTACTCAGCCTGACTCCTAGGATAGTGTCTTAGTTAGGGCTTCCATTGCTGTAAAGAGACACCATGACCAAAGCAACTTTTATAAAGGGCAACATTTAATTGGGGCTGGCTCACTGATTCTGAGGTTCAGTCTATTATCATCATTACAGGAAGCATGGCCCCATCCAGACAGACATGGTGCTGGACTAGCTGAGAGTTTTATATCTTGTTCCAAAGGCAACCAGGAGAAGACTAACTTCCAGGCCAGAAAAACCTCAAACCCCACAGGGACAAACCTCCTCCAATAAGACCACACCTCCTAATAGTGTTACTCCCTGAGCCAAGCATATTTAAACCCCCACAAATAGCTATACATTTGGCCCAATAAAATCATAAGCTTACTATATGAGACTGGGATGGGGCACTATATTTTGTAATTCAACTGAATGCTACTCAAGCATGTAGATGACCATGTCATCAGGTCACAATGTCTGAATTATGGATGTGCCTGTCACATCTGAACCACAGTCTGTTTTCTCAGGGAGTTTTTGAAAGCTGTACTAGCTTTTGTTGTAGCCATCATTTCTTGAATCTAATCAATTTTTGTTTAGGGAGAGGATGTTTAGGTGTGAAATATAAAGAGTTACGTGTTTTAGGGAGGGTCTGGAGGACGAGGAGCAGTGTTTCTTTAAGTTTTGGTAACTCCCAGGTTGTCCTTGTTTTCCTTGGGTGACTGAGGAGGGTGAGCAAGAAGAATCTTAGGGTACCAGCCCAGCTGAATACCCAACCCTCCCTGTAAGCAATTGCACCAGAAGTGACACCCCTAGGTAATTACTGTAGATCCTCACTGCTAGAAACGAAATGTTCCCCAGAGGAAGCGCTTCTGTGAAGAGAGAGAACTACCCAAGTTCATTGAAACACGGTGAAACTTGAAATACAACTTTAGTTAACCAGAGACCAGGTCCCACAAAGGGCTGGGCATTCTATGTGAAGAGGGGGCTTTGCCAGTTCTCTCAGCTCTCCTAATTCATGCATATATTTACAAAGCATGCTGAATGGGTTTATGCCAACTTGATACAAGCTACGGTTAACTGAGGGAGCCTCAGCTGAGAAAATGCCTCCATAAGATCCAGCTGCAGGCAAGCCCGCAGGGCTTTTTCTTAATTAGTGATTGATGGGAGAGGGCCCAGCCCATTGTGAATGGTACCACCCTGGGCTGGTGGTACTGGGTTCTATAAGAAAGCAGGCTGAGCAAGCCTTGGGGAGCAAACCAGTAAGCATCACCCTCCAAGCTTCTGCATCAGCCCTGGCCTCCAGATTCCTGCTCTGGTCGAGTTCCTGTCATCATTTCCTTTGATGATGAACTGATATGGAAGTGTAAACCAAATAAACCCTTTCCTCTTCAAGTTACTTTCGTCATGGTGTTTCTCCACATCGATGATGATATTATTAACTAAGAGTCAAAGGGAGCCTGGTGCTTTTAAAACTTTTCTGCGACTATTAGCCTTTCTATGCCTGTGAGGCCTGGTTTCTCTTTTCTTTTCTGCACAAGGGTCTCTAGTTTTTGTCTTAATCACCCAATACAGTACAAACAGCCTCGGATTTAAAGAAGCCAACCTCTGATCTCCTGTACTTGGTTGTAATTGATAGGATTCACAGGTAGGTTTGGTCCTCTTGGAGGCTGGGTTTTGCGTGTGAGCCACACTCTCATTTGTCTTGCTCGGCTCCTTGGCAACTCTCTTTTGATAGATGTTTTTCTCCTATGATTATGGGATTTTGGCACTGACTTTTGATATCACTGTTTTAAGCATACTTCCAGATAATAGAAAAATGTGTTAGAGTAATATCTGGACAGTGAATAAATTGGGAGGCTGTGTGACTTCTGAAGTTCAAAGACCAGCTTGGCCAGACTTTATTAGCTATTTTGCATCCACAGCAGGTAGATGGATTTAAAGGTACCGCAGACCAGGGACTACAGATCAGTTGGTGTACATTTATATCGCAGATAGAATAGTGTGGTCGATACCTGGGAAGATAGTTTGGCTCATTTTATTTTATTTTGTTTTATTTTATTTTAACTTCTGTCGGGCTAATTTTTAACAGATCAAATGAAAACTTCCGATATGACTAGCCATTTCAGTTCTAGATACCTACACGAGCAAAGCGAAAGCACACAGCCTTTTACAAATGTTCATGTAATTGTTCACGGTGGACTCATCTGTATTGCTCAAGAGGTGGTAAAAATCCTCAAGTATCTTTCAAGTGACAGGAAGGGAGACAGAATACGATCCCAGCAATGGAATACCCGCTGGCAGAAAAAGCCAAGTGTGGGTGTGCAGTGTAATGCGAAAACGCTTTAAAAGAGCTACAGGGGGGAGAGAAACACAAGGTCACTCGTTGTGGCTCTGTTTGTAGGACACTTCAGAAAAGGCAAATGCAGAGATGAAAGCAGGGCAGGGTTCAGACAGGACTGCAAGGGGCAGGAACTTTCTCCTTGAGGTGATGGAAATGCGCTAAGGTGCACAGCGGCATCTAAAGACACATTAGTGAAGCCTGGAGATGGGCAGTGCCCGAGACCGTGGTGCTTTGCGTTTGGGCGTGTTCCACATGCTGCAGGGGCAAATCCCCATCAGACCACAAAGTGGCATTTCTAGGAAGCTTATCTCTTCACTACCCAGGTCAAGGGGGTTGAGGTGGGCAGACTCTGGTGGCACATTCTGCTTTCTTTGGGGGGGTATGTGTGTGTGTGTGTATGTGTGTGTAAGAGAGAATGTGTGTGGGTGATATGTGTGTGTATGAGAGAGAATATTTGTGTGTTATGTGATATGTGTGAATATGCATGTTTGAGTGTGTGGCATATGTGTGATGTGTGTGTGTGTGTGTGTGTGTGAGAGAGAGAGAGAGAGAGAGAGAGAGAGAGAGAGAGAGAGAGAGAGAAAATGTGTGTATTGCATGTGTGATGTGTTTGTGATGTGTGTACATGTGTGTGTGAGAGAGAATATATGTGTGATGTGTGTGGGTGTGTGTGTGTGTATGTGTGTGTGGGTGAGAGAGAAAATGTGTGTGATGTGTATGTATGTGTGTATGTGTGAGAGAAAATGTGTGTGGTATATGTGTGATATGTATGTATGTGTGTGTGAGAGAGAATGTGTGTGATATATGTGTGTATGAGAGAGAGATTATTTGTGTGTGTGATGTGTTTATGTGTGAGAGAATGTGTGTGTATGAGAGACAGAGAGAGAGAATATGTGTGTTTATATATGTGTGTGTGTATAAGTGTGTGTGTGTGTGTGTGTGTGAGGCAAAGAGAGAATGTATGGTGCGTGCGTGCGTGTGTGTGTGTGTGGGGGGGAGAGAGAGAGGGGAGATGGAGAGAGAACGTGTGTCTCTACATGTGTAGTATTTATGCTATTGCACATTCATAATGTTACCTATGTTGTAAAAGGTAGAGACCTTTTATAGCCATTCAACAGGTAATAAACACTGGACTAGTTGGTCTACTTACTGTAGCTGCCCTGTGTAGTAACACGCTATTTGAATTTTAGAGATGTAAAAGCAGAGATGTGAGACTTAATGAGGATTGGATATTGCTTCTCAGGTGCTGTCCACTGTCTTTTAGGACCATCTTCCAATGGCCTGGGACTCACCAAGTAGGCTAGGCTGGCTGACTTTTGAGCCCCAGGAACCCACGCATCTGTCCCCTACTAGCCTAGGAATTACTAGCCTGTGCAATTGCACCTGGCTTTTAAAAACCAAACAAAATGTTCTCTTAAAAGCAAAGGGTCTGGAGATTACACTCAGCTCTTTGTGTCTGTGTGGCAAGCACTGAGCCCTTTCCCATCCCAGCCTGTCTGTTGCTTTTTACTTGCCTTCCTAGTATCCTGTGCTCCTGAGAGCATGCCCTATTTTACAGATAGAGGTATAGCTTCCTTCAAGTTAAGGTACTACAGGTAAGGAAGCTTTGCTCCAGAGAAAGGAGGGCTTTGGAACCAGTATTGGGACCCTATGTTTGCAACCCCCCCTTTTAAACCAGCTTCCTCCTTTCTTGGAGTTTGGTGTCGTTTCTCTCCTCTGTGCTGTTCCCTTATCCTGGGACCCTTCTCTAGACATATGGTAACAGGCTATTTGTCTCCTTCTTCCTTTTCCCTGGAGGTCACTGTAATCCTTACAGAGGCAAGCTCTGTCTGTGCGTCCTTGTATCTTCTCATTCATGAAATGAATACTTCTTGTGGCTCATAGCAGAAGGCTAAATTCTTAATGCTACAAGCCCTTCTGTGAGTTAAACCATTCCCTATTTTTCTGTGGTATCAACAACTCCCACCCCACTCCCCCTCTATTGTCAAATAGCTGCGTTCTCTATATTTTTCCAATTGTCATGCATTATGGAGTGAGTTTAACGTATTACAAACAATCAACTCTTTGGAAAAAAAAACTAGTTAAACTAGAACAGAAAATTCTCACCATGTGTGCTTGTTAGATTTAATCGTAGAGTTAGCATAGCCTGGAATCCCCTGAGAGGCTCAATGCAAGATTGTCCATATTAGGTTGACTTGTGGGTGTGTCTGTTAGGATTGTTTTGATTACGTTAATTGATGTGGGAAGAACAAGCCTACAAGTGGTTTTGGGTTTGAGTCCTGAATTGTGTAAAAAAATAAAAAGGGAGAAAAGGAGCTGAGGCAAAGCATAGCTGTGTTAATTCATTCCCCTCTGATTCTTGACGGTGGAGATCATGTGACCATCTGCTTCAAGCTCCTGCCAAACACACACACACACACACACACACACACACACACACACACACACACACACACACACACACACCACTGCCCAGTGATGGCCTATAACCCTCACTTGTGAGCTAAATTAAACCCTTTCTCTCCTAAGTTACTTTTGTTGTTTTTGTTTTTTAACCATAACAAGAAATAAAACGAAAACACTATGCATCTATCCTGTATTACTTTTCTGTGTAGATTGTATTTCTTAGAGTGATTGAGGACCAGATGTTTGGATTTTCACTGTTCTTGCTTCAGTCATAGGATCTGTTCAACTAAGGAATTCGAATTTTCAAATTGTACTTGAATAAATGAAACTTGAGACCTAAAAGTCTGCATCCACGTGTGCTAGGGAAGTGTGAGAAGCCGCAGTTCCTGCTATCTGTCTAGCTGATTTCAGCTTCTTACATCTCCTAAAAGGTAGGAAGGAGAGCTGGGAAGGCAGCTGTGGGCACATGAGAAACAAGTTTATCCAAAAGGTGGAATGGTGTGTATTCTTGGTCATTCTGTTGAGAACTCCAAATGGCATCCTGCACATTAGAATTTAATTTAGAAGAATCAGATCCATCACTTGCTATTTTGCATGAAGTTCGATAATATTTGATGTCTGCTTGAGGATTTTGGGAAGACAAGATGCTCAAAGGAGTTCTGTTTACTGAAGCCAAGGGAATTTCTGGTGTTACAGGAGCAGGATAAGGAGTAGCAATCAGAAGGAACAGAAATGAGTAGTAGCTCTGATGGTTCAAGAAATACAGACTGTAGCATCTACGGTGGTCTAGAATCCTTATGAAAAATGAGGGAAAATGTTGGACAGCCAGGGCAGAGTTAGGATCTCTGTGCCAAGGACCGTTGTGGTATTTATTCTAGGCTGGTGTAGTTTTGAAGAACACAAACAGAGCTGCCTGTAAGGTATAGAGATCCTGGAGAGGCAGGGAGAACTTGGCCCTTACATCAGAGTAGTTAGGACATGTGGCAGAAGGTTCATTGAATTAGCAGAGACCTTAGAGGCTGTTTGTGTCAAGTCCTGATGAGGGCCTGGCTGGCAGCTGGATTAGTCAAGGATCCGAGGCCTCCATTAAGGTAGACTAGGGCTTCCATGGAGCAATCTCTGCTCCTGGAGTTGGTTCTCAGCTTTGCAAGTCACAGGAACATGTGACTGTAGTCAAATGATCTGCAGTAGTTTATACAGTAAGGATAATAATAGGAATACTTATATTATTACAACAGTAACGTATCAATTGCTTTGCCATATATCACTTATGACAAAGTATGTAATATTACAATATAACACATGACCTTTAGAATATTACATACATTATAAAAGGTACAGATATTTTATAGCCATTTACTATGTGACTAGCACTGGACTAACCATTTTAATAACTGTTGAGTTGTCTTATTGCAGGCATATTTTGTAGTGATGTACTATTGCAATTTTACAGATGTTCAGACAGGTGTTTCCAAAATGATAGAGCCTGGTTTTGCACTGATGTTGGTATGATTTTTAAAGCCCATTAAATGCAACATTAGAATGAAAACTCTGTTATTGTTATACCCCACTTCTAAATTACATAATGGAGATACCTTTTTAGTGCCGGAACTATGGTCTGCCTTTTAGGGGAGTGTGTTTTTGGCTTAGGAGAGATTTGGGATTCAGGAATTTTGATTTGGACTTATCCTTTTGGAGCTGAAATGGGTTAGAATTGAGCCTGGAACATAAGGCCATAATATTGACCCCAACAAAGGAGCAGTTCTTATTTAGTCAACTTACCCTACCTTCTGACCCTGATCAGTACATAGACTCCCCATTACTTAGACACTCTTGTATTAAGAGCATCACTGCAGCTGAGACCTCTGTCTGATCTCCTTGATAATATTAGACTCTGTTTTTTGTCTTGCTCTCTTTACATTTTGTGTCACCCAAACCTCTCATTTTAGAATCATTTGAATACATAGCCATCAGTGGCTTTAATGCTGAAATACCAAAGGGCAAGGTTAGCATGTATTGAAATCTGTGTGTTCCAGCATTTTCCCAGTACATAGTCTACTGTGGGACCTTCTTGTGCCATCCCAGTTGGATTATTAATCATTTGAAGTACCAAGTAGTGGTATACTGTTGTAAAATATTATGTTTTCTTCACCTGTAACAGGAAGGATTGTTATCTCATAAAACTAGACCTTGACAATAGTGTGGGAGATTCCGAGAAATGGAAAGACCATTGCCCAAGTAGCATTGGGTGCCTTGGCACTGTAGAAGCTTCCTAGGCCTTTACATGTTGAGGAGAAGGAACAGAAAGGGTTCTTTAGGTGATGAATTGGCTCCCATGCTGTTTCTGTTTCCTCCTGAGATTGCACAGAAGTTTGTCAACATAGCCTACTGTAAACCTAAAACCTAAATGCGTGGGCTTCGTAAGGGAGATGGCCAGATGGTTGTATGGGTCAAGGCATGGTGAGTGAGGAAGCTGTGTTTCCATAGTGTTCATTGAATTCTCCAAGACCTTGCCAGAGGACCAACTTTTCAGGATCCATCAGAAACAGGAAGATGGCCCTGTGAGCCATCAGGGTGTAGATAGTAGCTGGCCAATTAACTAATCTCAAACTTGTGACTTCCTTTGTGCCTGTCATCAGAACACACCGTAGACACCCAGAGCATCTCTGAAGGAAGTCATCTGGAACCTTCTAAAGTAAGTATGCTCCTTAGAAGTTTATGAAAGGGATATGTGCAGGCCTTCAAACGAAGTTCAAAGATGGGGCTAGTGTGGAAAGAGATGATGCAGAACTTATGGAGGCAAGCCGGACTTAGAATTAGGATATTGGTTCCTCCTGGCTGTGGCTGGGGGAGACAGACCTGCCTGAGACTGGTGTGTTCTGGGGCAGGAGAAGCCCACCTTGTTCTTGGCTGTGGTGTGTGAGTGCACTGAGCTGCAGAGCATCACAGTGACAGCCCCTGTCTCAGGGACTGAGCAAAGAGACCCTTTCCCCTGCCTCTGAGGACACTTGTGCATTTCTTTCACTTGTAGCTTCTAGGTTTTGGTAGGCTTCAGTAAGGCCATACACTTCAGAGAGAGCTCTGTGGGTTCTCTCTGGTTATAGGAAGAGATGGCTGGGCAGCTTAACAGCATTCCTGGGACAGGGCAGGTTGGTAGAAGCATTTGTAACATGTCTTCAAAATACTCTTTTTGTGAAGAAATCTCCTCTCCTGCATTCCATGCACAGGGTCTCTAAGCTTCCTAGCTAAGCTTCCCCCTTTTAAATGCAGAGAGAGAGAGAGAGAGAGAGAGAGAGAGAGAGAGAGAGAGAGAGAGAGAGCAAGAGAGGGAGGTCTCTGCTTCTCAGTAATCAGCTATGACTGTGAGGGGCTCTGACTTCATTGGATATAATCTGAAAATCAGTCGCTTCCTTTCTCAGGTGTTAATGAAAAGATATTTCTATTAATTTCCATAAATCCCATAAACGTGGGATTTATAGGCTTGTACAGGCTTTGGGGTGGTCACAAGAGGAGTGGGAACTGGTGTGGATGCACCTGTACTTATTTCATTATTTTAAGGAGATTTGAGAATACCACAGGCAATCTCTCAAAGGGTTCCCAGCTTGGTGAGAGATGCAAGGGCTCAGATCAGACTCAAGATAGGAAGACTGAAGTCTACACACAGTCTTCCAGTGCAGATCCGTAGCTAAAGTGGGTCTTCGTCAACCTGCTCCCAAGTCTTCCAGAGCCATCAAGGTAAATGACTAATGATGGCACTGGCATCCACCGGGGGTTCTCCAGATGACAGCTTGACAGCGAATTCAGTTAGACCTTTTATTTTACACCATGAGATAATTTGGGGCTCATTTGTGAAGTTGTAGCTGATCTCATTTCTTTTTAGTGGCCTAGCTTGCAGAGTGATTTAGAGGGTCCACCAAAGTGGGACTCTCTGGATCTTAGTATGAACATTGTAGTTTATTGCCATGGTTCTCAATTTCTGGGTCATAAGTCTTTTGGGGGTCGCATACCAGATGTTCCTGCCTATCAGATATACATTACAATTCCATAGCTGCAAAGTAGCAATAAAGTAGTACCGTGGTTGGGGGTCACCACTGCATGAGGAGTTGTTGTTAAGGATCTCAGCATTAGGAAGGTTGAGAATCACTGGCTTCCTGACTTTACGGCCTACAACTAGTCTTATAAAATCTCTCTCTTTTTTTAAACTGGTGCAGTGGAGCTAACAATATTTGGAGCCATAAGGCTACTGCAGGAGTTAAAAATCTATGTTGCAGGACAGCGCGTGCCATAAAGAAGGTATATAATAACATTTAATACATTCTATTCTGGTATTGTTCTTTAAAAAAAATAAAAATTTGGGGAGCTTTGTGCATGGACACTATGCATCAGTCCCTTCATCAGACTTCTCCTGTGCCCCTCCTCTGAATTTCATGGCCTCTTCTTTAATTATCATTGTCATATGTGTGTGTGTGCATATGTATATGTGTGTGTGCATATGTGTATATATATATGTGTGCACATGTGTGTGCATATGTATATACATATATGTGCATATGTACATATATATGTGTGTGTGCATGCGTGCTCATGTATGCATAACTTACTGAATCTGTTTAGCATTGCTCCTATATTTGTGTGTCAATGGCTGACTGCTTGGGATTGGAAACCTATGCAAGAGATTTTCTCTGGAGATGGATTCTCCCTCTTTTAGCAGTCATTAACCACCTGTAGCTGTTTGAAATTGTTTCTGTTTTGTTGTTTGTTTGAGACAAAGTTTCCCTGTGCAATACTGGCTGTCCTCAGCAGACTAGGCTGGCCTCAGACTCAGAGACCTCCCTGCCTTTGCCTCCTGAGTGCTGGGCTAAAGGCGTGGGCCTCCTCTGGGAGCTCTGTATGTAGGAGTGAGACCTGTGGAGTTTTCAGTCTTCACATTGGCTCATCAACTGTTGTTGGCATTGGACTTGTTTCATAGGACACCATATTGCTGACATTTTATGGGGGTGCTTTCCTTGTCATGCCTAGGGGACACTATCTAGCAACAGGTGTCCAAGTCCTTTGCCTCTAACAGCCATCCTGCTCCCTCTTTTGTGATTCTCCCAGAGCCATGGGTGTAGGGTCATGTTACAGATGTAGCAGTAGAATTTGAACACCCTGCAGCCTCCTATTGTCTGCTTTTGGCCAGTTACGGATTTCTGTAACAGTCTCCATCTGTTGCACAAAGAATCTTCTTTGATGAGGGGGTGAGAGCTAAATTTATCAGATTGAGCCAGCCTACAGGATGTATGACCCAGGCTAAGCCTGGAGGTTGGGGATCTGCACAGGCCAGTTCAAATCAGGAGGATTCACCAGATGGGACTGGTTCACAGCCATCCCATCCCCTTTTATTTAAAAAAAAAACCCTGCTTGTTTAACATGTTTGTGGGTGTATCCACGTATGCACGTCACACCGCTCACACGTGGAGTCAGAGGATAGCTTGTGGAGTTGGTTCTCTCCGTCTACCTGAAGCCTGGGTAGGCTTGCCAGCTGTCTGCCGAGCCACATCATCAGTCCAGCATCCCTTTGTTAGCTGAGCTCTGAATTCCTTTCAGTGTTTACTTTTCCAGCATACTGGGGTGGGGGTGAGGTAGATCTCCTTCCAGCAGGGAGAAAGTAGATCACGCCATTGCATTCACAATGATTGAGTATTGTAAACAAATGTCTTAGTTTTTATTGTTGTGATAAACCAAAAGCAACTTAGTGAGGAAAGAGTTATCTACCCTGAGTCACAGTCCATTATTGAAGAAAGCCAAGGAGGGAGGGAACTCAAGGCAGGAACCTGGAGTCAGTAACTGAAGGAGAAACCATGGAGGAACAACTTACTGGCTTGGCCTTCCCCCCCCCCGCCCCCCCCCCCCGTGGCTTGCCCAACTTGCTTTGTTATACACCCCAGGACTCTTGCCCAGGGGTGTCACTGCCCACAGTGAGCTGGCACATCCCACATAAGTCACTAATCAAGAATGGACACCACAGACTTATGTACAGGCCATTCTGATGGAGGCTATTCCTCAGTGGAGATTCCCGGATGTTTGTCAAGTTGACAAAACCAACCAGAACAGCAAGCAATTGCGACACAAACTGCTTCATCAGGGAATAGGAGGAGGCTTAGTAGACGCTCTTGAGAAAGTTTCCTTCCCACTTTTATGTGCATGAACTTCTAAAAGGAGTCCTCTGCTTAGTCTTGGATCCTCTATAAAGACAGACACTTTGGTTTGTTGCGACTGTCGGCTGCTCATCACTGGTGAGGCCAAAGAATCTCAGAAAAAGAGTACAGGTGCTTGGTCAACGTTATGATGACGGAGTGGCCATGCTGTGGTCTCTAAAGAAATGACTTATCTTGGTTCAGAGTTGATTAGCTCCATTGCCTTGGAATTCTGCTGAAGGGGGCATACCGTAGCAAGAACACATGGAAGGCAAATTATCTCCAGCGTGAGTCAGGAAGCAAAGAGTATCTGAGAGACTGGGGTCTTATTCCCCTTCAAGACCTCCTACTACCCCTCAAAGATTCCAGCAGCTCCTAATAATGCTTCCTGGGTGGGGGGGCAAACCTTCAACATATGGACCCTTGGGGACATTCAAATAAACCAGATCAGGTTCCTTAGTTGTTGACCAGCTAACCCAGTGAACTCTGGAACTGATCCAACTCCAGTGTCTTATTTTTACTACAATATTCACACTGTTTCAGCCCCTCTTATTGTGATTTCTATTACATACAGTTGCCAAAAGAACAACAGTAAAGTCCATAATACATATTTGTGGAAAAGAATGATACAAGGGAATTAAGATTAGGACTAATTATTTATATAGCCTTGGTCACCAACAGAAGAGCATATGTAGAAGAAACAATAGTAAATATGACAAAGACCAGAACAATACTATGAATGAATGAAAACATGCTCTATCAGTAATATTTCAGAAATTTGGTTATATTCAAACCAAATATATTCAAATCAATAACATTCTTTGTTATGTAATTATTTTTGAGGTGGAATCTTGAATAACAAAAATTTTAGTAAGAAATCTTTAGGCCCTATATGAAGAAAAGAATTAAAATTTGTCAAGAGACATAAGGAAGACCTGAATACACAAGGTAGCACATGTTCCAGAATAGAAAACATAGTGACCTTTGGGTCAGTATGGGTCAATCCAGATTGAACATATATTTCATTCAGTCTGTGGACTCTCCTATTTGTAGGGACTGCAAAGAAAGTAGCGGGCAGGGGCTGATTAGACATCTGACAAGAGGACGTGAAATTTCATCTGGACGGATAATCAGGTATGGGTGTCTCCAGTTGTGGGAGCAAACCATCTGTAATCCCAGCCTTTACAAGAGGAGTCAGGAAGATCAAGAGTTCAAGGTCACTGCAGAACAAGCCTGAGGCTAGCTGGGACTGAATGAGAGCTACTCTCAGAAATTCACTTTTAAAAGTTTTAGTAATGCTTTTGTGGATTATGACTTTATTAACACAAACTCTGTTTTAGGAAATGACTTTTTCTAGTAAGTATGATAAATTTCATATTACTGTCTTATGCATTTTACTTTGTATTTGCTCAATATATTTAATTTTTCTTTTATTTTAAACTTAATTTCTTCTTTGTAGTATTATTCGATAGTAGAAATAGATATCATTTTTGGATTTAATAAAATAGCCTATGAAAGGGAATTTAATCATTTAAATGTTCTTCCATAAGTAATATTTGACCCATTAGTTCTATTTCTTCTTCCTTTTTTTTCTACACAACTGCTTTTAAAACCCCAATTTGAATACATATTTCAACCTGTCCCTAATATTTCTCACTGTGTTATGGAACTGAGTGGGACTTCATTTCTTACCCCGTTCTCATGCTTTTTGTGGACTACCCAGATCTTCAATATTTTGGGTCCTATCAGTGTAATGCTATATGCCTCTTTGAAAAAGAAGATAGCTTGAAATCGGATTGTAGAACTGTTGGACTGGAGTAGAGTTCAGTAGTGGAGTACTTGGCTTGAGTGCATGGGGTCTTGCGTTCGATTGCCCACAGTATCCCCACCAGACTTCGAACACATAAAACCAGAAACAACATGACGATGTTAAATAGGACATGTGCCTTGTTTTTCAGGGTGGTTTTTGCCTTTTGTATTAAGTTGATTATTACACAGAATTTCCTGTTATTGCTTCATTCTCCCTAACCCGCCCCCTCCCCCAGTCAGCAGGAATTCATCTCTTGATGGTGGTAATGTTTGTGTGTGTATGTGTGTGTGTGTATCATGTTTTATCAAGTCATGCATAGCCTAATATTTTTTCTTAACTTTTTTTCTGAGCAATAATTGGAGACCACAGTCATTGTATACATTCCTGAACTTTTAGGTGGCTCAAAGTTTTGTGTTGTTACTCATAAAAAGGAAGTGTATAGTTCCTTTGATATAGGACATTGGAATTAACTTGGTTTTCCAGGTAGTTAATTGTATGAATTTTATTTGGGTTGGGGAGATGGCTCAGTGGTTAAGAGCACTGATTGTTCTTCCAGAGATCCTGAGTTCAATTCCCAGCAACCGCATGGTGGCTCACAACCATCTGCAATGGGATGTGATGCCCTCTTCTGTCTAAAGAGAACAATGGTGAATACATTACATACATACATACAATATTTGAAATTACCTTTTTTTTTAGTACAGTTATAATTTCTTTTCAGGTGTTTTGTTTAGAAGTCAGCCTACTTGTATTCTCCACGACCAGAACCACACCTTGTTGTTTGCTGTCCTTCCGAGTTGAGTCTCTTCCAGTTGAACAGCCTCTGTTAAGTTCATCCCCTGCTCTGCATGCCCACTATGAGTTGCCATCTTAGTTTTTGTTTGTTTTAATTTCTAGCTGTACATTATTTTTTCCCCCCTCTCAGGAGTTTGCTTCCATCTTGAGGAGGCTGTATCTTTTTATAGAAAACTTCTTGAGAACATTGGAAAAGCACATCCTAATGTATTTTGTTAAAAATACTGACTTTTAGAGAAAGGGTAATTGGGTGGAGGAGGTCAGAGGCTAGCTCGTGGGAGTTGGTTCTCTCCCTCCACCCCGTGGGTCTATGGAATAATGATTTACATCGTCTCATGGTGTGCTTGTATGGATTGAATAAATGATATGTAAAGAAAGACAGCAACAAGAAAAATTCTCCTAGAGGCAGAAGTAAGCTGTGGTATATGTGGTGCATATGAAGACACTGTGCTTACATATGATGACATGTACCAGTAATATGATTTTAAAAGTTAATATGTGAAAATAGCAGGTACTACAAACACCAAAATGGTGTCAAAAAGTACATATACCTCCTAAGTAAGTGTGCGACTTGTAGTTGCCAGAGTCCCTGTAGGCACAGTGTTAAGTTCAGTCTGGCTTGGTTCTTCTTTTGCATTTGAACTTAAGGTCTGGTTTTCTCAGAGGCATTCTTTTCTTAGCCACCTTACAACTATTTTTCTAAAGTTGAAACATAAAAGAAATACAAAAGAAGAGACTCCCCATAGTTTAAATAGAAGTAAATTATTTATTATTAATTAAAATAATTTGTCATTTACTTAATATTTAAATGACCTTTTGATTAAAACAATGTTAACTTATTTTTGTTAATTTCTGATAAAACAGATACTTTTGTTATTAATGTAATGGCTTTTTACTTTGTTTTAGAAATGAATGCTTGGAGGTAAAATTCACTTGGTGTGTATTGTGATGAAACTGTGAATTTCACAATTTACACAATTGGTTTTCCAAAGAATAGGTATGTCACAGATACCACAGTTGGCATTGTGCATACTGTGTGTTTGGCAAGAGAAAGTTTGTAAGACAGGGCTTTCTAGCTTAGTGCTTCTCAAATGTAAGCATGATTTAGTCTTATCTAGAGTTTCGCAAATCAGATTGCTGATTACAACTCAGTAGGTCTAGTGTGTGGGGTTCAAGAACTTGAATTTTTAATGAAATATTGTTGATGCTCTGGTCTCAAGACCATGGTTTTAGAGTCATTGTCGTAGGTCACACAGGGATGATAAGGACAGTGAATTCTAGGTTATGTAGGGGAGGAGATCTGCACACTCCTTACTTGGGTTGAGTATAGAGACAGCTTCCTGGGAAAGGCAGGGCTTTAAGCTGGGCTTTGTGAACTGTGGATGGCACAGGAGAATAAAGGAGACATGTCAGAGTCAACAACCACAGGGACCTGTGTGGCAAGGGTATGGAGTGGTGGCCACAAGAGGCTTGATGGAGGAACAGCAAGACCCTAGAAAGGAGAGTGTGCTTTCAGCTGGACATCAGGAGAAGATATAACATAGGACAGGCTGATAGTCATTGGACTTCTGAAGGGTACATGTATTCTCAGGAGTTGGGTATTATGGGATCATATGATAGTTCTATTTTTAGATTTTTTTTCCTGACTGGTTTCCATATATAACTATCATACTTTTCTTCTGTGAGGGTCATTTGAATAAATCAGTTTGCTGTGTGTGTGGGGACCATGAAGACAGAGCTCATAGCTTTGGTTGGGGGCATTTGCCAGGAGGGCCACAGATACTTGGCTTGTGGTTGTGGCTGTAGAACTGGAGTTCAGGTCCCAGGTGACATCAAAATACCAAAGCGTAGTGGTTGACAGACTGATTGTCCCACTAATTTGTTCACTGAACCGACTTGCTGTTTCGGAAGTCGGTAGAGAACCTGATTGTAGAGTCCTGGTCATGTAGCCTAGAGCAGAGAGGGAGTACAAAGGATCTACTGCCTAAGAGAAGAGAAGAAAAAGGGAGAAAAAAAGAAAATAAAGACAAAATATGGAAGAAAGGGTCATAGTATTAGATCTTATTATGAGGAGAATTTGAGGAAGGAAATTGTTCTATGAGCCAAACCGTAGAGCAGAGAACAGTGGACACTGTGGGGTGGCTAGAATGTTTCATTTGCCCCAGGGAGTGTTGCTGGAAGGAGGAGTGTGCAGGCACAGTCCTTAAGGAAATAAAGGCAGTGGTCACCCACCCGCTGTACAGGAAGTGTCTGGCTGTGGGAGTGATTAGGGCATTTCTATCATGGGCTCATTTTTATTCTGAGCGGGCAGAACCTTTGGTGCTGAGTGATAGGGACAGGAAGCTGTGACCAGGAGAGATAAGACCTCCCCCTGCTGCCTTGCTTATTCCAAATGAAGGGCTTCTCTTTGTAGTTCCTCAAGGCCGAATCTTTGGGAGCTATCTTTGGCTCCATTTGTTTGGTTCTCTGATCATTGGATCCATCATAAAATCCTGTTGGTGCCATACTCCTTTGAAAAACACAACTCTAAGGCTTCTAGTGTTATCAACCAGCCACTGGACTTTTCTGTCCAGAAAGATTGGCAGTAGGACCTCCAGCCGATTCTTCTCCTTCCTTGATGCCAAGTATATTCTCAACAGTGTCTGCAGTGATCCTAATAAGCTTAAGTTGAATCATGCAATTGATACAGTTGCACGAAATCTACCAGACATTGCTTTTCACTCAGTAAATGTACTTTTGTCCATTGAGCCATTGCACAGGACCCCAGTGCTGACTTCCTTACTAATGATCACTAAAGTCTTGCCAGGTCAGATCCAACCCATTCTCCCCATTCCTCAGCGTACTCTGCCCCGATTCCTTGGACCTCCAGGATGCTTCTGCTCCAACCTTTCCCAGAATGCAAATGTCTACATGTCTACTCTACTCTGTAGAGTCTTTATTATCTGTTATAGAAGGCCTCTCAGGGACACTCTTTGTAAATTGTAACTCCACAGGACATGACGCCTTCAATACTGTGTATTTAGCTTTGAGTAAAATACTGGTTGGTATAAACTCTGGGAGGGTAAGAATGTTCTGCTTGTTTTGTTCATTACTTTATTTTAGTGGCTAGAACATGTCTTAGAACTTAATTGGTGGGAGGGAACATAGATAGGGTAGCTAAGGAGACTGGTCTTAGGGTGTCCTAAGAGACACTGCTTGTTAGGCAAGTTCTATATGGCATGTACTTTTACACAATGGTAACAATAATACCATACCTTCAATTGAAAATTTAACTCAGATTATGTATGATTAGACATTTTTATACTCCCAATTTTATTATTTTTAAAAATTATGTTTATGTGTATATCCGTAGGAATATGTGCACAGAAAGGCAGTTGCCTGTGGAGATAAGTTGTTGGACACTCCTGGCAGTTGTGAGCCTGTTGGCACTGGGAATCTCATGCTGGTTCTCTGCAGAGGAGTACATGCTATTAACCACCAAGCTATCTATCTAGTCCCCCATGTTTATTTTTAAACTAATGGGCAAAAAACCCATTGAGGTTCTATTTAGTGCTAATACATGCAGGCACACTGTAATGTTTCAATCAGGTTAAACCTTTGTTCGCTTCAATACTTATTGCTTCTTTGTGGTAAGAACTTTCCAAATCCTTCTAGCTCTCTGAAATGTCCAGTACACTTTTCATGTATAGACCCACCCAGTGATGTGCTTCTCACTCCTGTTTAACTATAACTTAGTACCCATTGTCTGTGATCTAGGAGTGGCTATGGTCATTTCTACTCACCTTTGAAGACCTTGCATGGCCTTGCTATTTGTTTGATAGTTTGCTAATTAATTGTCTTCATTCCTTAATGAATGAGTCTTCCAGGTAGAATGTAGCCAATATCAGGAGTCTACTATGTATTGATTGGCTTTCAGTAACCTTCACCTCTTCCTGTCTCAGCTTCCTGTACCTGTGGCTGGACTTCAGAAGCCTGTTTGTCCTATCAGCAAACAGCAAGCACTTGATAGTGCTGGAATAGCCAGGGGGAATTTGGGAAAGTTCATAAATTTTTCTTTTACATCTGGAAATAGTTGTCAATGGACTGCTAAAGAGTAAATACTGTGTGGTATAGGTAATACAGTTTTTGAATTTGTATTTGTCATAGTTTGTAGATAGTGTATGTACTTCTCTTTAAAAGTAGCTAAAGAGAAACTACAGAGTTGGCACTTGTTTCAATGTGAACTAATGTTATGATTATATTATCAGCATGTATTAATCAGATATGTGATTAATTTGTGTGTTTTTGAGAAAACAAGAAAATTAATGTTTGTTTTTAATATACATAAACCAATTTTAAAAACTATAAATATATATATCAAATTATATATATATATGTGTGTGTATATATATATATATACACACATATATGTATATAATTTAAATGATAAGGGTGCACTCAGATTTATCCTACCAGCTTATGTGAATCCATGAGTTTGATTTTAAAGAATTTGAGTGACCGTAGTCATTTCCTCTACTTAGTAGTGTGTGCCCAGGCTTTTATAGCTATGCAATAAAAGCATCGTTCACATGTTGACACAGTGTCATACACTGGCTCACTTATGCATTGGCCAAGGCATCTGTAAGTGTAGCCGTGACAGCTTATGTTAACAGGAAGGTTCAGCCTGGGATTAGATGGCAGTTAGAATCACATGTTTTTATTGGAGTGGGTACAGGATGGGCTAAGCAGATGGATTGCTTTGTCCAGAGTTCTCATTTGTGCAGAGGAAGATGCCAAGGTTATAGATGTTTCAACTGCTAAAGCCAATGACTATGAAGTGTTAGTATGTGGAGAACTCAGTCCTTTTTATTTAAGGCCACAGTTAGGCCACCCCTAGTGATGTACCTCCTCCAGGTGGCCTTTGGGTGTGCACGCACACACACACACACCCTATGTCAGAGAACGACGTTCTTCTTTCCTTCTGCTTTGTGGGTCTCAGGCATTGAATTTAGATCGTCAGTGTTGAAGCCAAGCTAATTTGTTGACACACTTTTCTTTTTTGGACTATGAACTAACTTATGGTTCCATGTTATATCCTTGTTTTGGTATGCTTATGGGAGTCTTCATTAATATATGTGTATATTAATGCATATATAATAGTATATTTATAATATATAATATAATACATGATTATTTATATATAGTATATATTTCTATTTATTTTATATAAATTATTTGATTATTTGAATTTATATAAATTATTTGATATGATATGAATTTATATATAATTATGTAATATATGATAATATATTATATGGAGATGGAATTATATATAATTATCCATCATATATCTAATATATATCCATTATATAATATATAATAATATGCAGTATGTAGTATATAGTATATAACATACAGTATATAATATATAGTAAATAATGTACAGTATATAATACATATGATGAATGCATTAGTCTCCAAAGTAAGTTTATCTCTGAAAACAGTTCTTTTAAAATATATGAAAAATGCTCCCCAAAAGCCTTTTGAGAAAGTAGGATAAGTGAATTTAAAACTGGTCATTTAATTCATTCTTTGAATACATGAATATTTTTATTTATAGTTTGGTTTAGTAATTCACAGTAGTAAATGCTGGTGTATGTATGTGCATGTGTATAACGTGCTATGTGTGCCTTCTGCTACTTTTTAAATCTGCGTTGTCTTTAAATGAATGTCTCTCAAGTTCACTGAATTCTGTTTTCTCTAAGAATTCTAAAAAGAATTCATGCAATGACAGTTCACTTACACAGTCTTTCCAGAAGGTTCTGAAGTTGTTTCAAACTGTGTTCTGTTCTTTTTGCTCATGCTCTGAATTCAGTGTTACAATTTAGCACAAAGCACTCAGGAGTTAAGCTTTCCCCACAGACTTTATACCACTAGTCAGGAGAAGCTGGATTTTCCAGCTCAATGTCCCTGCTGGATTCCTAGCAAACCAGGCTATGTGTGAGGTTAGCATCTTCATGTGTCAGCTTCTGAACTGTTATGTGGGCACAGTTGGAGGTGGGATGAATGCATCTCAAGGACAGATGGCTTTCCAGCAGCTGAAAATTGCAGTGTCCTACCAGAGGCACCAGAAGGATAGTGTACCTCTAAGTTCAGTGATGACATCCCTGCCACATGGTGACAGAAATGGCTCCAGAGAGAAGGATGTGGCTCTTCCCAGGAGATTTAGTCTCAACAGAGATGCATTAACCAGGGTTCTATTCTATAGCCACAGACACTATACCTTGTTTGCTGAGGTGAGGTATTCTTACTCATGTGTGTTAGTGGACATGTGTTGGCAGGACCTCAGCCATTTTACTAGTTTTCAATGAGAACTGTAACTGGCAATTGATGAATGTCCTGGTCAGTTTTTACTGTGAACCTGACACAGCTTAGAGTCACCTGTAAAGAAAGAACCTCAATTGAGGAATACCCCAGATTAGACTGGCCTCTATCCATGTCTATGAGAGATTGTTTTGAATGATGATTGATGCGGTAGAGCCCAGGCCCACTGTGGGTGGGACTATCCCTAGGTAGGTGGGCCTGGGGATGTACAAAGAAAAGGTAGCTGAGCATGAGCCAGTGTGTGAATCAGTAACAAGCGTTCCTCCATGGTTTCTGTCTGAGTTCCTTCCCTGACTTTCCTCAGTGATAGACTGTGACCTGGAAGTGTAAGCCAAATAAATCCTTTTCTTTCCAAAGTTATTTTTGGTCATGATATTAACCTTCAAAGTAGAAAACAAACCAGAACAACGTGTAACTATTATACGTAGAGTGTTGTCCTCAGTTCTGGAGGTTCTTCCTAGTTTTACTGACTAGCCTGGCTCTCCATACCTGAGTGATGGGAACAGGTACGCAGAGATAGGTTTAGTTTGTGTGGTTGTTCCACAGCAGAGCTGGGAACAGAACTCTTACTTCTCACTCTTGACCCAGAGTTATTGCTATGACTTTTGGAGTAGAACTTGCCTAAGACATTCTGGGAGAGAGATCTGGTTCCCATTTTGCATGGTGCATGTTTCTGTGTTTGACTTCTTCCTTTGTCTAGCCAGCAATCTTATTGATTGTTCCCATGGTTCATTAGCACAGTTAAGATAGAAGTAAATATGAAATTACCTTAGGGCAGAAACCAGGAATAAGGATATTCAAATGCGCCTTCCATTTCTCTTCTTGTTCCCAGAGACTCAGAGATAGATCGATTCATCTCACCAACACTCACCAAATGCTGGTGTTGGTGAAGGTCTTCAAGATGAGGTTATAGGGTAGATAATCAGTAGGTAGTGAGGGCCTGCTTCCAGTACATGTTCTTGAAGTATTATGACCACCAGGAAATGTGCTATAGACATCCACCTGAGGCAGTTATCTAAAAGCTGTACGTACTGTTTTCACTAACAAGTCTTTCTTTGAGTTATAACCATAGTCCTGGTGCAACAAACATTCTGGAAAATGGCCTTGGATCTGCTGGAAAGGGACAAATGAATGTCCCAAGTGTGTGCTAATGGTTTGCACTATTTATTTATTTCTGTGTGCATGTTTGTGGGTGTGCGTGCACCATGATATAAGTGAAGGTCAGAGGACAACTTTCAGAAGTTGCTTTTCTCCTTCAACTATTTAGATGTCAGTGACTGAACTCTGTTGTTAGGCTTAGCAGCGGGTACCTTTACCCTCGAAGCCATCTTGCCAGCTCTAAGGTCTCAACTTTGGAGCTGGTTCCCTTTAAAAAACTGTAGTCTCTATAGCTCCTCATGTAGTTTTAAATGGTAACCATCTGTCCATGGTTGGACATGTTGGGCACTGTGGAGGCTATCATTTCAGTTTTCTGCAAACCGTGAGACTGCAGACATCTCCCAGATTTTTGGGTTTGGGGAACTGGAGAAGAAGAGCCTGGCCTCTACAGATAATGAACAAACCCAGGGCTTCCTTCAGAAGGTCAAAGGTCTTTGTACTCTCATCCTCAGGCAGCCATCTTATGCATCATCCATTTATTATTTTAAAAACTTTATTTAGACAACATGAAACTTACCTACCTGGGTGACACAGTTTACTGGATCTTTACAGAGATGTCACACTGCTATCAAATCAAATTAGGAATGTTTTTCATCGTACTCCCAAACTCTAGGCTCAGTACCAGTGGTCACTGTTTCCTCTGTTTCCACCCTCTCCAGCTCTAGGCAACTAGGAGTCTGCATCTGTTTCTGTAGATCTGCACACAATCCATGCATTCCGTGGGAATAGATGTCCCATTATTCTATGTGGTGATCCTCTCAGTTGTTCTGTACTCAGGCATCAAGGGCCACTCACTCAGTAACTTGTGGACCGTGTGATGTTTGCCATTCCTATAGTGACTTCTGAACTTTACTGTGGTTGTATTTGGATGCAGGTGTCATCAGTGTCAGTACAGGGAGAGATACCAGAGAACTTGCTCTCTCTCTACCACAAGAGCACAGGGCAGTAGGTGACGACCTTCCACAGAGGAAGAGAGCCCTCACTGGGCTCCAACTCTGTCAAGCTTGATCTGCACTTGTAGTTTTCAAGAATGTAAGGCAATCAAGTCCAGTATTAACTTTTAACCATCTCTTCAGCACCATTAATCCACCTTTTATATGAATAGATTTCCCTGTTTTAAACATTTGAGATGACTAATGTCATGTAATATGTGATGTAGGGCTGACTTCTTTCATTGATCTTGTTTATAAGGTTCATCCATGTGGGTGTAGTATTAGTGTTTTTCAGAACTTCCTTTTATGGCTGAATAATATTTTACTATATGGAGATGTTAAGATTTGTTTGTCTCTCCGTCAGCTGCTGGAGTAACACTGAGTTGTTACTGCCCTTTGAGTATTATTAATAATCTTTTAAAGAACTTCTGTGTATAACTTTTTATACAGACCATTTTTGGGGAGGATTGTGTATCTAAAAATGAAATTGTGTTACTTCTTGTGTTTTCGGTCATGATTTAGTCTCTTGAATGTTTCTTCTTCTTCCTCTTCCTTCTCTTTCTTCTCCCCCTCTTCTTCCTCCTTCACCTTTTCTTCTTCAGCATGCTAAACACATGCTTTATCACTGACCTAGACCCCATCTTGAATCTTCAAGGTTTTATAAACCTCCTTTATAAGTTGCCAGAGTACTCCAGATACATACTTCAAGGGGGCAAATTAGCCTGTTTCAGAAGTGAGGAAACCTGAATTTCCATCCCAGGTTGTTCTGTTGGAGGGTGACTGAACCAGGATCAGATGTGTTATCTTGTTTTCTCCCAGGCTGTGCCTTGGGAGCCCCTCAGGTAGGGACAGTTCTTAGGGACCTGTTCAGTTGCTGAAGTTAAAGACACTCACTCACTCACTGTATTGTTTGCTGCTGGCTGAATCTATTTGGAATGACAATGCAAAACTAGGTCAAGTGTGTCTTTAAGAAATGCCTTGGGGAATTTTGCCTTGCAGAGCATACAGGTTGTAGGACAGTGGTGGGATGAAGCTCTACTCCGTGGTGGTCTTGGGCATTGTCACGGAGGGATGCTAATACATGGTGAAAAGCAATGAGCAGTCTTGAGTACATTGAGGTAGACCAGAAAGCCTGATGATCCTGGCACTTAGAGAGGTCTACACAAGGTTTGCAGATAAAAATGGAAACAAAGAAGCTGAAAATGGAAAGAAATTATGATGTTACCACAAGTGCCTTTCACAATACTGAAATCAATTGAGTCATTATTCAAATAAATAACTGTAAGTGTTCTCCTTGGAGAGTTGGCAGACAGAGGACAGAGAAAGCTGTTGTCAGTCAAGATGCAAGTGTTATCTGCCCAACAACTCAGTGACAGGGTATATAAATGCTCTCAGTAGATGTTGTGCACACCACATCTTTCAGTGAAATAATGCACAGTGCCTAGTTACCCTACCAAATGTTGAAGTTTTTATGTGTTGAAAGAATTCCTTGATTTTCCCATTTCTTCAAAGATATTTTTCTTTTACTTGTGAAGTGGAATTTTATTTCTAAGAATTTTATGACATGTTTTTCAGAAGAAACTGAGTTGTGAAAACTCAAATATTTTAGTTCTTTATTACACTTCATAGCATAGAGATATTTAGGGCCACTTAGAAACTCAAGGACTTAATCACTCTGTGTCTACATAAGGATAATTTTTAAAAATTCAACAGCTGTTTATTAGTTATATACCCTGTGTGTGAACCATTGTTAGTCAGCCACAGAGCGGGTAAAAGATCAGCAAGTGTCATTCTTAGTGTCTAGGAATTAATAAATTAGTGGCTGAGGTAGATTTTAACAAAAGCTTCATGAAATGTTATTTTGAAAGGGGACTATAGCATAAGCCACAAAAGACAGGTTTAGGGAGCACAGTTTCCATGATTGTCTGGCTTTTTTAACAAAAAAAAAAGCATTACAAACCTTGTCTCTTCCAATTGCTATTAAAGATAGTCTGTGGAGGCTAAGTCCTGTTGTATTCAGGATGCAGCTCTTACTGTGACAGATACATTTAACAAGTGGACATTATAGACACAGGAGTGAATAACACCTACTGTTAATGGTGAATAATGATCAATTGGATGTTGCCTTGATGTCCAGAAAGCACAGCTAGTGAAACTTTGTGACTCCGTTGTATTTACCTTCTTGTTTCTTAATTTTATGGTACTCGGCTCCTCTTAGAATTCTGGATCTAATCTTTAGTCCAGTGACTTTTTTTTTTTTAAAAATCCAGAAGGATCTTCTTGTCTTTTGTTTTTCCTGAGATTAAATTTTAACATTCAAGGAACCCTGGGCTGCTGCCCTGTAGAATGTCCTACATTCTAGACACAGGATCTTTTCTTCATAACTATGGTAAAGTTGAATATTTTGAGTCAGTTCAATTCACAGTTTGTGGTATGTAGCTAGTGTTGACGGTGGGACCGTTGGGTAGTTTTGCATCATGCTGCAGCATGCTGTCCTCTGTGCAGAGCCCTGAGAAATAATGTGTGCTTCCTCTCTTTTCTTCCATTTCTTCTATTTCTTTCTCTTTCTCCTCCTCCTCTTTTCTCTTCTCTTTTCTTTTTTCTCCCTTCCTTTCTCTCTCCATTTTTCTTTCTTTTCTTTCCTTTCCTCCATGCTCTCATATAGCCCAGGCTGACTTTTAATTCATGGTGGTCATGAATTCCTGATTCTTCTACCTTTATAAGTATTGGGAGTACAGGTACTACCATGATAGCCAAGGCAATTTTTCTGTTCACTTTCCATTTACCCTGAGACACACATCTGGTAGAATTGCCTTTGTCAATAGACAATGAACAGTGGCTTGGTTCAAAATGATGACTATTTATTAAAAAACAAACAAAAATCAAACATCAAAAAAAATAAAACCCTTAAAATTTTTTTATTGATATTTTCTTTATTTACATTTCAAATGTTATCCCTTTTCCTGGTGTCCCCCCGCAACCTCCCTCCCCCCAGTCCCAGAAAACTCCTATCCCATCTTCCCACCCCCCTGCTTCTTTGAGGGTATTCCTCTACCTACTCCACTCCCACCTCCCCACCCTCAATTCTTCTACACTGGGGCATCTATCAAGCCTTCTTAGGACAAAGGACCTCTTCTCTCATTGATGCCTGACAAGGCAATCCTCCACTACATATGCAGCTGGAGCCATGTGTACTACTTGGTTGATGGTTTAGTCCCTGGGAGCTCTGGGGCACGGGGGGGGGGGCGGGTTGGTTGGTTGATAATGTTGTTCTTCCTATGAGGTTGCAAACCCCTTTAGCTCTTTCAGTCCTTTTTCTAAGTCCTCAGTTGGGGACCCAGCACTCAATCCAATGGTTGGCTGCAAGCCTCTGCTACTGTATTTGTAAGGCTCTTGCAGGACCTCTCAGGAGACAGCCTTATCAGGTTCCTTTCCACAAGCATTTCTTGGCATCTACAATAGTGTTGAGGTTTGGTGTCTGTATATGGGATAAATCCCCAGGAGGGACAGTTTCTGGATGGCCTTTCAGTCTCTGCTCTACACTTTATCTCCATATTTGCTCCTGTGAGTATTTTGTTCCCCTTCTTAGAAGATCCGAATCACCCACACTTTGGTCTTTCTTCTTCTTGAGCTTCATGTGGTTTGTGAATTGTATCTTGGGTATTGGGAGCTTAAAGCTTACCAGCTAAATGGCATCAGCACCAGTGACTTGTGTAGCTTACTGTCTGAATGGAAAGTATAGTTGTTTTGGCCTAACGGAGTCTGTCCGTCCGTCCGTCCGTCCGTCCGTCCGTCCGTCCGTCCTTCCTTCCTTCCTTCCTTCCTTCCTTCCTTCCTTCCTTCCTTCCTTCCGCTGCTTGGAATCTAACCCCAAAGCCTTGCTTATGCCTAGGTTCACCCAACACTGAGCTGTATTTCTAGCCTTTCTTATTGTTTAAATATAAAGCATTCACTCATTTTGTGTGTATCTATGACACATGGGGGTCAGAAGACAACTTTCAGGAATATTTACTTTGCCTCCACTCTGTGGGGTCTGGGAATGGTTTACGTTGTCAAATCTGATGGCAAGCACCTTTGGCAGTGCAGCCATCTTGCCTAGCCTGTTTTTATCCTTTTAAATTTGTGTTAGAATTCTTTCAAATGGATTTTAACAGAGAAAGTTATAGGCTGTTTTTCTTCCTCAGAGTATTTTTTTAAAGAGCTTTCTTGTGTTATCCAGAGCCCCAGGGGCTGGTGACATAGTGATAAAGAGTAGGAAACCTTGCCTTCTCTAAGCTTCCAGGCCATGGGTAGAAAGATTAGACAGTGGAGGCGCACATGAGGAAACTGTAGGGGAAGTGCTTACCATGGATATTGGGTGTGAGTGGAATAGGATGGGGTGATGTTCTCTTGGGGGAGGCAATATGCAAAAGGGTGCTTGTGAGCCTGAACAAGTCAAAACTGGGACCAGCCTCAAGAACGTTTATTGAGATGCAAAGACTCTTACATCTCAGGGAGAAGATGGAAGACAGTACTCAAGGACTGTTGTGGCCAGTTTGGTGACAGAATCCCAGGCAGCTGGATTATGTGCTCTTATTTTATTGTAGAACAACAGCAAAAGACCCTGGATATGACAAGCATAACACAGAGCCTCTGAGTACTCCATTTGGCTTAAAGTTGCTTAGACACCATGTGGGATCTGCTCTGCATTGTATCTTTAAGATGATAATGCAAGTGTTTCAGTGAAAATGTAAAACAGTAGTGGCTTCCACCCCTCTAGCTAGGCATCTCTTTGTAGAGATGTACAAGTAGTTTAAAATGCCCTGGGCCCTTAAAGTAGTATTGAAATAAGAGCTAAGAAGTCTGAACCAGCAGCCTGGTGTGTGGGAAAGCTTCTGAACTTTGTCCAGCATGAGAATCTGCACAGCCCATGCTGAGAAAAGTCCTGTAAGTATCTGGTGGGGAGGCTGGAGAAGCGGGCTGATGTGACAGATGTGAGCATGATGTAGAAATGTGAGGAGCTCCAGGAGCCCAAGTTTTCACTAAATAGGGCAGTCTGTTACCAATTTTTTTTTATCTGAAAATGAAGAACAAATAGTTATTTAAAACTAAATGGTCTCATCAAGAGCAGAATCTGACCAGTGCACTTCAAATGACCCAATGAATTATTCAGCAGTTCCCCAAACCAGCATGTAAACCAAGGCAAAGGTCACTGTACATTCTTTTGTGAGACTCTGCCTAGGGAATCCTCATGAATTTGGCATTGGAGTAATAAATTGGAAGTGCTTTGTATGTCTTGGAGAAGGAAACATCTACCTCAGGCAATTGGCAGGGACTTATTTCATCTAACAATGATAGATGGACAGGTGAATTGGTAGCTAGAGTAGGTACCCAGTGCTGGCTGTGGCGGATAGGGAAGTGTGAGCACTGGTTATGGGTAATAAATATGGTGCACCCTACTTTATACATCGCTGTCACAAAGTACCTGTCAGAAGTAACTTAGAGACAGATGGAATATGTTGGTTGACAGTTAAATAGGGTACAGGCCATCATGGTGGGAAAGGCACCATCGAAAGCTTGATGTCTCTGGTCACATCATGTCTGCAATCAAGAGTAGAGATGGGGAGAAGAAAAGAGGAAGAGAGAGGGACACCAGAGAAGGAAGGAAGGAAGGAAGGAAGGAAGGAAGGAAGGGGTGGAGGTGAGAGGGAGGGAGAGAGGGAGAAACAGAGAGAGGGAGAAAGAAGAAGGGAGAGTGAGGAGGGAGAGGGAGGGAGAGAGAAGGAAGGAGGGGGAGAAGAAGAAAAAGAAAGAGAAGAGGAGGAGGAGGAGGAAGAGGAGGAGGAAAAGGCTTTCTATCTTCTTTTTGATTCAGCCTAGGTCCCCAGCCATTGGCTTGGTGCCATCCACACTGAGTGTGGGTCTTCCCTGCCAAGTTAAACCTTTCTACAAACAACCTCATAGAAACATCCAGATGTGTGTTTCCTGGTGTTTCTAAATCCTTTCACGTTGACAATCTATGTTAACTATCACATTTAGCTAATATCATTTAACACTTAGCTAAAGTGCTATGCCAGGCAGGAATCCTCTTCTTGCCATACAAGGTAACTTCAGTTATTAGCTCATTTTATGGAGGTGGGGAATTATGTTTAACAGATTAAGTCACTTCTCAAGCTCTTACAATCAGAATAGGCAGAGCTGAGATGTGACATCAGATCTACTTATCAGCAAGTTCTCTTTCAAGTTGTTGAAGTACCACTAAGGAAAGATTTTATTTTTCCTTTAAGAATTACCAAACTAAGGACAGATGTAGTACAAAGGAGAAAGCCAGATAGGTGAGACTCTAGCAAGAAGTAAGTACACCGTGGCAAGATGGGTCATGAGGAGCTTCTTAGAAGAAAGCATCTTTTAGCAGGGCCTTAAAAGAACATGGAGGTCTTGAAGTGAGCTGGATGCAGAGATAGGGCATCTGTCACAGCAACTCTTGGAGGTAGAGATGAGTGGATCCCAGGAGCTTGCTCACATGCTACTCTAGCCAAGATGGTGAGCTCCAGGTTCAGCAAGAGACCCTGTGTCAAAAATGAGTTGGAGAACAATAAAGGATGAGACCTGGCATCAACTTCTGCTTCCTTGTGTATCAAACATACAGTGCTGAGAGCATTTGTGTACACAACACTTACCCATCAACACACCATATAAAACATACATTTGTCTACTATTACCACCTATTTATGTGAATCTAGACAAAATGTTAAAGGGAAATGTACACTGATGGTTAGCCTATATAAACTCTCTCAGAATTATCTCAGCCTGTGTTTTCAGAGAATATTCAAGGCTGTAGCAAAGATGCCTTTCCTGTGGGGTAGGGAAGGGGTACTCGTGTCCTCGAATCTTCTGAGTTTCCTCCTCCCTCCTGGCCTTCAATTTTTTGGTTTTCCTGTTTTTTATCTGATCTCTAACAAAAATGTCTTCCAATTATTTAAATCTCACTATGTCCTTAGATGTCTTGTGACAAGGAACCAATGCCAACTGAAGTAACATGGCCTTCTCAGTGATTGCTGCTGTTGAATTACCTGGATGCATCTAATCACAAGAGCTATGCTCATCTTACAAAACATTTAAATTTATTTATGTGTATTGGTGTTTTGTCTGCTTGTGGGACTGTAGTCACAGACAGCTGTCATGTGGGTGCTGGTGATTGAACTCAGGCCCTCTGGAAGAGCAGTCAGTGCCATTAGCTGCAAAGCCGTCTCTCCAGCCCTGAGCTATGCTCATTTTCTCCTTCATAGGTACTTAAGAGAATGATTTGTGTTTGGCCCAGCTTCTTGCTTCTAAGTGCTCTCATGCGGATTGGGTCTGTTCTCCTCGTTTGTGAAATGGTGGTTGCATTGTGATAGTTTCATAGTGCCCAACTGACATATTAGAGCTTCAGCTAATAGCATTTTGTAATTTGTAAAGAACAGTTATTTCTTTCCTTCTGTGTACCTGTCTATATAGGTATATGCCATCTGTGTATGGGTGTCCTAGGAGGGCAGAAGAGGGCATCAGATCCCTTGAGGCTGGAGTCATAGGTAGTCATGGCATGCTCTGCATGGGTCCTGGGAAGTGAACTTGACTCCTTTCCAAGAGCAGTCAGTCAGAACATGCTCTCAACCACTGAACCAACTCTCCAGCTTCCTTTGTGTGAGTTTTTTTTTTAAAACGAAATGTCCCCAAGTTCTTCTGTTGGCTGTGCATACTGGTCCTCAGAAAAAGGCTTAAATTATGGCCAAAAAGAAAAGATGATTGTCTTTGAAAATTCATTGCAGTTTGTACCTATTAATTTAAAATCTCTAATTAGCTCCGTATTTATTCCCTGGGATTTTCTTAACCCAGTTTTTCACACTGGTGCTGTTAACTTGAGTCTGTTTCTGCATGGTCAGCGCTGATCTCAAGCAACTGCTTTGGGTGGAGTGTGTGTATCCAATGGTGGTGAATGAAGAAGGAACCCAGGCTCACATCATGCCTCAGCCTCAATAGGAGATAGCACATCTGCTCAAAGAAATGCAAGATGCTAGATTTGCTCTGCCATGTCTTGACCTTGGGAGGCAAGAATAGATTTAGGTTGGATGGTTGGGTTGCTATAGGAGTTCCTTAGCAGATTTGATAGACACTGTTATAAGATCAGATACCCAAGGTCAAAGCTCCTGCTGTTTGTTGTAGCTATCAAGAAGGGGGCAAAAGAAGACTCTGGAAAAACAAACAAAAACAGTTCCCATGGACTTAATAGTTACCAAAAACTGACAAGTCCTCACCTTGTCCTTCCAAGGCCCAGAAAACCAGGGATACTCATTGACAAGATGCTGGTGGGGATGCGCTTCTGTGTAATTGCTAAGTTGGCCTTTCCAGTAGTATTGATTCTGGTGCTGATGTATAATAACTCAAAGCGATTCTTCTTATCCAAATGAGTATTCACAACAGGAATTCAGATGCAACTCTGCACTGCCAGTGCTCTGAGAATCTGTCTGTACCACGCTAGGTACTCTTCTTCCCACTTCACCTGAAGACAAGACCTGCCTGAGAGGATGAGCCCCAGGAGCTTTCAGTGGACTACATTGAAAATTAAACCTATTGCGCCGTGTCCATGAGAGTAGTCACTAATGGTAGTAGATGTTTCCACAGAAGGCATTTTTAAACACATGCAATAAATATATAAGCTTGAGTACTGTTAGGAATCAACGTTATATCATTTATTTAACTTTTCCTAATAACATCCTCAGTCTTAGTCGTGGGGAGCGAAATGAAAACACTTGAAGTAACTAGCACAAGTGTCCAGAGCCTCTTTCTGTCTCCTGATGTTTAATTTCTTGTCCCTGGTGAATGAAAAAAAAAAAGAAATTAAAAGGAAAGGAAAGGACATGACTGCTCCTAGATATAGTGATGGAGAACATTCATTCTAGATAGATAGGAGCTATAGCCAGAGGCAGACACTTGGGGGGGATGGTCAAGACTCTGAACCCTGTGGGAAGGGGCGGGGGAGGGAGAGAAGGGAACCAAGAACTGCAGGTAGGAGCCCAAAGATACAAAAGGATAAAAGAGTGGGTAGCCAAAACGTCTGGATTATCCAGGAAAGATCCTCTGAGGGAAAGGCAACCCAGCCACCCCACTGGCTGGAAAATTCAGGGTAGAGGGCTGGGGTGGTGGATTTGGGGGTTGGTATGCCAGCCACACTCTGTAACAGGTAGGGACTGAGGGATGCTGGGGGAACCTGGAGGCCAGGTCTGCTTTGATATGTTAAATAGGCACCTTAGCCTTCAATGGTTTGAAACTCAACATCTGGAGAGTAGGTGTTTACACTTGCATGGATCTGGTCCACAGGGGTTCACCCTGCCTTGTCCTAGTGACAAGCCAGGCTATCTCAGCATTCAATACTGGCTGTCCAGTCAAGCCTTCCTTTGGGAAGTGGGTCTGTGCTTTTTGTCCTGGGTGAGTGACCTCTTAGCCATTTAAAATGTTAGTCTCTAGCAGCTCTGTGTCAAAGTCTTTAAGGAACTGGAGCTGTTCTTCTGCACTCAGAGAGAAGGCAGCTATCCCATAAGAAGTGGAACTACACTGAGAACACCATACTGCAAAGAAGTCCAGGAGGCTCACATGGAGACACTGTTGGGAAAGAGATGCCAGGCAGCCTTCCCTGGGGGGTGGGGAAGGGGTGGGGCAGACAAGGTCGTGGAAAGGGTGTCAGATAATTCCAGATTCCAGAACCCTAAGTTTTGCAGGTGTGGTGTATTTTCTGACATCAGAAAAACCCAGCAGATATATCTGATTCTCCACAACTGTGTATTTCTATCTCTATAGTCAGATGCTGGGGCTTCTTGAGTCTGGTTTTATCAGAGCGTATACATGTTGCCGCTTTTCGTCTGAATTCTAGGCTCCTTTATTTTTTTTTTTATTCTTTTATTTTTTGCCTTGGTCGTTTAAACAAAATTGTTATAGAGACTTCTAGTTCTCTGGCATGATATCCATGTAAAGCTACTGTTGAATATGTAACAGGGAACACTGGGTTAGATAGGTAGGAAGAACTCACTAGAAAGGAGACTAAATTAGGACCAGGTGGGCTAGGAGTTAGAGATGAGTTAGTCACAGAAACTGCAGCTTGGTAGCTGTGTCTCCTGATGGTCCCAGTGTGCCTTTGTGGTTAGCATCCTTGAAGCTGCAGCAAGTTCTTCCTGCTGTAGCAGAAACTAAGGCACCATAGAGCTTGCCAAGTTGACACACGTGTACTAAAGAAGGCTGTGCATCCTTAGAAGACCCCAGCTACATTATAATATCATTTGCATGGTGGTTTTGAATTTCTTTGTAGACTTTTCCAAGGGATCATGGGAAGAAGTACCCTAAAAGGAAGATCTTATCTGCCCTGATTTCGACTTAGTGAGCACTTTGGTCTTTTCACATCATAAGAATAAAACGATTCATTCATTCATTCTTCATTCGTTCATTCATTTATTCATTCATTCTATACATAAACAATACTCTGATTTCTTTTTTTCCTCCAAGAAGAATAGGGAAAAAGCCCTGGAGTGGGGCTTTAGCTCTCTATCTAGACTCCTTTATCCTCTCTGTTTAAGGACACAGGAACAAGAGCAAGGCACAGAATATAAATGCGCTGAGAGTAACAGTGTGTTCACTCTGTCAAGGCACTGCCACTAAAATGGGTCTTACGGAAATTATATCTTGTTAGGACTCTCATTTTACTGTGCTATGGGTTTTTCTTTTTATCTTTAGCTGGTTGTGGGCATTATGATGTCAGCATGTGTGCTTCAGAGTAGACACACCATTGCCAGCAGGTTATGAAAACTGACTCAGAACTGAGACTGTAGAAAGGACTAGAGGTAGGGAGCAGGGCATGGGCTCCTCCCTCCTGGACCGCTTAGTGATGTGTCTGAAAGGTAGTGAGCCTGATGAGGTAGATGGCAGGCAGTTTCCAGCCCTGGGATTCTCATGAGTGTTTCAGAGTAGAAGATGCTGATATACCACTGGGAAGGCTTACCTGTAACTTGTTACCTTAAAAAACATTTAACCTTTGGATAATTCCGTTTCTCTGGAAAACAGAGACATGAACTCTTTTGTCTTCTAATGGACACGTGCTGATTTGCAGAGGGTGTATCTGCCTGTCTTCTCCTTTGTCAAATTAAAAAAGGGCAGGAGAGGGCAGGAGAGGAGAGACATCCAAATTTTAGGGAGAATTATGATCCTAGTAATGAGAGTGGATATCTGTTTTCATGTCCTATTGCACTTAAACACATTCACTCTCTGTTTTACAGTAAAAAAAATTATAAATCTGGTAACTGGAAAGTCTGTACAACATTACCATTGCTGACGCTCATCTAAATGGATGCCTGCTCTTGTAACATCACTGCCAACATCGTCTTTATCCCCTTCGTTGACTGAGTCTTTGTTTCTTTGAGATGGTCCCCCACTAGTCTAGAACTCACTAGGAAGACTTGTTAGGCTGTGAAGGGACAAAATGACCAAGGCAACTCTTACTGAATGGGGGCTGGCTTACAGTTTCAGAGGCTCAGTCCCTTATCATCATGGCAGGAAGAATGGCAGTATGCAGGCAGACAAGGTGCTGGAGAAGCCAAGAATTCCACATCTTGATTCAAAGGAGCCAGGAGGAGGCTCTCCCTTCCACATGGCATGGCTTGAGTATAGGACCTCAAAGTCCATCCCCACAGTGGCATACATCCTCCAAGGCCACACCTACTCCATCAAGGCCACATCTCCTAATACTGCCACTCCCTGGGCCAAGTATATTCAAACCACCATACAGGTTGAGTCATTCAAACCCTGTTCTTTTTGGTTTGTTTGTTTGCTTGTTTGTTTTTTGAGACAGAGTCTCACTGTGTAGCCCTGACTGGCCTAGAACTAGTATAGACCAGACTGGTTTTGAACTTACAGTGATTCTCCCTTTCTCTGCCTTTGAGTTCTGAGCTTACAAACATGTGGTGCCACAGCTGATAATACTGTGACTCTGACAGAGGGGTGTTTGTCTGCTTCATCTTAAATATATCACAGTTACTCTTAGAAACAGAAGCATTCCATAGGAGTGCTGGTTTCCATATTACCTACAGAACTAAAAGGAATATTTCACTGTTTATATGAAGCATCCCACCTACCAAATTTTCTGATCATTTATCTTATAATTACTCCTCAGATAGACTGTCTCCATTCAGTTTCTCTCCTCTTACTCACGTGTGACCTTAAGGGTCACACCACTCAGCCCTTCTTCTGCTCATATTCAGCTGTAGGAGAGTGGATGACGGGACTTGCTGGGACTTGCTGTCGAGGGCATTGCATCAGCTGATCTGTGTGAAGCCCTCTCTCAGCTTCATTGATTTTCAAATCCTACTGTGTTGAGGGCCATTATACCTGACCTACTGATTTAAGAACATGAGGCTGGGCTTCAGATTTGTAATTATTATATTAGCGTTTTTAATTGAGCCGAAGTGCTATGGGCTTGGCACAGACAAGCTGCCATCTAGAGCGAATATCCGAGTCAAGAGGAGAAACAGCAAACCTGGCAGCCAAAAAAGCTCCAGTTTCTAATCCAAGTTCTGTCAGTTACAAGGTTGGGGGAAAATTCAGTTAACTGCTGTGGGCTTTAGACTCCTCTCTGTGGAAATGGGGAAAAGACTATTTTCCTTGCCAAGCTTACAGGACTCTTAAGAGAATTTGCATAATCAATGAGAGAACATATGCATTTGTATTTAAAGACAGCCTTGGTATTAAACGGCATACTCTGCAGTATTAAAGCAGGAGGCTTGACTGAGGCCTGCCAGGGATTCTAGATTCCTCAGATTTTCATTAGTTCTTTTATTTTTTCATTAAAAACTTCAAGGCACAAAGTAGCAATGGTTAAATGTTTGTAAGATAGATTGCTCTCGATCCTCTGATAATGTGTTACAGAGCGTCATTAAGTATAAACTGGTGAGTCTAAGATGCTATAATGGGGAAATAAGTTGTCAACTTTAGCTTTTACTCTTGTCCATTTCTCACAGAGGTTCTCAGTGAGACTTCTGCCCAGGAGGGAGAGGAGAGTCAAGTTGGTGTTTGATGGAGAGGGTTGGGAACTCTGAGGTCTTTCTGGTACATACACAGTCTGACTTTAAAAGATCCTCAGGGAACCCCTGTGAAGGGACTATATGTGATTCCCATGGATGTGCATGCATCACAGCCACGTTTATGGGAAACAAAGCTGTACTTCATGTGTCCATAAATTGAAACTGCATCCTCTGCTTTTCTCGTGTGCAGCAGTTTCAGCTCCTAAGCTGAAGCTGTATTCTGTGACCTCCATGTCTCGATCCTCTGCAGACGTGTGGGATGCAGACAGCGAGGTCGAGGTCAACAGCTGTTGCTGGGAAAAGAACAGGCACAGCTGTCAACCCATCCTGGCTCTGGAAAAATGACACTAGTCTTACAAGTTACTTTCTTACTGTTTTTGACTGGGAAACATATTCCCACGGTTTAACCAAAACAATGAATAGGCCCGCTACTTTAAAAAAAACCTCACTTCAACCTGGCCCTGATGGACCACATCTCCTCCCGTGCTCCTGTACTGGCATCTGCTGGTGTCATCAGCTTCCTTGTGCAGATGGCTCTGTTCTACTCTTTACATATTCCCTTTTCTAACACAGAAGCACCGGACTGTTGGTTTGCTAGTGGAGTCTTTTTTCCACTCTCCACTGCTGTATCATCACACTTCCTGCAGTCTGGGCTTCTCCTCTCCTCATGAATGTGTCTATAGCAAACAGGGTTCCACATCACCTGCTGGTCCTTCCCCTATAGCCTCAGCTCAGGTCTATTCTGGGCTGCCCGAGCCACAGCCCGCTTTCTGTGTGTTCTTCCACCCTACACCCCTATATGCAGACTTCTCGTTCCCAGATACCATTTTTTCCTTCTTTATTTACTCATGTATTTTCATAGGATATGTCTTTCAGTAGCTCTCAGAGAAGGGGTGCAAATATTTTAGATGTTGCATATTTGAACATCACTCTTGTGTGCCCAGAATTTTCGTTTCTCTTAGAGAGAACTCAGGAGTACAAGTTAGGCTTGCCAGCATAGTGAGAGTCCCTAGGCATAATTATAAGCTAATCAACTTACCTAGAGGCTTAAGTTTCTGAATGTACTTCCTTCCCTAAGTGGGAACATGGATGTATTTGTCCTGATTGTTTTCAAAATGAGTCTACCTACAATGGAATGCAAAAAAATGACTTGCCAATACAAAAATAAAATGCTGACATTTGGACAGCCAGTCTTCGATGTGGGTCTCTCATCCTTTCCACCAAGGGTACCTCTTTAAGATGGATGTGGTTTAGTTGGCAGTTAAGTCTTACTGAAAGAATGATAGTTTAGACATTGTTCATGGTGTCACCCAACTTATGAAGGGAGAAGTTTTCAAACCCTCAATACCTGCTGCAGTGTTCTGGGAACTCTGAGTCAAACGTCCAGCCCCCTTTCCCTTTTACCTTTCACTGCTGGGTGCTTCACAGCCATACTGGCAAGCCATTGCTAGCATTGAGAAAGAGATTTGCTGGCTTGTCCCATATGCTCAACCACCAAACCCATCTCTCCATTCTTTACACATAAACACACAGTGTGTGCATGTGTGTATGTATGTTTGTGTATGTATGTGTGTATGTATGTGTGTGTATGTATATATGTATGTATGTGTATGCATAAGTATGTATATATGTGTGTATGTGTATGTATGTGTGCATCAGTGTGTGTATATGCATGTTTTCATGTATGTACATATGTGTGTATGTATGTGCATGTTTGTATGTGTGTGCATCTGTGTTTGTGTGCATATGTATATGTATGTTCATGTATGTGTATATATGTATATATATGTATATATGTATGTATGTGTATGTGTATATGTATGTTCATGTATGTGTGTGTTCATGTATGTATGTGTGTGTATGTGTATATGTATGATACTTCCCTACTTTCTTCTTAATTCTCTTCTTCCCGTGACATCTCCAACCCCCATAAATCCTTTTTGAATGGAGTGGGACAACAATAGTGTACTATAAGTTCACAGTTATATCATCCCAACACACCTTCACAGGGGCTTCACATGTTCTGAAGAGAACATTGCCTTCCACTCAATTAAAAGAAAATTATTTTGTGCTAACACATTCGCCACAGATAGTACCAGTTACCTCCAGTCCTTCTCACAAGAACACCCAAGCACTAGCTATTCCTATGTTGTACATGGGAACACAGAGAGAAATGATGTTGTTAGCATCTTCTGTTTAAGGGGTTTATCACACTATAAAGCTTGCACATATTCCTCTGTTAACAGAGAGTAATGGCTGACTCCTGTTTCATGAGTCACAGAGAGAATAGTCGTCATCACTTTACTTGGTTCTAGAACTAAGTGACTGCAGCGTGGCAATGACAGCTGTAGCTAACATTCATGGCGCTCACACTTTGAGTCAGATGCTGGGCTATGTTTAATTCTATGTATTTGATTCTACCATTGGCCCTGTGAGGCTGCGCTGAATGGTTTCCTTGCTCTGCAAGTGCCTGCAACATCCCATTTATAGATTCATCTGCTTCACATTTGCCCTCTGCCTGCTAAGTGCTGCTAGGAAGATCTCATCCCAGGGTCCACCTAGTGCACTATGCAAAGTGGCTGTTGCAAGCCCTCATTCTTGTCTGTATCAGGGACTCTTCTAAGCCTTGTGGAGTCTGCTGCTCCTGCTTTCTCTCCTTCTGGAATTCCTTCTCTTCCAATGAGGAGCGTGTCCTCTATTCCCAGTTGGTTCTTCTAACTGGTAGTTCTTTTTAAATATTCGTGTGTGTGTGTGTGTGTGTGTGTGTGTGTGTGTGTGTGTGTATTTAGATCAGAGAACAACTTCAAGTGTCAGTCTTTACATTCACTCTGTTTGAGACAGTTCACTCTTGTTGAGCATTACGTGTGCCAGTCTAGGGATGAGCACGGGCATTCAAGACTGGTGCTTTACTGCACTTGACTTCTTTGCACATGCTGGGGATCTGAACTAGCCTGTCAGACCTTCAAGGTAAAGCTTTACCCACTGACTCATCTCCACAGCCCCTAAATGATAGTTCTTAACTCACCTAGGTCATGTAGGAGCTTTTAGAAGTTTCTCAGCTTAGTTTGTGTCCCAGAAGATGAAGGATTCTTAGGACTGTTTTAGGAACACAGGGTATTCCCGTGGGTTGCCTGCTAAAACAACCCCTAGTCATGCCTCGAAGCCAGACTGTGTCCGGTAATCAGGGTTGGTTCATCACCTTCTAGCCCCTCTTGTCTTCTTGTCTTTGAGACTATACCCACTCTGCCACTTCTCCTGAATTTTCGTCGGTTCTCTCTGCCTTCCTGTGTCCCTCACCTTGGCTCAAACATAAGTTGGGATTTGTTTTCTCCTCTTGGTAAGTGCCTTTCTCCAGAGAAAAATCCCTTGAAGCAGAGTATACAGTGTTTAACTTCTGTTATTCTGACTTAGTTATCCCTAATTCTCCTTTATCTGAGCCATCAGCAACAACATCTACAGGATGCTCTAGAGTTTGCCTTAGGTAAGCGTCTTTGGGGCCTTTGCTGCTTGGCATGCCCTTCCTCAGTACCACTGCTTCCTTGTTCTCCTACTCAGTAGGGTGAGGCAGGAGGATCTCAAGTCGAAGGCCGTCAGGACAGGTTAATGGTACACTTTCTAAAGACAAAACAAAAGGGAATACCACAACTGAGCACCGCAGGCAGCTGAAGTTGAGACTTCCTGTCAGAGCACTTGATTAACATGCATAGGCCTGGGGATCAAACCCTACTACTCCACTGTTTTTTAAAGGATAGAATAATTTTTATTTACTTAAGATGCAGATGAATATCATTGGGGAAGAAATGCCTCTGGCAGGAATCTGGATCCAGGCTCTCATACGAGCAAAAGAAACAAGCAGACAAAATTGCCCTGGTTTGTTTAGGAGCTCATTGATCAACTAGTGAAACATAACAACACAGATTTAGGCTTTCTTCTTAAGCAGGGAGGTAGGTGCCTTTGGCTGCCGAATGTGGTTTCTACCAATTCTAGAAACCTTGTGAATCTCTGTGTCATCTTTGAATCTGGGAAGCCCCCCAGGAAGCTGCTGAAGACCCAGGTCCCTACTGCCTGTGGATTCCTGGAAGATCCTGCCTGTGATGGAGTGGGCAGCCATCTACTCCACAGCAGGCAGCTCCGTGGCTGAACTCCCCTCCTCTCTCTGCGTTGATTTGTTTCCATCCATATTTAGAAAGTCTCTTTCCCTTCCTCAGTACTAAGTAAAGCATGCTGGAAACAGTACTGAAAAAGAATGGAGAGTAAATACCAGCCTTCTTTCTACTGCTCGGGTTTACACCACTAAAGCTGATGCATCTCCTTTGTGCTCTCTTATTTATGTGAACAGTCATGTGCACGTTTCTGTAAGTGAAATCTGGGTCAGACTGTGTGTAGTAATGCCCGTTTTGTTAGTGTGTTGTTTTGGAAATGGTCTTTACTATGCTGTGACGAACATCTTTTTATTTTTTAATGGCTGCCTGGCATTCTGTCATGGAGGTCATTCATAATTTACGAAATGGATCCCCCGTTGTTGAACATTTAGGTGGTTTCCAATTTGTGTGCTTATAAATAAATAAGGATACATTTAATAACCTTGAACATAATTGCGTGTGCACTGCTGATTATTTCCTTAGGACATTTTTATATATGCTGAATGCTGTTGGGTTTCAGGATGAGGCCAGCGCTCGTGATTGATTGCATGATAGTAAATCGTCAGAGAGAGAGAGAGAGAGAGAGAGAGAGAGAGAGAGAGAGAGAGAGAGAGACTGACTGACTGAAGGACTCAGGGGATGTGTGCTGCTTCAAATTCTCTAGACAAGGACTTGCATGGTATTTTCTACTGAAAATGTATATTTCTATGTATGTATGTGCATATGTGTGTGTGTATATATGTATATATATAGGCACATACACACATAAAAACTAGATATGCAAACTAAACATTAATAAGGATAAAGAATTTACTTAAAATAATACTTTGGCCCACACATATGTAAAATTTTAATGCTTACTGAAAAGGAAAGCAAATTCATATTCTAATGAGATAAATAATACTTGTTTATTTTAATTAAGTCCTGAACGAGTACTTGACGCTGCAGGACATGTATGGTATCTTCAATTTTTTACAGATTTGATCAATAATTGATCTTACGATTGTCATTGCTGAGAATGACACTTTCACATAAATGTATAATACAAAACTGCAGATGTATGTTTAGAACTATTTCAGAAATGATGGGAAATTTTGTTCTAATCCGAAATCAAAATTCATTTAACAGTTCTTTCATTAATGACACACAGATTAGAATATCAAGTAGAAAATTTAAAAATAGTCTTCTAACATAATGCAATCCAAAGAGATACCAATTTGACAGTAGAGGAATAATAGTAGGATCTTATTAAAAGTGTTTTCCATAATTATACTGTTATAACCCAAGAAGAGCAGAAGGCCTTGTGCATACAGTGAAACACTGAAGTTCATAACATATGGTAATCAGAGCTAAGCAAAAATGTTTCAGTCCATGTGCATCAGTGTTGAGCACCACAACAGCAGGCCAAGTGTATGTGTTGAGTTCCCAGCCAAGACTGGGGGCCAGCAAGATGGCTCAGCAGGTGAATGTGCTTGCCCCAAAACTTGATCTGATGATTTAGGTTTGATTCCCAGTCCCCACATTGTAAAGAAGAGAACCAACTCTGCCAGTTGTCCCTCAAATATGTGCTGTCCTTCCCCAACCCCAGAAGTACTTTGGGATTCATTATGAGCTTGATTTTGAGTTCTTGGTTGTTGCAGGTTCTGAAAAAAAAGTCTTTTCATGACCCCATTTGGGGTCACAGACCACAGTTTAGGAACCTGGTGTTTTGACTGCAGGGTGGATTTCTGAAAAAGGGTCGAGCATTTCTTCCAACCATCTTGATGTGGGCATCTGGGCCACACAGGTGAAACTGAGCATGCGTCCTCAGGATGACCCCACAATTGCTAGTGCTGGGTTCTAGTTCTTTCGTTTGTTTGCTTTTGATTTTTTTGTATTTTTTTTTTTGTTGTTTCTGTTGTTGTTCCTGTCATAAAATATCCTGACAAATAGCAAACTGGAGGGGTGGGGAGGTTTCTTTCAGCTTACAATTTCAAGTTATAGCCTACCACTTTGAGGAAAGCAGCAGAAGGATGTTGAAATAGCTCACCACATCACATCCACAGTCAAGAGCAGAGAGAAATGAGTCATCAGTACTCACTTGCTTGTGCTTAGCTTGATTGCTCTGCTCTTATACAGTCCAGGAACCCCTGCCTAGGGCTTGGTGCTGCCTACAGTGGGCTTGGTCACATCAGTTAACGTAACTAAAACAATCCCCCAGAGACATACCTACAGGCCAATCCAATGTTGACCATCTCACATTAAGATTCTTTTCCCAGGTGATTCTAGGTTGTGCCAAGTTATCAATCAAAGCTGACAATTCCAGGCTGGTTCTGAGTTTTCGTAGCTCTTTGAATGTTTTGGAGACGTTCTGGATCATTGTTGAAAGGGACAGTGGCTCTAAACTGATTTCTTCTGCTGCGATAAAACACTGACCAAAAGCATCTTCCCAGACAAAAGAGTTTTATTTGGCATCATGGAGGGAAGCTGAGGCAGGAATTGAAGAGGAGCCCACGAACTGCTTACTGGTTTTTTCCTCAAGGCTTGTTCAGCAAGCCTTCTTCTCTAACCTGGGGCCACCTGTTCACAATGGCGTCATCCACAGAGGCTTGAGACCATACACATCAGCCATCAATCAAGGAAGTACCCAGGTATAGCCACAGGTCGGTCTGAAAGAGTTTCTCAACTGAGGTTCCCTTTCTCCAGGTGACTCTAGTGTGTGTCAAGTTGACAAAACTCAGCAGGTTGGAGCTGTTCTTTGTCAGGCACTGTAGTGCCTCTGCAGGTATAGAAGTAAATGAGTTCTCAAGCATCCCCCTCGCAGTGCAGGGCACAGGCAAGGAAAAGACCTGGGCGAAATGAAGTCTCCAAGTCTTGTAACTAAGGCATTGGACATCCTGTGCTATACTATGGTGGTAACCTCAAAGCTGAATCTTGAAAGATCAATAAACATTTCTTTCACAGTGATGGTAAAGTGTGCTACGGAGAGGGAACACTGTGTTTAAAAGCACGGATTGGAATGGCAAGTAATGTCAAGAGCATAGCGAAGACATTCCTCTGGGTATACTTGGTCAGGACGCCCAACTTCTGCTGTACCAGATGCTGCATCTGTGCAGATTGTGACTGTCCCGTCACCCCCCTTCCCCCCAGTCCTAGGCCCTGAGTCCTCAGTCTCTGCTTGGTTCATCCACTTACCTCATGTGCCAAAGCTCACACAACACTGACTCCTATATGTGGTATAAGGATAAGAACGGCTGTTAGGAAGTTGGACAGAGCTCTATTGTGAAGGGCTACTTGGGACAGACAGAGGCCTCTGGATTGCTCCAGCAGCTACTTAGGGACAGTTGTTTCATATGTGCCAGGACAGCAGTGGGAGATGGAGGGGGCGTGTCCTCCTGTTGGTGATGAGCGCAGTAAGCTGCTGTCCTCTTCTGCAGTCCTAACAATTCCACAGTGTGTATTCCACCGCCCCACCCCCAGAATAACAAGTGTACGCTATTAGCTCTGTGTACTTCTTCGCTTCACACTTCTTCGAGGAAAACACTAATATTGGAATTAGGCAGCAAAAGCTTGCGGTTTCGATGTCTGCTTCAGGTTGGCAAAAGGTGACAGTCTAAGGAGGGATGATTTGAAAAGTGCTAATAGTAAAACATTACTTATTTTGGCGTGTCTAAAAGCACTCGCTATTTGCTGTGACTGGTGTGAAAAGAACCAGCAAATGGGAAAATCGTGCTTTGGCTAATGCAAATTAAAACTCCACATATCACAGTGTGGCTGTATTTTCTTTCTCTAGTATTTCCTGGTCATTAATATCAGTTACATATGAAGCAATATTAAATTAAAATTAAATTAATTAATTAAACTAAAATATTGAATTAAAATGCTGGGATTGTCATCAGAAAGCAGATTGACCTATTTGTTTTGTTTTATGTTTTTTTTTGTTTTTTTTTTTGTTTTTTTTTGCTAACCGTTGTAAATCTAGGCAGAACTATTAATATGTAGAAAGAGGCAAACTTTTTTTTTAAACTGTAGAAATCTTTTCATCATCAAACTTTATATGATAATGTCTGGAAATTAAATACACTTTTTATTGATAATTGCCTTTTCTTTTAAATATAAAGACATCACATATATATTTCTGTTTCAAATATAAGTATAGATTTTTTTTTTGAAATGGGTCATTTTTTGGGAGATATTTTATTTTTCTGTCTTAATCTCTTGAGCTCCATTTGGGGTCAATTCCTGTACTTCCCAGGAGTTATCAATATATTTCTATTCTAATCACCACAGGAAATCCTGAAATCCTGCTTTCTAGAGTTTTCCAGTAGTCCAAGGCTCAATGGTATAACCCGAGTCAAAGACACCCAGAGGGTCTGTGTTAGCACTCAGATGCATTTCCATATCGGCCAACTTCTCACTCTCCGACCCCAACTCTACACAGTTAACATGAAGTTAACACAGTTAACAATGTACTGGTTGCTAGATCACCTTATTCTTCCATCCATCAATCTGATCTGGAGCGGGACAGAAGAGGCACACATTGAACTGTGAAGAACACGGTGGTGTTCAGTGGGGAAATCAGAACCAAATCCCCTTTGCACCTTGGGTGGGAGTCCCCGGAGACAGATAGGTAGAACTGTCATGGTGATTACAGGAGTGGATGCATTTTGCAGGTGTCAAGTTTCAGAGGATCCAGGGACCTCTCACCCCATTCTCCTTTACTGCTTCTGACCCACTCTTGATGTTAGAATATTTCTGAAGATTCAGACTTTTGGTAGGGAATAGGTTTCTTTTAATTTCTATGAACATAAAGGAAATGGCAAAAAAATTGCCCTGCTTAATGGAAATATTTCTGTAGCTCTTTACTCTTGGCCCATTATTATATTTGATTTCTAGTGGTTTCATTAGCTAAATAATTGCCCACAAACACAATGAACCAAGTCTACAAGAAAAATTCTTTAGACATGACATCAAAGACAATGGCGAGAAACGGAGGAAGCCTTGACTTTATGAAATTCACCTCTCATCTGGAACAGCTAAAGTTCTGAGAGCTGTTGCCTGCCTACATGTGAACAACCGATGAGTAACTATTTAAAGGCTGATGAAGATTTTCTGCAGGCATTGATGGCCTTCACTTGTCTGAGTAGGCTGGTTTGGCAGCCACAATCACTTGGTACCTTTATCTTTCTGGCTTCTAGGATTAGTAAGCTTGTAAGTCTAACCCCTCTAAAGGGTTAGTTTTTGTCTATTCTGTGTGCAAGAGAAATGAAAATTTACATGTGCACAATGCTTCATATACAAATGTTCATAGATTGTTATTCTTGTTGGATAAAATATAGAACTGACCCAATTGAAGAACAGTGGATAAAGTGAAGTTTGATACCTGTAAACAATAAATAACATTCATCATCAAAGGGGAAACAAAATATAGTACAGGCTACTGTATGGACAAACTCTGAAAACATTAGAGCATATGACAGAAGCCAGAATCAAAAAGCCATATATTACATCACTGCATTTATATGCAGTGTTCAGAACAGGAAGCATATAAAGAAATCAGATCATCGTAAGCACTGTTGGAATCTGTAAGGCATTTTATGAATAAAAAGATAGAAAATCATGGAAAATTGCATTTCGATATATGATTAAAACAATTATTTTGTGGAAACACAGTGTTTTATCTGACTGCCATTCCTCATCATAATCTCTGTCTGCTGTGTCTCTTGAATAATATGTGCATCTCTGGTGTCCTAGTCGAGTCCTGAAATGTACTCCCTGATTGTCTGGAGATATTAGCAATTGTGTAATAATCATGACTGTGTGTAGTAATCGTGACTATGTGCTTGGGACCACTTAGGAGTCTACTGTGCCATCTTTAGTCCTATAATGACCTAATGGATGAGGTTCCTGATCTCTAGTTTACTGAAGTCACTACTAAGTCTTGGAGAGATTCAGAATAAAAGAACCAGTCAGTGGAAAGATCTGTAATTGAACCTTGTCTATCAAATGCTTGAGTCTTTGCTCTCTTCCCTGATGACCTATTTATTGGCTTTTGTAATGCTCAGGTTTTGTGCACTTCTGAATCCCACCCTCCTCTGACAAACCCCTCTTTCAGTTGAAAATCACAATCCTTTTCCTTTCTTTATCAAATTTTGTTGAGTCTTGCATTGTTTATTTTATAATGCAGGGAGGATTTACTTTCTAGGTATGAGATTATATGGCATGTGTGCTTGCGAAGTTTTGTATTTCTCTTAGTTTTAGATACACTTGCTCCTCTCCTCGAACACATTCATTGGCAGGATCCCAAGTCTGGGACTCTTTTACCAATCTGAGGATCTATTTTGGAAAAGAAAGGTAGTGGGCAAACCCGAGGAGCAAAATGGTGAGCGGTCATTATGAAAGGTCAAGGGACAGACTGTAGAGCAAGGGAACATAGAGGCTGTCAGTCTAGGTCTCATTTTTTTTTTCCCCAGAAAAATGGAAATTGAGTTTGGAGTAACCAGAGCCTATCTGGCTGTTGATGAAATCTCATACCCTAGAAGACAATATTCTGTTGTCCCTTTTTCTTGTAATCATGTTTTGATCTCCAATTTCTTAGGCACAGTGTTTTCTGGCTTTGCTTTAGGCATAGGCAAAGTACAAACTTTGCCTTGACATCCTGGTGTGTGTGTGTGTGTGTGTGTGTGTGTGTGTGTGTGTGTGTGTGCGCGTGCGCGTGTGTGTATGCCAGTGTAATAACCCTGTACTAGAGTTTAGCAAGCTAGCATGTCTACACACAAAGTAGACATGTCTTTTAGTTTCAGGACAAGAGATTTCATAGTTGGTACTTGAAGTGATTTGTAGAAGTGAGCTGAATTGAGATGCATTTGAATGCGGAGGATAGTAATCAAAGTTTGGCAGGAGGCGAGGCTGACAGCGAGACTCATTGTGAAGAACCTATTGCTTTCGTTGAGGGGATTCTATGGCTGACGTAGATGGGGAGCGTCACATGATTGGATCTTTTCTGGAGACATTCATTACTCTGGCTGTGACTTCTGAGGATGCCTTGAAGAGATAAAGGCAAAATTGAAGGAAATGATGGCTTTACTTGGTCACACAGCAACTGAGCCATTCCTCTGTGACATATACAGCTGGTTGCTGACTATACTATTTACTATAGGTAGAAACCACTCTCATAATTTTCACTTGCATCCTAATTTAAGAAATGTAAAAAGATGTGAAAATATGCATTTTAGGATCAGCATAAATTCCTTCTTAAAAGTGTTTTCTTATTTTAAGGTTTATTTATTCTATTTATATTTATATGTGTACACTGTAACTGTCTTCAGACACAACAGAAGAGGGCATCGGATCCTATTACAGATGGTTGTGAGCCATCATGTGGTTACTGGGAATTTAACTCAGAACCTCTGGAAGAGTAGTCAGTGCTCTTAACTGCTGAGACATCTTTCCAGCCCCAAGTGTAAATTCTTAATAAATATTTGCTGGAAGATAGAATGTATCTTTGATGTTTCATTTTGACAGTCATCTTGACATACTCTAGAATCTCTGAGGAGGAGTTTCCTTGAGGACTGTCCTAGTCAGACTGGCCTGTAGTCATGCCTGTGGAACATTATCTTAATTGCATTAATTGAAGCTGGAAGACCTGCCCATTGACTGTGATTCTATTCTCTTGGTCTGGGTCCTGGACTGCTTAAGTATGTGTGTATTCATTCTCTTTCTGCTTTTGACTAGCTGCTTCAAGTTTTTGCTGCCTTAACTAGATTGTGTGCTGAATAAACCTTTTATCCCTAGGTTTATTTTTTTTTATTTTTTAAAAGGTTTATTTATTTTATTTTATGTATATGAGTTCACCGTAGTTGTCTTCAGGCATATCAGAAAAGGGCATCAGATCCCATTGCAGATGGCTGTGAGCCATCATGTGGTTATTGGGAATTGAATTCAGGACCTTTGGAAGAGAAGTCAATGCTCTTAACCACTGAGCAATCTCACCAGCCCTATCCCTGAGTTATTTTATCAGGGCATTTTGTTGCAACAATTGGAAAGGTAATTAAGACACTACTGTCTGTATCTGGATGTATCTGGAATAAAACGATTACCTGAGTAATTAACACTGCACTTGATCTCAGAATTGTAACTTCCCTCAGTTTCACACATTTGAAAGAAACCATTGGTTAATTTCTTTGAGCCTTTGTCTTTTTGTAGGTGCAAAAATCATCCCTCATAGAAAGAATTGGGGGAAAAACAGATTTGAAAAATGAGTGAATGTGGTAGCTCTTTTGTGAGTCAGTCATATGATTTCATTTCTGTTTCAGGACTAACTGTGGAAACTGTTGTGGGGTCCACCACCCTCAATGAGACCGTCATATGGTTCAAGAAGTAGGGTGTAAAATTCACTGGGAAGGTTCACAGTATGCTTGAAAGAAATCCCCAGGGATAATTTAGAGGCCAGTCTGGGGGAGGCCTCCCTAGAAGGAAGATGGTTTGTATAAACATGGCAAAAGTTTGCTGTGCCTGCTCTCTCTTGCCCCAGCTGGGCATTTCTTGGATCTGGGTCTGCCTGTTTTGTTTTTCCCAATATTAACTCAGCGGGATTCCAGCCAGGAATGTGTAAAGACAAGGGCAGCTGGGTCTGCCTTGACCTCTAGCTTACAGTTTGCTTCTGAGGCTGCTTGGCTTCAGTTCGCACCATTTGCAGGGCTACTCAACAAGCAGAAGACAGCAAGCCTTCTGCCAAACTGAGATGCATTCTTAGCATTCTCCATGTGTTTGTACTTGTACAGTCCAAGAAGATTGTGTGCTGTGCTCTGAGCTAGTAGAGAGGGGAAGAAGGAGGTGGTGGGGAATGCTGTCTCCCTGAGTGCCATGATAAAGTGGCCTCATCTGTGGTAGTTCCAGAGATGTGATTTATATGAACCTATCACACTGTGTGGAAGGGAGAAGGTTGCTGTCTCTACTGGAAAATGTTACAGAATGATTATGGAATCTTTTTCATTGGAATAAACTAGGGTGGTTCTTCTGAAGCCCATTTGTTTTGGCTCTGGAAGTTGAAAATATACCCACCATAAATAATTAAAAGAAAAGAACAGCTTTAATCACATACACATTTTAGGGAGTTCACAAAGAATTGTGATTTAGGAAAGAAGTTAGAATTTGGAGATTATATACAACCATAGGGAAAAGTGATGGATCATAGAGGTATAGAAGGGGTAGGATACGCATTGGGGCTCATAGGGCAAGTGTACTCTGAGAAGATAAAGACATGAGACAAACTGATGGAAGACCAGGACCATCCCACAAAGCTTAATTATGCAGAGGTAGTTGCCATGTGCAGTGAGAGCTGTCTCTCTTCCTCTTGGTAAGGGTCTTTAGCATTGTCAAGGGAAATTTATTCCCTGTTTTTAAACAGCTATAGAGAGAGTAGAATTTCTTCTACATCTGCCATTTCCCTGTTACCTTCTGTTCAAAATCCTTATGCCAAAGTACCAAGTTTTGGAGTGGCAAATTTTGAATCCCCAAACACTCCTTTCTATAGCTCCTGCATATGTGCGACTATGCACACACATGTGCACACATTCCATAAGATAAATAAAAATAATTTTTTGTCAAAGGCCTACCAGCATAGATAGAAATGGTGATAGGGTGATTTGTGTTTGTAAGCCTTGTTCTTGGCAGATGCTTTCTCTGGAAAGATGTTTCAGAGTGGGGAGGGAGGCTATTAAACTTATTCTTAGGCTGCCTTATCTCAGCTAGGTAATGGCTCAGTTTGTTTCTTTCTTTATAGAATGGAGGTTAATGAGGCACTGCCCAACTTGTGTTGAGGGCCTACTGAAGAGTCAATTGAAATTCTATTAGAGTTCTCTGTGATGATCAATGCTTGGACTTTGTTCCCTAAAATAACAAATATACAGTCATGATTTCTACTTTTAAGAAGTTCACACATACCAGAAAACAAAAGTTAAGAAGTGTAAAACTAAGTAGAACTATATGGGCTCAGAGGAGAGAAAGTCAGGACATTGACAACATGAAGGATAAGTTGTAAGATTGACACATGGTCTCAGCTTTGCAGGAAGGCAGGGTGATGGACTTGGACTTCTACAGTTTGATAGTTAAATGAGCCAAGAGTGGAGACCACCTGCCTTACCTAGCTTAGTGTCCTTCCCCTCTGGAAGCCCATGCCTAGTCCAGCTTGGCAGTTTGTTGGCTGCTTCTGCGAACCTAATGGAGCCATTTCTTTGTGTTAATTGAGTGGCTACATGGCAGACCCTGTGAAACAGGGGCCTCTTCAGAGGAGTTCATAAACAATAATTGCCCATCCACCAGGGAACGAAGGTGAGGATAGAAAGCCCAAGCAAGAGATCAATGGTAGTTACTGCAACAAAAGACATCAGATGAGGCGGCAATCTTGTACTGTTATTATTTATTATCCACTTCCGGTCCTACCTGCGTTGCTTTCAGAGATGGTGTGGCAGTTATTAACACTCAGTGGAGGTCTGACAAGAGCATTTTCAGTTAGCTAGCATTTTAATAGATTAGTAAAAGTTCTGAGAATGGTTACTCAGCCTCTCTTACTGAGGCAGGCCAATACTTAGCTTCTCTTACCAAGGCTGGCCAGTACTCAACCACTCTTACCCAAGGCTGGTCAATACTCAGGTACTCTTACCCAAGGCTGGACAAAGGGACAGCTTTGCTTCTCTTTATTCTCCAGCATTAGAACATCAGATGCACTGGCAAATCTTTGCAACCAAAGATGCATGGAAGATGTAACTGCTTTGCAGATGAAGGCTGTGCTCATCCTTGGTTCTAGGGGAACCATTCATGGTTTGCTTGTATCATGTCATATTATATGGGAGTGATGCTTTATATTAGTTATCTGTCTCTGACAGAAGGCCTGACTAGAGCATTTGAAGGAAGGAAGGGTCATCTTAGCTTGAAGTTTCAAGGGACATCATGGTGGGAAAGCCTTGGGTAAGTGTGGTGGTTGAGAACTTGAGGCAGCTGCTCATGTTGTGTCCACAATTAGAAAGAGGGCAATTGAGTGTTCAGTTTGCTTTCTCCTTTGGTTCTGTGCAGGATCACAGCTCATGAAATAGTGTCACTCACAATTAGAGTGGCCTTCCCACATCAATTAATGCAATCTTGATACTCCTTGAAAAGCATGCCCAGAGAATAACGTAATCTACATGTGTTCAGAGGCTTTTCTCCGCAGCACCTCTAGATCTTGTCACATTAACAACCAGTATTAGCCATCTCATGGTTCTTAGGGTTGGGTTTAGAGACTCACCAGTAGCTAGTCTCCAAATGGATATGACAGACTGAGAGAAATGGGTTATCATCTTGGGAGATGCTGCTGGGTTGTTGTTGAAGTCTAATAATAAATGGCCTTTAAGTCTTATGTCCCAATGCTTTGCTAGGTGGCAGTCATATTGCCATCTGATTGGCAAAGACTGATCAATCCCTTAAGTACTCCTCTATAGGGGCCCATCTGGAGCTACTCCTCAATTGTCATTCGAAGTTGGCAAATGAAGGACATTATCCTCCTCAGACATGACCCCATGGGTTACTCTGTGTTCCATTAACAGATTTATTGGTCTCTTATTGATGAGCTTTATGGCAGCGTAATAATATCTGTCCATTAAGAATATTTTATTTTTTTCTTAGATATATTCTTTATTTACATTTCAAATGATTTCCCCTTTCTTGGTTCCCCCCTCCCCGAAAGTCCCATAAGCCCTCTTCCCTCCTCCTGTTCCCCAATAAACCCCCTCCCGCTTCCCTGTCCTGGTATCCTCTACACTGCTGCATCAAGCCTTTCCAGGACCAGGGGCCTCTCTTTCCTTCTTCTTGGGCATCATTTGATATGTGAATTGTGTCTTGGGTATTCTGAGCTTCTGAGCTAATATCCACTGATCAGTGAGTGTATACCATGTGTGTTCTTTTGTGATTGGGTTACCTCACTTAGGATGATATTTTCCAGTTCCACCCATTTGCCTAAGAATTTCATGAATTCATTGTTTTTAATAGCTGAGTAGTATTCCATTGTGTAAATATACCACATTTTCTGAATCCATTCCTCCATTGAGGGACATCTGGGTTCTTTCTAGCTTCTGGCTATTATAAATAGGGCTGCTATGAAAAAAAAAAGAATATGTACCTAGAACCACTCAGTTCTCATAGCAGGCCTTCTGCAAAGGTCAGTTCTTCCCAGTGTTCACTATTGGAGAATGAGGTTGTGACTTTTCATTCCTGGACTCCCTAATGTGTGGCACACAGCTAACATATAGCATAGCAGGCATTTGGGGAATGATTAATGTCTCATTGAAAAGCCATTCATGGGTGCTGACATAGAATTTGTCTTTTCCTCTACCCCCCCCACCCCATGTGTGTGTATGTGTGTGTATATATATATATGTACATGCTAATGTGTATATATGTGTATGTAAATGTGTATGTGTGTGCATATGTGTGTATGTGTATATGTGTATGTGCATGTGTAAATGTGTTTGTGTGTTTATGTATGTGTGTATATGTATATATATGCATATTGTATATGCATGTGGGTATATGTGTATGTGCATAAGGATATGTGTAAAAATGAGTATGTGAATGTGTGTGTATGTGTGTAAATGTGTGTGTATTTGCATGTGTAAATATGTATGTGAGTATAAATGTGTGTGTGTGTGTGTGTGTGTTGGCCAGCAGTGACACTGAGTGTCTTCACTTTATTTACTGAAGCAAGGTCTCTCACTGAGCCAGAGCTTACCATCATTCAGCAAGTTTCCCTAACCAGCTTTCCTTGAGATCACTGTCTCCATTTTCAGAGGGCTGGGATTGCAGAAAGGCCTTCAAACCTGCTTGAACTTTTACAGAAAGAAAATAAAAGCAATGGCAATTGCAATGCAGTGCTGAACCATTCCTTTAGAACAGAAGCTTCTGGCTTATATCACAGAATTCAAACCATCAAGAACTCTTAGCCACAAAACCCCCTTCTATAAGTTCATATATTTTTAGGGTATTTTAGTTTTCTTTGTGTACCTGGTTCTTTGTTGGATAAGAAAAATCCTAGTTAATAATGTATACCTATGGGAGACTGTGATTATTGTAGAAGTGAGGCTTCAGACCATGTCTTTCAGTAGCACTGGTTTCTAGAAAGACAAGACTTCTTGGTCATCTTCAGCAAGGCCAGAGTCATCTGGTAGGAAGGATGAACTTGGCCTTCTGACCAAGAGGGATGAGTTGGAACCAAGACCTTGGGGCCAAAGTCAGGACCCCCTCTGCCCCTGGCCAGTATCTGTGTAGAACATTAAATACAGGAGACACCAAAATGGGTAAAATCAGTTTAATTATTACATATTATTTTAAGAGATACTTAAACTAAAGGGAAACTCACCAAACAACTAAGTAGCTTGTCCTCTGGAACCTTTGTAAAGATATGCCTCTTCCACCTTCCCTACCATTGCTGTGATTTTACAATCTTCAGTTAGGTTGGAGTCCAAGTTCTGAGCCACTAAGATGCTTTTGAGCTTTCCCTGCTAAGAATCCAAAAATAACCCTCTGTCATCCAGACAGGGAGCATTAGGGTCTCCTGGGCAGTACCACTCAGAAACTGGCTTTTCTCTAAAGGGAAGGTTCAACCCTGGCTAGCGTCGTCATTATTGGTCTTAATCAGTGGCATACATCTCACATCTTCCTAATAGTGTTTCCAGCTCTACACTCTTTGATTTCTCATCTCAACCAGCAAAACACACTGAAGAACCTCCATTTTATGAAGTGGCTTAGAAGGATACATGAGAGGGATGCTTGGAAGAACAACACAGAAAGTCAGACCCAGTCTGGAAACTGGCTTGACCATAGCTCCCTTTAGGTATACAGCACTACCAAATACTTAGCATAGCAAATACTTGACTATCAACATTAAGCTGTTTGGCATGGTTAATTACCGTGTAGAACTTGATGATAAGGTGAGAATTTCTTCAATGAATACAAGATAACTAGCCACTGAGTTCTTAGTAGACCTTGATGCTTAGCTCCAAACCTCAAGCTACTCCTAGAGCAAAGTATGGCTATTTTAATCCTTAGCTTGCTTCTGGCTATTTCTTAACTCTTTCTAATGAATTGAGCCTGCCTTCTTAATGACTAAATTATTTTTGAAACACTTTAGTTGTGAAATATATACTGAAAAGTACACAAAACAAACCTGTTCCACTTGTTTTAGTAGCACCAGTGTGGCCGTGTCTCCTTTTGGGGATCAAAGGTTGCTATTATCTGCCTCACCAAACATCACTAACTCAGGGACCGAGGAGGAGCAGGAGATATTTTATGATGGTGAAGAGTAAGGCTTACCAATAATTTATAGAAGTACTATTCCCAGAACTGCTAAGACAATAAAGTGGTTAAGAGAGCTTGCCAAGCTAAGGACCAGAGTTCAGATTCCAGTGCACACTTGAAAAAGCTGTATGTAATCCCATGATCCTCTGGGACCCTAGCACTAAGGGAGTAGAGACAGAAGGTGATCTGGTGGTTTTCTAGCTTCCAGTATAACACACATGAGTGTGCGTGCGTACGCACACGCGCGTACACACATACATACACATTCACACACACACACAGATAGACAGAGAGAGAGAGAGAGAGAGAGAGAGAGAGAGAGAGAGAGAGAGAGAGAGAGAGAGAGAGAGAGAGAGAGAGAGACTTCTCTGTTGATCTGTACAACACCATAGAAATCCTAAGATCAGAGCGATCTAACTTGAGCAGCTGCAGTGCTGAACACTTTCTTGCAGTGCTGAGACTTGACTTCCGCAGTGCTGAGACTTGACTTCCCCTACCCCCTATGCATTTGCCAGACAAGTTCCTTACCACTGAGCCACACCCTGAGCCCTTAGAGCATTGCTTAAGTAGAGTTATTGGATGGTAATTATCAAGCTATTAAATATAATAAAAATAGGCACTCATTTGTTCTCTCTTAAAAAAACAAGCCCAACATTACTTTTCTGAAACCTATCCTGCATGGGCAATAGAAACTTGAACTTCTTCCAGCTCTAATCAGAAACTATTAATTGTGAGTGAACAGGGGTGAAATAAGGAACATTTGCTGAACTCAAAAATGAGGGTACAAATGGTACAGAGGCACCACATGGTGCTGAGCATGTTTGCTAAAATAGCCCTGTTGGGGAAGCTGGAAATCAGAAACCCAGAGAAACTGTTGTGCTGACTGAAAGGTGTCCCTCAACAGCCTCTTTTCCTTTGATTTGTAAACCGGATATAGACTTTCTCATGTTTAGTGTATTTGAAAAGTAGCCACACACCACAGTCCTGGAGGGAAATAGGCTTTCCTAGAAGATGTCTCCTTTGTGGCTTCACAGCTACTCTGGCATGGATGGAGCTGCATCTCTCAGAGGAAGGAAGGTACACGCACATCTTCTGTGTACATCCCTTTATTCAACCAACAGAAAAATGAATAACTTGCCTATCTTTCTTATTGGTCCTGGTCAGTTATTGAATGATCAATAGTTCAAATGCCTCTATGGCCTGGCGCTGTAACTCTGTCATAATTTCATGAGTTCTGTCTCTCTTTCTTCGTGTTATGTGTGGCATGAATCTGTGTGGTACATGTACACATGTATGTGGGTGTGTGTGACTACAGACAGGTCAGAAGAGGACATCAGTTGCCCTGCTCTGTCACTAGCTAACATATTCCTTTGGGACAGGGTTTTTCACGGAATTTGGAGTTAGGTTGGGGGCCAGCAACCTCCAGTGATTCTCCCAGTCTTGTTCTTCCACAGTGCTGGAGCTACAGGTGTGCATGGCCACACCAGGCTCTTACATGGATATTAGGGATTTGTACTCAGGTCCTCTTATCTTGCTCAGCAAATGTCCTTACTCACTGAGCTGTCTCTCCAGCTCCAGTGAACATCGTTAAGGATGCTAGGTTGATACTCAACTTATGATTTGATGGATGGGAGCAGGAGCATAATAAGTTGGAAAAGTAGACACAAACAAATTGTCTCAGTATTCTACAAGGATGTACTTGCTTCCCTGTTGCTGGGAAGGAGTGATGCTTTGAAGAGAGTTTTGATTTTAAAAAGAATGGCTTTGATTCCTCACCCCATGCGGGTCTTCCATTTTGCCCATGTGTACGCAACATCCAGAACCACTTTCCCCATGAAAGAGTAGCAGTATCACATTCTTGCATCATCTTCTACATGACAAGATTCTGGGATTCAATATTCTTCACATAAATGAAAGCTGCAGTTAGCATGAGTTTTGTCAAAATCATGCCTTCAAAGGGCAAGTCCATCTCTCAAACCGGTCACTCGTCACTTACCCAAATTCTGCTTGTATTTGTGAGGCCAGCCAGATGTCATCTTTTCCCTCAGGCTTCATCGAATGTGTCTCCATCAGTTTCTGCCTGGCTGATCTTTCCTGGCATAACACTTCTGCTTGGCCACCTGCTCAGGGTGCAAATCCCAGTTGCTACCCATGCTACTAACTATATTTTAAATATATATTAAAGGTGGAAATGTTTGCATCAATTTAAAATAAAGCAGAATGATGTTAGTCGATCTGCTTAGGTGCAGGGCTATTGAGAAAGAGATTTTAGGAGCCATTTCAACCAAGTTCTTCTGTGTCCTGTGAGAATGGTGTCCAACACTGCCATCCTGTCTCCAGCTCCTGTCTTGGTTGCCCTAGAATCTGTGGTTCTCCATAGGGTGCTGAGAGGCCCTAGGTCTACTGTGAATTCCTTTTCTCTTGGGACCTGGCATTGACTTTGCTTCCCAGTGCTCTTCCCCAGCATTTGCCAAGCAGTAGATTTCCTCAGCTTTCTTGGTCCCATGTTGAGGAGGGGTCATTGGTCTAAGAGCCCTCTACATCTCTTCATTAAAATCCCACCCTGATTTCATTAACTCATTTGTTACTTGTTTGTGTGTTGGTGTAAATCTTCGGGCATCTGTAGCTGAGATAAAAACACCATGAGGAAAAATAAGTTGGGAGGAGAGGACTTACTTCACTTATACTTCCAGGTAATAGTGGAGCACTGAGGAAAGTCAGGGCAGGAACACTGTTAGCAGGAACTTGGGGGAGGGGCTGGTGCAGAGACCATAGAGGACTGCTGTCTACTGGCTTGCTTTCCATGGCTTGCACAGCCTACTTTCTCATACATCCTAGGACCACCAGCCTGAGGGTGGCACCAAAGGGCTAGGCCTGCCCACCTCAAACAATTACTAATTAAAACTATACACTACAGGTCCGTCAGGAAGGAGGAGGTGCATTCTCCCTGTTGAGTTTTCCTATTCCCACAGGACTCCCATCTTGTGTCAAGTTGGCATAAAACCACATATTTGGAGGTGGAGAAAACCCCATTTGAACTCCAATCTTGTTCTCAAGGGACCTGTCTTCAGGGAAGATAACAGATAAGGTCATCAGTGGAATATACTTCAACATGAAATTTACTTTCAGAGAATAAATAAAGTGGGAAGAAGTTCAGCATGAAACACGTTATTACACTTTTCTTTTCTGTGTATTTCTGGAACAACAGAATACAATGCTTGTGTTCAATATTTTGTTAAAATATGTATTCCTTCATTAAATAAAGAAACATGGTCTGTGTTGGCCCTCGGAGGGTGGGGAAATCTTTGAATGACAGATGCTATGCTGTTTAGTTTTGGTCAACTTGATATAAACTAGACATACTTAAAGTATGATACTCCATTGAAGAATTGTTTCTATCATCTATCAGATTGACCTATTGTCTATTTTCCTTATTGATAGTGGATCCATAGTAGGTGGTCCCAACCCTGGATTGGTAGTACTGTTGGTATAAGAAATCAGGCTGAGCAAGCCTTGGCAGTAAGCCAGTAAGCAGCGCCTCTCCATGGCCTTTGCTTCAGTTCCTACCTCTAGGTTCTGGGCTCGAGTTCCCACCTTGGCTTCCCTTCCTGCTGGTGTGAAGGAGATGTGTGAACCAAGAAAATTTTCTCTTTCCCATGTTGCTTTTCGTTGTGGTGTTTATTTCAGCAATAGAAAGCAAATTAAGACAGATGGGATCAATCTAAGTAGGAGTGGGGAAAAAACAAGAATAAAAATAATTTACAGATCAACAGGCCATTCTCACTGAGGCTTTGGCTCATGCTGGAGGAGAGATAGCTGTGAATTTAAAGAGAACCCTAAGGTTGGAGATGGAGTAGCTGAGAGGAGCCACTGAGGGGTTTAGAAGAGTCTGTGATAGCGCTTTGCAAGTGCTCAGGAAGTTAACACAATTGAGTTTACTGTGACGTAACTGTTAGAGATCTGTTGCCCATCGCACCACACCATAGAATCCTTGTGCCTGGTATGGACCATTGAAGTACGGCATGCCAACTTTTACTATTGATTGTACAGAACAGTTTTTAAAGTCCCTTTGCTTAGAGCAATAAGAGATACCCTTCTTGCCTTCTCCTTCTTTAAAAATTTCCAGGCTAAGAGAAAGCTGTTTTTCCATAGGCCAGCATGAAAAAATTTAAAAGGAAGTCTTCTTCCTTTAGTAGCACTTTGCAAGGGGAAAGTAGAGTGCAGTCTAAATGCAATACTGGCTTTAATGGAGCCTGTTTTTTTTCTCTTTTGTGTGAATTACCAGCTTTCCAGTGAGGTTGCCATGGTTGTGCAGAGATTTTTAACTGTTTACGCCAACAGTCAGAGAATGTAGCCCAATTAGTCATTCTTAGCTGCTAGGTTACCTTAAGAGTGGCTTAAAATGCATGTTTGGAGTTCAAAGGACTTTCAGTGGACAGTCAGAAGATTTGTAGTTCTCTTGATTTCTGTTGGGTGCAGAGACTACAAGTCCCAGCATGCTCTACTTTAGGCCTTATGGGAAGTGGTCAGCCATGCAAAAGCAGATATCATCTTTTGAGTTTTATTTTCTTAGTAAGAATGAGTTCCCAGAATTTGTGTGTTGTTATCCAGATTGGTAAGCATTTTTCAAGACTATCTTCACATATTATAGGTAGGAGACAGTAGGGATAGTTTGATCATTGGATATAGTCCTGGGAACTTTTTTTTTTTGAGCAGTCCTCTTTATTGGATTGATGTAGTATAAACAAACTTTTGTAAAGTGTTCTGTGTAATGTCTAAGGCATACAAATATTGAGTAAATAAGTAACTTGTCTCAAGTACTGTTTTGGAAATCAAAAAGCACTATACACCAAAACTATTACTATTAGAATTTTTGTCAATGATAAGGGTCTAACTTTTGCTATGGTAACAAACAATCTCAATGATTTTTTTTTCTCCAAGTGCAATTTAGATTTTGACCATTCCATGTGCTGAGTGTGGGTCATCAGAGGACATTGATCATCAATACCCCACCCCCAGGGAGGCTGCTTTATAGATATGTGCATGTCCATGGCCATTACAGTGACTCAAACTGGCACTCAGATGGTCCAGATGGCTCATCCCTTGCTCTCACAGTCTACTGGCAGGATAGTTCACATGTCCATTTCCAGCTTCAGGAAGTATAGGGAAGGACTGGAGAGATGGCCCAGGGACTAAGAACACATACATAACACTCTTACAAAGAACCAGAGTTCAATACCTAGAACCCATCTCTGCTGATTGGCTCACTGTCTGAAACTCTGTCTCTAGAGAACATCATAACTATGGCTTCTGAGGTCACCTTTACTGTGCATAGACTCCCACACAAGTACATACATATATGTAATTTTAAAATAAAATATTTTTTTACATGTTCTTTTTCCCCCTCTTTTTTATTATTATTTTTATTTTCTATATTCTTTATTTACATTCCAAATGATTTCCCCTTTCCTGGTTCCCCCTCCCCGAAAGTCCCATAAGCCCTCTTCCCTCCCCCGTTCCCCATTTGCCTAAGAATTTCATGAATTCATTGTTTTTAGTTGCTGAGTAGTATTCCGTTGTGGAAATATACATGGAAAATATCTCTGATAAAATTGAAGAAATATATAGAAAAACCCGTTAAGATTGACTATTTCATGGAAAAATTATACAGATAAAATGGTAGGCATAAAAATATTCCTAAGTTGATTGAAAGTGGAATAATAAACATTTTCTGACAAAATTGAAAATCTACAAGGAAAATATTTCTGATAAAACTCAAGAAATATATAGAAAAACACATTAAAACTATTTCATCAAAAATTATACAGATAAGATGGTAGGCGTAAAAATATTCCTAAATTGATTGAAAGTAGAAGTAAAAACATTTTCTGATAAAATTGAAGATTTACATGGAAAATATCTCTGATAAAATTGAAGAAATTTATACAGTTAAATTGGTAAGAATAAAAATATCCCTAAGTTGATTGAAAGTAGAATTATAAACATTTTCTGATAAAATTGAAGATTTACATGGAAAATATTTCGATAAAATTGAAAAAAAAATGGAAAAACATTCGGAGGTGTTTTCCATGTAGATCTTCGGTTTCGTTGGGGGGTGTTTGTAGTTCCACTTTCAATCAATTTAAGAATGTTTTTGTGCCTGCCATTTTGTCGGTATAATTGTCCATGATAATCTTCAATTTTAACGTTTTTCTGTATTTTTCTTCAATTTTGTCAGAAGTATTTTCCATGTGGATCTTCAGTTTTATCAGATAATGTCTATAATTTTACTTTCAATCAACTTAGGAACATTTTTATACCTTCCATTTTATCAGTATAATTTTCCATGTAATAGTCAGTTTTAACATGTTTTTCTATATATTTCTTGAATTTTTTCAGGAATATTTTCCTTGTAGATCTTCAATTTTATCAGAAAGTGTTTATAATTCCACTTTCAAAAAACTTAGGAATGTTTTTATGCCTACCATTTTATCTGTATAATTTTTCCATGAAATACTCAATCTTAATGAGTTTTTTATATATTTCTTCAATTGTATCAGAGATATTTTCCAGGTCTTCAATTTTATCAGAAAATGTTTATAATTTCATTTTCAATCAACTTAGAAATATTTTTATGCCTACCATTTTATCTGTATAATTTTC